>CM051236.1:295600515-296317390 GCA_027917425.1 Gastrophryne carolinensis
GGTGGGCATGCCAGACCGAGGTGCCCATTATTCCTTAGAGGAGCCTTAGGCTGGTCTTGTCCACCGATGTACACCTCTGGCCTTGTGGGGAGCTCCTGGAGACACTGTAGAAGTACCAATTGAGCTGGAGAGCTTCTTGTTGGGTAGTAAGTCTGATTTTGGTTATGATCAGGAAACACTAACTGGATGCAGTATGTTTTCAAATGGCAGCCATATGCTAATTCACTCAGTTCCAAGGTAAACTGCCACATAGTTTAGCTTGTAGTATCCATGTTTCTGTCCCATGGTGTTCTCTGAAATAAAAATTGGTATTCATATATTGCACAGATAGTTTTACACTAATTTTGCAGTCTGTTGGGGCCCAAAAATTGTGTAAAGCTCAACCCAAGTCCAAACATTAAAAATATCAAATATTGAATTTGAAATGTTGGAAGCGATTTGCATCTTCTTCTGTCAATTGAGACAAAGGATTTCTGTATTTTTCGCCCTATAAGATGCACATTTATGCCCCCCCCCCCCCCCCCCCCATCACACACAATCAGGCGATAGATGCACACCTAAAGTTCACAGAATAGATCAGAGGTTTATTAGTAACCTCGAAAGTTAAGGTCACTGGGTTCAGACTACTCACCACCTAGCCCAAAGGTGGTCACAATAAACCCACAGAGAATGAACTGCTGATACTCCATTTTTGTTTGTTGGTAAATATCAAAGTGTATTGGGATTATCAAAAATATATCATATATAAACAGAATAGATTCTTTTTACAGTGATATGACTTCACAGCAAATAGTGAATACAATAAAGCAAAGGTAGCTATAGCAATCTACAGTACCTTAGTGCAATATAATGTACCTTTTGGTACGAAAGTACACAATGTAAGAGATACTTATAGCAAACGAGATTGGTGATCTGTACTGTGCTGTAAAACAGCTCTGCAATAAGACCAGTTCTGTAGCAAAAGCCGCTTTGTATCAAGGAACAGGTTTGTAGCAAGGATAATTCGGAACAGTTTTATAGTCAAAACAAAAAGTAGCAAGCATTTAGTTGTGGAAACAACACAGTAGCAGCTCAGTAGCAAGCATTTATAGCAGAGGTAAGATAACAAGTGCAGTTATGTTTTAACAAAGCTGCTTAATACAGATACTGACTTTGTGCAGGAGCACTAAGGGTTAATATGGTTTATCAACAGGAGAGAATAATGCAATCCCTAGCAGTTGCCATGAACTTCAGTTTAGTCAATGAACCTCAGACCATGCAGCAGATAGTACCCCAATAATCAGTTAACCAGAACAGAGTTATAGTTAAGTCATACTCTAAAATGTAAACTGCTGTACTCATATTCATGCATGTCTGGTCATTTTTTGAATATCCTGGGTTTTGGTCCTTTCCCCCGATCGGCAGTGCCCCGCTGCTTGAAATCCCTCTCCCTAACCTGGCTTAAAGTGAACTGAAACCCAGCGGGATCGGCCCGGGGGAGTGGACCAAAACCCAGGATAGTCAAAATTCCACTTTAAGACTATTTTCAGAGAACATAAGAATCCAGACAGTGTGTTGTGCTGTAAAGGTTGTTATAATATATATATATTTTTAACTACAGGTGTCTTAACAGCTGTACAGGAGAGTGATATTTATGTCTAATATTTCATTAGTGGAAATAATTATACAATTACATCTGATTAGCAGGGTGCCTATTTTGTCTGAATGGCAGCAATTGCAACCTTTATCTGAACGATGTGAATTTTTTCCACTGTAATATGCACTCCATTAAGCGCTGTAGCTCTGTGGCAGCACACCTATCCCCAGGTTGCACCTCTGGTATCAGAATAGCTATTTAGACTAGTATTAGTATTCTGTAAATCTCTTCTCAATGTTAAATGAAAGGCAGTGTGACACGAGCTAAGAGCAAAATGAGACGCATTCAGGTAAGGACCTGACTCCTGATAACTGTCTGTTTTTCTACCTCAGTGATCTTCAGGGACTGCTCTGTGTATTTAAATAGCTGGTGTTTTAATTTGGTGAATAATCTATTGCTGCAGTGTTTAAATCGGTCCAGTGAAAGAGGGATCTTACCAGGAGAAGATTGCTCGTATGCCGTAACCTTGCCAGTGGTCACCTAGCATAGATCCTGCCCTCGGAGACCTCTGTGGGAGCTGTGTTACTCATACAGCTCCTTTCAATGGGTATGGGAGCAGGGACCACAGTCAGGGCCATCATCCTTAATTCAAATCGATTGCAGTACATATTTAAACTGGCCAACTGCAGCAAATATATTACTTTCTTTCTATATTTAATTAAATGGCATCTGTGGCCACATAAGAAAACTGATCATATTGACCATAACCCCATGCAGCTTGTTCCTCAGCATCCAGCAATGTCAGCACCTAAGGACATATCTCTGCTAGCTGCTCCAGCCCCCCATGATCTGCAAAAAGTTGTGTCCGGAACGCCTCCCCCTACAGACGTGTGAGCTTGCAGCTTAACACACTACAGTAGTTTCAGGATGGCACTCTGCATGAACTGACTTCAGGGACTCTAGACCTGCTGTATGGGAGTGTGGTTGTGTGCCCTTTAAAATGCATACTGTAGAAGTATTAGGGTATGTGCAAAAAAGGGAACACTTTTCCCCAGCCACCCTGCTTAAAGGTCCACCTTGATAGATTTTACTGAACAAACCTCAGACCAGGCAAAAGCCCCCGTGGCATCTATCTGGCTCAGTAAGCTTCACACCAGTTTCTACACCTCCTGCTTTGGTCTACACAGTAAAGAGCTAGGCAAAGGTGGCCATTGAGAATATTGGGTGTGTCTGCTTGGTCCTGAACTCCATACACACCCACCTTGAGGACAGAAGCTGAAACTGTGGCAAGCTTACGCACACACCTGAGAGGAGTAATGGACGCCTTGGAGGCTCCTGCAAGTAAGCTGGGGAGAAGGAGATGCCTGGGCACCCAAATTAACCCAAAATTCTACTGGCCCTGGCCAGTCCATAACCAGTCCATGAATTGATGAGTTCCTCCCCCAATGTACTTCCAAACTGGTCAATAAGTCAGTTTTTCAGTCGAGGCTATAGCAGTGACAGAATATGATGGGGTTTAAATGATGATGCTGAGGTTATAGCATTGCCGGACTCAAACATATGCTTGCGTGTTACCCCTGCAGTGAAGGAATGGGCTTTGTACAATGGTACAAATGTATATACTTTACAGATGCCCTGTGCCAGAATTCAGCTATGAAAATGAAGAGGTTGGGAGGTGCACGTCAGCATGTCTGTGCACTAACCTCCACACAAGTGTGGATAGGGCAATATGGATATGTGTCCCATACTTCCTTCACCTGTATCAAAGACAAATGGGCAAGCACAGGTCTTTTCATGTACTTGAGGCTGCCCGTGCCATATAGGGCAGCAAATGAGCAGCCAAAGCTTCAGATAAATATGACACAGGCATTCTGTTAGCATACCAAGGTTGTGACGCCAAAGGGATCTGATAGAAAGCACACCTCCAAGACAGCAATCAATAACACATTATTTGTAATGCAAACTCTTTGTGTACAAAATTCGGGGCAAACTTGGATGAGTTGCTGCTGCACAGGCCTCTTGTCACCTACAGAGGACCACTGAATGCTCCACAACACATGCAGGGTAATGTAAAGAGCTGCAATAATGCGCCCTTTGTGTCTCTCTTCATGGGAAATTGACAGTGTATGAATGAGCTCCTGATTTGACTAAATGCTTCATGATCAGCGCTTTCAAAGCATTTCTTGGCTTTTATGTATGTCATTTCCATGCTTTGCCTTTAGCTCCACACATATAAAGAGATATAGGTGTCATAAATGCACACAGTGTTTTTACAATAATTATTTCCTATCTAGACACTTACATGGTATAAGGATTTGAATAAAACATTGAGCCTCAGTAGGAATATTTTTGCAGCAAGATTATCTTTCCTAGCATAGCTGGCTTGCTGCAAATATATGAGACCTCCCAGTACATGATAACAGCGGGTGTCCTGCTCCCCCCCTCTTGCATGCCACATACTCATGGTGAAACAGGAGGGAGGAGGATCTTGATAAGGAGATTTAAAGGATTTAGGTTTCACACAGCAATCAGATGTGTTTAAATGTGAGAGTGAGTGTCAGGCCTGGCGCAGGCACGAATACAGGATTTCGTTTTTGTACTGATTGGTGTACAAAAATATATAGCTCAGAAATTACCATTTACTCAGAAGGTATGAAGGCCTGTCAGTGATGCTGTCTTTAGTTCAATATCTTTTTATTAAGGTTTTGCAGCATATAAAGAACAGTACAATATTTGTACAAAGATAGAAAAGTACAGAAACAGAGCATCCCTCCATCCCCAATGCCAATACATAGTTGCAACATACATTGAAAGTAGGTGGCTGCCAGGGCAGGAGAAGGGCTCAGAAAAGCCCAGAGGCCCGGGGCGTAGGGAGCATGAGAAAAAGAAGAGTACAGTAATATAGAAAGATGGAAATGCAGGGTGACAGGGGGTAATTAGAGATAGGGTAGGATTAGAGGTGGGGTTGGGGGTACAAGCAGGGACAGGGATGAATATGGGGCACAGGCAAAAGCCGAAGCAGGAGCGCGCAAGTCCAGCCCTCTCCACTAAACCTCCTCTGGCAGGTGGGTGTCCCTATAATCTATCCAGACAGCCCATGTCATCCAATACCTTTCCCATGTGCCCTCTGTCTCTGAGGTCGTCTCCTCCATGCGGCGAATGGTTTCCACCTCTTGCGCCCACTCGACAAATGATGGTGAGGTTGTAGTTTTCCATCGCTTGGGGATAATTGTTCTCATCGCTGCAAACCAGCCATTTCTTCTTCACTTTAAAAAATGGAAAATAGTTTAGGACAGCACCAAGCATAACCTGACACAATGGTCTAACAATCACCTTTGGCTGCTGTATCCTTTTAAATGGCCAAAGTGACTGTGGCTATCAGTAGGATTTGGTGACAGGACATGCATGGTCCCATACCTTTTTGGTTACTGCTGCAGGTAGATTCAAAGTGGACAAAACCCCATTTTTTTCTACTCCCAGGAGCTATTGGTGGGGAGACAAACCGGTAAATATTAGTTACATTCTTGTAACGAAGTGGCAATAGAATATAATGTACAGTAATAAAGAAGCAAAACATAATTGCTGTGATCAGATATGGCTACAGGTACTTCAATGTTAGCAGCAGGGGCATAACTTCAGGGCGTGCAACCACACCATGGTCCAGAAGGTCAGGAATGAGGGGCAATTTTTAAATTAATCTACACCCCCTCATTTTGAGGGATGGATAGGCTGTAACAGTTACAACAATATAAACACTTTGAATAGGCAAATGAATAATTTTATGTTACACCTCAAATGAGAACAACAAGGGACAGGGGGACATGGACTCAAAGAAGGGACAGGCCCTCCAAATGAACGAGAGTTGGGAGGTATGCATTGTTGCTCCTCCAACTTATTTATCATATTTGTGCTCACTTGGCATCATTTACAGAAAGGAAGCACCAATTGTCTTTGTCTCTGTTTCCTGTTGAAAGACAGAAATAAAGTTTACTGTAGGAGTCTTGACAGGGCAACATTTAATATTCATGCCGGGGCCCCTGTCACATTCAGTTGTGCCACCACTGGTTAGTCTTGTAAATTAGCTTGTCCCAGATTTTTACATGTTTGACCAATACTGAAACTTCACCTCTTGAAGATATACCCCCCCCCCAAACACACACGTTGATCTTTGACCCCCTTCTGGTCATCAGAGACTTTTCTCCCATCATTGCAATTATAGTAATGGAATTCACATTTTGGAATTCACTCTATGGGAGGCTAGTTATAAATGACATGATTGGGAAACATGAATTACTGCCTGGAATATCCATCCATATCCATTAATCTATGTTTTATATGGCTGTAGGTCATCATATGCTAGCCATTTATTTGTTACCTCCTGGCAGTTGGCCAATGATTCGGGAACATGACCCAGCACATGACATTTTTTAAAAATCCATTTGGATGAACATATATTTGCTAAAGAAAATGCAAGCTTTTATAACACATTAGGTTTATTTATCAGACGAAATGCAATCCTGGCACTTCCAGGCACATACCTAGCTGTAAGAGAAACGTTTTCCCAAAGGACACATGTAAACTGTATGTACATTATATAGCTTTGGTTGTGTTTTCATGGGCTTATGATATACAGTTGTCTACCTCTTCTCCTATCAGTCTACAGCAGCAATCACTGCCCGCTGGCTCCACTATGCCCTCCTTGCCCTCACTCATGATGAAGTATGCTCTCTTACTAATTGAAGACAGTGGCCTCGATTCAATAAGAGTTGAAAAAATTCATATGGTAGTAAAAAATTAAATCCATGAGAGAAAAGGCTGAGAATATCTTTGTTACTGAATCACCAGATAGGAATCAATGCACTAATATGTTTCACATGCAGATAGAGATACAATAGCTGAGAACAGAAGAGGGACACCTTTTCTGCTGTCAACTCAGTGCAGGATCAGTGGAACAGGAATTGAGAATGTTGGAAACATACTGTTTCTTATTTTTAGTTTGCGAATAAACTTTAATATTAGCTTTAATATTCCCTAAAATAAGCTTTAAAATAGTATGCTATAACCCTTGTACTGGAGGACTAAAACACAGTTTGCCCAGCCCTGGAGTCTAAACATTTTGAGTATCAGGCAATTCACTGTCCCCAGGCATCCCGTTTTGGTATTGTGAAACCCCTCAGTGTCCCTATTAACTACCCTTAACATAACATCCCCTGACACCTCCGTTATACATGTCTGAGTGTCTGGCATACTGAGGGGTTTCAGGCAGCAGAGATAAAGCAAATGGGGGGGCAGGTTTTGGTCTTTTCTAAATTGGAACATCGCTCAAGAATTTCACTATCCCAGTGTTGTTCCTCTCCAGCGGGGCATCCCACAGCACATGTGTGGGTGGCTAATCAATCAGTGCATGTGCTCCATTTATTCCTTAGCCAACCTGACGACAGAAATGACAGTAGATTGGCTAAGAAACCTAAATGGGACATGGTGCGCTGGCTGCACCACTGCTTCTCTGCATAATTGCACCAGCCATTCAGAAATGTGTGCATGTACATGTCTCAGATAAAGGTACTGTAACGTGGGCCGTGCATGAGGCCTTGGATCAGCAAACCCGGGGTTTCACACAGCAGGACCCCAAATTGGAATACCCAGGGGATGAGGAAATCGGCCTCCTTCGAGTCTTTTAACTCCAGTGATTGTCATGCTTTCATAGTCCGCACTGTAGTGTTGTCTTGTTCTTGTTCTCCAAATCTTCTATTTTCAATAATACTGCAAAGTGTGAGCTCTGTGCACTACCTCTAACTTTGCCCCAATCGCCAGAAACACAGGAATTGTTTATATTGTGGTACATCACACTGCAAATCTATGAACTTGACCTTTGAAAAGAATTGCTAGTTGTGGTTTGTGTATGTTTTGTTAGCATACAAATAAAACAGCTTTAAATGCATAAACTAGAGGTTTTGCCTTTAAACGGATGGAACTGTTAGACTCTAGCTCAGTTTGAATAAGAAGCCTTTTGGTGTATAAGAAATACGAGATTTAAAATGGTGACTGATTAAAACAAATGCTGTATGTATTCAATTTTCGATCCTGTGGGGACTAGAAGTTAGGCATTCTTGTAAGTACTTCCAGTGGTGGCAACATCTGGTACCAATGTGAAATCTCCATTTTACAGCGCAGTAAAGAGGTCTATGTAATCACATAGGCATGTATAGCTGAAATAGCTGATGGTTTACGGCGAGTAACACCATTTTTTTATTGTAACTGTATACAGCTAGGACCAGGTATTTAGCCAGTGGCACTTGAATTAGTAACCTAAAAAGGTGCGTTTGGAGTTAAAGCTCAAAATGCAGTTGATCATATCATTCTATAAGATATTCTGAGTTTAGGGTCACAGGAAGAAGATTTTTGCTTTAGGGCTTTTTTTTTACATTTATAATAAGAAACCCCTAAAGATCTAGACATCTGTATGATATATATATATATATATATATATATATATATATATATATTATTCTTAACCCCCCCTCCTGGTCTTTTCCTCCTTTCTTTCCAGAATGTTCTTGTTTCTATGTATGTTTTAAAATGGTAAAATGAGTGAACTTTTTCCAGTGTTCTGCCATGTTCCTCATTGCTATAGCCTTAGCATCGTGGGCAAAGACACCTCTGCCCATACAATACCACAGCCCTGCCCCATTCAAACGCTAGCAGACAGTAAAGTGGATGTTGCAGACTTGCTCAGTTCTGGGTGTGCACTAAGCTAGCAAGTCCCCTTTAGGCCCTTATTTAACAAGGGATAGCGCCAGGTAGCGAATGGTAATGACGCTCACCGCCACGAGAACACCGGCTCCCCTCCGCAATCACACATTTATCAAGCCGATCCTGCTTAGCGACTGACAGAGCGCCAGATAGCCACTCATTCATCATTATTCCAGCCTCAGCCCACAGCGCCAGTGTCCAACCTTGAATAGCGACAGGTATGACCTCTCGCTACCTGGCGCTCTCCAATGCATTTCAATGGAGCAATCTTTAAATATTCATAATTAATTGCTATTTTATTTATTTATTTATTTATTTTTTTAAATGTCAAAAATTCTGTGACCACTTCTGCAATGTTAGATATTTTTAAGGTTTTTTTTAAGATATTAAGGTAAAACAAAAAAAAAAAAAAAATTTGTGCAGAATTGATATTACAGGTCTGATATTAATGTATTCATATTACAAAATGTTTTGAAAAACATGTTTTTTTTTTTTTTTTTCTAAAAATATGGTTGTTTGGGGGTTAAAAAACTACTTTTAACCCATTGCCGCCAGCGCTCTGGGGTTTAAACAAGCATTTTACAGCGCGAGAATTTTTGGAGCGTGATTTGTTAATGAATATGCTGGGAGCCGTTCGCTAGGGCCATTCGCTGTCATGCGCTCCCATACAGTGCGGAACCTGTCAAATAGCGACTCATAACCCCGTATTCAACATTACCGCACACCGACTGAGTCGCTGTCAACAGCCGAACAACGGCCAAGCACAGCAAATACTAGCGGGCGCTGTGAAAATAACGCTACAGTCGCTCAACTGTCGCTACCTGGCGCTATTAATGAATCGGCCTCCCCGTCATCAGTGGAAGTAGGCTGAGGACGGGGCTTCCCCTGCTGGTATGCAGGGCAAAGCATCAGATGATTGGGACTGTTGATCCTCTAACAGCACTGTGCAAGTTTTGTGTGACAGTTAATCATGTAATTAGAATATAGCGTTTTGTAGGTCTTTTAGTAAACTCCATGCTAATGGGAAGAAAGGGGATGACTAATATGGCTTTTTTTCATGTCGTACACATTGGATTCACTGTATTAGTCACTGTGGTATCTGTACATTTATTCATAAATTTAACCCAGTCAATCCTACTGTTGTCATGGAGAATGCCACTTGCTGTTTCCAGTATTATTAAAAATATAAATTATTTATGTAGCACCTCGCGTTCCTTTTATCCTAAATAGCATTTATATGCATTTAGTGACAGGGCTATTTTGCTAATCGTTCTATGAAAAGAGGAAACAATACGTATTAGGGACATAAGCATGTGACAATGGCAGAGGAAAGGGAATACAGTCGATGTGACATGGTTCCTGCCTTTCTTCTTGAAGCGCCACACTCGCCACACAAAGTAAATTCACATATCCTCTTCATTAAGAAAAAAAAAAATGCATCAACTTCTGTGATGATTGCCTGTGTAGAGAGCACACACATATTGGGGTTGAAATAAAATCCTGCAATTGACTTTTGCTCTGCTTTAAGATGTCCAGCCCAGCTCTGCTCTATCAAATTAAAATAAAGGTTTGACTTTGAGATGGGTTTCTAACCATCAAAAACTAACTGCTTCCCATTTGAGATTCCTAATAACTTACCCCTCTGCACTTCTACATACTGTGGTATGGGCCCTACATTGGCCACTGGCCTGATTTGAACTTTGGCAGGCCTCCTTACATTGCAGTGAACAGAATGGATGTGCAGAGGGGACATCCTAGAGAAGGCAGAGAATGTAGATCCGTGCTTCACGACGTGGTATTCAATCTTGCTGATAGATACGTTTTATAACACCGGTCAGTCAATTGAGAGTATAACTTTTTTTTTAGTTGCCTGGACAGTCCCTTTTATTTGTACATTTAAAGTTGAAAGGATATGGGGTTTCCACTTTCTGTTTCAGCTAGACACACTTTTATTCTTAGCTACAAACATGGTCCCTTCGACACGGCACGCAATTACACATTTTTCAAGCAGAATCTATTGAGCGACTGGGATAACGCCATGTAGCGTCCAATTTATCATTATCCCAGCCTCAGCGTACAGCGCCGGCATTCAGCCTTGCAGAGCGCCACGTATTACCTCTCGCTACCTGTCGCTCTCCCATACATTTCAATGGACATTCTTTTACTTCTCTTTAAACAGGGTTTTTGTTTTATTTATTTATTTTTTTTTTTCAAATAGTGTTGGTATCTTTCCTGGCCTTGAAAAAGCCATTTTTTCTTTTTTATTTTCATTTTATATATTTATGCAGAATTGATATTACAGGTCTGGCATTAATGTGTTCATGTTACAATGTTATTACAATGTAATTCCATATGTTTTCACTTTGTTACTGGTGGATACTTTTAATCACACAGCCTCCGGCGCTCAAAAATGCTTCGCTGTAGCCCAGAGCACCGGAGGCTGTGTGATTAAAAGTATCCACCAGTAACAAAGTGAAAACATATGGAATTACATTGTAATAACATTGTAACATGAAGGTGTGTAAGGCTCTTTTTTTTATGAATATGTTGTGAGTCGGTCGCACAGACCAGTCGCTCCCATACAGCGCTGTACTGGTCATATAGCGACTCCCCACAATGTATTCCTCATTGCTGCACAGCGGCTGAGTCACTATGAACTAGCGACCCACGGCCGAGCACAGCGACTACTACGGGGCGCTCTGAAATGCCTGCTACAGGCGCTCATCTGTCGCTACCTGGCGTTAGTGATGAATCAGCCTGCCCATAAGAAATGATTCGGGGGGGCAGGTTCCACATTCACACAGTTCAGAAAAGGTTGTTAGAAACCCATTTCCAATAAAAATGATTAATTAATATTAATTTATTAGCAGAGATAAAATGGTGTCCATATCTGTTACAGTATATTAAAAGACAGTAACACATGGACGTTTGAGACAGAGTGTCCTTGAAGAGGAACAACACCAAAGAATTTTACTTACTTGGCTTTTGTTCCTCCCTGGTGGAGCATCCCAATTAGACACAGAGGATAGGTTAGTAAATTGGGTGATCCGGGAGGTTTCACACAATCCCATTTTCAGATTCCCCATTAAAAGGGAGACCATCGGCCCTCAAGTCTATAGGGTGGTTGCTCCTCTTTAATTTTTTTTGTTGTTACCTTTACTTGCTTGGACAGTGCCTTTAAAAAGTTAACATGTCTAGAGCCTTATTTAAGAAACTCTAGCGATAGGTAGCACCGCATTGTGGCCGGTGTTTATCTTCAGAGCCACTAGCAAGTCATATTTATGACGGAAAAAAATATTTAGTGCCACTCATAGCGCCATGTAGCGCAAGAGCGCTGGGTGTTTTGTGACTGCCGACACTGTGTGCCCAGCACTGCCACATCATATCAGGGGCGTGGAAGCTTATTCATTGCTAACGCCAGGTATCGACAGATGAGCGTCTGTAGAGTGACCGCTAGTATATGCTGTAAGCAGGTGTTGGGTGCTGTAACAGAGCGTCTTGGTCACTCTATTAACCTGGCCGGCATTGATGAATGTGATGTATGTTGGACGCTGTAACACCAGTAAAGTGCTGCAGGGAGCGAAAGCTAGCACCAGCTCAGTGAGACTAACTCTCAGCGACTCACATGATACTTATCAAAAAACTACACACACACAGCGTTGGTACTTTAAATCTGGTCGCTTTAACACAGAGCGCCAGACGCTGTGTGATTAAAGTCTGTTTTTGAACACATATCTACCAGTAACAAAGCGAAAACACATGGAATTACATTGTCGTAACATTGTGACATTAATTCTTTAATGCCAGACCTGTAAATACAATTCTGCATAAAGTTTTCAAAAATGACTCTTTCTAGGGCAGGGAAGGTGACACAATTATTTGAGAGAAAAAAAAAAATTAAAAAAACCCTGTTTAAACAAAAGAGAAGGAGTGTCCATTGAAATGTATGGGAGCTCTGGAAGCTAGAGTGCCAGAGCTATACGCTGAGCCACCTGTAATGATGAATCAGATGCTACATGACGCTGTTAGAGTCGCTCATCAGATTTGTTTTCATAAATGTGATTTTGCGTACAGTGCCCAGCGTTCACCAGACGCTTCCTGCCGCTATGAGGCACTACCTTGCGCTATCCCTTGATGAATAACCCCTTTTAGTGTCGTTCTCCCATAGACTTCAATGGTCTGTTATAGTTAGACTAGTGACTTTGTGCCCATTCAGCTGATACGGAATCTCTGGTCCGTTCAAAATGTTTTTTTCTTTATTTATTGTACTTAGGTTATCCACGGCAAACTTGTGTATTTATGCCTGCCTATCATGTGTCATGTCATTTGTATGTTCCTGATGTCACTCCATGTGTTTACACTTTGTTATGGTCCTTTTTAAAAGCCTTTTTTTTGCCATTGCACCTGGTGCTGTATGCCTGAGAGTAACAGTTTTAGAGCACCATCGTTGGCGCTGTGGTTTTACATGTTAATCCTAAAAAGAAAAAGGTGGCCCCAACAACCTCCCAAAAAGCAGTCCCCCAAAATGCCGCATCTCCTCCACAGACAATCACTTCAATTTAATTTCAAAATATCATCATATTTATTGGGTTTTCCATCTAAAATCTACGTACAATACATAAAACAATATACAAATTAAAAATACCCAGAGTTATCCATTAAGTAGGGCATCCCGTACTGACCCGCAAAAGTACCCCAATTTGTGCAAAAAACATGTTAATGATAATAATGAATTATCCCACTAATTAATAACGTGCAAGTAGAGTATCTAGAGTATCTACCTTGAAAAAGCAGCTGGGGGGCCTGGCTGCGGAACGCGTGGGGGCCCATTTCCAGGCAACTCCGTGTGTGGGGGACCCGTGGGGACTCGCCATTATCTAGGTGATGTGATTTGGATGAATTTTTATGAGCACTGTGCACTTTATTCCTCTTGCCATTTTTTTGCTGTTTGAAGATATCAAATTGATTGTGTGGGATTTAATTGTTATTTGCACAAGATAGCACTTTAAGCACTTAATTATTATTAATGAATGTAGATTTTAGATGGGAAATCCAATAAATATGATGATATTTTGAAATTAAATTGAAGTGATTGTCTGTGGAGGAGGTGCGGTATTTTGGGGGGCTGTTTTTTTGGGAGGTTGTTGGGGCCACCTTTTTCTTTTTTGGATTAAGATTATACACAGCAGCCCTAAATACAAGCACGGCCACCTTTAATATCAACTGAATTTATCTTGTTGATGGTGCAGAATATTTCCTTTTTCTTATTGTCGTGGTTTTACATGTTAAATATGGCATGGAGCGGCTGATGTCCACCTGTCACTATCTCCATTGAAAAACGCTCAAGCACGGGTACAGCGCCACATAGCCTTCAGCGCCAAACACTAGCCATCTGCCTGTGGCTGGCATTGCGGCTGAGGAACTAATAGCACATCTTGGCAGATGAGTGGCGCTACGAGGCGCTAGTAATAAATTGGGCTTTATAAAGCATGAAATACAACACCGTAAATAGTGAAAGTATGATTTTGAAAATCTCCTGCGATTACACATTCCAACAATCAAGCGATGAGTGAGAAATTTTTGGTCAGCCGAAACTATATGACAGGCAACCGATTAACCAATCGCTTGATCACAGCCGTTTCCACTGAACGTTTAGGGATAAATTGCGTCTGCTTTAGCTATTTCTCGTTCGATAATTGCCCTGTGTAAATGGGCCATATACCATCTTGTCTGCACACACCCACACTTCTATCTAAAAAGGCAAGAGCCCTAATATCAAAGAGGTTCATCTAACAAAAGAAAAAAGTTGAGCAAAGTGAGCATAATTCAGAGAGTCTATTGTTCCAGGGAAAGATGCTTTTTTGTATTTTGCACACTAGATTTCCTGTTTCCAAGCCTTTCTTTGAAGTTGTAGATGAGAGAGATCTCTCTATTATGTAGGACGCATGGCGTAATACACTGCCTTTCAGTCCATTGCTCTTCCCTCCCTCCTCTCAAGCCCTTTATTTGTCTTTGTATAACTCTCTGTTTTACATTCCCCATTTTGACTTATTTGCCTCATGTGTTCCTGACTGCTTCTTCTTTCACACACATCGTTTTTCTGCGGCTCTCCTGCCACGTGGTGTTGAATTCTGTGTTTTCTAAGCACTCATTCTCACCCAGTAACCTTTTCCCTTGCTTGTCTTTCTCCCTCTCGCTCGTATTTAAGCATAGTGTGTTATAGTCCTAATCTGTGTGTGGCTAGCGAACAACCCTCACCCCCACCGATTCCAGGCCTGGCTTCCCATCTGGAAGTGATTGTGGGCCTCTGAATGTTGGATAAAGGGGAGGTGTGGGGGGGGGGGGGATCCATAAAACACCAGTGGAAAGGCAAGTTAAGGATCTCATTACATTCCTTGAAATTTTCCAACATATTTTTTTAATAGTTTTACCAGACGTTACTGCATTTCTTGTTATCTTTCATTTCCAATTACACATTTTGTATATGCTTTTTTTTAGCACCATAGTTAGCTACCAAGAGCCAAACTTATTGGACATTACGATATTAGGTAACTGAAAAACTGTGATTTTGTTGTAGACATACAGTATAGGTGGCTATTATTTTTAAATGTGGAAAGCTCTACACAGTTTCTTGAATACCCTCCAAGGAGTTGTTATTTACAGTGTGGATAAATAACCTCACTGGAAAACCTGTGCACCTCAGAGGGAAAATTCTAAAATATGTGACTATTCCAAAACCCAGTCAGACTTAAGTACTCGACTCAACTTGTGTACAAACAACAACAAACTTTCCAAACATTACCGGCCTACTATGTGCAGAGTTTACCACATGAGGTGGATGGCTCTCCCACATGAAAACAGAAAAACTGGGCACCCATCATGACTTAATGGCCAAAATACTTTTAGCCACTCTGACGGGGTAAAGTTCTTGTATGACAGTAATATGGAGACATGAGTTTTCTTGTTGCTGCCTTAGCCTAGGTCTGTAGTTTGATATTCCAAGAGCCAAGCTAAATTCCCTGCTTTAGAGGGACCTATAGATCTGGAACCCAATTCTGTCATTCTTTGTTTACATGGGACTGATGGTCTAATGTAGCACTGTGGTCTTGGATTAAGTGCCAGTGCCCTCACCTTACCTTACCTGGGCAGGCGCCTGAACCCTGGGAGGGCCCAGCATACATGAAGTGACACAACTTTTCCCCTCTTGGTGGGCAGGGTCATTCCCTGAACCTATGCGCAATGCAGCGCTGTGCAGCAACTGGACATGGGGGACTGGCAGCTAAGGGAAATTTGGCTATATTGAGAACTGACTCTTTCCTTTGCTCTTTCTTACTTTCACTTTTCTATATTTCTCTCTGATTATTCATTTTCTATCCTTATTTCTATCTACTGTATCCCACCATCTTGCCCTCTATCTATCTTTCCTTGCATTCTGAAAAAGCCACCTTAAATGGGGGCAATTTTGTGATTTGAAATTAAAAAAAAAAATTGAAATAATTGAAAAATTATCATTGAAGTTCGTCCATGGCCGAGTTAGGTGAATATGTGGGCGGGCTAGAGTGGGGAAGCTGCTCAAGATAGAGGCGACCAGGACCCAGCATGTCAGCATAACGACTCTAGAGCATGGGTGAAGTAAGGGTTGGTTCCCCCCCTGCCCTGCCTCATCGCTAGGGGAGGATGGCAGGGCATGGGGTTACCCCGAGTCTGGACTTTAAGTGGGGAACTGTAACAAATTGTAAATGGCAAGGGGCCGGTCATCCAGTAAGTAGGCAAAATCTTTGGCAATATCGACCAAGCATGTTTCTTTACAGGCATATGTACTGGGCAAACCCTTAAAGGGCTCACTAAGGCTCCCAAGGGCCCACACAAACCTGGAGCCTACCCATGGATATGTATACGCAGAGGCAGCCTTGTGCCAGAGGAGGATAGAAGGTAAGTGAACATAAGTAAAGGCTAATCAGGATGCCCAAGCACGGTATTAGGGGGGTATACTGTGTTTTTTGTAACACAAGGTACAGGTAACACATGCAAATGACTTATTGGTCAAACTTGCAAACTGTTTAGATGTACACATTTTATTAGTAATAGTACATTAACACAACATTATTAAATAATCCTTATAGTACATATTCTTATTGTAGTTTTATTGTGTAACAAGTAGGATTTCCTGCAAGAATAAACATCTGCTTTTCATTGCTGACTTCCAGTGTCATCATTCTCAGTTACCAGAAATGAAAACTATAGTTACAGATGTCATCTGTAGTGCCACCTGTTGGTCGATTCTGATATCGTGTCACATCAATAAAATCAAATATATTTTAAATTGCTGGGTGTGTGGTAATCCTCACAGCCTTCAGATAGTCCTTGGAAAAGGACATTACAGATTAGGTTGAGGTGGGATAATGACCAGAGCTGTACAAACCCCATTTCTACACGTATATGTTGCTGAAGCTGGTTGCCTGCTAGTGCTGGAGCATCTTATCTCAGCTGGGAAACTGCAGGGAGACACGGCCTTGGCTTATTGCCTCTGCTCCCCAAGTACTGCCTAACACCTCATAAAGGAGATAGAGATACATAGAGATGTGACAGTTACTTTAATGAGTTACCTCATCCCCGAGAAGACTTCAAGAGAAAAAGATATTCCAGATATTACATTTACCCAGTTATCAGGTTACCAGCGGGGACAAGTAATTGCAGCTTCAGAGCTGTCTCGTCTCTTTTGAACTTGCTAGCACCAGGAGGTTGGTTAAAGTATCTGCATATTGTCTGCTCTGAGAAAGATAAAGGAAAATAGATGAATTCCCACAGATTTACAGCCTCCACACCATTTTGAAATAGTCCCTATTCTCCTGTTTGGGGGTAGGAGGTTTGTGTGCGCAAGAAGGTTCGGTGCCAGAATGCCTCCTTTCCCCTTTACTCAGCACATTAGCTTTGGAGTCGTGCAATCCACACGCATAGTTCAATGTTATTTTGGCAGAATCTGTAAATGATGAAGAGCTGGAGGGGGTGCCCTGCAGTTGTTTTGGCCATTTGATCTGCATTGCTGTAACCATGTCTGCCTATGTTCTTTAGTTTCCAGAAAGTTTAGGAAGCTGACTAACCCAGGTAGGTCTACCTGATGATTGGCTGAGCTAGCTCACAAACACTGTGTTGTCACTAGTATAGTGTGTGTACCATGTAAGCTGAAAGTGAAGTAAGCAGTTGATACTTTTGGTCGGCTAATATGTACTGTATATTTAAGTGTGGGCTTTCAAGAATACTTAATCCTCTTCGTCATGCATGATGTTACAAACCCAAGGACGGGGAGGCCGATTCATTAATAGCGCCAGGTAGCGACAGATGAGCGACTGTAGCGTGATTTTTACAGCGCCAGCCAGTATTCGCTGTGCTTGGCCGGCATTAGCTTGATGACAGCGACTCAGTCGGTGTGCGGTAATGTTGAATACGGGCTGGGGGGTCGCTGTTTCACAGGTCCAGCGTTGTATGTGAGCGCCTGACAACGAATGGCCAGAGCGAACGGCTAGCTTCATATTCATCAACAAATCACGCTCCGAATGTACTGTCGCTGTCCATTCCTTGTTTAAACCCCAGAGCGCTGGCGGCGATCTGTATTAACTAGTTTTTAACCCCTAAACAACCATATTTTTTGAATGTAACATTATACATGTTTTTAGAATCATTTTGTAATATGAATACATTAATCTCAGACCTGTTAGATCAATTCTGCACATATTTTTTTTTATTTCTTTTTTTTACTTAAAAATAAATCCTAACATTGCAGAAGTGGTCTCCGATTTTTTGACATTAAAAAAAAAAAAAAAAAAATTATTACCAATTAATTATGAATAATTATAGATTGCTCCATTGAAATGCATTGGACATCGCCAGGGAGCGACAGCTCATACCTGGCGCTGTGAGGGAATTTGCAGCGGCGCTGTTCGGTCCAGGCGGCTTCATGATGAATGCCGCGCTAGCCGGCGCTCTCGCCGGCGCTAGCCTCATTTTGCTTGATAAATGCGTCATTGTGACCGCCGCCGGGCGTACTTGAGTCGGTAGTCGCCGTTAGCTGCCGCTACCTGGCGCTCGTCAGACACTACCTGGCGCTATCGCTTGATGAATAAGGGCCTAAGTATTCTCGAAAGCTCACCTTTAAATATACGGAAGCAGGGGCGTAACTTGAGGGGGTGTGCCATCATTGTTGCTCCTCCGCCTTATTTATCATATACTGTATGTGCTCGCTTGGCATCATTTACAAAAAGGAAGCATAATTTGTCTCTGCTGATCCAGTAATTGGTTATCTAGCTGTATCCAATTTAGCTAAAAGACAGAAAAAAGTTTACTGCATGAGCCGTGTAAGGTTCCAATTAAATGTTCACACCAGGGCCCGTCAGATTTAGTTATGCCACTGTACTTCAAGTTATTTAAGTTATCACCTTATTTCTTCACTTTCTATGTTGCCACTAGAAAGTGGCATATCTGCTGCAGGGGTATATTTACATCTGTAAATCATTGGATAGTTGGATAGTATGGATGTTAGTAGAACTGACTGAGGACATTCTGTCCTGTGTTAATTTGCTGATTTAGCACCAGCCTTCTGCTTAAAGGTGGGAAAACAAAAATGTTTTCGGGTGTGGCAAGAATTTTGGGCTGCATCCCAGCCGTTCCCATTTTGACCAAATTACAGAAACAAAAAGTGAACAAAAAATGATTAATAAGATTCCAAAGAATTGGGAAGTGTGATGGGGCTTTTTACATGCAATATGATTTGATTGGGAACATATTTCACCCACAAATATTGAGAATACACTACAAGAATAACAAACAAAACATTTTATGCACTGCTGGAAAAAACTATATTTACCGACCCTGGGAAATCCCCTTCAAAAATCACAGTTGAACATGTGTAGCGCAAAATAGTGAAAAATGGTCTAGCAACAGAGGGTGACAAAATCTCTAGGTAGGCTGGCACTGAAAGGGTTAAAGGTCTCACTTATATCTTTTCTTTTCCTTCTATCCTCCAGACAGTACAAAATCCTTAGTTCATAATAACTTAATAAGTTCATTCGAGGCAAAGGATTAAATTATCCTGCTTTCTGCTCTTCCCATGCAGGCTGTCAGGGACTGCATCTTTCATTGTACCTGCTTTATATTATACTCAATAACACCTGTTGAACCCTATGGAGGAGGCAATGTTTATTAGGGAATGCAATGTGCTCGGGAATGAAAGATGTTGCTCCTGAGAGCCAGCAAGGGACAAGCAGATGCACACGGCCTTACTCCCAGACACACATGCATGCATTCCCATATTTTTCATAGTGGGAGTCTATATGTCAAACTAGCTCAGGTTTCTATTGCTCGACCCCTGTGAGGGGTCAGGTGGGTGTGGTCTGGGGATCAGGTGAGATGCTTGCTGCCATATGATTGCTGATGTCTGGACAGTCTCCTTAAATATTTCTATGTGCATGACATAAAAATTAGATTATTTCTGTACCCCAGTGAAGGCTAAAGGTTTTCAGCATACATCGTATTTATTCAGTCAGTGGCAACTGTGGCAGAACACTTTGCTACATGAGTATAGGAGCTTGAGCTTGATATTGCTGGGGTTGCCCAGGGGAGTGTACTTTCATTTGAGGGAGCTGCTTGTGTCCCGAGATAGTGGCAACTTCTAGTACAATATGTCAACCAAATCTGTAGTTTCATGAAGTTATGTGCTTAATGGCTGTTTTCGAGTGCAGAGGGGCATCTCAATTCACGATGCCCCCTATGTGTAAATAGTGCAGAACGGGAGAAATTTTTACCTTTCTCCTCTGTCCCCCGGAATAATCCAGAACTCTAATTTGCCGGCACGGTTACGTGGGTGCCGGCAGCCGCATGTCTGAACCGGCCAATTAAAGTGCTGAAATTCTCCAGACAGAGGACAGAGGAGAAATGAAAAGTAAGTAATTGGAAGATTTATCCCATTCTGCGCCATTAACATGCCCCCCCCCCCCGCGCTCGGAACCGCCTGCGCTCCGAACAGCACTTATTTTTCCAAAAATGGTTGTTCTGGTTTAATGGTAAATTCTCTGCCTCTGTGATTGGTAAAAATGTTAACACAGTGTAATAAATTATATATGTTGCTGCAACAATTGTAGCAATATTATATATTTAAATGTGTTGTTACTCAACCTAATATTGCTGCTGTCCTAACAAGTGGGAAAATATTAGAGACCGTTCTTTATTTATTTTTTTCTGCTACGGAAACTGCATTTGCAGCCCAGTCATGCCCACTTCCAGCCATCAAATTCTGAGATGATAGAACTGATGAAAGGAGATAACAGTCCTTTTATGCCACTCAACAGCCTGAATAGATGGCTTTGTCTCCTGTGATATGGATATTTTTCATTTTTGTGTGCCATGCTGTTGGGAAGCCATCACAATCTGTATTCTGTATATTGTTGCTGAGTCTGTTTAGGACATGATTGCCTTTTCTGCTATGATAAATTTATTATCCGAATAGTTTTTTCTTTGGTTGGGCACATTATATCGAAATTTTCCAAAGATCTTGTGATCATGTTGCTTGGTTTCAATGGTGTAGCATACCTGGTGAATTTTTGTGGGGTCAATTCCTGTTTTATGTCTATAGAGTTGAACATTATTTAATGTTTTCCTGTTCTGATTGAGCATTAGCAGATTGAATAAAGTCTTTAATTAATTTAGTTAGAATATAGTGTGTGGCCTTCACAATTTTCTAAGTCAAGGGGGCTACCAGAAAAATACTGTTAGCTTGTCCCCCCCTCCATGCATAGAGGGAGCTCCATAAATAAGCTACCAGCCAGAGGGAGGAGGCGCAGGTGGCAAGGATTGAAGACAAGCATGACCACTGAGTCCAACAGAGGTGGAGAAGAAGAGATTCAGTGGCTAGGGCAGCAGGATTCCCTAGATAGGCACAGACTGAGTGACAGGCAGCAGGTGGCACTGTGGCAGGTGTGTTTAGGGTGGGGTGGCAGTCGGTGGCTTGGACTGGACTATTAAATTAGGGAAAAAAATTATTAGGGGCCTCCACCAGATTTTCTGCTCATTGGCCTCCGCCAGATATTCTGCCTTTTCTCAGGCTAAAAAACATTTTTTTTCTTAAAAAGCTGTCCTGTGAAACATTTGTTAGCTGAAATTATAGTAACGAAGGCCATAACGAAGGCTCATACAGGCAAGAAATCACAGAATTACTATTATTCCTAATGGGCAGCATCATGGCCGTTTCCCAAGCACACAGAAAACCACTGGTGGTACAATACCATCCACTCTTACTTGTGTACGCATGTTTTAGGGTGTTGGGATTAATATGGTGTCTAAAATGTATGATTCAAGGGTAAAAGTTAAAGAGGGCTTTCGGGAAACAGAAAGTTTTACATGGTGCATACAGACCAAGAACCACAGAATTGCCATGAATCTTAAAAGGACAGACTCTCTTCCTTTTCCTGCAGTACTGGGCACAAGCCATAGCAGGGTTCCAAAATTTTCCATTCTTTCTGTTCCATTTCTCTACGATGTTCAAAAGTGTTTGCATGGCTTCCTCAGTCCCTTTGTGCTTTTAGCATGAGCAAGCACAGCAAAACACAGTGGTCAGGCCACCAGCCCCGACCACAGGACATGTGCATGATTTATAAAGCTGCATCATGACACGCTCAGTTTTTATTGGCAGGTGTGTGCGTGCCAGGACAGAGCCTTTAATATTAGAGGACAACTAATATTTGCTAAACAAGTTTTAATATTAATAGAAATTATACAAACAGGAGTTATTTCCTAACACGGCTCCTTTAAAGAGTGTTTTTTATGTCCCTTTCTGAGTGTTTCAGCGTAATAGAGCAAAGGTGGCTCTGCATCCCAAGTGATTAGGTAACAATAACTGGCAGTTTTGAAACACGCTAATGAATGCGGCAGATTTCCAGAATTGACTATGGAAGCTTGATTTAAACTCATTATTTTAGTTCCTGTATATGCAAGATGAAAAACAAAGCTTTTTTTCAACTTTATCAGCAGTCAGAACATGACGTCAATGAGTTTGGTACCGTAAACTGTTTCAGCTGGTTTATGTCTGCATTCACTTTCCATAGTTGTTGACCTTTATTTCTATTTCAAATCCGCATTGCCTTTGTGATAGCATTTAGTAGCATATGGTGAATACTTGCCCCATGGTGTTTATAGAAACAAGCATATGCATATCCGCTTCCAGAATGGCTCTTTTGTGACACTAAGTACTATTTGTGTCAGTCTTCCAGCACGACGTTTTGCATGTGTCACATTGTCACCTCATAGCATGGCAGACATAGACTTCGTCTGTGTCATTCTGAAGCTGAACATTTCCCATGTCTTTTCTTTGCATTCATTTTCTTGAATGTCTTCAAAAGCAGGGCTTCAATGCAGCCTTTGTCTTGTACCATTGTTACTAAGCGTGACAAAGTCACTAGAGATTATATAGTTTGACAGTGTCCTCTCAATCTGTAAGATTGCTTGCATGCTCTTTTTTTTAAACTTCTTCAATCCCAAAGGCAAGCAAAAAGAGGAATGTTTCAGCAAAACCAATCATGTGACCTTAGCGGCAGGCTAAAGGAATGACCACACTGGGGGTAACAACATTTTATTTATGACTGTACAACAGAATCTAAATGTCAAGAGCTTCTTGAAGATCACAACAGTGCCAGTGCTATAACCCCCGCCATGCCTGCTGTGCCACTTCCTGATTGCTCGCTGGGTGCTAGCTAGTTTTAAAAGCATCCCTTGTCCTTGTGATTAATTCCCCAGACAGGATTTGGGTATCTGGCCAGAGAATTTCACTCCGAAGCATCCATCTCCTCTTTTTCATGCACGCTGGCAGGCACTTCTGCTCTGATACATGATATTCTGTAAAAATGTCCATATTTCTCTATTACGAGCCTTTGGTTAAAAGTAACAGTACAATGTTATCTTTTAGAAGAACCCTGTTGTTCTGACGTCGCCATTCATACATATTTGTGAAGGTCAATGTAGCTTTATGTTTCTACTAAATGGCACCTAAAGGAAAGTCAAAGAAGATATTGCACAGCTGGAAAAATTCTAGCTTTCTGGTAGCCATGGCAGCTTCGAAAAAAACAGCTAGTTCAGAAAGGTAAGAACATAGGACTTTTGTGGAGATGGATTCTGGGTTATGGTAAACAGGAGCAGAGAGAGCTAGAGAGAGACAAACAAAAGTGAAGGAATATATAGATAGATAGGATCTTCTCAACACTCAACATTAATTGTTTGCTAGGTGCACGTAATAGCCAATGCTGTGGGGTGTGTGGCTAAGGAGAGCTGTTCTCTTCTAAGCCATGCGCCTGGCCCACATACAGTATGCATCAATCGAATTTTAGCATTCCCAGGGGTTTTACATGGTGGGATCAGGGAATGGGACAAATAAAAAAATACAGATGCTAACTGGCGTGTGCAGAGATGACTTGCAGGTGCCCACAGAGAGGGTTCCGAATGCCGTTTCTGGCACATGTGCCATAGGTTCGCCACCATTGTTCTAGGGTCAGGGGCAACAGAAGTAGGTGAGTTGGGACCCTTGCAGACTTGAACCCTTCTTGGCAGAATTAGCAGTGAGGGTATAGGTCTTCTATAAACTGTAGGATTCTCCCTCAGTTATTAAAGGGACAGTCCAGACAAGATGATAAATTAGCCTGCTTTCTGCTCATCTCTGAGCTGAGCCCTAGTGAACTGCCTCCCCCATGCTGACTTCCTCATCCAGTGTCCTCTCAATAGAGACATTGAGGGCCTTATTTAAGAAATGCTAGCACCACTTAGTGGCAGGTATTTTTCTGCAGCGCCACCAGCAAGGCATATTTATGATGTGAAAAAATGTGTCACATATAGCGTCATGTAGCATTCCAAGTATCAAGAGCGCCGGGAGGTTAGTGCTGGGGCTGTGTTCTCTACAGCGCCACATCACATCAGGCACTCAGTGTCGTTCTCCCATAGACTTCAATTAGCCATTCCAGTTATGTTATTTTGGGTGACTTCTGGTTAGAGTTTTTTTTTGTGCTCAGCCAATTGACACTGGATCCCTGGCCTGTTCAGAATGTTTTTTTCTTCATTTATTGTACTTAGGTTATCCGCAGCAAACTTTTGTTTTCATGCCTGCCAATCATGTGTCATGTCATTTGTGTGTCCCCGATGTCATTCCATGTGTTTTCACTTTGTTACTGTGCTGCCATCCTTTTTAAAAGCCTTTTTTGCCATTGCACCTGGCGCTGTATGCCTGGGAGTTTCAGAGCGCCAGTGTTGGCGCTGTGGCTTTACATGTAAAATACAGCATCTCCATTGAAAAATGATTAAGCAAAGGTACAGGGCCACATAGGCTTCAGTGCCGAACACTAGCCCCTGGCTGGCATTGTGGCTGAGGCACTAATAACATCTCTTGCCAGAGAATCAAGTGGTGCTACGAGGTGCTAGTAATAAATTGGGCTAAAAGAGTCTGAGCGCAGCACTGGATGGTGCAGGCTGCTTGAGGAGGTCAGCAGCAGAGAGTACTTTCACTAGAACTTATCAGGAAATGTAAAACTTCATTGAATGAAAGAGTGGCTAATTTAACCTGTTGAATGGACTGTGCCATCAACAAATACTTCCTCATATCACCCTCTTGACACCCCAGATGGTCTCTAAAAGCTAAAGACACAAAAAGAGCGAAATTTGGTTTTGCGGTTCATTAAACTGGACCTTCACCTGGAATAAGAGCCTATCTTATGTAGCAAGTTACACAATCTTAATTTTGCACTTTGTTACAATTTTGCACTTTGTTACAAAATACAATTCTGCTTTGGATTTCACCCAGAAATCCTGCCATCTGATGTACTTGTCAAGGGAGTGATAGACAGCTGCCTAGGTTCTGTGCAATGATGCCTGTTAAATGTAATTCCTACACCTCTATTCTAAGCATACAGCACGTCCTGCTCCAGATGTAGTAATTACATGTGGGTAATCCCCCGCTGAGGCGCTGTTCACTGCAGACATGTAGAAACCAGGCTCCTCCCGGCCCTAGATATACCGAGGGACCTCCCACAAATCCCCAGATTTCTCTGCAGTGCTCACTGCGAAGACATGAAGATATCACGCTCTCGCAGGCGAGCGGGGGCTTTACAGCCCGAGGCCCTGTGGGACTATTTCCACCCATCCTCTTTTTGAAACAATATGCCTCCCAGCCTGGGCTGCGTCGGTCGGGTGAAGGTAGGCAGCACCTTAGGTGCTTACGGAGCTAGACTCCACTGCAATCGCCCACCATAGGGTAGGCGGTTAAGGCTAATGGTGAGCCTTCAGAGGATGTAGCGGTGAACCCCGAGTATTGGGTCACCTTCCTTCCTAGTTTCCCCCGCTGTTGGGGGAAAAAGAGGGGGGGGGGGGTTGTGTGTGCAGACGGCTTAATTGCCCCATTACACTGTGAGTTGAAGCCCTTGACGACTACTGGGTGTCAGAGCCGCTTTTCAACACTTATCTTAACCTTAGCCGCAGCGCCTTAATGTTGTTTACTCGGCGCGTACGGCGGCTCCGATCTCGGACGCTACTGGTTTATTCTCTTTTCTTTCCTGTCATGTCAGTCCCTGAGGTGATTCACTCGCTAGGGGCTCAGTTTCTAACTGCTCGTTTTTCTATTGGTTACGAGCTCCGAGCTTCGCGCTCTCCGGGGGGGGGGCGTGGTCTGATGTGGCGCGTTCCGCGTCATGTTCAGCTCTGGCCCGCCCTTCGAGGTTCGCTGGCGCCATTCCTCTCACGTGCGCGTTTCTCCTCGCTTGGCTCTGACATCCCTCTTCCCCTTGTGTCTTTCAGACCGTGAGCTTCGGTGGCTACTCCCGGCCCGGCGTACCGCCCGGCTTTAACTTCTAAAACATCACTCCCACTTCCCAGCGGGTCATTGGGGCATCCAGGGTTGCTTTATAGCATCAATCCCTACTGGCATTTTGCACATAATAATCACCATATGGAGGCATCTCAGGATATTGTGAATGGGGTTCCTTTGGGACAAGCCCATCTGTGTGTAGCTTGTGGGGTCTTACCTAGCAGCGGTGACAATGCACGGGTCTGCCTCCCTTGTGCACAGCAGGCGCTAGCCGGTCTCCCCACCTCTTCTGAGGCTGGGCCTGCACCTCACCTCCTACACCTCTATTCTAAGCATACAGCACGTCCTGCTCCAGATGTAGTAATTACATGTGGGTAATCCCCCGCTGAGGCGCTGTTCACTGCAGACATGTAGAAACCAGGCTCCTCCCGGCCCTAGATATACCGAGGGACCTCCCACAAATCCCCAGATTTCTCTGCAGTGCTCACTGCGAAGACATGAAGATATCACGCTCTCGCAGGCGAGCGGGGGCTTTACAGCCCGAGGCCCTGCGGGACTATTCCCACCCATCCTCTTTTTGAAACAATATGCCTCCCAGCCTGGGCTGCGTCAGTCGGGTGAAGGTAGGCAGCACCTTAGGTGCTTACGGAGCTAGACTCCACTGCAATCCCCCACCATAGGGTAGGCGGTTAAGGCTAATGGTGAGCCTTCAGAGGATGTAGCGGTGAACCCCGAGTATTGGGTCACCTTCCTTCCTAGTTTCCCCCGCTGTTGGGGGAAAAAGAGGGGGGGGGGGTTGTGTGTGCAGACGGCTTAATTGCCCCATTACACTGTGAGTTGAAGCCCTTGACGACTACTGGGTGTCAGAGCCGCTTTTCAACACTTATCTTAACCTTAGCCGCAGCGCCTTAATGTTGTTTACTCGGCGCGTACGGCGGCTCCGATCTCGGACGCTACTGGTTTATTCTCTTTTCTTTCCTGTCATGTCAGTCCCTGAGGTGATTCACTCGCTAGGGGCTCAGTTTCTAACTGCTCGTTTTTCTATTGGTTACGAGCTCCGAGCTTCGCGCTCTCCGGGGGGGGGGGGCGTGGTCTGATGTGGCGTGTTCCGCGTCATGTTCAGCTCTGGCCCGCCCTTCGAGGTTCGCTGGCGCCATTCCTCTCACGTGCGCGTTTCTCCTCGCTTGGCTCTGACATCCCTCTTCCCCTTGTGTCTTTCAGACCGTGAGCTTCGGTGGCTACTCCCGGCCCGGCGTACCGCCCGGCTTTAACTTCTAAAACATCACTCCCACTTCCCAGTGGGTCATTGGGGCATCCAGGGTTGCTTTATAGCGTCAATCCCTACTGGCATTTTGCACATAATAATCACCATATGGAGGCATCTCAGGATATTGTGAATGGGGTTCCTTTGGGACAAGCCCATCTGTGTGTAGCTTGTGGGGTCTTACCTAGCAGCGGTGACAATGCACGGGTCTGCCTCCCTTGTGCACAGCAGGCGCTAGCCGGTCTCCCCACCTCTTCTGAGGCTGGGCCTGCACCTCACCTCGCTTCACCTACTCCCCCAAGTCTGAGCCTAACCCCCAATACCAGTGGGGATTCTCATTCCGATTTGGCCACTAGGTTGGCTAGTGTGGAAAACTTATCTTTGCGCTCGGCTATCGCCTCGCTGCGCCCAGGGGACTTCATGACATCTGTGAACATCAAGGATGCTTACCTGCACGTTCCGGTGTTTCCAGGACACCAAAGGTTTCTCAGACTTGCGCTGCTGGATCAGCATTACCAGTTCGTGGCCCTGCCATTCGGCCTCACGTCAGCTCCCAGGGTGTTCACCAAGTTGCTGGCAGGGGTGATGTCCCTGTTAAGGCTAAAGGGCATATGTGTGTTGCCCTACCTGGACGACATACTCATCACCTCTCGGTCTCTGTGGCAGGCAGAGCTGGACACTCAGTTAGTAGTGTCCACCCTGGAGTCATTCGGCTGGGTGATCAATTACCCCAAGTCCTCTCTGTCCCCCTCCTCAGTGACTCCGTTCCTGGGGATGATTCTGGATATAGTTCAGTCAAGGATATTCCTTCCTCAGCAGAAGGTGGAAGCTCTGACAACGCAGGCGATGTCCCTGCTTTCGAGCCCTCATCCCTCCATCCGGCAGGGAATGCAGTTGGTGGGCTCGATGGTGGCAAGCTTCGAGGCGGTGCCCTTTGCCCAGTTTCATTTGAGAATCCTACAGCTTCACCTTCTGTCAGTTTGGAACAAGGACCCAGCGTCCTTGGATGGGACATGGGTGGTTCCCCCCTCGGTCAGGTGGTTGGACCACAGGAACTTGACAAGGGGCAGATCCTTCCTGGCTCCCTCCTGGGAGACGGTCACAACGGATACCAGTCTGTCAGGTTGGGGGGGATTCTGGAAGTCCCTGTGCTTCCAGGGAAGGTGGGGCCCTCAGGAGGCCCATCTACCTATCAATGTCTTGGAACTCAGGGCGGTCAGATTGGTGCTGGAACAATTGACCCATCACCTGAGGGGTCTGGCGGTTCAGGTACGCTCAGACAACAGAACGGCGGTTGCCTACATCAACCATCAGGGAGGGACCCGGAGCAAGGGGGCTCTTCAGGAAGTTTCTCTGATTCTGGCATGGGCGGAGGCCAATGTCCCATGCATCTCGGCTGTTTACATTCCGGGGCGGAGAACCTGCTGGCAGATGCTCTGAGCAGGGGGTCGTCCCGTCAAGGGGAATGGCCCCTCTGCAACAGGGTATTTCAGTCCCTGTGTCACCGTTGGGGTGTGCCAGATGTGGATCTGTTTGCGTCCCGTCACAATCACAAGCTCCCGAGCTTTGTATCCCTGTCTCAGGATCCTCTAGCTCTGGCCACGGATGCTCTGTCAATGTCTTGGAAGGAGTTTCGGCTCCTGTATGTGTTTCCACCAATTCCCCTTCTGGGCAGAGTCCTGCGCAAGATTGCTCTGGAAGGGGTACCCGCGATTCTGGTGGCCCCAAGGTGGCCAAGAAGAGTGTGGTTCGCAGACGTGGTTCAAATGGCAGTAGATCAGTACGATCTGCCAAGGTTGCCAGATATTCTAACTCAGGGGTCTCTACGCCATCGCCATCTCTGGCTTTGACGGCTTGGCTGTTGAAACCTCCATCCTGATGGAAAAGGGTTTGTCTGCATCTGTAGTGGCTACTATGGTGCAAGCCAGGAAAAAGACTTCCTCTGCTATCTATTATAGAGTATGGCGTTCTTACATTGACTGGTGTGAGTCCAGGTCTCTTCCCTGCCGGGAATTTTTAGTCTCTAGGGTGCTGGAATTTTTACAACATGGTCTAGACTTAGGCCTTAAGCTTAGTACCTTGAAGGGCCAGGTTTCGGTCCTGTCTATCTTCTTTCAGAAGACCTTTGCCCATCACTCTCTTATCAAGACCTTCTTTCAGGGGGTCACTCATGTGCGTCCCCCTCGCAAGCCTATGGTACCTGTTTGGGATTTAAACTTGGTTTTATTGGCCCTGCAGGGTGCTCCTTTTGAGCCTATTCAGGAGGCTGCTCTCGCTGTTCTCACGCTCAAGGTTGTCTTCTTAGTAGCTATCACCTCTGTTAGGCATGTGTCTGAGTTGGCTGCCTTGTCTATTCAGCCTCCCTACTATGAGAGACACCAGGATAAGGTGGTGTTTCGCTTCAAGCCAGACTTTCTACCTAAAGTGGTGTCTGCTTTTCATTTGAATCAAGATATTGTGCTTCCTTCTTTGTGCCCTAATCCTAGTAACCCTAAGGAAAGGGTTTTGCATTCCTTGGACGTGGTTAGGTGCGTCAAGTATTACCTAGTTATCACTAAGGTCTTCAGGAAGACTGATGCTCTCTTCGTTGTGCCTCATGGGCCTAGGAAGGGTTTGGCTCCCGCCAAGTCTACCATCAGTAAATGGATTCGTCAGGCTGTGGTTCAAGCCTATACTGCTAAGGGGAAGACTCCCCCCTTTCGTCTTACTGCTCATTCTACTCGAGCTGTTGGGGCTTCTTGGGCTTTCCAGCACCAGGCCTCTGTGGAACAAGTCTGCAAGGCCGCTACTTGGTCTTCTGTACATACCTTTACTAAGTTTTACAAGGTTGATGTTAGGGCCTCAGCTGATGCTGTGTTTGGCCGCAAGGTTTTGCAGGCGGCAGTCGTTTAAACTGCTTGCTGTTGCCTTTTCTGTTGGGGATCCCCACCCTACTTTATGGACACTGCTATTGGATGTCCCACATGTAATTACTACATCTGGAGCAGGACGTGCTGTATGCTTAGAATAATACAATTCTGTGAAATACTCACCTGTAGAATTGGTATTATACGCATACAGCACGTCCTGCTCCAACCCAACCTGGTTTCACTTTGTTCTGGATCCCCTGTTTGGTGATTGTTATCATTACTATTATTGCCAGTTTTTGGGTGGTTGGTTTCTCCCGGCTTCTCCTTTCACTGCTTTTCAATACTGGGGATTTGTGGGAGGTCCCTCGGTATATGTAGGGCCGGGAGGAGCCTGTTTTCTACATGTCTGCAGTGCACGGCGCCTCAGGCGGAGGATTACCCACATGCAATTACTACCTCTGGAGCAGGATGTGCTGTATGCATATAATGCCAATTCTACAGGTGAGTACTTCACAGAATTGTATTATGTGAGGCTCTCAGAGGTTGTGCAGACCCTCAGCACACGCATGACTCATTTAGCTTTCCCGCTTGGCTCAGTGAGAACCTTGATTCAGTAAGTCATGTTGGGAAAGTGGAAAGTTAAACCCCTTTTTCATAACTTTTCAAAGATATTTCTAGGTTACATTTATACTTGTACCATATTGTGTGCATTTATGATGGCTGGAATTATTATTTGACATACTGCCTGTTCTTCTTCCATAATATTACTTTATCATTCTTTAAATACTTCCATCTTTATAATGTATGTGCAGTTGTCAAGGAAAGCAAGCAGTTAAGAGCAACTCCCCCCCTCCACACACACACACTGTACATACTCATAGGATACAGGAGGCGGTTGCCATGACAGTGATCACCATGGATACGGCACGAGGGACCCAGGACTAGAAAAGGATGCTCAACTTGTAATCTAGAGATAGAAATGGCACCTGAGAGGTGGGGGAAAGACATTGGAGAGAGGTGTCTCATGGGAAGCTTTAAGGTCTTTCCTGCATGCTTGTCTGTAGTGAGCTCTTATTAGGACTGGTTAGAAATAATCATTACAGCCCCAGTTTCAAGGATAAAAATAACATGTACCTGGTTTCCTCTTACATAGTCAGCTGTCTAAATTATGTGCTCTCTGGCTCTAGAAAATAAAATGGATAATACATGGGTAATAGACAGATGAAAGAGAACATGTTTCTGATTTTTTTTTATCTGGCTTAAAATAGAATAGAAGACGTCTGACATGAAGTGTCAGAGAATACATGTGGATTGAGTTTTATGATCTATTGCTATTTGTTACTTGTCACTTTAGTTTCACTTTAGGATTTTTAAAGCTAGTAATCATTCAACTCTAAGATACAATTCTATGAATGAAAATACATTTTACAAATCAGGAGAAGCTTAATTGTAAAGTAAACTTGGTTTAGTTTACGCCTACTGTATAAATTGTAAGTAGAGTATGTTGGTGCTCTGCCCCAAAGATCCTGCAAGTCACGTTTTAAACTCTAAATGCCCTTGTTATCTTCTCCTGACTCATTTTTTTTTCAGTTCCCAAATTGAATTCACTTCCGAGGGGACTAAGACAATGAGACATGAATGGACTAGTCATCTTATGCTGATGAGGAGAGACAGAGCTCACTAGAAATAAAAAATATAAAGCAGGCTGAAAGAAAGACGCAGCCCATAGCAGCCACCATGGAGAGAACAGAAAGGATGCTAATTTAAAGGGTTACTATATCCAAAATAAAAGACAGCACTTACCTTCTCTCCTATGCAGCAGCTCCCAAATGGTCAGCTGCCTGGTTTCTGAGAATGAGGGACACATCCAGTGTATGCCCCAGGTTCTTCAGGCCATGACCAGCGCTCGCTTTAGGTCGTGATTCAGCCCCTCACGTCAATTACTGTGCGCTGCCCATTTACTGTAGTGGAGGGGGTGTGTCAGACACACATTGGCATGCTCCTCTATTGCAATGAATGGATGGCATGGTGCACAAGCAAAGTGATTTATGAGAGGAGAGGGACAGGACAGTGCACAAGGCACCAGGAGCAGCGTTCTCAGAAACTGGAAGGTAACATACTGTAAAAAAAACAACTCACTAGGGGGAAGGGCAGTCTGCAAGGAAGCTTGACTGATGGATGTATCACCCAATTCCAAGCAGCAGTCTGACTGTAGGGGCCTGTCACTCAAGTTCAACTGACACTCTGGTTGCCATGCAGTGCCCCATCCCCCACCAACATCAGGGGAGAATTGCAGCGATCAGGTAAGCAGTCTTAAACATTTGGACTTCTTACATCGCTAAAGCCCAAATCTGGCAATCCGTGAAACTATTTGAGAGGGCTTAACTCCATGCAGATGTTATGGAATAGCAGACAGATACTATGCTGTATAACTGCATGGCAGCAGCCATCTTGCCACATACATGAGTCCAGCTTCAAAGTTGCCTCACATAGTTATTTCTAGTAGAAAGCCATCAGCTGTGATAACTCACTGCTCTGAGGCACAGCTTAAATTATTGTACCATTTTATAAGATGCATACGTGTTTACATTGACTGAATGGGAGTGCTATAAATCCTGTGTCTGCAGTGAACAGTGCTAAAGATACATTGTTGCAACTCTCCCCTCACAGGCTCACACATACACACACTCCCTCCCTCTAGCAGCTGGTTATTCAGTCTGTCTTTATATAACATAATACACCAGCTGCCCGAGTTTCTGAGGCATTTTTCTCTCTGTTTGGTGTGGCCTACTGCTGTCACAGCTCTCCCCTTGTGCTTATGTGTGTCACAAGATAGCTGCTCCCTTGCAGTTGTGCAGCAATGTATCGGCCTGTTAATCCAGAACATCTGCATGGAGTTAAGCTCTCTCAAATAGTTTTTGGCAGAGGGAGCTTTAGCTGACTTTTGATCCTCTTTAAGGATACGCTGCATGACGAGGTTAGTAAGAAGGAATTCTAAAGATTAAAGTGGACCAAACCCGCTTTTGGCCCAGTCTCCTTTGGACCAAGTGATTTCCTATCCTAGAGGCATCCCAATTTGAGATGTTTCACAGTGTGAAAACCCCTAAAATCTCCTGTGTAATCATATTGATACTAGATCCCACTGGCAGCATCTACACTCTACACACTTGATTTAGTCGGCAGACTTGAACGTCTGTCGGTGGGTATGGGATGCTGTGAGGTCCTGGGGGGTGCTTCAAAGTGCAGCAAAGCTTTACCACATGGTAAAGATGCCCCTACAAAAATCTCTTCAAGAAATTCAGCTCAAGTATATAAATACAAATAGTTGATCCTTTCTGCACGTGATGGCATGTGAACACATATCTAATAAGGTGAAGGATCCACAATAATACAAATCAGAATAAGCTGCTGTAAAAAAATCAAAAATAATATCCTGTTAAGCTGGTAAAATTACTGAGAATTTATTTAAAGGGAAAGACCACTTTCAATGCAGTTTTTAAAAGTGCATATATTTTGTCCGCAAAGATGTCTTCAAGGTGCTGAGATTATCTAGTATCCTTATTTTAGCAAATCTGTTGCTTTCTGCCTCCCAGTCAGAGAACCTCAGCAGACTAAGCGGGGCCCTGGTTTTTCCACTGCCATGGCCCCACCCCCAGAACCCATTTTTGAAATTGGATTGGCTGATTTCAAGAACGCCAACTTATGTGCCCGCCCGCTGCCATTGCAGGGCGTGGGAGCATGCCTCAGCTACAGGGAACCTGGGGATGCGGTTGCAGGCAGCAGAAGCACCATGTGAGCCACAGGGAAAGGTGAGTTTACCAGGGACCCTGGTAGTGGATCTTAATGGTGCTGCCTGCGTTTCCAGGCACATGACCAGCATGGTCAAGATGGAATTACACTGGATCAGACATAATTAAGGAAGGTGCGCATCATATTTTAAACTACGCTGTTAGTGATTACTGTTTACCATCTTAGTGTTAATGGCACTAATGCCACTCAGGTTAAGCCCATAATTTTTCAACCATTAGGCTTTCATTGCGCTATATGTGTGCAGCCTACCAAAAACATCAATATATATGAGTGACAGATTTATGGGTTGATTATAGTGTTGTATGTTGCCTTTAGATGCTTTGGTTTTTGTTTTTTAATGCCAATGATCAGTTATATATTGGGTATGTTTAAAGTGTCCTTCTCTGTCCAGGCACACAGTAACTTCCTTCCACCTTATCCCCCTTGGAAACAGTGTTAAATGTGCAATTTTAAAGCATTTCAAATTCAAATTCCTTATGTATTCTAAGTGAGGCTGCTGGCTTTGCTTTTATTTCTAGGCATGGCTGTGCTAGAAATGGAATGTTATGGTGCTTTGCTTTGGTGTTTTGCTTGGTCCTGGAGGGATGAAATTAAAAGGAGGGGCAAACTTTTAAGCCCTGCTATGGCTTCTGCCTGGGGCTGCAGTAAATGCAGGCGAGGCACGTGGGACAGGCATCAGGTGAGTTGCTTTATTATTGACATTTCCTGGACTGTCTGTTTAAGGAAGGTCACTTTTATTATAGCATTGTATTTCTTTGTTAAAGTAAACCTTTTACTTCAGCAGGTTTATGTAACCTTCAGTAAAACTGCACAAAACCAGCAGGTGACCATGCTCATTATTAGAATTCAAGTCCCCCCACTCCTGATCAGGGCTGTTTCTGGGGTGGGGGGCAGCAGGGCAATCGCCCTGGGCGACAATGCCAATGGGAGTGCTTTTAGACCAGCCATTCTATTTACTACAGATGGGTTAGGGCCACTGTTAGTACAGACACAGCAATAGGATGAGTGAGAAGAGGGCAGAATTTTTTCCTTCCTGAACTGTATTGCCTACAAAACTGCCCTGTTCCTGGTAATATGCTCTGTTGGTTCCCCATATTCCCTTCCAGAGGGCATGGCATATAGGTGGTGCAGTGCACTGGGAAAGTAGGTGCAACTGGACGCTACATAAATAAATTAAAACAAGAACGTTTGTCTAAGTGCCTTTGGTTTTTGTTTTTGATATGTACGTTCTGTGGTTAGCAGAAATGTTGTGGACCCAAATACCATTTTAAGTAGGAGCTCATGGGTGCCACACAGCACTGTATGCAGTCAGTCTTGGATTCTCGGAGCATAAACTTCATACAATAGCCTTCCAGCTTCCAGCCTGTCCTATTATGTGCTGCATTCAGCTTTTTCTGTTTCTGCATCTTCAGCAGATTATATATCACGGAGGAAATGACCCCCATGTAAAGCATATTTGCATACTTTTCCGCAGATCCGTATGCTTATCCTTAGTATCCAGTGCCGAATGTTTTTTCTAAGGCACTGCTCCGATGATGGCTTCTCTTACAGATTTGATTGCTCCATTAACTGCTCCCTATGCACAGAATCTATTCCTGCAGAGAACTATTGGCTTAAATATTATCTTGGACTGCCTTTTGGACATAGTAACAATGTACATCCTCTCTTGTAAATCAATGTCCTTTTCGCCTAATGCATCCCTCCTAGGGTGGATCATCTTGGGTTAAAAAAAATCCAGATCTATTTTCCAGGAATCAATGGCATTTAGCCAGGTGCCAGAACAGCCATTCAGAGCTAAAACAAAGGCAGCTCATCTTACTCGCAATACGCCACTGTCATCTGTTGTGAAAAATAGACAGTGACAATACATTGGTATACGAAGCGTCAGCGCCACACAACGACACTTTCTCAGCGTCTGATTTAAAAAATACAAAAATGGCAACACCGATGTGGCCACCAAGCTAGTGTCTTAACACTAGTGTCGCAGGGCATTCTGGTTGAAGCAGCACCAGACTTAATCTAGGTCAAGATCCCATAGAGCACAATGGTCAGAACTGGATTGAAGTTTTTAATGCTTATAATTAATATTAAACGCATTTATTTGTACAGAACTTGCATTGGGACTTGTCAATTATTGAAACGCAGGTCCTAGATGGGCCATTAAAATTGATTTTAATGTCTTCTTTTGCTTAACAATGTGTAATTTGGACCCCTTTGGATCTTACGACTGATCAGGTTGATGAGCTCATAGAGGCAATTTTGGAGGTCCTGCGCTTGGCTTACCCTCTGCCATGGCAGAAGCAGCAAGGTGAGCCTAACAAGCGCCAAAAAGCCAGACAGGTGTTTCCCAGACTTTCACAATTTTACATGCTGGTGGAAATAGTGTGGGAGAAGCCGGATAAGGTTTTGGTAGCCAGATATCCCTTCTTGTAGGAAGTGGTTAAGGTATGGTCTTTGCCACCTGAGGTAAATGATCCCATATTGGGGCTGGCTCGTCATACTGATACCTACTTCGGATAGTGCTACCTTGAGAGATCCATTATAAAAGAGGTTGGACCAGCTTGCTTGGCATGCGTTCTCCATGGTGGGGTCAGCTTTGCAACCGGCATGCACTACTTCCCTGGAGGCCATGGTGGCATTTAAAGAATGGGATCTCGCACTCCTCTGCACTTTGCCTGAACTCCTCTGCTGTGGAGATTTTCAGGTACATTGTACCAGCAATGGATGACATGGTGCGCCTAGTGACTAGGGGTCTGGTTTTGTTAGTCACCTTGCGGCACACGGTCTGGCTGAAACAGTGGTCAGCTGGCACTGCCTCCAAAATGCCACTCACTGCCCTCCCGTTTTCTGGGGGTCTTATATTCTAAGTATACAGCACGTCCTGTTCCAGAAGATATTCCTTACACTTGGGTTATACATCCAGTAGATGGCGCTGGACTGCAGAGACAGAAAAGTGGCTCTTCCCGGCCCCACATATACCCGGGACCTCCCACAAAATCCCCGTTCTTCTCTGCAGTTGGCACTGCGAAGGCAAGAAGATGGCTCTCTCTACTCACAGGTAAGCGGGGCTATTAGCCTGTGGCCCTGTAGGACCACCCGTCCTTTTACTGCCTCCCAGCTTAGGCTGCACTGGTTCGGGTGAAGGTAGGCAGCACTGCTGCTAGGTGCTTAAGGAGCGCTGCTCCGACCGCAATCCCCCACCAAAGGGTAGGCGGTACAGGCCCATGATGAGCCTTCTGGAATGCCCTTCCCGCATCTTATGCCCCTCGCCCCCTGTCCCCGCAGTTGGCTCCCTTAGGCTGGCCTTCGTTTCCCCTCGCTCTCCCTGGTAGATCTCGGGGGGGGGGGTGCATGTCTTTATATTAATTTAACATTGTTTTTATGTGATGATTCCTGTTTGAATTGGTTGCACTGTTTTCCTTTGCCGCTGCCTTTGCTGCCGCCGCACGCTTGTACTCCGCTCCGCGGTCGGCGGCGACATCTCCTCAGGCCCAGCTGCGCCATCATTGGCAGACTTTGTTATGTGGGCGTGTTTTCGTGCTCTCCGGGGTGCAGGCCTTGCGGCTGACGCGTTCTGCATTGCTGTCTCCGCGGCCCGCCCCTCGAGGTATATGTGGACGCCATTTTAGATTTGGGCTGCGTGTGTCTGGCTTCTCCCTATAGCGATCCGTAAGTGCCCCTGTGGGCTGTTTTATTTTGTATTCTCTCTATTACACATTGCTTACGGGATCTTTTTGCTTATGTCTTGCAGGCGGGTCATACCTTAGTGGTTTCTCCCGGTCCTATCCCCTCTATTTAGTGTTAACTTCCTATCGGAGGGCTATTGTATTTTATACCTCCCACTTCCCTAGCGGGCTATTGGGGCATCCCGGGTAGCCTTATTGGCGTCAATCCCAAATGGCCTATTGTGCCACAATAATCACCATATGGAGGCTTCTCAGGATAATGTGCTTGGGGTTCCTTCGGGACAAGCCCGAAGTGCTTGTGTGTGGCGTGTGGGGTATCCCCTATAAGTGATGATGTCAGGGTATGTGTTCCCTGTGCCCAGCAGACGCTTGCATTCGACTTCGCCTACTCCCCCACGCTTGCATTTGACTCCCAGTGAGGTGCATACCAGTGGGGAGTCTCAACCTGATTTGGCTGCTCGGGTGGCTAGCATTGAGAGACATATTGCTGGCTCTGGCCCGCGTAAGGCTTCTGCTAAGAAGCTGCATTTATCACCTGGTGTTTCCCTCTTTCCTATGGAGGCAGAGGAATTTTTGGATGTTACCGGCTATACCCCCCTAGAGGAGGGGGAATTGTTTTCTGATTCAGAATCATCTGAGGAACATTCTAGAGCGTATGGTGCCAATTCTGGGCATGACCCATGGGCTTCAGATGATACTGACAGACTTTTGGCTCATATTTTTGGTTCCCTCTGGTAAAGGTCCAATTGCAGAACACCAGTGACTACAAACAGGAGGCATACAGACAGCTGTCTAACACCTTACACTATGCCAAACTACAGGAGGACCCCACAGACATCTACACAAAGGAACTCCTAAAACTACTTAAAGGCCTTCCCTCTAGAATCAGGGATTCTGTAATGCAACTGATACCAGAAGACCCAAAGGTGGCCCCAAATTTCATAAACCAGGAAATCCGGGAAGACCTATAATCTCTGGTATTGGGACTTTGACCAAAAACCTGTCAGGCTGGATGGAACATATCCTAAAGCCTCTGGTCCGGGAGACACCAAGTTTTATTCAGGACACAACACATCTTCTTAATAGACTATCTGCAATTGGACCTTTACCAGAGGGAACCATCTTGGCCACTATGGATGTAGAGTCACTTTATACCAACATCCCACATGATGACGGTATAGATGCTTGTGCAAGGTACCTGCAGGAACACAACCTACCTGCAGATGAGATTACCAAAATAATACATTTCATCCTGACCCACAATTACTTCTGTTTCGGCCAATATCTATACCTGCAGCAGATGGGTGTGGCAATTGGGCTCAAGATTTGAACCACAATATACAAATTTATTCATGGCAAAACTGGAAGAGGAGTTCCTATCACAATGCGCCACTAGACCAATAGCCTATTTTCGCTACATTCTGAGTTAGCCAATAAATGGTATTACCTTAACCTTGGATTTCCTGCTTACATCGATGGCTAACACGGTACAACAACTTACTGACAAACAACCTAGACTCTCCCTAGCAGTGGTGTAAATAAATGTGACAGGGCCCTGGTGAAACCATTAAATGGGGCCCTTTCACAGATCATACAATAAACTTTTTAACTCAATTAAATGCAGCTAGACAACTAAAGAAACAAATGGTGTTTCCTTTCTCTAAATGTTACCAAGTGATCACAAATATAAATACAGCAACACTATGAGGCCCCCCTGACCTTCTGGGCCGCGGTGCTGGCACCCCATGCACCCCCTCAAGTTATGCCCCTGCTCCCCAGATATCCCACACATATTTTGAGACCCACACCGACATATGCTGTAAAAGCATGTGTGTTTTCAGGAAGCTTTCATGATTTGTCTAACTAAAATATGCCACAGCAGTTTGCAAGCATTCGGCAAAAATACATTTAAATTAAAATAAAGTAAATACGACTATATTCTAAGTATACAGCATGTCCTGTTCTAGAATATTCCTTACACTTGGGTAATACATCCACAAGATGGCGCTGGACTGCAGAAAACAGCTTGTGGCTCCTCCCGGCCCTATATAAGTCAGGGACCTCCCACAAATTCCCCAGTTCATTTCTGCAGTCTGCGCTGAGAAGATAGAAGACAGCTCTCTCATGACACAGGTGAGCGGGGCTTATTTCCTGCGGCCCTGCAGGACTATTCCCACCCGTTCCATACTATACTGTCTCCCAGCCTCGGCTGACAAGGTTCGGGTGAAGGTAGGTTAGTAAGCACCAGTAAAAAAGGTGCTGAGGAGCTATGCTCCTACCGCAGTCGCTGCTCCGACAGGGTAGGTGGTTTAGGCTGATGGTGAGCCTTTTGGGATGCCCCCACTGCTTCTCGGGTTGGCCAGGCTCCACCTGTGCCTTAATCCTTCCCATAAGTTCCCCTCCTCCCTCTTCTCCCTTGTCCCCTGGGTGCCCATGGCTCCCCGGGAATCCTGTCTTTAACCCCTCTTGTTCTCCCTCTGGGTGATCTCGGGGGGGGGGGGGGTTCCAGTTGTTTAAAGCTGTGTCTTTATACTGGTGTGTTTTTACTGTATATGCCGGCGCCGCGCGCTTGTACTGCGCTCCGCGGACGGCGGCGTCATTCACTTCAGAGCTGCCGGGCCGCTATTGGCCGGCAGGGTCAGGGGATGGCGATTTTGACGTCACATCTCCACAGAGCCCGCCCCTTCAGCACTGTGGTTTCTCCCGGCCATCTCCCCTCATTATCTCCCACTTCCCTAGAGGGTTATTGGGGCATCCCGGGTAGCTCCTTAGCGTTAACCCTTACTGGCCTACTGTGCCATTCTAATCACCATATGGAGGCTTCTGGGGATAATGGGCCTGTGGTTCCTTCGGGACAAGCCCGGCTTTGTGTTGCTGGGCCTCCGCCCCCTCTGGCTTCGCCTACCCGCCCACGCTTACATCTGACCCCCAGTGAGGTGCATACCAGTGGGGAGTCTCAACCTGATTTGGCTGCACGGGTGGCCAGCATTGAAAAACATCTTGCTGGGTCTGCCCCGCGTATGGCTTTTGCTAAGAAGTGACATTTATCACCCGCTGTTTCTCTCTTTCCCATAGAGAATGAGGAAATTTTTTACATTACTGGTTATTCCCCCCTGGAGGAGGGGGAATTATTCTCTGATTCAGAATCATCTGAGGAGCAGCCTAAGGCTTATGGTGGTACCGGGTCTCCCTTTGGGTAAGATCTATGGTCCTCAGATGACACTGACAGGCTTTTGGCTCATATTTTTGAAGTGCTTTGTATCTCCCCTCCTGCCGTGGCTCCGCAGCAGCAGAGTGAGCTTTTTCATAAGGTTAAACCACGTTTGGAATTCCCGGAGCAGACTCACTATAATAAACTGGTGCTCAAAGAATGGGAGCGGCCTAGCAAGCTCCCTGGGGTGCCCAAGAGTTGGGACAAGAGATATCCCTTTCCTGCTGAGGTGCTTAAGCGTTGGTCATGTCCTCCCGAGGTGGACGCGCCCGTTCTGGGGCTGTCCAATACATCTGTCATGCATTCCCCTGACACTACTACTATGCGGGATGGTGAGGACCAGCGCATGGACCAGCTGGCTTGCCATGCTTTTGCCTGTGTGGGGACCACGCTACACCCGGTTTGTGCCTCTGCCATTACAGCTATTGCTATTAAGGGTTTGCTTAAGAGTCTCTTAGATGGGGCCTCTGATGACGCGGGAGGAGAAGAGTATAGATCTCTCCTGCTTTGCTATGAATTTGTTGCATATGTTCTGTCTGCCATGGATGATGCCATTAGAATGTGTGGGAGGACTTCTGCCCTTTTGGTGGCTATACGCCGCTCTGTTTGGCTGCGTCAGTGGGTAGCTGATAATGCTGCTAAGAAGGCTCTCACTGGTTTCCCTTTCAAGGGCCTGCGCCTCTTTGGTGAACACTTGGATTTGTTTGCCGGGGTGGTAGGTTACCTCAACGTAGGAGGCCGTCCCGGTCCTTTCGGGGGACGGGTGCCTTTCTCCCATCCTTCTGTGGTTCCAGAACTGGCCGAGGAGTCTCCTTTACTGGGGCCCGCGGAGATCACTGGGGAAGGGGCAGAGGACGTGGCCGTTCTGGCCTCTCCTGGGGTCCCAAGCCAAAATCCTCACCCATGCCCCCTCAGGCATGAAGGGACGCCCTCACCCATCCGGGTGGGGGGATGGCTTTGGTTCTTTGCTCACGTCTGGAGGCCTCACGTCTCAGACCGGTGGATTCAGGAGGTAGTGTCCTCCGGTTACAAGATAAAGTTTGCAGCCTGGCCGCCCCCAAGATTCATCAAATCCCGGATGGCTCAAAACCCCCTGTCAGCTCAGGGTCTGTGCCTTGCTGTCCAAAAACTTCTGGAGTTGGGGGTCATCTGCCAGGTGCCTTTGAGGGAAAGGGGCAGAGGCTACTATTCCAATCTTTTCACTGTTCCCAAAAAAGACGGGTCCATCAGACCCATCCGGGATTTAAAGCGCCTCAACAAATTTGTCAGATTCAAACACTTTCGCATGGAGACTGCGCTCAGCTGTCAATTCACTACGCCCGGGCGACTTCATGACCTCTGTAGACATCAAGGACGCTTACCTTCATGTACCAATCTTTCCAGGTCATCAGAGATTCCTCAGGTTCGCTCTGGAGGATCAGCACTACCAATTTGTGGCCTTGCCTTTCGGTATCACCTCGGCTCCCAGGGTAACATAGAAACATAGACATAGAAGGTTGACGGCAGAAGGAGACCATACGGTCCATCTAGTCTGCCCTTATGTGTATACTGTATGTTCTCTTTATCTTAGGATAGATGTGTGCTTATCCCAGGCATGTTTAAATTCAGTGACTGTTGATTTTTCAACTACCTCTGCTGGAAGTTTGTTCCAAGCGCCTACTACTCTTTCTGTAAAATAATATTTTCTAACATTGCTCCTGATCTTCCCCCCGACTAGCTTCAGGTTGTGCCCCCTTGTTCTATCATTAAGTTTCTTCTTAAAAACACTTCCCTCCTGAACCTTATTCAATCCTTTCACATATTTAAAGGTCTCAATCATGTCCCCCCTCTCCCTTCTTTCCTCCAGACTGTACAAATTAAGTTATTTAAGTCTCTCCTGATAAGTTTTAAGTTTAAGTCCTTCCACCATTTTCGTTGCCCGCCTTTGGACACGTTCTATTTGAATAATGTCTTTTTGCAGGTAAGGTCTCCAGAACTGCACACAGTATTCTAGCTGTGGCCTTACTAGGGCTCTATGCAGCGGCATCACAACCTCCCTCTTCCGACTGGTGATACCTCGAGCTATGCAGCCGAGCATCCTGCTTGCTTTTCCCACTGCCTGGCTACACTGTCCACTCATCTTGCAGCTATCAGTAATCAGTACCCCTAAATCTCTCTCCTCCGAGGTCCTGGCTAACACAGTACTGCCCATACGGTACTCAGAGCAGGGATTCCTTCTACCCAAGTGCATGATTTTACATTTAGAGACATTAAACTCTAGTTTCCACAGTTTTGACCATCTGACGGGCGTAATGGCTCTGCTGAGATCTCAGGGCATTCGCATCCTTCCTTACTTGGACGACATTCTCATCACATTTCGGTCCTTCCAGCTGGCCGAGCTGGATACCCAGCTGGTGGTGTCTACAGTGGAGTCCTTCGGCTGGGTGATCAACCACCCCAAGTCTTTCCTGTCACCGTCAATGGTGAGGTCCTTTCTGGGCATGACTCTGGATCTCAGGTCAAGATTTTTCTCCCTCAGCAGAAGGTGGAGAGTCTTCAAGCCCTAGCCAGGCTTCTTATGTCTTGCCCTCATCCCTCCATCCGGCAGGGGATGCAACTGGTGGGCCTGATGGTGTCTTGCTTCGAGGCGGTTCTATACGCTCAGTTTCACATGAGACCTCTTCAACTTCACCTCTTGTCGGTATGGGATTGGGACCCTCGGTCCCTGGATCAGGTGTTGGTTCTGTCCCCTCTGGCCAGACGGTCTCTCTCGTGGTGGCTGGACTCAAGAAACCTGTTGGTGGGCAGATCCTTTCTGGCCCCGTGCTGGGAGACAGTCACCACAGATGCCAGTCTGACAGGTTGGGGGGGATTCTGGAAATCCCTGAAATTCCAGGGTCAGTGAGGCCCACACCCCTATCAACATTCTGGAACTGAGGGCGATAAGGTTGGTTCTCGCCCAATTGACTCCACACCTTCGGAGTCGGGCGGTTCAGGTCCGCTCGGACAACCAGATGGCGATTGCCTACATCAGTCATCAGGGAAGGACCCGGAGCAAGAGGGCCCTCAAGGAAGTGTCCCTGATACTGTCTTGGGCAGAGGAGAATGTTCCCTGCATCTCAGCTGTGTACATCCCGGGGGTGGAAAATCTGGAGGCAGACTCCCTCAGCAGGGGGACTTCTCGTCTGGGAGAATGGTCCCTCAGCAGCAGGGTGTTTCGCTCCCTGTGACACCGCTGGGGTCAGCCAGATGTGGATCTGTTTGCGTCCCGTCACAATCACAAGCTTCCACTCTTTGTCTCTCTGTCCCAGGATCCTCTGGCCTTGGCCATGGATGCACTAGCAATGTCTTGGAAGAGCTTTCAGCTCCTCTATGTGTTCCCTCCTTTTCCTCTGCTGGGCAGGGTGCTGCGCAAGATTGCCTAGGAAGGGGTGCCAACCATTCTGGGGGCCCCCTGTTGGCCCAGAAGGGTGTGGTTCGCAGACATCGTGCAGTTGGCAGTAGATCAGTATGCCCTGCCCAAGGATCCAGACCTGCTCACTCAGGGGCAGCTACGCCATCCCAATTTACAAACGCTGGCTTTAACGGCGTGCCTGCTGAAACCTTGATGGAAAAGGGGCTGCCTGCCTCTATTGTTAATACCATGATTCGGGCTAGGAAGAAGTCCTCGTCATCCATCTACTATAGGGTATGGCATGCTTACATTGACTGGTGTGAGTCTAAGTTGCTTCCCTGTCGGGTGTTTTCTATCCCTAGGATTTTGGAATTTCTGCAACATGATTTGGATTTGGGTCTTCAACTTAGTACCCTCAAAGGTCATGTTTCTGCTTTGGCCTTTTTCTTCCAAAGATCCTTTGCTCACCATCGTCTGGTCAAGACTTTCTTCCAGGGGGTTACTCACGTGTGTCCTCCACGCAAGCCTATGTTACCAGTGGGATTTGAACTTGGTCTTATCTGCCTTGCAGGGGTCTCCCTTTGAGCCTTTGCGTGAGGCTCCCTTATCCATTTTAAGGTAGTCTATTTGGTGGCTATCACTTCTGTTAGGCGTGTTTCTGAGTTGGCGGTGCTTTCCATCAAACCCCCTTACTTTTAGAGACACCAGGACAAGGTGGTGTTTCGTTTTAAGCCAGATTTTCTGCCTAAGGTTGTGTCTGCTTTTCATCTCAATCAGGACATTGTTTTGCCTTCTCTATGCCCAAATCCTAGTAACCCTAAGGAGCGGGTTCTACACTCTCTGGATGTGGTTAGGACTCTGAAGTTTTATTTGGTGGCTACTGAATCCTTCAGGAAGACTGATGCTCTTTTTGTGCTCCCGTCTGGACCTAAGAAGGGTCTGGCTCCAGCTAAATCCACTATCAGCAAGTGGATCCGTCAGGCTGTGATTCAGGCCTATTCTGCTAAGGGGAAGGAGCCTCCCCTCCGCCTTACGGCTCATTCTACTCGTGGTATTGTGCCTCTTGGGCTTTTCAGCACCAAGCTTCTGTTGAACAAGTTTGCAAGGCCGCTACTTGGTCTTCTGTTCATACCTTTACTAAGTTTTACAAGGTTGATGTTAGGGCCTCAGCTGATGCTGCTTTTGGTCGCAAAGTTCTGCAGGCGGCAGTGGTTTAGACTGCCTGCCGTTACTTTTGGGGATCCCACCCTACCTTACGGACACTGCTACTGAATGTCCCAAGTGTAAGGAATATTCTGGAACAGGACGTGCTGTATACCTAGAATAATACAATTCTGTGATTACTCACCTGTAGAATTGGTATTATATGTATACAGCACGTCCTGTTCCATCCCACCCTTGTTATCATTATTCTTAGTTACCTCTGTATGGTAATTGTTCATATGTTCATTTTTTAATGCAGTCCAGCACCATCTTGTGGATGTATTACCCAAGTGTAAGGAATATTCTGGAACAGGACGTGCTGTATACATATAATACCAATTCTACAGGTGAGTAATCACAGAATTGTATTTTTTGGCAGCAATGTGTGGCACAAACACAGCAAAATTCCTGCTGAAATCAATGGTCACTGGTATTCGCTGCAATCAGAGCTCCATGCGTCAATATTTAATGTTGTTGGTAGCTCAATAAAGTTGCACTGTAAATTGTTATTTAAATCTTTATTGTATGATACAGGGTTTTTCTGGCACTATAAACTATATTACCTTAGAGGACAAAAAGATTAAAATTTCTAGGCCATATATAATTGTCTGCTGTGTTTTTCTTTTTTAATACCTTACTGTTGTAATAAAAATTATTTTGGATAATGTTTCCGGTTGTGCAGCTGCTACATAAAGCCCATTGGGGGTATGTACAGGGCATCCCTAATTCCTTATACTTTATCTTCAATAAAAATATTTTGGGAATAAAAAAGAGGAAAAACAATTGGGGCATCATTGAAGCCAATGTAACAGACAAAGAATTTTCCCCGAATGAATGTATTACTGCAGCCACAGAGTTGTGTCCTTGGCACGAATCTGCTTCTAATTGGGGAGGGCTACTCATATTTTTTTAAGAAAGCGGGGCCAGATCTGGAACATGTTAATTAAATGAATACTTCAGTGTTCTTTGACCTTTCTCTCCAGCCTTCTATAACTAAAGTTACAACTCTGATTGACCTTTTCCTTATTTCCGAAATGCTTGCTTTATACATTTTTTCTCATTTTCTTTTTGGAAAAAATCAGTTTAAACTGATGAGAGTCAAGGTCAGGGACTTTCAGGGACTTTCTGAATCTATCAACAAAATCTTGAGCGTGCCTGATTCTTTATTCTAAGTGTGCCATACACTCCACTTCGATCTTCATGACATGTGGGTAATCTCCAGTAGAGGGCGAACTTCTGCAGAGATGAATATGCAAAAAAGAAATCCCCTCCCGGTCCATATATACCTGGGACCTCCCACCAATTTCCTAGTTCCTTCTCTGCAGGGAAGGCGACAAGACAGAAGATGAAGACTTCTTTACTTACAGGTAAGCCGGCCGTTTATTGTCCCTATTACTGCCAGGACCCTTTCTAAGTTGCCCCTATTTGAGCCTCCCAGCTTAGGCTGCGGGTCCTGGTGAAGGTAGGCAGCACCCTATGGGTGCAGAAGGAGCACTGCTCCACCGTGAGACCTCACTATGGGGTAGGCGGTTATCCAGGTTTTGGTGATCCTGGTGTGGGATGCCCCGTCCCTCTAGGCTATGGCCAGATTCTGTCAGGGTTCCCCCCCTTCTGGGTCCCTTACTCCCCTCCAGGGAGTTTCGTTCTCCCATGCCCCTGTGTGTGTGGGTGTGTGAGTTTCACTGTGCGTGTGTGTGACTGACAGTGTGTTTTTTACTTCTGGGACCATGTCTGGTGCTGTGATTTAGCCTGGTGGAGCTTCTTCCCCTCGGGCTGTGTTCAGGGAGGGGGCCTCTCGGCGTGGCCGCGGTAGCCCCGCCCCCTTCTTTGGCGCAATTCTGTGGCTCATTTCTAGGGGATCCGCGTTGCTGGGAGGGGGGGCGTGGCCTGGCGAGCGCGCGTTCTGCGCTGGCCCGCCCTCCCCCTTCTCTTCCTCTTTCTGCAGGCACTTCTCGGGGGCCATTTTGATGCTGGTGCTGAGCTGCGCTCCTGGTGGTAAGGGCCGGATGGCCACTTCCTTAGCTTATGTGGGGGGCCCCTCTCTAGCGGGGGGCCCCCACTGATTGCGGGCATGTGTGTGTGTGTGTATTTTTGTTTTGGTTACGCATGTCTGGCTGGGATATATATATATATATATATATATATATATTTATATACATATACAATTAGGTACGTGTTATTGCCTTATATATGTAGGATTGCACTTATGTTGCCTGTTTGTGTGTTACAGATTGCATTGTATATGTGCATATTAAGGGGCTCCTCCTGGTCCTGGGGTCCCTAGTGTAAATTTGTTCACCTCAAATCCTCCCACCGGGACTTTTAAGGGGCATCCCGGGTTGCTTAGGCATAAATTCCCTGCGGTCTTGCGACTGAACACAAAAATTCACCATATGGAGGCTCCGCAGGATACTGGGCTCGGGCTCCCTCTGGGACAATCTGGGCCATGTGTGGGGTATCCCTTACGGGGGAGAATGTGCTGATCTGTATACCAGGCACACAAAAGGCCATAATGCGGCAGTCTGGTACCCAGCCTTCTGGGTCGGCTCCTCCCGCTTCATCGCCTTCCCCTCCCCACCTTATCCGTACCCCAAGTGACATTGGTGCCAGCGGGGAGTCGCACTCTGATTTGGTTTGGGCTAGGTTGGCCATCATCGAGAAAATTATTGCTAGCACGGTGGGCAAGAAGGCCCAGGCTAAAAAGAGACATTTGTCGTCGGCCCAGCCCTTGTAGGATGTTGACGACGATTCCGTTGATTTGTCAGATTATTCCCCGTTAGAGGAGGGGGAATTGTATCAGGAAACAGAGGCTGACTATGTTCAGTCTGGGGATGCCGATGTCGGGCAGGCGCTGGGGGATGCCGTAGATACGGCCACTGTTTTGTCACATCTATTGGAGGTGTTGGATATTGAACCGCCTGAGGCGCCCCCTCTCAAGAAGGGGGAATTTTTGGGGGTCCGCAAGCCCCGTCTGAAATTCCCTACCCAGGGTCACTTTGATGCACTGATCCTTAGAGAATGGGAGAGGACCAGTCGGCTTCCTGGTGTTCCTCAGGTATGGGAAAAGAAGTATCCTTTTCCGGTGGACGCGGTTAAGCGCTGGTCTTCTCCTCCCGAGGTCGACGCGCCAGTTTTAGGTTTGACCAACTCTTCTGTGCTGAACACCCCTGACGCCACTTCCCTTAAGGATGGCGAGGATAAGCACCTTGATCAGATGGCGTGCCACACATTTGCCAGCATGGGCTCGGCCCTGCGGCCTGTTAGTGCATCTGCCCTGGTGTCGCTTGCTACCAGGTCTCTTATGAGGGACTGGCTGAATAACACTCAGTTTGATCCAGCTTGCGCTGAGTTTGCTATCCTTAAGAGATGCGAATTGTTCATGGATTTTGTCATGGCTGCGATGGAAGATTCTATTGTCGTGTGTAGTAGGACTTCAGCCTTACTGGTGGCTATGCGCAGATTGGTCTGTCTCCTCCAGTGGACAGCGGACGTTGGGGCCAAGAAGTCGCTCACAGCTCTTCCCTTCTTGGGTACGCGGCTGTTTGGAGATAAATTGGATGCTGTTGCTAAAGGAGGTAGGTTACCTCAGCGGAGGAAACAGCGCCGCCCCTTTCGGGGGGCTGGCTCATTCACTCCTTTCTTTCGAGGGGCCAGAGCGGCTAGGGGTTTGGCCTTCTCGGTTGTCAGGGGCTCGTCCTGGAACAGAGGCAGAAGTCGGGCACGTCCCATGGCTGCCTGGGGTTCCAAGCCCAAGCCTGCCGTTAAACCGGCTCAGCAATGAAGGGGCGCCCTCACCCGCCAGGGTGGGGAGACGGCTGTGGCTCTTCTTCCAGGTCTGGGCCCAGGAGGTCACAGACAATTGGATCTAGGAAGTGGTCTCCTCCGGGTACAAACTGGAGTTCGAGTACTGGCCGCCCCCAATATTCTTAAGGTCTCGGGTGCCCTCGGACCCTCAGGCTGCACAGGGGCTCCTCTTAGCAGTGAAAAACCTTCTGGACATGGGGGTTATATGCCTGGTGCCTCCGTCGGAGAGAGGCAGGGGTTACTACTCCAGCCTTTTCACGGTTCCCAAATAGGAAGGTTCGGTGAGACCCATTCTAGATCTCAAGATTCTCAACAGGTTTATCAGAGCCAAAAACTTCCGCATGGAGACTCTGTGCTCGGCTATCTATTCCCTTTGCCAAGGGGATTTTATGACATCCATAGACATCAAGGATGCGTATCTGCATGTTCCGATTTTTCAGGCACATCAGAGATTCCTCCGGTTTGCGGTGGAGGATCAACATTATCAGTTTGTAGCTCTTCCCTTCAGTCTGACCTCGGCGCCGAGGGTCTTCACCAAGGTCTTGGCGGGAATAATGGCTCTGCTCAGAGCTCAGGGCATTCGCATTGTGCCTTATCTGGATGACCTGTTGATCTCAGCTTCTTCCCTCCGTCAGGCGGAGCTGGACACCCACCAGGTGGTGTCGACCCTGGAGAGGTTCGGGTGGGTGATCAACCGCACCAAGTCTTCTCTCTCCCCGTCTCGTGTGATTTAATTTCTGGGCATGAATCTGGATACCATTCTGGCCAGAGTGTTTCTGCCCCAGACCAAGGTGCAGGGGATTCAGGGTCTGATCCACATTCTTCTGGCCAATCCTTGTCCCTCTATCCGACAGGAGATGAAACTGGTGGGCTTGATGGTATCCTCCTTCGAGGCGGTGCCGTTTGCACAGTTTCACATGAGATCTCTTCAACTTCATCTATTGACGCATTGGGACAGGTGTCCGCAGCCATTGGATCAACCTTTCAGGATGTCTACAAGGGTTCGGCAGTCCCTTTGGTGGTGGCTGTAATCGAGCAACCTGTTGAAGGGCAGATCCTTTCTGGTCCCTTGTTGGGAGACGGTTACCACGGGTGCCAGCCTGTCGGGCTGGGGAGGTTATTGGAAAAGTTATCAGTTCAGTGGGGTGTGGGGTCCTCAGGAGGCTCACACCCCCATCAATGTCTTGGAGCTCAGAGCCATCCGACTGGTTTTGGCTCTGCTGACCTAACATTTACAGGGTCTACCGGTTCAGGTTCATTCAGACAACCGAACGGCGGTAGCTTACATCAATCACCAAGGAGGGACTCGCAGCAGGAGTGCCCTCAGGGAAGTCTCTCTGATCATGCACTGGGCGGAGAGCAATGTTCCTTGCATTTCGGCAGTCTACATTCCGGGAGTGGAGAACATGGAGCTGGATTCCATGAGCAGGGGATCCTCTCGCCAAGGAGAGTGGTCTCTCATCCCCGAGGTTTTTCTGGATCTTTGCCGCAAGTGGGGGACTCCAGAGGTGGATCTCTTTGCCTCGAGGCACAATCACAAACTTCCGGCCTTTGTGTCTCTTTCTCAGGATCCTATGTCTCTGGCAGTGGATGCCTTGTCACTGGCTTGGAAGGAGCTGGGTTTTCTGTACCTGTTTCCGCCCGTCTCCATGCTGGGCAAGGTAGTTCACAAATTGGTTCTAGAAGGGGCACCAGCGATTCTGGTGGCTCCAAGGTGGCCAAGAAGGGTTTGGTATGCAGACGTGGTAAGGATGGCCGTAGATCAGTACCGGCTTCCCTTGTTGCCTGATCTGCTATCTCAGGGTCATCTACTTTACCCTAATTTACAAACGCTGGCTTTGACGGCTTGGCTGCTGAAACCTTCATCTTGAAAGAGGAAGGTTTGTTTGAGGCTGTTGTTCAGACTTTGATTAGGGCTAGGAAGCGGTCCTCTTCTGGCATTTACTATAGGACTTGGAGGTCCTATATTGATTGGTGTGAGGCTAGGGCCTTGCCTTGCAGGGTGTTTTTCGATACCCAGGATTTTGGAGTTTCTTCAGCATAATCTGGATCTTGGGTTCCAGCTTAGTACTTTGAAAGGACAGGTTTCTGCTCTGTCGGTTTTCTTCCAGAGGTCTTTTGCCTTACACCCGCTGGTTAAGACCTTTTTCCAAGGGGTCGCGCATGTGCGGCCCCCTCGGAAGGCTGTGGTTCCTGTTTTGAATTTGAATTTGGTTCTTTCGGCTCTGCAGGGTCCTCCTTTTGAGCCGTTACAGGATATTGCTCTTTCGGTTCTCACTCAGAAGGTTGCTTTCTTGGTGGCTATTACCTCTGAGTTGGCGGCTCTGTCGATTCAGGCCCCTTACTTTGAGAGACACCAGGATAAGGTGGTTTTTCGTTTTAAGTCGGATTTCCTTCCTAAGGTGGTGTCTGCTTTCCACCTCAATCAGGATATTGTTCTCCCTTCCTTGTGTCCTAAGCCTAACAATGACAAGGAGAGGGTTCTGCACAATTTGGATGTTGTTCGCTGTGTGAAGTACTATTTGGTGACTACTTCTTCCTTCCACAAGGCTGACGCTTTTTTCGTGGTGCCCTGCGGGCCCAGGAAAGGTTTGGCGCCTGCTAAGTCTACGATTAGCAAATGGATTCGTCAGGCCATTGTTGGGGCCTATTCTGCTAAGGGGAGGACTCCTCCTTTTAGGGTCACTGCGCACTCAAGTTTGTAAGGCTGCTACTTGGTCTTCCGTTCATACTTTTTCCAAGTTTTACAAGGTTGATGTGCGGGCTTCAGCGGATGCTGTTTTTGGCCGCAAGGCTCTGCAAGCTGCAGTGGTTTGAGTTGGTACATTCTTTACTGTTTCTGGTTTCTGGTTCCCACCCATGACGGACACTGCTATTGGATGTCCCAGATGTCATGAAGATCGAAGTGGAGTGTATGGCACACTTAGAATAATACCGTGTCATACACTCCACTTCGCCCCACCCCTTTTTTCAGGTATTCTGGGGCTTTTATATGGTGAACCATTGGTTTTGATTGTTAGGTTATAATTGGTTCTTCCTGGTCCCCTTACTGCTTTTTTACACTGGGAAATTGGTGGGAGGTCCCAGGTATATATGGACCGGGAGGGGCTTTCTTTTTTGCATATTCATCTCTGCAGAAGTTCGCCCTCTACTGGAGATTACCCACATGTCATGAAGATCGAAGTGGAGTGTATGGCACACTCATAATACCCGTTTTTTAGGTGAGTACTCACAAAACGGTATTATTACTTTTATTATTTGCTACTTACTGCACATTCTAAAGCACCTTACAGAGTGAACAGAAATTGGATATCTATCAGTTTTAAGGCGATACCTTCGGAACGCAGGTTTAGGGTTCTTCAAAAAAAAGACTGATAGACATAGAAATAGCTTTTACCCACTAGCTATTAAAATTCTAAACAATGCTTGCTTATTGGACATATAATCATCTGCCTCTAACTTAGTTATGGCAATGCTCATGTTTTTAGCTCGCACTCACCAGTTACAGTAACTACAGTAACAGATGATACTAAGCGTAAGCATATAGTTATAAAAATATGTTAATTTAGCTCCTTAATATTAAAATTTGGCATTTTTTACCCACCTTTCCACTCTTCCACAGGGTGCCCCCCATTGCTTACAGGCAATCACATATGTAGTGGAAAATGTTTCTAAATATGTCACTCCTAGTGCTGGCAGACAAGGATGCTAAACATCTAGAGGGTTATCCAAATTATTATTTCAATTTTATAAAGGCTGAATTTTGGGAGCTTTTGTTTTCTTTGGAGTAAAAAACATTGGCATTCATTGTTATCCTAGCTGTTGATTCAGCAAAAGAGAAATTCTCATGCTTTTTTTTACCTAGAGTGAATTTTTTACTACCAGGAGACTTTTTTGCAACCCTTACTGAATCAAGGCCAATATCTACTGCACTGTAAAAATGATGGTGGGAAAGTCTTTTACATTTTGAAATTGAGTCTTTGCAGAGGCTCTAAAATTGTTTGGATAACCCCCTTATTTACTTGGTTGTCCTTGAGATACCTGAAAGGCCTCCTGACTGAATATAAATTAGCTAGATTGTCCAAGTTGCAATCAGTCTGGTTCCTTAGTGTTTATCCAGCATTCCAATATGTAGCACTCACTAGTGATAATTAGTCATAATTTGCTCTTTCATGGCAAGCCAGAAGACAAGTAATGACTGCTTTGCAATTCAAAAGGCAGAGAGCCAGCAGAGAACTCAGTATTTCTGGATCAGACCAGATCGACAGCAGTGCATAGTATCAGCACACTAAACACAGAGCATTGCCATGCATGCATTTTGGTTTAACCCTTTTAACTGCAAGCCTACCTAGAGTTTTTGCCTCCCTCTTTCCCTCTTTTGCTAGTCCATTTTTACTATTTTGCTCTACACATGCCCAACTGTGATTTTTGAAGGGATTTCCAGGGGTTTCCCAGGAAAAAAAAAAAATTCTGGGCTTTAATGTAAAATGTCTTGTTTGTCAAAGTATATTTTCAATATTTTGGGGTTAGATATGTGCAAAAAAATTTAAAAAATCAATTTTTTACAATTTGTAGTGTTTTTTTGTAATAAAAATGTAGGTTTTTCAATAAAATCTTATTGCATGTAAAATCCCTATTTCTCCCGGTTACAGCGGTACCACATATGTATTGGTAGACACCCTTTCCTGCCCGGGAGACTCCCCCAAACTGAAACAGCACTTTAGAAGATTTTAAGATAAAATACAACTGCTATGCATTATGCGCACCTTGCAGTTTTTTTTAAAAAGAACCCTTTACATTTGAAATACCCCCAACAAACTATATATTCTCTGGAAGTACACACCTCAAGGGCATACCAGGCTTGTTGATGTGGGCATAGTTTTCTGATAGCAATCTTTCAATTAATTCTTCGGTTACACAGGGTTTCCTTAAAAAAAGAATAAAAAAGCAGAATCAAAGCCACATTTTCCTAAAAAACAATATGCAAACAAGAAAAAGCAGGGACTCCTGAACAGAACAATGCCCAACATGCATAGGTGCTGTCAAGGGAAGAGTTGCCAAACACCCTAAAGTAAAGCATGCAGGTAAAAGTAATTTCAGCTCAGACAAAATGTGCACCTTGCAGTTTTTCAACCAAAAGAACCCTTTACATTTGGAATACCCCCCACAAACCATATTCTCTGAAAGTACACGTTAAGCTTTCTAGGCATACCCGACTTGTTGTAGTGGGCACCTCTTTCTGGAAGTAATCCCTTGAAGAATTCTTTGGTTGCACAGAGTTTCCCTAAAAAAATGTATTAAAAAAGCAGAATAAAAAACACATTTTCCTAAAATATCAATGTACAAACAAGAAAAAAAAAAAAGCTAAATCTGAAAGCACAAGGTCCCCCGAGCAGAACAATACCCAACATGTGTACATTTAACTGCCAGCCTACTTGAGATTTTGTCACTGTCTGTTGACAGGCCATTCACCATTTTGCTCTATGTTTACCTATAATTTTTGCAGGAACAAACCACTGTTTGGATTGTCCTGGAGTCTAAAAAACCTCACAACCAACCACTGGCCTTCCTTTGCTCCCTTGCGCCCCTCTGTATGCAACTACCCCCCCCCCCCCGGGTCCTGGCAAAAGTCATCATTGTCTTGGCTCCCATGGTGATGTAAACATTGACAGCTGCATCCTCAGCATCTCTGGACTGAGGCACGCTCCTTCCTTCGTCCAGAGGGAAACTGGAAATGCGGCTGCTCCCAGTTACAAAACCCTGCATGTAAACAGAGCAGTGTGCAGCATTACAGTGGACCAAAACCCAGGATTTTGACTATCCTGGGTTTTGGTCTTTGGCCCTGGGGCACTGCGATTGGGGGTGCACTGCTGTATTAAACCCACCCAAACAATCCTGATGAGTAGATCCAAGTGCGCAGTCAGCTGCATGCCCACTACACTCTAACAGGGAGTGTGCCTATGCCGGCTATTCACAAATGCCTGGCTCTAGCCCTGCTAAAGGTATAGCAGGGAGCAGCACATGCACCATTGCATCGGGGAGAAGGTGAGTTTACTGGGCACCCAGCTGGTCATACAATAAATATACATATGGTTTTAGTAAGCCTTGAGGCAAAATCCCATATACAACAATAAAATGTGTTTAAAAAATGTCATTGTTCAATCTGGAGGCCATCTGACCTCTGACTTTAAAGCCCGCTACATATGCAGACAATGATTAAATGTCTACATTTGGTGGGAAAGTCTGAATTCACATGGTGACTATAAATAAGAAAAATATAAAATGGCTTAGCATCCTAGACATAAAAGTCCAACATGTTCAATTTGATATTGTTTCCTCTAGTCTGGTATTTAACGGTATAGGTTTTTCTAACCTCCGGTTCATATCTTTTCCAAAAAGGTGACAACTCTTATTATCCCGACAACTAACAATGTTTCCTAATGTTAACTAAATCTTTGATATGTATATAGTTGGTTATTGGTTAAATAGTTGATATGAATAGAGTTGGATTAAAACTTTATTTAACTAAGAAGCCTAATGAAATCATTTACATCACGTATCGCATCCAGCCGTGATAAATGCTAGCAACTCAAGCTACAGTATTTTTTCGAGGACATTACCTGGCTTGCCCATGCTACACCCATGCTGGGGCTTAATAGTCACTAGTAAGCAGCTGAAAACCGTACTCCTTGAAATGTATGTACTGTATTTTCCCAAAGGAAATCTGAAGTATAAAATTTAAAATTTGAAATTCCCTGGATATCTGACTGTTCTGGTTTCTATTTTTTCTTCACTGGATTTACCCACGCTCAGCTCCTATGGCTGGTTTCAGCTGCATGAATGGCTATGCTGTTGGTTCATGATTCTTCCTGTCAAAGCGCTGCTGATGCGTGGGGGAGGGGGGGGAGCATTCTGATTCAGGCTTACTGTGACAGTACCACACATATAAGCAGTGTGATCTTAGCCCCTTCCATTTTTGGGAAATATCTAATGGGCAGCTGGGCCAGTTGGGGTTTTAGAGTCACTGGGCTGCAGAAGACAAGATGGATTCCCTAGTGGACAAAAGATTATTGCTGCTATCATCTGGCAACACAGTAGTTAGCCGCTCACACCTTGAGGTAAGGCTGTAAGGTCAGGGTGGGGAATATACATAAAACTAATATACAAATGTATCTTCAAATATTGTCTGATAACAGGCCAGTATCACCAACTATAAGTAACACAAACTATATGTAACTCTAGATGCCTATTAAAATTTCATTCTTACATCAATCGCACACAAACGCACATATGCTAAAATATTCAATTACAATTCAAAACACTAAATAAAAAACAGCTAAAATCAAATACATTAGTGAATCATTCATCTACACCTATAGAGGAGTGTATCAATATTTTCCCTATATAAACATATTTTGTCTATATAGAATGTCTCTTAAATAGAACAACATTCACAAAGAGACATGGAGGCCGATTCATTAATAGCGGCAGGTAGCGACAGTTGAGCGACTGTAGCGGCATTTTCAGAGCGCCCGCTAGTAGTCGCTGTGCTTGGCCGTTGTTCGGTTGTTGATAGCGACTGAGTCGGTGTGCAGCAATGCTGAATACGGGGTGACGCGTCGCTATTTGACAGGTTCCGCGATGTATGGGTGCGCATGATAGCGACTGGTCAGAGCGACCGGCTCCCACCATATTCATCAAAAAATCACGCTCAAAAAATTATCGCGCTGTGAAATGCATGTTTAAACCCCAGAGCGCTGGCGGCGATGTGTTAAAAGTCGTTTTTAACCCCCAAACCACCATATTTTTGTAAACCAAAAAAAAAATTTTTTTAAGAATTTAGTAATATGAATACAATAATATCAGACCTGTAATATCAATTCTGCACAATTTTTTTTTTTTTTACCTTAAAAAAATTAACATGGCAGAAGTGGTCACAGAATTTTTCACATTTAAAAAAAACAAAAAACATTAATAACAATTAATTATTAATATTTAAAGATTGTTCCATTGAAATGCATTGGAGAGCGCCAGGTAGCGAGAGGTCATACTTGTCGCTGTTCAAGGTCGGACGCTGGCGCTGTGGGCTGAGGCTGGAATAGTGATGAATGAGTGGCTATCTGGCGCTATCTCAGTCGCTAAGCAGGATCGGCTTGATAAATGTGTGATTGTGGTGGGGAGCTGGCGTTCTCGTGGTATGTTGAAAAATGCTAAATTAGCCCATAGGGTGCTGTTATATCCAAACTTTAAAAAAATACTCTTACCTCAATGGAAAAATGATGTATGCAACCTTCAAAGATGCCCTATCACAGATGCAGGGGATATTTGGGGAAAACATGGAACAAAACATTGTATTGCCCTTTCTTGTTTGCTAAAATGAAAGAGCTCACCGAGATTCAGGTTGCAATTTACACTGCAAGGCACACCACTGGTGATCCTTGCTTCCCCAAATAATTGGCATGAACCACATAGCTACAAAGATAGTTTGGATGAAAGGACATGCTTTTTTTTCTTAGTTCTTTGCAAGTTCAGGAGGCAATGGGCAGGGAAAGCCCCCCTACCTTAGCCTGTTACGGCTACTTAAGTAAGGAAATACACTTACCTGTACCCTGAATCCAGCGGCAAAGTTGGGCAGTGCTGCACATTCTGGCAAATGTTCCACCAATATCTTTACGATGTCCAGAACGAGTGCCGGCACTGTATGCGTTGCACGTGCTCCTGCCTGTCCATTCACTTGTCCTGGACTTCATCCAGATGGCGACGGAACAGTGGGCGGAATGTGCAGCCCTGCCTGACTTCGCCGCTGGATTTGGGATGCACGTAAATGTATTTCCTTATTTTACCCCTTAGCCCTGCTTCAGCACTAGGGGAAGGTGGCAGGAAGGGGGGTTTAAAATGGGTTAACCTGTGCTGGAGTGGACCTTAAAGCATCCAAAACACCCTAGATGAATGTATTAATGCATAAGTTAGGGAATGCAGGGGCATGCAAAACATAAAAAAGCTATACTCACCTTTTCTCCCATGCAGCTCTCACCTGATTGCTGGATCCAGCTCCCTAGATGCCTGGTCAATCGAACCAAAATGCTTTGCCGATGCGGCAACGTCCCCCCGTCATCAGTCCAGTCACTGCAATGAAAAGGGGAATGTGAAGACTTAACATGCCCCTTTCTATTGCAGTGAATGGAGGGGGGAGTGCCCAGCTCACAGTGACGAGACCGGGAAATTTGTAATGAAGTCGGAAATTTGGATCTGCTATAAACCGCTTGGCTTTGGGTGCTGCAGCAACATACGCAGTCTTATTCTCGACTTATTTACCACTTAGCAAGGTGCACTGAATTATTTCTTACATATACCATGCTTCATATAGGTATAATAATTGGTGGAATAGAGGAGTATTTATTGATAATTTTGAAATATTAATACTTAAAGTGATACTGCAGGCAAAGTTATTTGTTACAACCTTTGTGTCAGGCTACATTTGGCACTGTCCTAAATTGTCTTCCGTTTTAAAATTGAAGCAGAAATGGCAGAGAGATCGAGGTTTACAAGTTCAGTCTATGATTTTTCTTCTAAAAAAAGTGGGAGTGCCCTCAGATCTGTGATGCTGCATAGTAATCAGCATAATGGGCGGGGCCTGTAAGATTCCCAGTACACCCTAGCTGAGCTTCTCCCTTCTCCCCTTGTTACTAGGCGACGATGGAGCCTAGACCACCACTCGCAGACACACATAACCACAATCCCAATCGTGAATGTGCTCACTCCCAAAGCTCATGCGCGCACTTCAAAAACACATGCGCGTGATCCCAAAGCACATGTGCGCACTTCCAAACATGCATGTGTACACACTCCCAAAGTAGATGCACACACTCGCGAAGCGCATGTACTCTCGGACTGTGTGCACATGCATGCTTGGGAGTGCGCCTGCACTCGCACCTGCACTCGCAAATGAGCATTGCGCACTCACAGAGCACATGCACGCACTCTCAAAGCTCATGCATGCACTCCTATAGTACATACTTGCTCTCCCAAATACGCATGCACGCACTCCCAACCATGCATGCGCGCATCCCAAAAGCATATGCGCCCACTTCCAAAGTGCATGTGCACACTCCCGATGCTGTGTGTTGCATATGTGGTGTTTGGGTGCATACTGGGTCCCCCTGTGGCATCCCTCGGTGCAGCTGCGCCAGATGCCTCCCCCTCTCTCCCATCCTGAATACCCATGGCGGGGAGGGGAGAAGTAACACAGCCCCCACAAGCATACTTGTGTTACTTCTCCCTCCAGCATGGGTATTCAAGGTGGGACATCGGGTGCAGCAGCGCCGTTCTATGTTTATCCCCACAGTGGAAAGTTTGGGGCTGCCCGGGAGCAGCTTCCTCTACCTTCGCGGTGGAGGAGGGCTGGGCAGACAGGCACCACTCAGAGAAGGCGGGGGTAGGATGTTAAGAAAGGGCCAAGCTGATTGGGGGACGGAATGTCATTGTCTGCCGCTTTAAACCCTAATATCTCAGCCATTTCTGCTTAAATTTAAAATTGGAAAACAGGACAGTGCCAAATGTAGCCTGATGCAATGATGTAACGATTACCTTTGTTTGCAGTATCACTCTAATCAATTGATATTGGCTATAGACAGACAGACAGATCAGTAGTAAATGTGTGGTGAAGTTATTTTCCCTATGTAATAAAAGGAAATGAGCATCATTCACTCGCACATAGAGACCTTCTAAACACACTGGAGAATCTTTGTGTGCAGTAATGAGCACTTCCAACATTGTGAACATCGTTATCATCCTATTATGAAGCCCTCCACAGCCTGATCATTGCTTAACCGTCACAAGCAGCTACTGAATGGGGCATTGTTTGCAAGGAGTGGGCCGTTCATGTTGCGTTTAGGAATGTATATGAATATTATGATTTGTAGATATATACTTGAGCTACTTTTCATGTTTTTTGCAGATTGTCAGTTTTTAATGTAACTCAGTCTACAAGCTATGTCATGTCATTTGTTCTACTAAATTTAACTGGTTATATCAGGTCCTTCTGTCTAGTGATATTTAAGTGATACTCTTGGTATGGTTTTCCATGTTATACTTTAAGTCAGTGGCATAACTACAATCCCATGGGCCCCAGAGTAGATGTAGACTGCCCCTTCCACCCCCACCCCCACTGTACCAAGCACCTTCTGAAGCTTACAATAAATGCCAGCAAGGGGTGTCCACCAATCACCCCTCTCCTGCTGTTGATTTTTGGCTGCTCTCTGAGGTGAGGGGCACTGGTGCAGAGAATTCAGATACAGTAGAAGGCATGCAGACAGGTGCCCTCAGCTTCTATAACTATTAAATAAAGCACCCCCCTGAAAATCTAAAAATTAGGCAAGCCAAAAATTATTAAGCAAAATGCCATCAACCCCCCCCCCCCGGACCCAGTATTTAAAAGGTATGGCAGACTCCCCCCCCCTTTCAAAGAACCCCATGACAGGCAGTGTGGCATAACCCCCTTAAAGACACCATACAGATAGTGTGCCAGACCCCCCCCCCCCCAGCATCGTATATCGTGCAGTGTGGTGGAACCCTCCCCCCCCCCCCAAGGACCCCATGACAGGCAGTGTGGCATAACCCCCTTAAAGACACCATACAGATAGTGTGGCAGATCCCCCCCCCCCCCCAGCATTGTATAACGTGCAGTGTGGTGGAACCCTCCCCCCCCAAGGACCCCATGACAGGCAGTGTGGCATAACCCCCTTAAAGACACCATACTGATAGTGTGGCAGATCCCCCCCAAGAACCCAAAGGTTTTTCCAGAGGGGGCCCAACGGCTGTGTGTGTTGGGGGGCTCTGCTCCATGAGCATATCTTTTTGCCCCATTGCTCCTGTCTCCTGAGAACTGTGCATTACAATCCTACATATTGGCTGGAACAGTTGCAACAATACAGCAACCGCAAAAATAAAAGCTTAAATTTTGCATACGTTAGATCACAGAGTACAAATATACCACCTAAAATATTGTGTTTTTAATGTTTTTAATCAGCTGAAGCTTTAAACCAGCAATTACGTCAAACGCTATGTGAAAATCAAATTTAAAGGCAATCGAGCCAATGGTGCCTTGCCAAATCACTACGTGCATGTCATATGATGCTCTGTATGTATCTATAAAAAATAGTCACTGCTAAATCTGCTCTCACTTGAGGACATCTGTTACCTCAAAATAGAAATTCCTTGTTAGCCATATAATCAAACAGCGCCTCATATGACTGGTAAAGATTGTCAACACAATGCTGATGACAATTGTTTCAGTAAAATAAGCATCATAAAATATTGTGTGCCATGTGAAAAGGTTTTTCTGAAGTCTGTACTTCTCCCTATCATTTGCTCAAAAGGAGGGGATTACAATCATATCATTTTTACATATTCACTAAATAAACACTGTTCATTGCAACATATTATTTATGTTCTCATTTTCTATTTTCAGTTTCTTGGCACATCAAATGCATCTGTGGCCACTAAAAGGCATAGACTCAGATAGCCACCGTAGCTGCTACTTATGCATACATACATTAAGCTTACAATGGATCAACATGTCTATAAGACCCACCCCACTGGGGCATCTGTATCTAGGATGCCCTGCTGTGTGATAAACCAGTTAACCCACAATCCCAAATCAGGATGCCCCAAGGGTATAGAACAATACTCGGAATAGTCATCATAGGTTGATCCACTTTAAAGCTGAAGTGGCTGCTACCTAGCTTGCTCCTGAGTGACCACCAATGATATAGATCTATAAGCATGACTGGTCTAAACACAATAAAATGCCATTAAAAAAGGCATATATTCACCTAACCTCTAGAAAAGGCACTCCTGCAATGAGTTTAAAGCTGTAATGATCTCTTCCAATATGGGTTGTTTCAGCAGCTGCATGCAACCTGGCTTGCTTCTAAGTGACCATGACTAATAATGAAAGCCTCCAAGTATGGCTTGTCCGGGCACACATTACCAGGTGTAGAAGCCTGTTACCTCATGACTGAGGGCAGGAACGCAGAGCGCTGTAAGAGCTGGTAGCAGAGTAGCAGGCTCATCACTGTAGCTATGTTGGCTAGCCTTGTGCTCTTCAATTGCCACAGATGCACTAACCAGAAAGCTCTGCACCCACCTGCAGTACCTCCATGCTCCATGCTTTTCTTGAAAAATAGAGCAATATCGGGCAGAAGGTACAGAAAATAAGTTGCTGAGAAACCATTTTTTAGAAACAAAGCTTTGTTATTTTTTTCAGCCTAAACCTTACACAAGCAGTTGTTAATTTTGTATCCATGGTTCAGCAAAGGTATACCTGGGGTCTCATTTTGACCACACCAGAGACTGGTTAGCTGCTTGGCTCTATGCTGAAACTCCACTGGAGGCACTCTGATAGCGGACGTTCCCTCGGAGTAGTCTAGCCCAGGCTAGTCATGGCCATGTACGGCCGAGCATAAGGCAGACCCATAGCAAGCATAGGCTAGTATCCCCTGGTCCGCCCCTGGTTACCCCCTTCCCATTCCCTTCCCACCCCCCCTTAAGGTACTTTCCCTCTTGTTTTTGGCCCTAGTGGCATTACAGAAGCGCTGGGTGCATCCTACATCGGCTGGGGAGTGGGGACGTCCTCTAGGCAACGGCTCTATTAGGCTCTTAGTACTCCAGAACTAGTAGAGGCGGGGAAGGAGGGCGGGATCCCCCGCTCTACTCCAATGCCATTGGACAGCGGGTGCCTGGATGGACGGACCCAAGAGATCTGTGAGGTGTTACGATAACTGTAGATGAGGCTTTAGGTGCTTAGATACCCAGCCTTGCAGTAAGGCATACTCTCCACCGTTGGCGGAATAAGTGAGTATGGCTAACTGGCTGGAATGGGGGGATAGGGGTGCTTAGAGTCCCGATGGAAGCCAATCCCACAGCCCATACTAACAATTTGCATGGCATAATATAAGATGCACACCACTGTAGAATACTGTGTGTTTAGCATGTGCATCAATATTCACTTCAAATTATGTACAGCCTCAAAATAGACTGATAATTGCACTGTATCCTATGCAGTGTTGGTTTAAAATGACAAGATGTGTGCCGTGCTATGGGCTTGTATAAGGGAACCTGTAAAAGCCTTTTTAAAATGCAGTGTAAATGGCTTTTGTCAACAGTTGATGCAGATTTTATCCGTATAGTTCTCGCTATAATGAAGACTGAATATTTAAACAAGCTGTGTTCTAGAGGCAGGGGAATGATAGAAATGAGCATGCTGTTTTCTATTCTTCTTTTCTCCCTCAAAGTATGTTGTTGAGCCAAACTTAGACATAGATATATTTGCAAAATATGGGGAACAGCTAGCAGCATTTGTAGCATTTGAAGAGAAATACCTAGACCAAGCGTGCAGGGTAGATGAAGCAGGGGGTGCCGCTAAGCTTAAATGGAGTCTGGGCTTCACCATGAAATGTCTTGTTTGGCCTTCTTTTAGTGTATTCTCAATACTTTTTGGTGAAATATTTGCAAAAAATAAATAAAAAAAATCTATTTTTTGCAATTTGTAGTGTTTTTTTGTAATAAAAAATGTAAGTTTGTCAATAAAATGTTATTGCGTGCGAACCCCCAATTTCTCCCGGTCACAGCGATACCACATATGTATTGGTAGACACCCTTTCCTGCCCAGGAGACTCCCCCAAACTGAAACAGTGCTTTAGGAGATTTTCAGATAAAATACAGCTGTGATATGCGCTATGCGCACCTTGCAGTTTTTCCAGAAAAACAACCCTTTACATTTGAAAAACCCCCCACAAACTATATATTCACTGGAAGTACACACCTCAAGCTTTCTAGGGGTACCAAGCCTGTTTATGTGGGCTTAGTTTTCTGGAAGTAATCCCTCAATGTATTCTTTGGTTGCACAAAGTTTTCCTAAAAAATAATACAAATGAAGAATCAAGCCACATTTTTCTATTGCAAACAAGAAAAAACAAGTAAAATCTCAAAAAGCAACATGCCCCGAACAGAACGATACCCAACATGCATAGGTACTGTCAAGGGAAGAGTAAATTTATTTGAAAATTTCAGCTCTGCAGACAAAATGCGCACCTTGCAATTTTTCAACCAAAACAACCATTTACATTTAGAATATCCCAGATAAACCATATATTCCCTGAAAGTACACATGTTAAGCTTTCTAAGAGTACCCAGCTTGTTGTAGTAGGCTCACCTTTCTGGAAGTTATCCCTCGAAGAATTCTTAGGTTGCACAGGGTTTCCCTAAAAAAATGAATAAAAAAACTGAATAAATAACATGTTTTCCTAAATTCTAAATATGCAAACAAGAAAAAACAAGCTAAATCTGAAAGAGCAAGGGCCCCCGAGCAGAACAATACCCAACATGCATAGGTACTTTTAACCCTTTTAATTGCCAGCCTACTTGAAGTTTTGTCACCCTCTGTTGACAGGTCATTTTCCCCCATTCTGCGCCATGTTTAACCGTGATTTTTGCCAGAATTTCCAGGAAAATTATAGATATATATTTTGCAGCAAAGTTTAGGCTTTAACATGAAATGTCTTGTTTGTAATTGTTTTGTTTTTTTTTATATTTTTGTGTAAAAAAAAAAAAAAAAAAAAAATAAATATTTTTTAGACAATTGTCTCCTTTATTTTAAATAAAACATTTACTTTATTAGAGAAAACCATATTGCATTTGAAAGCCCATTTTCTCCCGATTACAACGGTACCACATATGTATCGGTAGCCCTCCCATTCTTGCCCAGGAGACCCCCCAAACTGAAAATAGCATTTTATAACATTTACAAATAAAATACTACTACTATCCACACTATAAACATAAGGGGTTAATTAAAAAAAAAATTACATAGGGTCCCCCTTAAACCCTTAAAAATCCCCCCAAAAAATGAAATGGGGTCCCCCTTACCCAGCATTACCAGCCGGGGACCAGCTATGGGGGCTTCAAGCCCGGGACCAGCTATGGGGGCTACAAGCCCACATAGCCTATGTGGGCCCGGGCTCTTCTGCCCCCTCCTGGGCTTTGGGGAGGCAGGTAATAGGGGTGCCCTTGTGAACTGGTAACCCCCATTACCTGCCTCCCCAAAGGGGGGGGGCAGAAGAGCCCGGGCCCACATAGGCTATGTGGGCTTGTAGGCTGCAGGGTGGGGGGGCCACAAAAGCTGGCCCCCCCACTCTGTTCCTACAAGCCCCCATAGCTGGTCCCGGGCTGGTAATACTGGGTAAGGGGGACCTCATTTCATTTTTTTGGGATTTTTAAGGGTTTTTAACCCTTAAAATTCCCCCAAAAAATGGGCCCCCCCCCCTATGTAATTTTTTTTTTTAATTAACCCCTTATGTTCTGTCGCCCCGCAGCTATAAAAGGCTTCCAGCTGCAGCGGGAGAGCAGAAGCCAGATTGATCAGCGTGGGACACAGGGATGGATGGGAGGTGAGTATTAAAAAAATATATATATTTGTTTCTGTGTTTTTTTTTTTTTACACTTAAACCGGACCAACACCCGTTTTTACCCTAACGGGTGTTGGTCTGGCTGTGTGGTCGTTTTAAGAAGCGAGGGGGGGCATCCACTATGCTGGAGCCCCCCTTGCAGCAAACCACAGCATATTTAGACTGTTTTACTCACCTGCATACCGAGCCAGCCGCGAGAACGGGGTCCCGCGATTGGCTGCCGGGTGGTCACGTGGGCAGGTCCTGCCGGTGGCTGGCACAGAGGACGCGACCGGCCGGATCCAACGAGGGGTCAGGTGAGTATTTTTTATTTTTATTTTTTTAACTAGCAGGGAAAAATGCCAGGCACGTAGTTTCTACGTGCTTGGCACTTAATGGTAGGAGAAGCAACCACGTAGAAACTACGTGCTTGGCATTTAAAGTGTTAAAGGAGCTGCTGCTGCCACTGATGACCTGATAAGGGATCCTGAGAATGCACAGAAAATATTTCAGCTGCGCCATGATTTTCTGCTAACTACAAAATCGAGGACATTAGGAAGAAAAATTAATAAAGATGATACATAAACTTTAAATAGCTAATAAAGCGTCACCCAACAGTATCCTGTGCTCTGAAAAATACTGGATGGTGGAAAATGGGTCACTCAACACCTTGGCTCACTCCTTCTGCCCTTCCTGGCACACCCCCACTGCTACAACAAATGCATTGGTGCATTCCGGCCAGTTGCATAATTGTACCCATCAATAGCCTAATCTGCTGTGGATTTAATTTTGCCTAGAGAGGTTTCCAACCAGTGGTATGCACTGAGGTCGCAGAGTGACATGTACCCCAACCTGATCTGCTGTTTTTTATAAAGTACTTTATCCAAGCCTGATTTGTAGATGAAAACTATGGGCACTTTTGTGCATTTCATTTAACACAGTTTTGGGTGACTGACAACTCAAACCTACCACCAAACGGTGGTATTTGAGATAGGTTCGTAACATTCTGGTTTGAAATAATTGCTCATACAGATATTATTGGGGAAATCTCAGGGAGAGTGTAACTCAACCCCCCCCCCCCCCCCCTGCAGGTGCTTGTGGGGTAAATACAGGCCTGAACTTGCCCACCAGAGCAAGAAACAATCCTCCTGTGGGCTTCATTCACTGACCCTGGGCCACCATCAGGGCAGTACAAGAGATATAAGAATAACACAGTGTTTATGATTTGCCTAGAGTGCTTTCACCAAGTTTGTTATTTATTCAGAAAGTTAATTTTGTTATTTGGTTCATAACAATCACACTTTATTTTACACAACACTCTAATTTTATTTGAGCTTAAGGGTGGGACCCAAGAATGATTTCTTGTGGGGGGCCACAAGAATGATTTCCTCTGATGAGCCCAATGTATAGGCTGACACTGGGTAAATAGTTCTACAATCAGTCATTTGGTGCTACTAGGTTAATGTAAAAGCATCTATTGTTGTTGATTCATCTCTCAGGCATATTGATAGATTTCAGATTAATTGGTATTTGGTGAACAGCTATAAAGTGATTGACTACTCTTTAGAGACACTGTAATTTTTTAATGGTTTGGGTCAGGTGTTGCTATGACTACAACATGGCACATATGTATACAGATGCCACAACAAAGCTGTGGAACTATTTCATGCTTTGAGAAATATTATATCCCATCTCTAATATGCCCATCCACCCTCTGTCATCAAAAGGCAATAGTAAAATGCACATTGATTTCATCGGTGTTCACAAATAGTCGCCTATTCCACAGATAGCCGAGGTCAGTGAACACACTGCATAACAGAGGGTCTCAGCTTCAAAATATTCCCAGCTACAATCCTCACCTAAAGCTGGAGACTAAGCTGAAGGTCTGACCCAAAGATCAACCCCTGCCGTTAGGCTGGGCTGGCAGGCAGGTCTCAAAGCATAAGCCCAGACAGAACGGTGCCAGTAGAATTTTGAAATTGAAGTGCATATTACTCATATAATGATCACATATTTGGAATCTGCAAATCATACAGCCCATATACATAGGTTTTATGTCATCCCAAGACCATCTGGGACTGAGTTCCGGGGGAAACTGATTAAGGAGACATATCAAACAGCAGAATCAGCGTATTACGACTTTCCAGCATAAAGTTATGCCCCATATTAATTCAGCTAGCATTTCTGAAGGCTGCAGCCCCTTTCCAAGGGGGAAAGGTGAGTGACTAGCCAGGAGTTAAATGTCCAGGGATGAAACAGATGAGCTGTCTTTTCTAGAAGGATGATCTAGAAAGAATCCCCTCTCTTTGGCTTCCTAGTGCAGGTAACTGACATTTTATTTGCTCATTTTGTTTGTAACTACTCACTTGTAATTGCCATTCTAACCTGTATCGCATTTACTGATTGTTTGTATATAGTTTGTCTAGTATGCTCTTAAAGTGATTAAATATATTAAATATATAACATCTGTCACCCGGGGCTTTTCTGTATCTTGATCCCAAGCTCTCACTTTTCCTAGGTACGGTTTCGTACCACATTCCTTTGGGAGATGTTATTATTACATGTCATGCAAACTGATGCAAACATACTAACTTTAAAATGCTGTTTTGTCTGATTTACAAGTCTGTGGTTTTTGAGGTTGCAGTTGAAGCCTTTAACAAACATTTAATGTCTGTATTTCAATTTAATTTCATAATAGTGGTTGTTTAGTGCTGTTCGGCCAATGTATTTGACCACTAAAACATGCTTTTATGTTCTAAAGACGTATTTATCATTAGCAATCACAGCGCTGTGAATTATAAACCAATATCTTGGTGTCTGCAGTTTCTACAACATAAACTATGGGTAAAGCAATTAGGAATATTGTTTTGTATTTAGTGTAAGTATTCACACAGCAGTTGTATACCTTTACATGATGACTCCATTTTAGTATTATATCATTCTTTTCAAAAGCCAGTCTCAGTGCTATAACCTATCTCACATTAAGGACATGATTTATGAAGACTTTGCACCATGTTGCGCCAGTTAGCACCTATGGTTTAACCACTACATCACTCTATGCCTAATTTGAAATGTGTGTGACAGTAAGCGCCAAGTAGAATGCCTTATACAGACAAATGTATTACTACTGCCTTATTCACAGCATGACGCTGTTGTATAAGCTACGCCAATTATAGGTGGCACTGAAGCTACCGTGGCTAGAAAAGTATTGAAGTGTTTTTTTTAACAAAACAATTTAGAAACGAAAAGTAAAAAACTGAAATAGTTTGTGTAGCATGCCAAATATGCAAACACTCAAGACTTAAATGTTACCAACTGCTATTCTTTTACAAATCATCACAAATCATTTTTTTTACACCAATGCGTTAATTTTACCTCAATAACTAAAAATAGAATTTAACACACAACAAAGTCACATTTTCATCACAACAGTGTTTTCAGATAATTTGAATTATATTTTTTCCGCAACCAGTGCCTATAAGATCCACCACAACCTTTACCGTGTGTTAAAAATGAGTAAATATTGTGTGGAGCACCAAGAATTTGGTGAAGCAGTTTTAAAATCCAAAATAATGGCCTATCGAGAGAAACCCAGTGCGCGGATGCAAGCTGATTATTTAAAGCCGATAAACCCACGGCTCCTGGCGTTGGAGTCTAAAGACTCTTGGGATGGATGTTTGGCTGCCCCCAGGGCATCCCTAAGTTTACTTTTCCTGGGGGTTCTTATGCCACAATTGCATGCCGGCCACTAGCTGAGACGCGCCCCAGCGCTCAGCCTTTTAGGCTGTGAATGGGAGCACACCTCAGACTATAGGGAAGCAGCCAGTGTTCTTGTTCAGGTCATCCAGTGCATTTGAGCTCAGCTAATCAGTTATCTAAAATCTACCAGCTGGGTGTAGTTAGGCCAGCACTATTCAATTAACTCTTAAAAAAAGATAACAGCCCACCCCCAAAACAAAGGACAAGCTAAGGTGGATGCTAGTGCAAAATTACACCAAATGGCACAGAATGGCACCCTTCTTTAATCAGACTCCTAAATCCCTTAGCGACATATTTTTTTGCTTTCATTTCAGTGTTACTAAGACACCCTTAAAAGCCAAATCAAAGATAAAACTAACAAAAAATGATACTCCCCTTTCTTTCCCCTAAGCATATTCCTTGGGGTCTGTTGAATTATATTTACATATGCACTGGGTGATATATAGTATTATCACATATTGCTTCATTAATATCTGCTTTGATCATGTTTGAAAAGGTATAGTATTTATATTCTGGTTAAACTAGTATTATGCTAATTGTAAATTGGGCTAATTATGTTGGCCCTGATATTTAGGATATTTAATAATATGGATATCCAGATCTATGTGTGATCATTTGGTTTCTTTATATGGTTCAGCTTTCTTTATAATATGTGTCATAGATATATTTGTAAACTCAACTGTGTAATTGTGAAGTACTGTATTGTTTGTTCTATAAGAAACATTTTCTTCCCGTTCACTTATAGGGGGACTATATGACAACTTAGTTCTTTCCAACGATTAGCCAAAAACAGATTACTCCCAATTTATTTTAATAATGAATACAATGTCATCAGTTTGAACAACTCAAAATACATGGTTAAAATAAATCAGGGGATTGCCCTCAAGCACATTTATCTACAGCAAAATGTATCAATGCTGCAGAATGTATCCACTGTCAGTGTGAACACAGTGTATACATTTACACATGTAACAAATAGTCTGTGCAGATAATAGACAAGGAGACTGCCTGAAATGTGTCTCTGAAGTGCTAACATTATTTAAGACGTACTTTGAGGATTACAAATAAAGAAAAAAAATCAAAAGGTGACATTAAAGTGGATACTCATCTAGACAAATGTGAAGGGTTCTGCACCTTTTCTGTATGCTGTCTGTTATAGGGTGATTAGGAATGGATATTTTAACACATTATTTGGTTCAGAACATTTGTTTTCTTTATTTTCCTCTTCTAAACCCTAGGTGATATGGGCAGGCCTTGTTTTCTCTTTGTGTCATGTAAAGATAGATGCTGCTAGGGCTCTATCAGGGAATAATGACCCAATGATAACAATCCATATAAATATGCTGGATGGCGGGGGGAGGGGTCACTTATACACTCGCCATCAATAAATATCCAGTGATGCTTGTTTTTCTTTCTTTTAATGGAAGGAAGAGGACATTGGGGGTTCTGTCACCCCTGATACACTCAAATCTGTCACCCCTATATTTTATTCTTACCAAGTGAAGAAGCTACATGATTTTTAGTTTATTCAGTATATTATTTATTAGTCGATGTGTTTATATGGATTTTTTATATTACACAATTTTGCGATGTACCTCCTTTAAAATGTTTATAATATATATAGCCCATGCTGCTAGGGCTTTAAGAGCCCTTTATTTATGTTTTTTATGGCACACCAGACATAGGGGTTGGCCTCTGGCCCTCCCATCTTGCCAGTTAGAATTGTTAACCCAGTTTGTCTTCTTTTTAGGGACAGCTATGGCGCAAAGAATACGAGAATGAAAAACCATATGACTTAGAAGGCTCTGGAGATGATGACTTTATTGATGAAGAAGCTGATGATGTATATTCTGGATCAGGATCTGGTGGTGAGTATGTCCTCACTAAAAGCACAGTTGCACATGCCATGTGAAACTCTGCAAGCCTATTAAGTCTATGTTTTAGGTAAATGACTTTTTAGAGAGTTGTTCTAATGATTTCGGATTTTTCTGGCAATATTTTTTTATTTCACTTTATTGTGTGCCAAGTGAAACACTTCCTCTCCAAAGTCAGCCTCTCCCCAAAAATCCAAAAGCACCTGGATAACCCCTTTGGTATCTGTTTTCTAACCATATAAAACCTACTGTTTTAAAAGGAACAGTAGCAAGCATAGTCTGGATTGTTTTGACAGCAGTATGGGAGTGCTTTCATTTCCCTGAGCCATATTTTCCATCAATTAATATTGTCACAGTCAAACCAGCTAACCATGAAAACAATGTTGTTTTCTTATGAAAATAGTCCATGATTGATGATGGTACTTTTCTTCCATGGCTTAAACCCCACTACATAGTCATTTTTTCCTGACAAGATTTATTGGAAAATTTCGTTTTTGCTTTAGATTTTTACTGTAATATACTTACAGCAGGACAAATGATAAATAACTCACTGACCTCACTGTCAAATCTCTGGACTACCTTTGGACTACCTGCCCCCTTCACCTCTTCTCTGTTGTACCTCTCTCTTGCTCACTCCATTATTAGCCTTCATTTTTAATGTTGCCTCATTCTATTTCTTATTACTTATTACTTGCCTGAGTCCTCTTCTCAATTGCATTTTGTGTCCCTTCTCACAGCTTTTGGACATTGCTTACAACTTATCCACATAATAATTTATTTCATTTTCTTGGGTACAGGGTAGCTGATTCTGTGGGGCCAACTCAAGTTGTTTGCTTTCTGTTAAGTGGTCCCCACACCATAAAAAAAATATGTCAATTACCGAATTGCTCCTTCACACTGACTGAGTGTAAAGAAGCAATAAAGTCTTGTTTTTGTGTTTGGCTTCCTTGTTCGGTTATATTTAAAAAATTGTGATCCTCTGCACTACATTGGTCGGCCTAGAGACTTGTATCAATCCCACAATCCTTCTCTGGGGTTGCTAATCGAATTCTGTACAGCCACAATACACACTCTGTGGGCAAGAGCTACTCTCCTCCCTCTTGCTGTGCATGTGTCAACAGCTTCCCTTATACAGGAGCTTACCTGATGCTGTGCACATTGTGCGCCCCAACATTGGCTTTACTAGTCATGCCGAGGCCTCTCTCCCAACTTGCATCTGATGCTGTGCGCACTGTGTGCCCCAACATTGGCTTTACTAGTCATGCCGAGGCCTCTCTCCCAACTTGCATCTGATGCTGTGCACATTGTGCGCCCCAACATTGGCTTTACTAGTCATGCCGAGGCCTCTCTCCCAACTTGCATCTGATGCTGTGCACACTGTGCGCCCCAACATTGGCTTTACTAGTCATGCCGAGGCCTCTCTCCCAACTTGCATCTGATGCTGTGCACACTGTGCGCCCCAACATTGGCTTTACTAGTCATGCCGAGGCCTCTCTCCCAACTTGCATCTGATGCTGTGCACACTGTGCGCCCCAACATTGGCTTTACTAGTCATACCGAGGCCTCTCTCCCAACTTGCATCTGATGCTGTGCACACTGTGCGCCCCAACATTGGCTTTACTAGTCATGCCGAGGCCTCTCTCCCAACTTGCATCTGATGCTGTGCACACTGTCCGCCCCAACATTGGCTTTACTAGTCATGCCGAGGCCTCTCTTCCAACTTGCATCTGATGCTGTGCACACTGTGCGCCCCAACATTGGCTTTACTAGTCATGCCGAGGCCTCTCTCCCAACTTGCATCTGATGCTGTGCACACTGTGCGCCCCAACATTGGCTTTACTAGTCATGCCGAGGCCTCTCTCCCAACTTGCATCTGATGCTGTGCACACTGTGCGCCCCAACATTGGCTTTACTAGTCATGCCGAGGCCTCTCTCCCAACTTGCATCTGATGCTGTGCACACTGTGCGCCCCAACATTGGCTTTACTAGTCATGCCGAGGCCTCTCTCCCAACTTGCATCTGATGCTGTGCACACTGTGCGCCCCAACATTGGCTTTACTAGTCATGCCGAGGCCTCTCTCCCAACTTGCATCTGATGCTGTGCACACTGTGCGCCCCAACATTGGCTTTACTAGTCATGCCGAGGCCTCTCTCCCAACTTGCATCTGATGCTGTGCACACTGTGCGCCCCAACATTGGCTTTACTAGTCATGCCGAGGCCTCTCTCCCAACTTGCATCTGATGCTGTGCACACTGTGCGCCCCAACATTGGCTTTACTAGTCATGCCGAGGCCTCTCTCCCAACTTGCATCTGATGCTGTGCACACTGTGCGCCCCAACATTGGCTTTACTAGTCATGCCGAGGCCTCTCTCCCAACTTGCATCTGATGCTGTGCACACTGTGCGCCCCAACATTGGCTTTACTAGTCATGCCAGGGCCTCTCTCCCAACTTGCATCTGATGCTGTGCACACTGTGCGCCCCAACATTGGCTTTACTAGTCATGCCGAGGCCTTTCTCCCAACTTGCATCTGATGCTGTGCACACTGTGCGCCCCAACATTGGCTTTACTAGTCATGCCAGGGCCTCTCTCCCAACTTGCATCTGATGCTGTGCACACTGTGCGCCCCAACATTGGCTTTACTAGTCATGCTGAGGCCTCTCTCCCAACTTGCATCTGATGCTGTGCACACTGTGCGCCCCAACATTGGCTTTACTAGTCATGCCAGGGTCTCTCTCCCAACTTGCATCTGATGCTGTGCACACTGTGCGCCCCAACATTGGCTTTACTAGTCATGCCGAGGCCTCTCTCCCAACTTGCATCTGATGCTGTGCACACTGTGCGCCCCAACATTGGCTTTACTAGTCATGCCGAGGCCTCTCTCCCAACTTGCATCTGATGCTGTGCGCACTGTGTGTCCCAACATTGGCTTTACTAGTCATGCCGAGGCCTCTCTCCCAACTTGCATCTGATGCTGTGCACACTGTGCGCCCCAACATTGGCTTTACTAGTCATGCCGAGGCCTCTCTCCCAACTTGCATCTGATGCTGTGCACACTGTGCGCCCCAACATTGGCTTTACTAGTCATGCCGAGGCCTCTCTCCCAACTTGCATCTGATGCTGTGCACACTGTGCGCCCCAACATTGGCTTTACTAGTCATGCCAGGGCCTCTCTCCCAACTTGCATCTGATGCTGTGCACACTGTGTGCCCCAACATTGGCTTTACTAGTCATGCCGAGGCCTTTCTCCCAACTTGCATCTGATGCTGTGCACACTGTGCGCCCCAACATTGGCTTTACTAGTCATGCCAGGGCCTCTCTCCCAACTTGCATCTGATGCTGTGCACACTGTGCGCCCCAACATTGGCTTTACTAGTCATGCTGAGGCCTCTCTCCCAACTTGCATCTGATGCTGTGCACACTGTGCGCCCCAACATTGGCTTTACTAGTCATGCCAGGGCCTCTCTCCCAACTTGCATCTGATGCTGTGCACACTGTGCGCCCCAACATTGGCTTTACTAGTCATGCCGAGGCCTCTCTCCCAACTTGCATCTGATGCTGTGCACACTGTGCGCCCCAACATTGGCTTTACTAGTCATGCCGAGGCCTCTCTCCCAACTTGCATCTGATGCTGTGCACACTGTGCGCCCCAACATTGGCTTTACTAGTCATGCCGAGGCCTCTCTCCCAACTTGCATCTGATGCTGTGCACACTGTGCACCCCAACATTGGTATTTTTCTAGTCATGCCGAGGCCTTTCTCCCAACTTGCATCTGATGCTGTGCACACTGTGCGCCCCAACATTGGTATTTTTCTAGTCATGCCGAGGCCTTTCTCCCAACTTGCATCTGATGCTGTGCACACTGTGCGCCCCAACATTGGTATTTTTCTAGTCATGCCGAGGCCTTTCTCCCAACTTGCATCTGATGCTGTGCGCACTGTGTGTCCCAACATTGGCTTTACTAGTCATGCTGAGGCCTCTCTCCCAACTTGCATCTGATGCTGTGCACACTGTGCGCCCCAACATTGGCTTTACTAGTCATGCCAGGGCCTCTCTCCCAACTTGCATCTGATGCTGTGCACACTGTGCGCCCCAACATTGGTATTTTTCTAGTCATGCCGAGGCCTCTCTCCCAACTTGCATCTGATGCTGTGCGCACTGTGTGTCCCAACATTGGCTTTACTAGTCATGCTGAGGCCTCTCTCCCAACTTGCATCTGATGCTGTGCACACTGTGCGCCCCAACATTGGCTTTACTAGTCATGCCGAGGCCTCTCTCCCAACTTGCATCTGATGCTGTGCACACTGTGCGCCCCAACATTGGCTTTACTAGTCATGCCAGGGCCTCTCTCCCAACTTGCATCTGATGCTGTGCACACTGTGCGCCCCAACATTGGTATTTTTCTAGTCATGCCGAGGCCTTTCTCCCAACTTGCATCTGATGCTGTGCACACTGTGCGCCCCAACATTGGTATTTTTCTAGTCATGCCGAGGCCTTTCTCCCAACTTGCATCTGATGCTGTGCACACTGTGCGCCCCAACATTGGTATTTTTCTAGTCATGCCGAGGCCTTTCTCCCAACTTGCATCTGATGCTGTGCACACTGTGCGCCCCAACATTGGTATTTTTCTAGTAATGCCGAGGCCTTTCTCCCAACTTGCATCTGATGCTGTGCACACTGTGCGCCCCAACATTGGCTTTACTAGTCATGCCGAGGCCTCTCTCCCAACTTGCATCTGATGCTGTGCACACTGTGCGCCCCAACATTGGCTTTACTAGTCATGCCGAGGCCTCTCTCCCAACTTGCATCTGATGCTGTGCACACTGTGCGCCCCAACATTGGCTTTACTAGTCATGCCGAGGCCTCTCTCCCAACTTGCATCTGATGCTGTGCACACTGTGCGCCCCAACATTGGCTTTACTAGTCATGCCGAGGCCTCTCTCCCAACTTGCATCTGATGCTGTGCACACTGTGCGCCCCAACATTGGCTTTACTAGTCATGCCGAGGCCTCTCTCCCAACTTGCATCTGATGCTGTGCGCACTGTGCGCCCCAACATTGGCTTTACTAGTCATGCCGAGACCTTTCTCCCAACTTGCATCTGATGCTGTGCACACTGTGCGCCCCAACATTGGCTTTACTAGTCATGCCGAGGCCTTTCTCCCAACTTGCATCTGATGCTGTGCGCACTGTGTGTCCCAACATTGGCTTTACTAGTCATGCCGAGGCCTCTCTCCCAACTTGCATCTGATGCTGTGCACACTGTGCGCCCCAACATTGGCTTTACTAGTCATGCCGAGGCCTCTCTCCCAACTTGCATCTGATGCTGTGCGCACTGTGCGCCCCAACATTGGCTTTACTAGTCATGCCGAGACCTTTCTCCCAACTTGCATCTGATGCTGTGCGCACTGTGTGTCCCAACATTGGCTTTACTAGTCATGCTGAGGCCTCTCTCCCAACTTGCATCTGATGCTGTGCGCACTGTGTGTCCCAACATTGGCTTTACTAGTCATGCTGAGGCCTCTCTCCCAACTTGCATCTGATGCTGTGCACACTGTGCGCCCCAACATTGGCTTTACTAGTCATGCCGAGGCCTCTCTCCCAACTTGCATCTGATGCTGTGCACACTGTGCGCCCCAACATTGGCTTTACTAGTCATGCCAGGGCCTCTCTCCCAACTTGCATCTGATGCTGTGCACACTGTGCGCCCCAACATTGGTATTTTTCTAGTCATGCCGAGGCCTTTCTCCCAACTTGCATCTGATGCTGTGCACACTGTGCGCCCCAACATTGGTATTTTTCTAGTCATGCCGAGGCCTTTCTCCCAACTTGCATCTGATGCTGTGCACACTGTGCGCCCCAACATTGGTATTTTTCTAGTCATGCCGAGGCCTTTCTCCCAACTTGCATCTGATGCTGTGCACACTGTGCGCCCCAACATTGGTATTTTTCTAGTAATGCCGAGGCCTTTCTCCCAACTTGCATCTGATGCTGTGCACACTGTGCGCCCCAACATTGGCTTTACTAGTCATGCCGAGGCCTCTCTCCCAACTTGCATCTGATGCTGTGCACACTGTGCGCCCCAACATTGGCTTTACTAGTCATGCCGAGGCCTCTCTCCCAACTTGCATCTGATGCTGTGCACACTGTGCGCCCCAACATTGGCTTTACTAGTCATGCCGAGGCCTCTCTCCCAACTTGCATCTGATGCTGTGCACACTGTGCGCCCCAACATTGGCTTTACTAGTCATGCCGAGGCCTCTCTCCCAACTTGCATCTGATGCTGTGCACACTGTGCGCCCCAACATTGGCTTTACTAGTCATGCCGAGGCCTCTCTCCCAACTTGCATCTGATGCTGTGCGCACTGTGCGCCCCAACATTGGCTTTACTAGTCATGCCGAGACCTTTCTCCCAACTTGCATCTGATGCTGTGCACACTGTGCGCCCCAACATTGGCTTTACTAGTCATGCCGAGGCCTTTCTCCCAACTTGCATCTGATGCTGTGCGCACTGTGTGTCCCAACATTGGCTTTACTAGTCATGCCGAGGCCTCTCTCCCAACTTGCATCTGATGCTGTGCACACTGTGCGCCCCAACATTGGCTTTACTAGTCATGCCGAGGCCTCTCTCCCAACTTGCATCTGATGCTGTGCGCACTGTGCGCCCCAACATTGGCTTTACTAGTCATGCCGAGACCTTTCTCCCAACTTGCATCTGATGCTGTGCGCACTGTGTGTCCCAACATTGGCTTTACTAGTCATGCTGAGGCCTCTCTCCCAACTTGCATCTGATGCTGTGCGCACTGTGTGTCCCAACATTGGCTTTACTAGTCATGCTGAGGCCTCTCTCCCAACTTGCATCTGATGCTGTGCACACTGTGCGCCCCAACATTGGCTTTACTAGTCATGCCGAGGCCTCTCTCCCAACTTGCATCTGATGCTGTGCACACTGTGCGCCCCAACATTGGCTTTACTAGTCATGCCAGGGCCTCTCTCCCAACTTGCATCTGATGCTGTGCACACTGTGCGCCCCAACATTGGTATTTTTCTAGTCATGCCGAGGCCTTTCTCCCAACTTGCATCTGATGCTGTGCACACTGTGCGCCCCAACATTGGTATTTTTCTAGTCATGCCGAGGCCTTTCTCCCAACTTGCATCTGATGCTGTGCACACTGTGCGCCCCAACATTGGTATTTTTCTAGTAATGCCGAGGCCTTTCTCCCAACTTGCATCTGATGCTGTGCACACTGTGCGCCCCAACATTGGCTTTACTAGTCATGCCGAGGCCTCTCTCCCAACTTGCATCTGATGCTGTGCACACTGTGCGCCCCAACATTGGCTTTACTAGTCATGCCGAGGCCTCTCTCCCAACTTGCATCTGATGCTGTGCACACTGTGCGCCCCAACATTGGCTTTACTAGTCATGCCGAGGCCTCTCTCCCAACTTGCATCTGATGCTGTGCACACTGTGCGCCCCAACATTGGCTTTACTAGTCATGCCGAGGCCTCTCTCCCAACTTGCATCTGATGCTGTGCACACTGTGCGCCCCAACATTGGCTTTACTAGTCATGCCGAGGCCTCTCTCCCAACTTGCATCTGATGCTGTGCGCACTGTGCGCCCCAACATTGGCTTTACTAGTCATGCCGAGACCTTTCTCCCAACTTGCATCTGATGCTGTGCACACTGTGCGCCCCAACATTGGCTTTACTAGTCATGCCGAGGCCTTTCTCCCAACTTGCATCTGATGCTGTGCGCACTGTGTGTCCCAACATTGGCTTTACTAGTCATGCCGAGGCCTCTCTCCCAACTTGCATCTGATGCTGTGCACACTGTGCGCCCCAACATTGGCTTTACTAGTCATGCCGGGGTCTCTCTCCCAACTTGCATCTGATGCTGTGCACACTGTGCGCCCCAACATTGGCTTTACTAGTCATGCCAGGGCCTCTCTCCCAACTTGCATCTGATGCTGTGCACACTGTGTGTCCCAACATTGGCTTTACTAGTCATGCCGAGGCCTCTCTCCCAACTTGCATCTGATGCTGTGCACACTGTGCGCCCCAACATTGGCTTTACTAGTCATGCCGGGGTCTCTCTCCCAACTTGCATTGCAAGACAGACAGGACAGTACCCCAGACTGGACTACAGGCCGAACGATCAGAGGCCAGAACTGGAAAGGCTTCACCTTACAAAAAGGTTACTTATAAAAAAATAACATAACCAATCTGGAGGGCAGGGTCTTTAATATCAAGCAACTTCTATTCATTAAAAAGGGTGTGGGATCGGTTTAGGCCTTAGGGTCTTGCTTTTGCCCCATGACTTGCCCCATGATGTTCTGTAAATTACTTGCCCCATGATGGCAAATAATTACTTGCTATTGTTGCTATTACTTGCCCCATAATGTTCTGTGAATCACGCTCAGTAACTTTACATAGAGTGATCTCTTTATGGCTTTGTTTTTCTACCTAGACTTCTGGTTGTTTTCCAAGCCAAGTCCCCCCCCCCCCCCCCCCCCCAATATCTCATGTCTTACCTGTGATGTGGTTTTATGAAAAAAGTTTTACTGTATTTTAAGGAAAAGAAAGATAGCACATTAAAAAAAAAATCTATATGTTTTTCTTACTAATTTCCTTTTGTTTGCTCCAAGCAAACTGATGAGTATGCATTCACATTGTGGAATGTTTTACTTTATATTGCCATGATTCTAGGGCTTCCATTACAGTACAGTAAACTTCTTAATTGCACAAATTCTGTCCAAAACTAAAAGTATTATTTTAATTTTCATACAGATTTTGAATTGGAATCCAGACTAGACTTTGGGGTCAGGTACACAACAGAGACACCAGTTTTGCCTCCCACAGCCACAGCCCTGAAACCAGCCCCCACAGTACATACAATATCACCTGTGCAAACAACCTGGCTTCCTCCTACAACTCAAGAAACTGCGGTGCATCAACACTATCCTTGGGCTCCACCAGAAACTCCTTCAATAACTGACACACCCACTCCTGCTAGTCCCACCAAAGAAGACGCCACTGCTGGAATAATCCCAGGGACTATCGGGACGACAGAAATACACAGAATACAGCCTATTTTAATGTATACATCAACAATTCCTGTATCTAGTTCTTCAGAAGAAGAATTGGAAACGTGGGAGGATACAACTGAAAAGATTGTGACTGTTCCCATTCAGGAAACCAGTAGGCAATGGCCTACTGATGATGAGAGGACTATTCTGACAACTGTTGCAGATGAGATTGAATCTGAGGAACTGGATGAAGTGACTCCCACTCAGCAACCACAGGTAAAAAGAAATCCACGTAGTTGCAAGAAAATCTATGCACAAAAAAATATGTACCTTTCCTTTAGTAATCCCAAAGGGATTTCTATACAGATTTCTATACATCTGGGTAACAGTGTGCAGTGCTGGGGACATGATACTGATATGAGAAAGCTACTTTACTCCTCTGTAACAATTGGAGCTCTCCAGTGGGAGGATTGTTCTACTATGTGGCATATGCTAAGTAGCTCATGTTTATTGTTTATATTTTCAAACTTGTGGTCTTTCTGCAGCCCTTGGAATGCATTGCTACTGTGGCATGACATTCCATGTTATTGGCTGTGAGTAGTCAGATCTTAAAGTGGACCAACACCCTGAGGTGATCGGCCTGGGAATCTATAAACCCCCCAAAACCCCCGAAAAACCTTATCTCTCCAGCCGCTGCTTCCGCCGCCGCCGCCACACTCGCGCTCCTCTAGACGTGCGCGCGCCCGCGCCGGCCGTCTCTGAATGTCAAAAGTGACGCGCGGGAGGCGCCGACGGGCAAGCTGCTTGTACGTCGCTGTCAATCAGCTTGTCCGTCGGCGCCGATTGGACGGCGCGGCCACGTGGGAGCGGGGAGAGGTGAGTTTTGGGGGCTTTCTGGGGGGTTTCACACAGCGGGGCACCCCCGATCGGGGTGCCCCGGGGAAGTGGACCAATACCCAGGATAGTCAAAATCCTGGGTGTTGGTCCACTTTAAGTGGGTTTCTGATGTGGCATCCAAATATTTAAAAAGTGGTTTTCCCCAGGTTGCTTTCCCGGTTCTTCTGTGTGTTGAATGAGGACATTCTGGATCCAGGATCCTGCTGACAGGCGGCCAGTGAGGGGCTGCTTAAGTAAATACACCAGGTTTTGGAGTGACGCTTAGACCAGTCCTTTCTGCTATCCTATGTTGGTCATTCAGCCAGCACACAGTTAAAAATTCTTCCTTTATTCCAAAACATGGTAAAGGCTCACAGGAAAGTGCAAATAATCCAAATCATGTGCAAATACGCTACACGTTTCGGAGCCCACAGCTCGTTAATCATGCAGCATGTTTTAGAATAAAGGAAGAATTTTTAACTGGATGCTGGCTGAATGATCAACATTGCTGCTTTATACAGGTGGAACACCTGTCCGTGCAACAGGACTCTTTCATATGCTGGGTGAGCTGCTATCAATTTTGTTTTACTTGCTTCGATCCTAGTCAGCATGCAAGTCTCTATCGTGTTGTTTTACTGCTTCTGATCCTAGCTACTACAACATGGGTTGTAATGACACCCTTATTAAAGGCCTCCATGGCTATCAGCAATATAATAATGCTTATTTGGTTGGATCCAACAATGGCAGCTCTCCCTTATAATATAATAATATAGGCTAAATTAAGACTTTGAGGAAATTATTATCATCAGCCTCTTTCACAGTCAATACAAGGTATATTCTATCTCTGAGATTTTAAGTGGACCAAAACCCAGCTTGGTGTCTGAGACTCCAGGGCAGACCTATTCCCTCCTTTGGGGCATTGCGAACTGGGATGCCCTGCTCTGTGATGCTCCTGGGTCACCTGTTATTCTTAACTTTCCCTTGAGCCCATGGCGCATGCGTGACTGGCGTCTGCATCATTCGATCCCCTTCTCAGCTGTTTGCAGCCCCGTCTGCCCAACTAAATGGCCGTGCAGGCCTGCACAATGCCGAAGGGAGACAAGTAATGCTGCATGCCACTCACAAGTGCGGCTAGGTTTCCATCAGGCTGCTCTAGCCGCAGGTGTGGGCTCGAGGAGAGGCAAGTGACACAGCAGGGCACCCTAAACCGGGGTGACCTAGGGGGGCAGACCAAAACCTGTGATAGTGAAAATCCCAGGATTTTCTTTCATGTTCACAGCAAAATCACTGTGCCTGCCGGACCATTTTTTGTTCCTAAGCCCATCTGGAGTTAGTGGGGGAGGGGGGGGGGTTAGCTTGAAATAGGAAAGTAACTTTTTAAGTTTAACCCTTTAAATGCCAGCCACGTAAAATTTACGTGGTTGCCTCTCCGTCACTTAAGTGCCAGCCACGTAAATTTTACGTGCCTGGCATTCCCCAATCCCACAAAAAAAAGTTAAAAAAAAGTCACTTACCTGACCCCTTGTTTTGTCCGGCCGGGTCTCCTCTTCAGCCAGCGGGGCTCCGATCACCGATCGGGGCTTCTCCGGCTGCAGGGGAGGGCCCGGAATAGGGTGCCCCCCCCCCGTTTCAGCAGCCGCCGGATTGCCTGTTAAAAAAAAAAAATTACAGTTACTCACCTCCGCTCCCGCCGACTCCCGCCGCCTCTCCTCTTCATGGGGGGGGCTCCGATTACCCCCCCCGGGTCTTCTGTCTTCTGGAGGGGGGCATAACAGCCCTCCCTCCGTCGCATCTTCCGATGGCGGCCCTTCGGGGGCGGGGCTAATGACGTCACCGCCGGGTGTCATCGGGGCACCCGGCAGTTCTCCTCTCAGATGACGGTGACGGCTGGGCGGAGAAGGAGGGAGGTAGGCGATCCTCCGATGGCCTGCCTCCCCCCTTCTCTGCCCAGCTGTCACCTGCATCAGATCGCCGCGGGACACTGCATCTGAACATCGGAGGTGAGTAAAGTTAAATTTTTTTTTTTTTCTAATAAACTATTTAAAAACCTGTGTCTGTGTTTATTTTTTTTATACTGTTAACCCTTTGTGAACTGGTAAGGGGTCCATGTGACCCCTTATACCAGTTCACAGGGCTCGGGGGTCTGGCAAGTCACCTGCGCAAGCGGGTGGCTTGCCATTAACCCCTGGCACCCCCATTACCTGCCTCCCCAAAGGCCAGGGGGGGGCAGAAGAGCCCGGGCCCACATAAGCTATGTGGGCTCGTAGGCTGCAGGGTGGGGGGGCCACAAAAGCTGGCCCCCCCACTCTGTGCCTACAAGCCCCCATAGCTGGTCCCGGGCTGGTTACTGTGGGTAAGGGGGACCCCACGTCAATTTTTTTTTTTTATTTTTAAGGGTTTTTAACCCTTAAAAATCAAAAAAAAAAATGGGGTCTCCCTCCCCTGGGAGGGGGGACCCTATGTCATTTTTTTTCTCGATTTAACCCTTTGTAGTGTGGATGGTATTTGTATTTTTTTTGTGAATGTTATAAAATACTTGTTTCAGTTAGGGGGGTCTCTTGGGCAGGAACAGGGGGCTACCGATAAATATGTGGTACCGTTCTAATCGGTAGAAATGGGGCTTTCACATGCAATATGATTTTCCTTAATAAAATACATTTTGTATTTAAAATAAAGGAGTCAATTTTCTAAAAAAAATTTTTATTTATTTATTTTTTTTTTTACTTAATAATATTGTAAAAAAAAAAAAAAAAATTTACAAACAAGACATTTCATGTTAAAGCCTAAACTCTGCTGCAAAAAAATATATATATAATTTTCCTGAAAGTTCCAGCAAAAATGGCGCAAAACATGGCGCAAAACATGACGCAAAATGGGGAAAAATGACCTGTCAACAGAGGGTGACAAAATCTCAAGTAGGCTGGCAATTAAAAGGGTTAATAGTGCCTCTGCATGTTGGGTATTGTTCTGTTCGGGGGGCCTTGCGCTTTCAGACTTAGCTTGTTTTTTCTGGTTTGCATATTTATATTTTAGGAAAAGGTGTTTTTTATTCAGCTTTTTTATAAATTTTTTAGGGAAACCCTGCGCAACCAAAGAATTCTTTGAGGTAATAATTCCAGAAAGATGAGCCCACTAGAACAAGCTGGGTACCCTTAGAAAGCTTAACGTGTGTACTTTCAGGGAATATATGGTTTATGGGGGATATTCCAAATGTCAAGGGTTGTTTTGGTTGAAAAATCGCAAGGTGCGCACTTTGTCTGCAGAGCTGAAATTTTCAAGAAAAATTACCGTTATGCACATGCTTTACTTTGGGGTGTTTGGCAACTCTTCCCTTGACAGTAGCTATGCATGTTGGGTATTGTTCTGTTCGGCGGATGTTGCGTTTTCAGATTAAACTTGTTTTTTCTTGTTTGTATATAGTTTTTTTAGGAAAATGTGGCTTTGATTCTGCTTTTTTATCCTTTTTTTAGGGAAACTCTTTGCAACCAAAGAATCCATTGAGGGATTACTTCCAGAAAACTATGGCCACATCAACAAGCCTGGTACGCCTAGAAAGCCTGAGGTGTGTACTTCCAGAGAATATATAGTTTGTTGGGGGTATTTCAAATGTAAAGGGTTGTTTTTCTGGAAAAACTGCAAGGTGCGCATATTGCATAGCATAGTTGTATTTTATCTGAAAATCCCCTAAAGCGCTGTTTCAGTTTGGGGGAGTCTCCTGGGCAGGAAAGGGTGTCTACCTATACATATGTGGATGTATTATTGCGTGGGATTTCACACGCAATAAGATTTCATTGACAAACTTACATTTTTTATTACAAAAAAAACTACAATATGTAAAAATTTTTTTTTTTTTTTTGCACATATTTCACCCAAAAATATTAAGAATACACCTAACAAATGACAAACAAGACATTTCATGTTAAAGCCCAGACTCTGCTGAAAAAAACAATATATCATTTTCCTGGGAAATCCCTGGAAATCCCTTCAAAAATCACATTTGAACATGGGGAGCGCAAAATAGTGCAAAATGGTCTGGCAACAGAGTGTGACAAAAACTCCAGGTAGGCTGGCACTTAAAGGGTTAAACTTTTTAACCCTGAGGTTGTGCTTTAATTGTAATTTAAACTCTATAGTATAATAATTATTATTATTACGGTGGGCATCCCCATGTCCCAGGTATGTAAAGCAGAATTTCACAGCTCCATCTTTAACAATACCACTCACTTGTTAGAGCATTGAATTGCTGAGGTTTGGGTATAATCTTATGTAACAGTCATTTAAAGTGCACCAGTACTCGTAAACAGAAACCCTTGTCTACGGAGTTTAAATTTTACCTAGTTCCAGGATTCTACCGTAGTCATATTTGGCAAAAAGTAGAGGCCTCTGCATTGCTGCATCAACACAGCTCTGCTCGCTCTGTGTAACTTAGGTCTGGTTTTGGTCTATTTTTAATCTGGGAATCAAACCTGAAACTCCACTACTATGAGAGCTTTGGGTTCACCGCCCCAAAATTGTTTTAGGCATTTGTGCTGCCTCTGAACAGTGCTAAGGCTGTGCTATTCTGCTAATCAGTTTGCATTGGGTACATCCTAGACTTCTCTTCTAGGTTGTAGGTCTGTTTTAAGATTTCTGTACAAATGCATGTTTATTTGAAGTAGAGCTAAAGTCTAAACTATAATCCCTCACTATCCTGATTTGACATATTACATGAAATAAATGCTTGTCTTGTGCAAATGGTACTTTCCCTCTTCAGAAGCTAGGTCATGTGGCTTTTGTGGCTTTGGCACCCAATCACTGCAGCAGCAGGCCCAGAGCATTCTTCTTTAAGAAAAGGCATTAAAGAGGACAAAACTCCAGTAACCCCCCTCTTCATATAAACCCTAGGGGCAGCCAGACTTTGTATACTTACCTTATTCTGGGATCCCACAGCGATAGTGCTCTGCAAGCCTGAAGGGCGCACAGAATATGTTCTGCTCTTTGCCAGAGCATGTTTGTGGGATCCTGGAACAAGGTGAGTAAACAGTAGTACACAGCAAACCTGGGGGGCTCATGCATCTGAAATCTAGGGCCTGGTTTTGGTCCACTTCAACTGTTTGGAACAACTTTGGTTCCAAAGTTATCCAAAGATATTGTTTCAAATATTTCCAAGTCAATACGAGTTTGCGGGTAAATACCTTGCTTTCATATGCTTCTTTGTTTCATGTCATTTTTACAATTTTTCCCCTGACAGACGGACAGCTGGGAAGTGACCATAGCCACTACTGGGGAGAGTGAAGTGGAGACTCCAGCTATCGGAGGGCCAAGTGGAGACTTTGAGATCCAAGAAGAGGACAGCAAACCCAAAACGCAGTCGCCTACTATATTCGATCTGGGGAATGAAGTATTGCCACCTAGCACAGCACCCACTGACCGTGGTCGAGGAAGGAAGGCAGATACGGGCCTCATTGACAATACTATAGATTCTGGGAATACTTTGGCACAAATGCCACAGAAGAACATTTTGGAGAGAAGAGAAGTACTAATTGGTGAGTATTTTAGTATTAATAAAAATCTTACAATGGTAACAGTTTTAATAGTAAATTATCAAGCTGCAAAAGGCTCATAGATTGGATATTCATTCACAGAGAACAGCATTACCTAAAATGTCATTCTGTATAAACAAAGCCTTATGGGAATTATTTAGTGACAGATATACACATCAGCAGCAGCAGCAGCAAATCATTATCATCTTTATTCACTGAAACGAAAATCTTGATTTATATCTTATATAAAGCTCTGGGAATACTGCTAAAATACATTTATAAATGCTGGATATTCTATCATCCCTCTGATACATACAGCGCTGCCAACAATGCACGGCTCTAGGATCTGACTTTTCAATCACTGAAAATAACCTGGTCACCCCCTATTTTTGGATGGACAGCCTCAATAAAATAACCTTAATGGAGAAAAATATGGTGATATGTACACCCTGACCAGGGCAGTATTAATGATTGCCAGGGGTTAAGATGTACTGTATGTTATATAGTGTTTTCTATACTTAAATCAGAACCGCCACTAAACCCATCTGGTGCTGAGCATGATTTGGCACATTGAAAAAACAAATGCGCCTTGACCAACATTAATGCCCCGTTTACCAGTCATAGGGAGACTGAATGCTGCACTGATTTGCGTCAGTCATAGCTTGGGTGGTGGCTTAGAATGCTGCTTCTAGCAGAAGAATGAGCTTGTCTGGTAAGGTAAGATTATTTTTATTTTTGCATGTCAAATTTATCTTGGACAGGTTAGAGGGGCAGCAGCACGGGGATCCAGCTGCACTGGACTTCCACTTTAAAACAGACAGTATCTTGTAGACTGTTGGTTTGGTATACATACATTTGGTGGGTGATGTCTTATTTTGCTATCTTTTATATTACTATATGTAAGGTGCTGAAATATATTTTCTGGTTGCTACTTTATTTTATTCAGCATGTTTACATAGAGCAATATACAAAAGAACTAATGTAGATAATACTGGTTGCATATCTTTATAATATTGGATGCTTTTGTTGCTTTTGCTGGCATCATAACTTCTAAGTAGACTGTAAAACTCAGAATCATTAAGCTACTGTGGAGCAGAAGCTGCGGATTAGTGCTCAAATTCCCACTTCGTTCTTTTATGGGGGCCCCTCCACCAACATCACACTATACGCTTCCGCAAACGCCTCTCACCCCACAAGCTAAGGGCTCAGCACTGGCTGTTAGTATTCTTTGTACAAAAAGCAGACTGCTGGGAAACAGATCACCCCCCCCCATAGGCAGTAACCACCACCCTAATGTCTATAAGATATGTATATATAAGACTCTAAGGTCAGCTTGTCTCGCTTTTTGTGGGGGAATCCCATGTCAATCTTTTAGGAATGTCTGTGAGTACACAGAGGAGCAGCCAGCGGCACATGCTCTATTTATCTTCGGTATGCTGCTCTGAGTTCAGAATGCAAGCAAGCGCTGCTGAGAGGAACAAAATCAAAGATAGTGAGAATCAGATCCATCAAAAAGACAAACCAAAACCCAGTTCTCTGGGCCTAAGATGCCACTGTAAAGTGGGGGGCAAACCCTGCTACCCATTATAGAAAACAAAGATTTAAAAATCAAAGGGAGAAGAACCTATAAGAAGCTGCAAAAAAAAAAAAAAATACTTACCTCTCCATCAGCTGCTTCCGCAATGTCTGGCTGAATACTCCCCCAAACCCATGATCAGGTACCATGATGTGCCTGGTGTTTCCATCCATCCACTTGTGACATGTACTCTATGCAGTGCAATGGTGAGGGTGTGCGTTATTGCCTGGAGACCCAATCCTATCCTTGGATCAGGTGAGTGTTAAAGAGCTGGATATTGCTGAAGCAACTGCAAGTGAGGAGAATTCCCTTTTTTTCGCAGCTTTGTCTTGCCAGGGACATTAATAAAAGCGCACCCCATACCCAGGAAAAATAATTAGAAACAACAATGGCAAAATACTTGCCAATAGTCAATATATACAAATCAAAATTAACTATAAATACACAGCATATAGATGCGAAGCCCCTGTGTGTGACACCCCTGGAATTGTCACAAATCTTACCTCATTCCGTGCTCCCACTGCACATGCACCGCAGGCTCTCATACAAGAATAGATTGCCATGCATATTTAAGAAAGCTATTCTGAATTAATACTTTACCGGGGGTTGTCTCCCACTGGCTTTGGGCGTCGCCAATCATTCATTTATACCTGGTGGTGCGTATTTAAAGGACAGGTAATCATTTGCAAACTGCTCTGGCGACATGCTGTGTGATTATTTTCATTAACAATTCTCTGCCTTTCAGCTGCTAAATACGTTACTTAGGCTCCTTTCACACTGGGGTGAGGCGAAAGAGAGCGTGATTTTCATAGAAGATCAGTGATTTCTTAGTATAACGATTGCCAACCAACTTTATTTAATGTGCCACAAACAAATGACACAGAAAATAGAGAATCTGATTGGCTGCTGACTGCATCAGAATCGCGATTGAACAGAGATTGCAGAATGATTCCATTGACTTTGATGGGATCACTATCGCCCATCAACAGCCTGAAAACGCTCCATGTTGGAATTTTTCAAATCACCCTGCAAACGCCCGGCAATTGGATTTGCAGGTGTGAAAGTCACACTAGAAAAACATAGGCAGCTATTTAATGGAGATTGAAATTGCAATCCCCTTGTCGCACTGTGAAAGGAACCTTAGTGCAGAAGAAATGTATTACATTTAGATACATAAGTATCAGAAACTAACAGCCAACTGTATCTTAGGGGGTTATTTAAGAACGGATAGCGCCAGGTAGTGCTTCGTATCAGCAGGCAGCGTCTGGTGAACGCTGGGCGCTGTACGCAAAACCACATTTAAGAAAGCGAATATGGTGAGCGCCTCTAAAAGCACCATGTAGCGGCACATGTATTAATACAGGCGGCTCAGTGTATAGTGGTTTAGGAGCGCCATGTAGTACCTGTCGCTCTGTAGCGCTCTCCCATACATTTCAAGAGGGCTTCATTAGTTGTGTGAAAACGTTGTGTGACCTCTCCTGGCCTGCAAACACTTTTATACATTTTTGGGACTTTTTGTATTTTTATGTAGAATTGTCATGGTCTGTCACTAAAGTGTTATTGTCACAGTGTTAAAACAATGTCATTCCATGTGCTTTCACTTTGTTACTGCTGTATATGTGTTCAAAAGCGGTAAGGTCAGGGATGCCATCATTGTCATTCCATGTGCTTTCGCTTTGTTGCTGGTGTATATGTGTTCAAAAGCGGTAAGGTCAGGGATGCCATCATTGTTGTTTCTCCACCTTATTTCTTACATTTGTCCTGCAACAAAAGAAGCATCTTTTGTCTCTACTGTTTTTTAGTCTTTAGTTGTATCCAATTTAGTTAAAATTTCAGATAAAGGCACAGTATGAGTCCCATTTAATGTTTGCACCAGGGCCCTTTCACATTTAGTTATGCTACTGCATTTCACTTTTACAGGAGGGGAGTACTGAATTCTAACTGCATTTCCCCTAGGGTAGCATGTGCTGCAATACTGGTCTACTATTACATTTGCTGCAGTTTATAGATGCCTTTACCCATCATTCAATGCTTTGTTATAGACAGTTTTCTTTCTTTCAATAGACAACAAAAAAAAACAGGTATTAGTTATAAGGTATTTTTCACACAGGATGTACGTACCTGCTATTGCAATATAGCATGGTTTTGTAGTTTTTTTAATATTAGACCTTTTTTCCATAGATTTACTTCACAGGTCTTTGATGTATTGATCAAAGGGCCTTTACTTAATTTCTTATTGATGGCATTTCTGTCAATTGGTCACAACAAAAATGTCTCTTTGACCTTTATTTCGAAGGAAGAAGCAATTTAGATTTCAAGAAATACTGTTAGACAATGAAGCAAGGCTTGCCAAGAAGATGTGGACTGTGTAAAAAACAAAGTTGCCTTAAAGGAGCACTATTGCTAAAAATGGCTCAATGATACAAATCCATATAAATATGCTGAATGGCAGGAGGAGGGGTCACTTATATTCCCTGCATCAATAAAAATCCAGCTAGGCTTGTTTTGTTATTTTAGTGGAAGGAAGAGGAAATTAGGGGTGACGGGTTCTGTCCCCCCCTGATACACTAAACCTGTCACCCCTGGATTTTATTCCATACCATGAGAGAATAAACCACAAGCCTGGTGGAATTTTTATTCACTATGGGAGTATAAGTGACCCCTCCCTTCATTAGCCAACTTTTTTATATGGATTTTTAATATTACACAATTTCACGGAAGTGCTCGTTTAATTTGCCTCACCAACAATAATGGCAAGTTTATATGTATTATATATAACACATTTATCAAGTGCTTCTGCCAGGCAATGCAATTTCAGTGCAAATTAGGGCAGAGCATATGCTTTCTACATTTCTCAGCGTGTTGCTGCACCACCAATGTTTTAGTGTGTTTCCTGCAGTGCAGCAACATGAACAAGTGTGAAAAAAATATATTTTTTGCTACTTTAATTCGCAATGTGACACTGTCTGGCATAAGTGCTTGATAAATTGGGCCTATACTGTACATTTAATAAATATTTTTCCAGGAGTCTGCTTTAAAAGAGACCATAGTAAAACTGTACATCTGGCTTAGGCTTTATACGCTAGTATGGCATAATCAAACTACAGTATAAACTAACATTCTAGTTCTGGATTTATGCTCAAGTTCCAATTTGGATTTGTTTCAAAAAGCTCAACATTTTTTAATGCTTTTGAATTCAGCGGACGGCAATATTTTGCTGGCCTTATTTAAACCTGTGCATCCTGTTTGGACAATTGGGAGTATTATCCATTTCTTTTTTTTACTTTTCCATTGTTAAGGCCACAAGGACTAGATCATACACTCTAAATGATACATTCTTTAAATGTTTTTAACAAATGCAGGTGTTCAACATGCCTTGCATAAATAACGGGAGAGACAATGGGGCTGGGAAACAAAACATATTCAGTCTTAGTTGTAGGGGCAGTTAAAAGATTTAGTTCTTCCCTTCATCAGTTAAAGTATTTCTTTATTTGAATAGTTTGGGAAATAATTGTCCCTTTATTGCCATATGTTTACCCATTGGGAGATTTCACCTAACTTCCTGTTCAAGTGATACCTATTGCTAATATGTTGTTTGGTTGTGTGGAACATCTGTTTTATTGATTTAGATTTTGGAACAGATTTTCTTCTATTGCTATATATTTTCCCAATGGGTGAGAGTATAGCGTATTTCCTGTCCCGAGCCAGTTCTTAGAGAACACATGGTGTATTATGCAAGAAAAATAGCAAAGCACATGGTTAAAACATGTAAATTTCCTGCACAGTGTAGTTGATGACTCTTAGATAAATAAATCAGATTTCTTAATGGTTCTGTGACTCCCATTCTGGCCCCATCTAGCCTTATATTCTGCTTGTGCACTGGGATCAGAATGCTTATAAAAATCCTAAACTTTCAAGTAGACCACAGATCATACTCGCCTACTCACACAAGGCTTCTGATGCATTTGTTTCACGCTCTGTGAGCTCCCTACAGTTTGACTTCCTATGTCTATGTGGATGTGTGTAATGTAAGTGGCTAGGTTTGGATTGATTTTTATATCCATGTAATGTATTGGTGTATTACGTGATGAAAGATGGCGACAAGCATAAAATATTAGGTTTTTATACCGGTGAAACCCCTCTGGTCCTGTGAAAGACCAGGATGTAAATCAAATTTTTTACAGTGGAGTTTAAATACATAAAAAATCATTTGGTTCCAATTTTCTCTACTTTTCAGTCCATTCTCCTAATTACCCCCACACTGCCACTGTCCCCTGGCACTGAGGCCAAACACCAGGAGAAGGAGGTAGGGTACTTGGGGGGGGGGAGGGGCACTGGACTTCCACTTTAAAGTCTAGATAATAAAAGTGGAACAACCATGTCCTATGAAAGGTTACATTAAATAAAAAGCTTTGAGCGATTGCAAGGATGGGTAGGGGAGGGGCTTAAACAGCTAATTTTGAACAGTGGTATCCTGTCAAAAACCAGTCGCATACAAATGGCATACCTGGGGAAAACCAAAGTTGAAATCACTACAGGAGTTATTGTTAGGGGTTTTGGTCCTCTTTTATATCCCTAACACAGGCTCTGAAAGTAGCTTTTAAAAAAAGTCGGCTTTCCGATCCCTACTGTAGAATATAGTCAATTCCATGTTACCTGTGATTCTAGGAAACATCAGCCTGAATAGTGGGAAGCTGCAGCAGTAGGGAGCCAAGTGATGCTGTTGAGGACTCCAGACTTTTCTAAGCAACAGCGTTCCTAACACCTCTGAAAACATGAGGGCAGTGGTGCACCCAGGATTTTGCCTGGGGGGGGGGGGGGGCGGATTGGGCATGGTCCTGGAAGAGGTGTGTCCTGAAAGAGGTGGTGCACCTCATGAGAAGCATACCTCTCAACTTTTTAAAATTGGAAACTGGTGGAGGAATGTTTTTGTAATTAAGCCACGCCCCCAGTCACGGCCATGCCAAACCCCTATCTCTAAGATGATCTGGAAATGGCTGCACACTATGCCATTTTGTAGTCCTCTTGTAGAAAAAGTATCAAAGAATATAAGTATCTACTCAATGTCAGGATAACAAAAGGCAGTAGGGGGCCTAGACCTCTGGGTGAGGAAGTCCTGGCCCCCAGGAAAACTCCAGGTCCCAGTGATTCCCTTCACCAAATCATGATGTCCCTGTGTGAAATTCTCATTGCCTAGTATATTCACCTCACTGAATATAGGTTCCCATGGCTCTGCTGCCATATCTGCCTGATGCACAAGACATTTTTGAATGGTTGGCATGGGTACGCTCAGCCAACGGGGAGCAGCCAGCTGCTCATTCTCTACTTAGCTTTACTAAGCCACTCTGATGTCAGCTCTGATGTCAGAGAGGCTTTGTAAAGCTGAATGGAGTGCTCGGCACTGATTGGAGGAGAGCATGTGCATGTGCCATGGGAGCATCAGCAAGGTAAGGATAGCATAGAACTGTATCCCTAATTTTACTAATTCTTCTCATCAGCTGCTTCTTTGTTTTTCCCTCTTGCTTCTGTCACTTTCAGTGGTTTTCATTTTTTTCATTGCTTTCTTTTTTTCTGTTGTTTTATTTTCCATCCTTTTGTCTTCTTCTTCTTCTTATTATTATTATTATTATTATCCCCATTTATCTTTTTTGTTCACATATTCTATATCTCTGTTTTTTCACATTCCCTCTCAGCTCTGCTCATTCCCCTTTTTACCATATTTCCACCTACTCATTCCCCACTTATCTTCCACATCAAAGTGGGAGGGGGATGGGGGCGTAGCAGTCTACAGCATGTTTAGGAGTCAGCCTGGCCCTGGTCTGCACCCCTGTGGCTGTAGGTCTGGGTAGAATATATGTGCGAGCAGGGCTGCAGTGTTTACACTAACCCTCCTCCAGCACATGCCTATCATGGCCAGACAGCATATGATTGGGCAGAGGGAGAATCTGGGGGGTGGGGCAATCAAAGCTGCCTATGGTAATCAGAAAAGGGAGCGGGACCCAGGCTCCCATAAGAAGGCTTCACAGGAGGGCTGCCATTAAGGATTGTCACCACTTCTTCAGCTGAATATGGGGTAGGTATTGTTGTGTGGCATACAGTCACTACGTGGTGTCCTCCTCACTGTCCGTAGTTATCAATCATTCTCCTCTCCTGTAAGCAGTTCCATAGACACACAAAGTGAGGGAATGTTTGATCACTAAGGTCGGCAGGGGGTCAGCAGCATCTTCCTGTCACACAGAGAGGCAAAACACTGTCTGGCAAGTTAACCCTGTCCTGTCCCAGAGGTTCAGATGCACTTATACAGTGATGTTATGTATTTCCCATTCTTTTGTCTTCTTCTTATCATCCGCATTTATATTTTTTGTTCACATGTTCTACATCTCCATCTTTTCACATTCCCTCTCTGCCAGCGCTCATACCCCTTTTTACCATATTTGTATCACTCATTCCCCTCTTTTTTTCCACATTAGAGTGGACCGAACTGGACCAAACATCTAAAGGACTCAGATCCAGTTTGACATTCCCCCCAGTGGCATCCAGATTTAAGATGTCTTGCTATGTGAAACCCCACCAGTCGCTTGGTTTTCTTACCTTGCCAACTAGCTCATGGTGCATGCAAAGCCGGAAGCAGCATCTCTCACACCTATTTGGGCTGTGCACAGCTGCATTTGTCATAACTGAATGGCTGGTGTGGCCATGTAAAGCCTAGGGATACTGATCACTAGTGCGGCTAGGATTCCTACACACATTAATATGCACAGCCGGAGAAGCTGATTGGAGGAAAGCCAAACCTGCACCATGGGAATGCTGGCGATTAATGTAAAGGAAAGCTGTCGAGGTATATATAGCTGCTGATTCACGGACCATCATGCAGTGAGGGGGATGCTTTTTATTAATTTGCCTCATGCGGCAGGGAGGCCAGGTACACCCCTGGTAAGGTGAGTGGTAGAGGGCAACAGCAGGGGGTGGAACAGTTAGGTAAGCAAAAGAGGACAACATGAGGGGGTGGAGAGGTTAGGTGAGTGGTAGAAGACAGCGGCAGGGGTGGAGAGATTAGGTAACTGGTAGAGGACAGTGGCAGGGATGGAGCGGTTAGGCGAGTGGTAGAGGACATTGGTGGAGGGGTTAAGTAAATGGTAGAGGACAGCAGCAAGGAGTGGAGAGGTTAGGTGAGCAGTAGAGGACATCGGCAGGGGGTGGAGAAGTTAGGTAAGTGGCAGGGGTAGAGAAGTTAGGCGATTGGTAGAGAACAGTGTCAGGGGTGGAGAAGTTAAGCGTGTGGTTAAGGACAGCGGTGGGGGGTTAGGTAAATGGTAGAGGACAGCAGCAAGGGTGGATAGGTTAGGTGAGCAGTTGAGAACAGTGGCAGGGGGTGTAGAGGTTAGGCAAGTGGTAGAGGACAGTGGCGGGGAGTGGAGGGGTTCGGTTCATGGTAGAGGACATCGGCAGGGGAGGGTAGGTGAGTGGAAGAGGACAGCGGCAGGGGGTGGAGTGGTTAGATGAGTGGAAGAGGACAGCGGCAGGGGGTGGAGTGGTTAGATGAGTGGAAGAGGACAGTGGCAGGGGGTGGAGTGGTTAGATGAGTGGAAGAGGACAGCGGCAGGGGGTGGAGAGGTTAGGTTAGTGGTAGAGGACAGTGGCAGGGATGAAGGGGATAGGTGAGCATAACATACAGAATTTATTGGGTAGGAACCTTTGCTTGTGCTGTGGGACTGCCAGAAAGGTGAGCTTATAAGGCAATCAGGCCTTAAAGCGGGAACAAAACTTAGCAGTGGCTGGCCTGGAATCTAAAAGATTCCAGGGCCGGCTGCTGGCTTTCCCTGGGTGCATCCCGAAACAGGATGGCTCGCTGTGTGATCTCCCCCAGGGCTCTGATAAACAGTCACCTTTACCCAGTCCAGTGGCGCATGTGTCCGAATTACATCACAGCAAGCAACTGATTGGACGGGAGTCTGTGCATGTTCCGTTGGACCGGGGCAGAGGTAAACAGATAGGGCGATTTGGGGGTTTCACACAGCAGGGCATCCTGATTTGTGGAAGTTTGTTCCTCTTTAACGAAGAGGTAGATTTCAGCCCATATATCTAATTTTCATCCCCTAATCGTGCATAGTAAGTGATGGGGATAATGTATGTGAATAGGCAGCTTATCCCTGCATTAGGGACATGGTATTATCCCTGCATATTGCCCCTTATTTAGGAAATGTCCCTATTTGTCAAGTTTTTGGTGTTGTGACTTATTGTTCTCCTGTTCTGGGATGTAAAATACTAATTTGTGTTAGGATTGTGTCCCCCCATACCTGTCATTTACCTATCAGCACACTGCTTCAAAGTTTCCTATATTCTTGTGTGGCTGTGATTCTAAGATGGGAGTGGTTATTCCTACCTTGAGTAAAAAGTATTGACTACATATCCCAGATTGCTTCCACTGTTAGCAGCTTTGGCTAAGTCAAGCAGCAGTAATGACACTTACCAGCTGGGAAGGCTCCCGGTAACCCTTTTAGCTACTAGAATACAAGACTGTGATTCTCCCTATTTGAACAAGTTGAATTACAGTAGAATGGGTTAAGCCCATGGTTGTGTCTTAGCCAATCAGACGATTAGCAATCTAGAGTGAGGTCTCTGATCTTTACATCTATTGCACCAGTTGATGCACATTGCAGTTTTTTTTGCTGTGGATTGTAATAACGTATCAAATCTGAATCGGTGTGTCACTTGCACCATACTAATCTGCTGGCGGATTTCCATATTATAATTGTACATATTATAATTTTTTTTTCTTACATTCATCTTGTTACACATGCCAGACACTGCAGCCAAAATACAGTTTATGTTTTACATATTTTCATGTACAGTATATGATGCGCATCTGTAATCCCTTTTTGTTGTAGATATGTACTGAGGGTTTCCTTTATGCGAGGCATCTTATTAAAATATTGTACCGGGTTGTTCATGGGACAAATATTTTTTTTTTTTACAAGAATAGTTCAAACACTTCACTGCCCCCAGGTTCGCCCCTACACGAGGGCACAGGATGCTCAGGAAATGAAATGATCTATCATTGGGATTCTGACTGTGAGGGGGCATAGTTAGTAGGGAATATTCCATGGAAGCCACATGTGTGTGGGATGTGCAGGGTACAGAGGACCCAGCATGAAAGACTCCTCTGCTGCCATATCCCTTAGATCTGCCATCCCTAGGATATTATCTTTGGCCCAGGACCAGCTTCCCTTGCCTAATTATTTTTTTTAATAAGCAACAGAAAAGATCCTTAGATCCAGTTGCAACATTTAAGAGTCTTTTATGTGGGCACAGGGTCAGAATGATCTTTATAAACAGTTAACCCCCTTACTAGACTTTAAATGCAGTTATGCTCTCTTGTGATTTTCTCGTTCATTAAGGGCTAGTTGTTTACTTGATAGAGAAGCAAAATTCAGAAAACCTGAAATTTTAAGAAGACTGCATTTCTCTGAATATAGCTGAAAATGAAAAGCCTTCACAGCATAGCATTCCTATTTGTTGCTAGGTAGCAGATGGCATAGGAAGGATTCATTGTAATGCTTTCTGTGGGCTGCAGGAATTCTAGCTTGACCACTGCGCAATCTTATTTATCAAGTTGTTTTTCCTGAAACAATTTTATAGTGCCCCATATCAACCAGTCACACCAAAACCTATATTTCTAATTTGATCTATTTAAAGTTTGTATATACTTTGCTGCTGTAGGGCAGGGGTTCCCAACCAGAGTATGCAAGAGCCTATCAGGCGGTTATTCGGAAAGGTTTCAGAATGACTTGTATGCTAACCTGTTCTGCTGCCTTCTATACTTTACCCAAGCCTGATTTGCATCATAAGTAGAAAACTGCTCCCAAAGGTGATGACAACTATTTGTGTGCACTCTTGTTTACAGATTCATCCTTTTGCCAACAAAATGTAACTCATTATTGAACATTTCTTTTTTCTTTAGCGGTTATAGTTGGAGGTGTAGTCGGAGCTCTGTTTGCTGCATTCCTAGTGATGCTGTTGATTTATCGTATGAAGAAGAAGGATGAAGGAAGTTACGCCCTGGAAGAACCTAAGCCTGCTAGCGTCTCATACCAGAAACCAGACAATCATGAGGAATTTTATGCATAGTGGGGGAGACATGGTCTTCTGTTTCCCATCCATGAGTCTTGATGATTGGTGAGCCTGTGGACGGACTTTAAAATCCTGGACTAATCCTGGATGTGGGCTCTTTCTGTTTTCAAATCACAACTACCTGAGGTGAAACACACAAAGTCTATTCAGATCGGGACACATGACCAACCTTTGGAAGAAGAGAATGTTCATACCTTGTTATTCACCATCGATTCCTTTCTCTCTGTTGTATCCTGCCAACGGCCACAGCTGCCTCGTGCTTCCTTGAAGGTTCTTCTAAAATGCTTGACTAGTTTACATTTCTGTGGCTATCATGTAGCAGATTCTGGGACTCAAAAAAGCACAAAATGACACCCACTAAATGATCTTATATCTCAGTATTGGCATATGGTTTGAAATTCCTTCAGGGTTCACACGGGTACCCTTTTGATATAACGTTTCCAAAACAACACGGTTAAGTACAGCAGATGCAGAAAGGGAATATAAATATTGCATAACACCGTCATTAAAAAAACATATTGATTATCTTCCAGTCCGACCACAGGCTCTACCATTAAATTGTAAATATCTTGTGTAAATTAAAAATGCTAGGGAGTCTTATTAGAAAGCAAACATTGAGGCTTTTTTAACATTTAAATAAAACATTCTACAGCAAATATGTTATTATGTGGGTGTGAAGAATAAAGATGAACAAAGCTTTTTAATTTAATACGGTACTGTAATGGACAGACGTGATAGAGGTGCTTTGGTCACATGTGGTGCCATAGACTGGGGACATGAAACACATATCTCCACTACCTTTTAATTAATTAGTACATAAAAACCAATCTGAAACTTGATCAAATATGTTTTCCAGTATGTTGCATACCTGTTTTCACTACCTTATAATTTTATTGTCATACTTGTTGTTCAACAAATAGGCAAAGCCTGATGGGAGATATCTTTCCCGGTAAAAAAATCCCCAGCTTTATAAAACACAGTCTAAAAAAGAACTTTAATATTATACTTTATTTCACAAAAAAAGAAAACACCCAAAAAGTTAACCTGACACCAAATACAGCTTGTATATAAAGTTTTACCATGATAAATATTTATTGGGTATTAGAATATTAATCTTGGTACATACAGACAGATAAGTTCTTAGTATGAAAATTATTCTAAACGTGTAGGTAGAATTTTCTTCGTAGGTAAAGTGAGCAGAAAGGATTCTGGTGGGTTGAATCATCTACAGGCATCTTCTGCTTTCCAAATGAACAAAGGGGGAGTGGCAGCTGCTCAGACCATTTTATAACTAACCTGGGAGGTGCAAGTCAGCAGGGCAATTAGGTTACTAAAGACTTAAAGGAGCCGCAGCACTCAACCCTGTTAGCTTGCAGACCAACCTACAATATGTCTCTAAATCTGGTAAAAACAGAGGCTCGGTCACACACATCTGCAGAAGTATGCTAAGCTGCACCACCAGCGCCAAGGTGCCCCTGTGGGGTGCAGTCCTAACTCTAATCTATGAGAGCCCCATTTGGGACATACAATGCAAGAGATAAAAAGGGAGCAGCTTACCTGAGGTTGCCCTAAACCTCATGTGCAAGCCATGGGGTGGAAGGGTCAAGACCTTGCAATACAGCCTAGACCCCACACCCCATGTGCTTGCACAAATTCAAAATGAACAAAGGGGGGGTGGCAGCTGCTCAGACCATTTTCTAACTAATCTGGGAGGTGCAAGTCAGCAGGGCAATTAGTTTACTAAAGTCTTAAAGGATGTGCAGCACTCAACCCTGTTAGCTTGCAGACCAGCCTACAATATGTCTCTAAATCTGGTAAAAACAGAGGCTCGGTCACACACATCTGCAGAAGTATGCTAAGCTGCACCACCGCGCCATCTTCTGCTTTCCAACTACTCCAGTTCTCCAAAATCTCTGTACCCCATATCTAATAACACTCATCTTCTGCAGCTTTTAATAAGGGGTTGCGTTTTAGGATATATATCTCAATGCTGGTATCCAAAAATGAGAAGATGAAGGTCAGAAGATCTCATCAGCATCGTTTGGTTTTAGGTGGGATGACTGTTAAACTGTGTGTGACTCCTGCCAAGAAATGATCAAATACCCACTACCCTTAGCTTTCACTACCTAATTAACTTATTACTTTATGTTATTAATATTTTGACTAGGCACATGTATTTACAGCATTAATTAATCTGCATGTCACATATGTTTTTTTTTAGGGCTGGGCAACTTAAGTCTACTCTTGGTCATTTTTTGTATTGGATGGGCAACATGGAAATGTCATCAATGCCTAAACTGCTTTAACTGTGAGATAAGTCTATATGTAATTTAAAGGGCATCTGTAGGCTTTAAAATTAAAAAAAACTACTCACTTCATGCTCACCTTCTCATCTGTCTATGTTTGCTGCTTAAAACTGTACTGAACCAATAGATCTGACCTTCGTGGTCAGACACACACCCTTGACTCCTTAAGTATGGCTATGGCTCTCTTTTTTTTAAATGCATGTAAAACAAAGCCTAGATCTCCTGGACCTGGACAGATTAGCTACGATGAAGCTAAGGCAAGGCAGGCATCAGCACTGGGCTTACCCGGGCAGGTGCTAGGGCCCTTGCACCTTAGGAGGGCCCACCTCATTCTCTATACCCAGGCAGCTCCTATGCAGGATGCAGGGCCTGCAGTAGCCCGGACTGTCAGTCAGGGGTAGATTGGCCATTGGGAAAGCCTTTCTTTCTTTCTTTCTTTCTTTCTGTCAGCCCTTCTATTCTTTGTTTCTTACCTTCTATTTGTTTCTTTATTTCCATCTATTCATTAATCTGTTCTTTCTGTCATTCCTCCTTCTTCTTACCTTCTATTATTTCTGTTAGTCCTTTAATTCTTTGTTTCTTTTCCTTCTATTCTGTTTTTTTTCTTCCCTTTTATTCTATCTCTAACTTTCTTTCCATCAATTCTTTGATCTTTAATCTGTTTTTTCAGCCATCCCATCTAATTTGTTCTTTCTTTCTTAGCTTCATTCTATGCTTTTGTTCTTTTACTTCTTTTCCTTTTATTTTTTATATTTATTTTTTTACTCCCCCCCCCCCATTTTTCTCTTTCTTTCTGTCATTCCTTCTATCACTTAGTTCTTTATTTCTATTTCTTTCTTCGCTCCCTCTAATTCTTATTTCTTCGTTACCTTCTATTCTTTACCATTATTCATCATACATGCAACTTTACTACCATGTATGGAGCGTCACCCCACACCAAAAGGAGCCCACTGAGATCTGCCAGGGGCCCATATAAACCTAGAGCCCACTCTGAGCAAAGGTGAGTATGATTTTTACAATAAATGCTGCAAGATGCCCTTTAAAGTGGAGAAATGATAACCCTCCATGTAAACGGTTACATGATATAAGATGTTTCACTAAAAACAAAACCTATTTCAACCAAGCTGAATGTCCTTTCTGTGACAATGTATGCTCATGATGATCACCCAGGATAAAGACTTAATGTAACATTTCAAAGGCAGTGTCAGAGAACTCTTCTTTGCCTGGCGTCAAAGAATGAAACATGCCGGATGACCAAGATCAGGTCCTGAGAGATTTTGTTTTTTTAGAACAATGGGTTGGGTAACGGGGTTATACAGTAATAGAGCATTTTTTGTATGTACAGTATGTAATTCACTAGGATTTTAGCATTTAAAATTTGCTTCTTGAAGTCTGTTCTGAATGTGTTTTGGATTTCGAAGCACAGACTTTAAAGCCAAAAGCAGACATAATCGTCAAGCAAAGACAAAATAATTCACTTTAAGCAAATAAAACTATTATTGCCAATGATTCTTACAATGTTGCAGTAATGTATCTTCCTAATTTTATAATTATTTCTGTGATGTACCCATTAAGGACAATAAAAAAGAAACAATTTTGCTGTTTTCCTGCATTTTTTTTTACCTAGTCAGCTACTGAAGCTCAAAACAAAGATATACAAGGTATACAAACATAGTTTGATGAAAGCAATATTATATTTTTGGTGTTAACATGTAAGGACGTACGGCCAGCTCTGGAGTCTAAAAGATTCCAGGGCAGGCCACTGGCCTTCCCCCAGGACATCGCAAATCAGGATGCACTGCTGTGTGCAGTGGCTCCCACGGTGATGTAAACAGCGGCGGGCACATCACTGTCACCAAGAGCACGCTGTATGTTTTTGTTAATACATGTACAAATGACCCTGACTGGCTGCGGGGCTCTTTCTATACCACCCATGAAGACCCTGCCAGCCTGTAATAAAGCCACCAGCTCTAGTTTAAGACAGGCCTGATCTGTTAGCAGGTCTATCTAAGGCCAGAAGCCAGCCCGGTAGCATGTGATATCACTGAGAGACAAGGACAAGCGAGAGTTTGGGATCAAGAGACAGAAGATCCCAAGATGAATTTATATATTTAATCACTAAATGATTACTATATAATTACTGATTACTATATTACTATTATACTAAATGAGCACAATAGATAAGCTATATACATACAATGAGTAGATTCAATACAGGTCCGATGGGCACTTACAAGTGATTATTTAAAATCAGAATTAGCAGATTGAATAAATGTCAGTAACTATTAGCTACGCTAGGAAGCCACAGAGAGGGATGTGGGGAGTTCCTGGTTCTGGTCCTTAGGTTCTTTCTTGACTTGATACAGCATGACCTCTCTCCAAAAGACATCATGCCTGTTTCATCCCTGTACAATTAACGCCTGGCTTTTCACTCCCCTTTCCCCCTTGGGAGGGGCTGAAACCCCCTCCCCTTAGTAATATCAGCTAAATCTCCTCTTATTATGTACCATAAGTTTTTGCTGCAAAGTTGTAAGATACTGGTTCTGGTGTCAACAGACTCCAATGCACACTGCACACACTATGAGACCAGACCTCTCTATAGTTCCCAACCTGAGTTCTCCAGAACTAAGTCTCTTTGCATCCTAGAATAAAATGGGCCCATATATGGATGTGTTAGGACCTCAAGATTCCGAATATGGGTTTAGCTTATGATTAATGCTCACAGTATAATCTCAGATTTATTTAGAAGTGTTGGCACCTGTGTGTCTGGATTATTTCTCTGAAGTCCCCTGCCATTAGAGCTTCCTGGCAGGAATTTTTCTTCGGGTCAAACCTTCTGGCCCATCTTCCAGCCTTCGGTGAGAATTGTAACAGGGATTCCTTTGAAGTGGAGGCTCCCGTTGGTGTCTTTACTGACCTGCTTATGAGCAGGCCCTCTGTGAGATAGGTGGCAATTTCCTCACAGCTGAGTTATCAGAGGGTATTGTAGATGAGGTCTTTGTTTACTGCAGTCCAAAAGCATATTTCATGTCAGTACCTCAGATTCCGATGGCAGCTGGCTTGCTTTGAAGCATCTCCAGTACGCATATCAGTTATCAATAGTGAATGGTAACATGGTGTGTCTCCTGCTTTCAAACAATGTGAAGACTGGATGCATGGGTTTGTGTGACTGGTCCATTGGGTGGTAAGATAATTTTAGGGTTAGTGACCTTTTAACTCAAGAAAACAGTTATTGATCAACTGGACCACCACTTTACAGGTATATAAAAAAAAAGCAAAAGAGGTGGGTTTGAGAACTGTTTTGTGGTAATATTGGTATGAGCACAATGATAGAAAGGTTAATTAAACCTGTCAATGCAGCTAAAAAAAAACAAAAGCCATCGTAACCTTTTGCCTGCTCACAGTCAAGGCCGAGTCCCATGCAGTGCAGACTCCAGTCACCGGTGACCTTTGTGAAAGGAGAGGGTGAGCTAGAGTCATTTTAAATGATGAATTTGGGCCTGGCACTATGAGCACCCACATGGAGCACTTGTGACCAATCAATTACAAAAAGCAGGGGTGTGCATAGAAGCTATCTGGGGTGCATGCTATCAGCACCACTGGGACTGCCTGCAGGCATCCGTCGGTAATAACCCTGTAGGTTCTAGCTTTGGCTGGGCAGGGATGTAAACATCATCATTTGAAATCATAACTGGAAATGGCAACAAATTGCACATACAGGACATGTCACTTGCAAGTAATACTATCTATGTTCTGTTTGCTTGTTTTCACCTCAAAAGTTGCCTTTGCATTTGGGTTCCTGGCCAGAGTGAAGAAACACCGGTGCAGAGGGTGGTGGCATCTTTACACTCTCCATCCATGTCTCTTATGTGTAATATTGTCCTGGCAGGGCCAAGTGGCTAGGCAAAAAAAACAAGGGGAGGCCCACTGCTGTAATTTTCCTAGCAAGACATCCTCCTGAGGCTGAAGGTGGTGAGAAAACTGCACAGGGATGTATACTGCATGGAGCACCAGTATGGAAATCTGAGGCCACCCTCTTCACCTTTGTGGCCTTTATTCATTGGCCCTGGACCAGGACATGGACCAGGACCTGGACCAGGTTAAGAAGTAACAGTGAAAGCCTTCCATTCTTCAGCCCCTGGACTTGGAAGATAGGCAGGCCTACTGGGAAGTGCCCAATGGTTACTATGTCAGTCTGGGCCTGTACATTAAGCTATTATCATGGAATACCTATATGAGCTGTGTTAACCTTAGATGTAGCATGACTTAAGAACTCCATGTATGCAAAGTTGTATAAGCAGTTATTAGTATTAATGACAATTAGCATAATTTTACCAGAACTAAAATAAATGCAGTCTACATGTACACAGTGCATCTTTCTCTGGTCTGTCAGGAGGAGCAGTGCTGGGAAATTACTGGGAAATAAGGCTGAGAGCTAATTAACAGCTCATGCAATTAGTAGTGTGTCAGGGGCTAATTAACTGGTTTGGAAAATTACCACAAGACGTGTCGGAGAGAAAATAAACCTTATTCAGGATCAGCATTAGATAGTGTCGATGGTATACGGTATAGCCATTTACCATCACTGCAAAGTCACTCTGCAGCATTCTGTTGCATGCAGTGTATATTGCTAGTGCAGCTGTATCATCATTGTCTGATGCTTATGAAAATTTAAATGTATGCTATCATTTTCCCTAAAGAGGATGTATAGGCAGCACTTTGAAACTATTGTTTTATGTTTACAGTATAGCTCAGGGATTTTTTTGTTTACATAAATCATAGGTGCTTACTTCTGCATTCACACGCTAATGCCATTTAGACATTTTGAGATGATACTAAGAGGCCATTTTATCACTAGCACCTCGTAGCACCACTTAAAGAGGACCATTGCAGGAGTCACCCCAAAAAATGGGACAGAAAAGGCTAATTGAAGTCTATGGTAGAACGACACTGAGTGCCTGATGTGATGTGGCGCTGTAGGGAACACCACATCGGTGCTAACAAACCACCCGGTGCACTTGATATGTGGTGCTAGGAAAGACACAAATCATTTTTTGCCTCATAAATATAACTTGCTAGTGGCGCTCACGAAAAACAAGCTACTGCAGCTACTTGGTTTTAGAGTTTCTTAAATGGGGGCTGATTTAAACCCCCACTGTAACATACAGAGTGATTATAAAGATAACTGCAGTCTGTCAGTAAACATGGCACCTTGCTAGATAAGTCAGGACTAAGCATGGGCGATCCACTGAAGTTCAGGTTCGACAAGTTCGGTCTTACTTGCTGCTTGTTTGGGTCCCCAGGCTCGACCCAAACTCTATTGAAGGAAATTGGGGACCCAAATTTGGGGGACCAAAAATAGCTCTAAAACGAGGGTAGCAAGGGCTAGAGGGCTGCAAATTGAGGGGAACACCAGGGTGATAGCCCTGCACAAAATGGGCTACAGAAAGTACTTAAAATAAAAACAAAAATGTTAAAGAAATACAAAAATGAAAAAAATGAAATATTAATTTTACAGTGGTTGGAGTCCAAATTGGGGTGGACCCATCTGGTTGATTGCCCTGCACAAAATGAGCTAGATAAAGTACTCAAAATAATAAGAGAAAAGAAAAAAATAAAGAAATACATACATACATAAATAAAAAAACAAAATATATTTTTGTACAGGGGTTGGAGGCCAAATTCAGGGTGGGGAACTGAAGAATTGCTCAGCACAAAATGGGCTAAGGAAAGTACCTTAAAGTAATAACAGAAAACGTAAACATTAAGGAAATATATACTTACATAAAATCAAAATTCATCTTTTTAAGAGTGTTGGAGGAAATTGGGGGGGCACCTGGGCGATTGCTCTACAAAAAATGAGCTAGGGAACGTACTCAAAATAATAACATACAGAAAACAACAACATTAAAGAAATATAAACAAAAATAAATCAAAAACAAATAAAATATAACATTTTCACAGGTGTCAGACTCAGAGGCCAACTTGGGGGTAGCACTGGGATTGAGGGGGTACATACCATAGAGGCAGTGCAGACACCTGCCACCAGGCCCATGAAACAAGGGGGCCTGGCATAAGCTATCTGCACCACCGCTTGAGAGTGTACACCCCCTCTCAACGTCATACTTACCTAAGCAGCCATGATGTTGGTTTCTCATGTATACCAGCGCTTCCCTAGCTGCCATGCCGCAGGCACCACTCTCGTCTCTGTGTCTGGGCCAAGCACATCCTTCTTTACCATGCCTGCCGCACTCCTCCCTCGCTGCCTCATTCAGAAGATCGTGGCTGGTGAGCGTTCTTGGGGCTGGGGGGGCTGGGTCTGCTGCTGATGATAGGGTCCTGGCTATGGAGTGCCATCAGGGCTATGTACGCCCCTGACCGGGGTGATTGCCCTGCACAAATGTGGGCTAGGGAAAGTACTTAAAATAATAAGAACTAATAAGGAAAAAAACTAAAGAAATAGTGTTAAAGGGTGTTGGAGGCTAAATTGGGGGGGGGGGCACCTGGGTGACTCAAAGTAATAACATAAAAATAAAAATTTAAGAAATTCATTCATAAATGAAAGAAAAAATACCATTTTGTGAGTACTCACCTGAAAAATGGATATTGTTGGTGTGCTACACACCCCGCTTCACTTCTTAAATCTTCATCATTTCATGGGTTAATCCACCGCAGGTGACGTAGTGCAGAGAGGAAGTCTTGTAACGAGCCCCCTTCCGGCCTATATATACCTGGTACCTCCCTTCAATCACCAGTATATTCAAAAAGCAGTAAAACAAGGTACCAGTATTCCACCAGTAACCTCCAAAATTAATTTTGATATAAATAAAAAAGGGCTTCACCATATAAATGCTTCGGTAATACCGAAAAGGGCGGGTGTGAAGCGGGGTGTGTGGCACACCAACAATATCCATTTTTCAGGTGAGTACTCACAAAATGGTATTATTCTTGGTGTGCCACACACCCCGCTTCACTTCTTAAATATTCATCACTTCATGGGACATCCAAAAGCAGTGTCCACAAGGGAAGGGCATCTCAAGGCCAGGTGAAGCATAACTTAAATGACTGCAGTCTGCAGAACTTTGCGGCCAAAAACAGCATCCGCTGAGGCCCGCACATCAACTTTGTAAAACTTAGAAAAAGTGTGAACAGAAGACCAGGTGGCGGCCTTACAAACCTGTTCAACAGAAGCTTGGTGCTGAAAAGCCCAAGACGCCCCAACAGCGCGAGTGGAATGAGCAGTAATACGAAAAGGGGGAACTTTTCCCTTAGCAGAATAGGCCGCAGTAACGGCCTGACGTATCCACTTGCTAATGGCAGATTTGGCTGGTGCCAAACCCTTCTTAGGCCCATGGGGCACAACAAAAAAGGAATCCGTCCTACGGAAAGGAGACGTGATAATCAAGTAGTACTTAACACAGCGTACTACATCCAAACAATGCAAAATCCTCTCTTTGTCATTCTTAGGATTAGGACACAAGGAGGGAAGAACAATATCTTGGTTCAAATGAAAAGCAGAAACAACCTTAGGAAGAAAGTCTGGCTTGAACCGAAAGACCACTTTATCCCGATGCCTCTCGAAGTAGGGCGCCTGGATAGTTAAGGCCGCCAATTCTGAGACACGCCGGACAGAAGTGATCGCTACCAAGAAGACAATCTTCTGAGTCAGGGTAGACAAAGCAATATCTTGCAAAGGCTCAAAAGGAGGAGCCTGAAGAGCCGAAAGAACCAAATTCAAATCCCAAACAGGGAGTAATGGTTTCCTGGGAGGCCGCACGTGCGTAACCCCCTGGAAAAAAGTTTTAACTAAAGGTTTAATCGCAACACGCTTCTGAAAAAAGACAGATAAGGCAGAGACCTGCCCTTTCAATGTACTTAGCTGGAGACCAGAGTCCAGCCCTGATTGTAAAAACTCCAGAATCCTGGGGACCGAAAGGACCCTACAAGGAAAATATCTTATCTCACACCAAGTGATATAGGCTTTCCAAGTCCTATAGTAGGTGACGGAAGAGGACTTCTTCCGGGCACTGATCAGAGTCTTAATGACTGAATCAGAAAGACCCTCCTCCTTCAGGATGGAGGTTTCAGCCGCCAGGCCATCAAACCCAGCGCTGGTAAATTGAGGTAACACAATTGACCCTGAGTGAGCAGATCGGGCCGAAGAGGCAGAATGAACTGGTCCACTGCCAGCCAAACGATGTCTGCGAACCTTAATCGTTTTGGCCATTTTGGGGCCATGAGAACGGCGTACACCCTTTCCAGAGCCAACTTCTGAAGAACTCTGCCCAGCAAGGGCCACGGAGGAAACAGGTATAGAAATCCCAGAGCTCCTCAGTTCAGGGACCTGACGTCCACTGTCAGAGCCAGAGGATCCCGGGAGAGAGACACGAAGCTCGGGAGCCTGAGATAGAGATGAGGGACCCACAGGTCCACCTCCGGAGTCTCCCATTGGAGACACAATAAGAGAACCACCCGATGATGGAGAGCTTATTCTTCCGGACGGGGAGAGCACTTGCTCAACCGGTCCGCTACCTGTTCCATCACCTCTGGAATGTAAACTGCCAAGAGACAGGGAACATGGAACACTGCCCATGTCTGGATCAGGGACATTTCTCTGATGGGTAAGTGGGGCCTCCACTGCCCCTGAAGCCGCAGCTCCTTCCAGAATCTGTCCCATCCCGACAGACCGGTGTCCGTGGTGACACCTCTCCAAGGGAGGGTCAGGAAAGACCTGCCCTATACAAGATTGGTCGAGACCAATCACCACAGGAGGAACTGCCGTACACGGGAGGACAATTGGAAGGACTGATCCAACAACAGAGGTTGCTGGACCCAACACCCTAGCAGAAATAGCTGAAGTGTTCTTGTGCGAATTTGGGCAAAAGAAAGACACACAGCGTCTTGATGAGAGTTCAGGCCGGGATGAACCGACCCCTGAATGGACCGCGAGGGAGGGTGAGACGAATTCCAGGTTGTGACCTGTCGACACTACCTCCTGGATCCATCTGCCTAGAACCACATGGTTCCAATGGTAGAAGTGTCGCAATAGTCCCCCCACCCGCACGGGTGAGGGCAGCCCCTCATTGCTGAGTGGGCTTATCAGCAGGCTTGGGCTTGGTGCCCCAGGACTGAGTGGGCCGGCCACGGCCCCTCCCCCGAGTCCAACCTGCGCCACTGGTAGCGGGAAAGGATGTATCTTTTCCCGCTCCGAACCTTTGAAAGGAAGGCCTACCGGAACTTGTCCCCCTGAAGGGACCACGAGGCCTTTTGTGTTGTGGCATCTTACCATCTTTTGCGACTGAATCAATTTTCTCCCCAAACAGACGCAACCCCAAAAAGGGGAGGGCTGTGAGTACCTTCTTGGAAGCCGTGTCTGCTGACCACTAACGCAGCCATACTGACCTGCGAATAGCCACCAGCATAGCTGCCGCCTTGCTACTCATAGTCAGCGCATCGTCCTGAGCGGCCAGGACATAAGCCACAAAAGATTCACACTGCTTAAGTGCAGTGAACTGTTTGCAAGCGGGATCAAGATCCTCATATAGCCCCTGAATTAGGGACTTAATTGCCAATAGAAGAAGGGCTGAAGCACATACCGGGTGCAATGCTGACCCGGAATAGATAAAACCATGTCGAGCGTATTGGTCAATCCTGCGATCTTCCCCATCTTTGGGGACAGTGGTCTCAGCAGATTGTACCATAGCCGAGCTGGAGAGTCTTAGTACAGGGGTATCGATGTCCGGAGGGACAGACCACAGCCTCACCAATTCTGGTAGAAAAGGATAACGCTTTTCCCAACTGGAAGGAATTCCAGATAACCGTGTGGGATGTTCCCATTCCTTAAGAACCACCCTCTCAAAGTGGTGCTGTCTGGGAAAGACCGAACTCGGCTGAGGCTCTTTAAATAACTGACCCTTTGGCGGGGCGGCCGCCTCAGGCGTATCTAAACTCAAAATATTAAACATTTGAGCCAGAATGGAGGGGGTGTCAAAAACAACCCCCTCTGACCAATCGCCGATCTCATCAGCCACATGCTGACCTGTCGGCTCATCTGACTCCGACGGGAGTTCATCCTCGTCAGGGGATCCATCGGACCATTCCACAGGTTCACAAAACTGGTCCTGTGGAGCCGAAGGTACCGGAGTCAGGTGCCTTCGTTTTGTAGCGGTTTTAAACGCTGCTTTAACGGGCATCATTTTCCGGGGGCAGGGCTGTGCTGCTGCCTCGGAATGCGAATCCCCACTTTTGACAGTGTCATGCGGGGTCCGGAATAGGGATGGAGAGGTAGGAGATGATGAAGGATGCGATGGCACCGCAGCCGAAGCAACGGACTGGCGCGCAATAGTCTGTTTGGCACAAGGGATGCAAATAAAGATATCATCAGCTGGGAGTGGAACCCCACAACCTACGCACCCCCCAAACGGAACAGCAGAACCGTTTCCGGAATCTACGGAAGCCTCCATATGGTGATTTATGGTATTCGCAATAATGGGACTTTTAAGGCATAAGCCGACCCGGGATGCCCCCTTTATTTTAGTAATGTCCCGGAAGGGAGGATTTATATAAACATTTTTTTTTTCTTTTTTTTTTTTTTTTAAGTTTAGGTCCCCTTTAATAGAAACTATATATATATACCTATATATAGTCTATCCCCTCGATTCAAAGAGCAAAAGTTACTTGATTTCGGATCGAGAATCGTAAGTTTGGGTGGGTGTTAGTCATTTTTTCCTGTTTTTTTGGCCATTTACGACTCGCACGAGCCTACGTTCGAATGCGTATATGCTCTTACGATCATCGCAAGTTCGTTCCTAAATTTTAGGATCAAAACGTAAAACTTAGGATCAAATCCTAAAACTTAGGATGAAAACGTAAAACTTAGGATAATTGGATGTGTTTCGGTGTGATTCAGAGAACAGTTTTCAAACCTGTAAATACGTTTTAAAAGAAAGCCACTGCCGACACCTTTTAGCAGTCGTATTGCTGTTCTTGAACAGGTTTTTTGGCTATGTGGAGGAGTCTGCGCGTCTTGAGCTGCAATGAACTGCATATATCAGCATGGCCGAGCCCATAAATTGTATTGCAATGCATACCTGATTCATGTATGCCTTATAAAAGCATTTTAATGTGGACCTTAATTAGTCCTTTGCATGTAAACCTTTATTTGGCAATATATTTGCGTTAATTAAAGAAACTTATGTCCTTTGGTATTTATTTTTAAATTGATGTACTAGAATAATATTTTTAGATTGCATTTATTGGTGTAGTTGTTTACCTTTGCTTTGTTTAATTATTTAAGCACATCTTTGGTCAGATGCATCACACTTACTGAGGAGAGGAGAGCGGGATAAAGTGCAGGATGTGGGTTACTGCTGTATTTTGCACAGACACAGCAGAGCTGGGGGCACGGAAAGGTCAGAAATCAAAGAATCCAGAGCAACACAGTCACAAGGCCCTTTCTGTTTGCAGGCTGCCCGATAATACCTGAGCCGCCATCTTGGCTGTTTCTAGGCTCATAACATGCAGAAGTTGCTGGGTGTTTTTTAATATTTGAGAGCAATCTGTATGTAGAGGGTGTGGGTAACCACACCAAAAATTTAAAGTTGTACCATTTGAAGCCAAAATATTAAAATTAAATCCACAAGTAAAAAATGCAAGTTAAGTAAAAATTAAACAAAGTAAGATTTACTTATGCAAATGCATTCATTAATGGTTGGTTACTACAAAATGAATGAAATAAAGAAAAATAAAAGACCAAATATTTAGAATGCACTTTAATGAGGTAAGTTTGTAGTGCGGAGCCGCAAGATCAGAAGGATTTACGTCCAGACAAAAAAGGAAAAAGGGCAAAACCAATGTTGCAACCTGAGAAATGAAACGGAAAAATCAGGATGGAAACTGACATAGGTCTGATTCCCGAACTGCAATACGAACGGACGTATATTTTAGGATAGAAACGTATTTGCTTATAGAATCACTCGCAAGTTCATACGAACGCACGAGCGGACGTGAAAAATAGGATGATCGTGACCCAAATCCAAGCTGTTACATGTTTCTTTGAATCAACCCATATGTATATAAACATTCAAATCAATCCCAATAATTAGCCAGGCACATAGAGCCGGAGGGCTAGCATAAGCAGGGATCCCAGGATCTGCAAGGCAAGAAAACAACCATCAGATCCTTCACATGTGTATAACATATAAGTATGGCACCAAGTGCCCTTAAATGACGCCCCCTTGATAATAGTGATTTCTCACTGTATTATTAAACAATATCTCCCATTTAACGGCCCCAACGGGAGGGGCCGCTTACCTGTACCGCAATCAGCCGGTAAGCCTGCAGCCAGCAGCCATGAGCCGGCAGAAGACAAAGTGCGGCCGTGCGCCCACGTGCCTTCCTGTTTTGAAGGAAGCTGGGACGCTGGGCCCGCCGCAGACGCCCGCGTCAGCGGGCCCGCCCGTCCCCCCCCCCCCACGCTGATCAGCTGGAACACTTTATAGCTGATCACAGCACGCGCGTCCAGGCAGCGGAGGGGGGAGGGTAAAAACCGCATGTGCTGACAAAGCTAAATGAATGCCAGGCGAGGAGAGGGGAGAGGGGGGAGGGGGTAGGGGGCCACAAGCAACCAACTGCCAGAGAGGTGGCCAGCCCATACCCAGCGCAAGCTGCCCTAAAGCAGACCCAAAATATACACATGCTACAGTGAATGTATAAACATGACATATATGTTAACATGCAGTGATACAGTGAAACACACATACTAAAGCACACCCTCACCACCCCCCCAACGGGAGAGAAAGGGGCTACGGGGACCCTCGGGACAGGGGCATCCCATTTCCGGATCACCATGCCGGTTCGCCGCATTGCCCCACGCATGAGGTCGAGCGGTAGGAGATAAGCTCCTAGGCACTTAAAGTGCCATCTACCATTTGCCCGGTGAGCAGCCAAGGCTGGGAGGCTTCCTATTTCACCATAAAGGTATACAAACTCAAACCGGGCAGAAATAGACCAAAAGGGGGGTGGCGGGGTAAGAATACCCCGGCCTACCTGTAAGCAGGAGACTTCCAACTTCTGACTTGTCAGCAAGCAGAGAGAAAAAATACTGGTGATTGAAGGGAGGTACCAGGTATATATAGGCCGGAAGGGGGCTCGTTACAAGACTTCCTCTCTGCACTACGTCACCTGCGGTGGATTAACCCATGAAGTGATGAATATTTAAGAAGTGAAGCTGGGTGTGTGGCACACCAAGAATATATTGGTGTTTCTCAGACATGCTGCCGCCCCTAGGCGAAGGTCTGCCCTTAGGGCAGTACAACTTTTTTTTAACAAAAAAACAATGACAACATCACTAGTCTTTGCCCACTCCAGCTCTGAGCAGAGAAGTAGTCTACTTGCCAGCAGGTGGCTTGGCAGTGCCCTCCTGCCCTTCTGTCTCAAGGACCCCTTACCAGTTTCCAAATGTTTAAATGTAAACAAACTCACACACCAGAACAAAGTCCTTTATTAAAAATATGCCAAGAGCCCACTGCCAGGGATTTCTGTGGAGAGCGGCAGGGGACAGCGTGGACAGACGGGAGGACGGCGAAGGAGCAGGTGAGTTTTTACTTCTTTATTTAAGGATTTCACAAGAAAATTCAGATTTGTGCCAAAACAACTTTTTCCCTGAAATTCTGAGAAAATTCTCAGAATCAGTTCATTTATATCTACCTACAGCTCTTCTTACTCACTTTTACGTTATTGGTTCCAATAAAAGGAATTCCTGTCTCCCTTTAGGACTTCAGAGGTTGTTACGCTCACCAGAGGAAGATAACTTCATTATGTTGTCAATGGAATTGTAATGGGCATATCTACAGCCTTAGCAGCTAATACAGCTGCTATGATGAGGGATGATAGAGAACACATAAAGCAATGTATTCCTTGTGGAGAAGCCTATCCAGATCCACACGTGATATGAATGTATTATGCTGGGAAAAACCCACCAAAGCCCCTTGCTTTATTCCAAGTTCATTTTTTCCAGAGAGAGAGAAACAAGTAGTTGTTTCCCCATCTACATTTTGCTGAGGTACTTATCACTGTAATTACTGTTGCATAATATATATATATATATCACAATGGACCATTGCAGGTAAACCGTGCTTGGAGTGCGAGCACCCTGCAATCGCCAGTGTTCAGCATTTGTAAAGCACTTGCAATAGTGATGCCACTCAATGTAGTAGAATCGCTATTACGAGGACCTCCAAAACGTGCACAGTGATCGCAATTGCCTCCTCCTTGAATGTGCCCATATAGCCAAACATAGGCAGCGTTTCAAAGGTGATTGTGGTGCCCATGCCTATCACCCCGCAATCGCCTTGCTGTGAGCCGACCTGAATGGCCTTCTTGCAGACTACCGTAATTACTGGCTACACAACTTGCTTTCTGTGTTCACCTGCCTAGTGTGATCCCTACTGCACAGCCACATTTCTAGCCTTAAAACCTATTTTTTTATTTTAAATATGTGGCCTTGATGCAAGAAACATGTTATCATTTGTCAAGAAATACTGTATGCTATATGCCAGGAGATTAAAATATCATAAGATTTTTTTTTTTAAATGGACACAGTTCTAGACATTAACATATATATGAGTGATATTATTAACACCTGAAACACTTACTTCAAGCTGTTGAAATTATCAGTGACTATAAAGATGGAAATTTGCATTAAAATTGAAGTGAATGAGATGTTTCCCATTTACCTCTAGGTAAAGTTTCAAAAACATAATAACCCTTACATTTGCTCTAAAAGCAGCCCAGGCACAGCTATTGGGAGCTTGTAGACCAGGGAACGGGGGCGAGTCAGGCTGGCCCCTGCCCCTGAAGGCTACAAGCCCACATAGCCCTTGGAGGCCATGGGCTTTTCTGCCCACCAGGCTTCGGGGGGCAGGTAATAGAGGATGGGGGTTAATGACAAGTCACCTGCTTGCTACACCTGCTTGTGTGTCACTGCAGTCTAATACCGATTGTTCAGGGCACTTGTGTGTCACTACTCCTACTCCTAATACCACTTACTCAAACCACTCGGGTGTCACTGCTTTTTAATACCACTTGTGAAACCACTTGAGTGTTAGTATTCTTTAAAGCTCCCCCAAACCTCACCGATTTGCTGCCCTCCCATTTTACCTTTGGGTACTATTTACTCACCTCGCCAGGAGATCCATCTTCTGGGTCCCTTAGCTTTCGTATGATCTTCCGATGGTTGGCGCCATCTTGCATCCCATCAGGCACTGAGCGTGGCCCCCGATCTCACGCCTGCACAGTGCCCATGAATGGAGCGGCCTGAAATCCTGCAAGACGTTTCTGAGCGGTGTGGGACTTTGAAGAGCATGGCTAAAGCCATGCTGTCATTTACAGATGGCTAAGCCAGTGAGGGGGGGGGGCAGCGAGCAGGCCCTGAAGATGCCAAATGTCGCTGCAGCAGGCAGCAACGACATCCTAGAGGTAAGTAGGGGCTGATGGGGGGATCAGCCCCTTATATTTTTGGTCTGATGTTCATCTTTAATACCACTTGCTCAAACCACCTGAGTGTCACTACTCTTTTTTATCAATTGTTAGTGGAGTATCCACTGGCTCAGGCCACTTGTGTGTCAGTATTGTAATTTTAACTATTTAATTGTAGGCACACCTGATATTTACTCTTTTTGGCTTTGATAAACTATGTAATTTTTGGCACGTGTAGCATTATTCTCTTTTGAGCTTTGATAAACGATTTAATTATGCATCTGGCATTAGACAAAGAGGAACACATGAAGACTTCAGAGTGCATTGTTCTGTCGTTGGCAACATAAACATTACTGTTTACCCATTCCATTTGTAGGCTCTTTTACAACTCCCGTTGTCATTTTATATTCAGTTTTTTTTTATTTTTTTCCTTATTTGTCAGAAGTGGTTATTCCTATGCAAGGAAGAATTAATTGATGTAATCCAATAATTCCTTCTCATATTCTCTTTACTCCATTAAATGCAAGCTTTTGCAGGAATGCAAGGTTATACTCTAAAAGTTGTATTTTTTTTATAAATATTACACCTGGTACTATAGCTTTACAACCTTGGCAAAGTTCAAGAACATCACTTAGGAGGTCTTCACCAAATCATAGACATGTTGCATGGTAGGATTATAAATACATCATTGTTATTGATCATTGGCCTGGCGATCATGTCCCATATCACGCAGTTGAGCTCTGCTCTGGCCGTGCCCGTCCCCTCCGCCCAAGTGCTCGTTTCCATGACAGCACGCCGCATTGTCCGTTACTGAGTGCGACGGTGGTTTGGGGAGTTGGTACGGGCGGATTACCGGCCGTCTTGCCATTCTGCATTAGGTGAAGAGAGGGGAAAGGGGGGGAGGGGTGGGTGTCGCTCCTGTCTGCTTCCAGCGTATGTGCGACTGCCAGCTGGGGTCGTGCTGCGTCTGGGGGGGGGGGGCGGGGCTGTGAGGCTGCACTGCTTCCCTCAGTTTATAAAAGGAAGGTGATGGAGTACAATGATGTTTAGCACCTTGAGAAAGTGGACTTTGCTCCACGGAGCGCGTGGGTGGTGAGATTTTGTACCTGGTCCAGCAGGGGTGATTTTGCACTATAGGGGTGTTTGTCCCAGATGGTTTTGGCATGTTCATTTGATAATAAGTAGATACATTTTCACATGTAATATTTATAACTTTTCTCTGCATTACTGCCCTTTTTTGCACTAGCACTTTAGATTAGACACAGGATATTTATCGGTAGCAATAAAACTATTTGATTATGTATATATGGTATGAACTTTGGAAATTGTTATGAGGGTTCCTTGCTGTGGGCGGGTTTGTGTATAAATGTTTTTTAAGATTGTGATTGTACTGAGTTTATGTATATGTTTGTGAGTTTATGTATATGTTTGTTGTCTTTTATAACATACTAATGAATTAAAAATGGTTGTATTGATGTAACTTTGGAGGATTGATTATTGAGGAACATTTGGTGCCTCCCGGGGCATCCCATTTTGCGGTTTACTGGGACCGTTGTTGTTTATATCAAATCACAGACATCAATATGGAAATTGTCATCAAACTTGATGAAATAGAATGAAGGTTTGGCTTTTACTTGATGAATTACCATTTCATTCCTTTTTAAACCATCTTTGGCATATTCCACTTGCTTCCCAACTAGGCTGTCCACAACCTCTCCTCTTTCTGATGGAGGAGAATCAATAGAGTCAGGTATGATGCGATGATCTCCTTCTTTATCATCATCTAAAAGCAGATACATGTAGAGAACAGGGTCTTTTTCATATGTTATATAAAACCTTGTGTTTATGGTCGGTGCTCTGGCTAAAATCTCTCGCTATCCATCTTTAGAACCGTCTTCTGTTTCAACCATATGTTGCACAGCTTTATTAATTATTGAGTCAGCCAAATGAGCATCACCTATCCTGTCTGGAAGTACTAAAAGACACCCTTTCATCTTTCCTGTTCATAAACACAGGAAAACCCCATAAGGTAGAGGTAAGGGTTCACTGGCACTTGATCTAAAACAGATCCTTTTCATTGTGTTATTGGGCCACTGCCTACTTTCCAACCATGCTGTATTCTGCAGCCTTCTTCTAGACTGAAAAGTTGTTTTGCTTGGTCCTATGTTATTGCAATGTTTTTTATAAGAGGTCCTTTTCTTCATCATATTTGCTGAAATACCTGCATGTGCATCAGCTCTCAATTGCTGTGTTGCCGCCTTTCCAAAAGGAGTCTTTATTCATCTGTATATTAAAGGGCAGCAATGCTGCCACACTAGAGTGGAAACAGATCACCCTTAACCTGTTGATGTTTCATTATGCATGAAAAATATTCTATACCTTCTACTAGTCCATGTGTTTTCTGTCAGGCTTCATATGCTCTTATCAGATCCTATTCACGTCATGCACTAGAAGGCAGCGTTGCATTAGACCCTTTTTGGGCTTTGATAAAGCTACCCACTTCTTGGCACCACCTGTATTTTACTTACTGGGGGTTACTACTACTCACCTCTGGCCATCACCAGCATTGTAAATATTAGGTGTTTGATGCTACTACTCACCTCTGGCCATATCTGCATTGTAAATACTGTGTGATAAATCTACTCACCTCTGGCCACCCACATTGTACATACTGGGTTTATAATACAAGTCATCTGTGCCCAATTTTATTGCAGTCAGTGGGCATAGAAAACATCTGTTCTTTGTCCATTTAATTGCACGTCCAGGGCTTGCCAGCTCTGGGCACATTCAAAAATATCTCCTTAAAATCTCTCTTAATTGTGTATCCAGGGACAGGCAGCTACTGTGCCACCTAGAAAAAAAACATCTGCTAATTGTCCTTTTTATAGCACATACAGGGACAGGCAGCTTTAAAGGGTAATTCAACTTTCGATGGCATTTTTTATGTTTCCATTATTGTGTGCCAAAGTGATGTCTGCAACCTGCTAAGCGTATTTGTATTTTTTTTATGTTTACTATTTGTTTGGTGGGCATATTATCACAATGCTAAAACAAATTATTATTTTACATTCCAAAAAAGGAGAACAATAAGGCAGAATGCCAAAAACCTGCCACAAGATGGAGATGCAAAAAATTAAATAAATAAATACATAAATAAATACATTAAAAACAAAGTATTATTTTTTTTAATAGAGGTCAGGGGTCCAGGGGGAAGGTGGTGTAGGTGGAAGCGATGGAGGTAGCCAACACTTCAATCGCTCGCACAGGTGCTGGCACAGCAAAATCCTGTGAGATCCACGTCCAGTTTATCTTTACAAATGTAAGGATGTTCTTGTTGGCTGTGGATAGGTGGATCCTCTTGTCATTGAGAACACCCCCTGCATTTCTGAATGCACCTTCAGATAGGACACCTGCCGCAGGGCAGGCCTGCCCCTCCAAGGCATAAAGGACAAGCCACGTGTCCAATTTACTGACCAAGATAATCAATGGTAGAGGATCCATCGCTCAGTACCAGGAGACGCGTCAACAGATACTCATCCACCATGCGAGTCTAAGTCTGCCTCCTGGTACTACAGGCCATACCCGATGGTGGTGGATGTGGCGGAAAATGTAACAAAGTGTCCCACATTGTGTTCATGCTTACTCTCCCTTCTGATGTGGTGCTGGTGCCCCTGTGGCATTGGCAACTTCCTACTCCTGCTCAGCCCTGTGCTGCCATGGAGGCAACAGTGTCAGATGGGACCTCTGCCAGTAGTGCCTTTCAGGTTGCGTCGTGGTCTGAAGTGTTTTCTAGCAGGCGAAGGATGGGGTGGCAATAAGGTCAGCGCTGATGAATGATATCATCATCAGCGTTGACCTTATTGATGGCATATTGGAAGCACAGCAGCTTGACACAAATGGAATTCAATTATTGTCAGTTGCTGCTTCTGCTCACACACCCTTTCCAAAATACAGTATGTAAAGTGGAATTCCACCTGTTTGGCAAATCACCTATGAGTCAGTGGTGGGAAGGCCAAAGTTCCTCTGTGGTGCAGATAAGTGAGCCGCAGCAGGGTATGAACGCGCACATGGCACACACTTTATGCAGCAGCTCCAGCATGTCTGGATAATTGGCCAAGAAGCTTTGCACCACCAAGTTGAGCACATGCGCCAGCCAACGGATGTGCCTCAACCCAGCTTGGCCCAAGGCTGCTACTAGGTTCTGCCCATTACACCACCTTGCCAGGCTTCAGGTTGAGTGGTAGCAACCAGTCATCTGTTTGCTCCTGGATGCCAGTCCATAGCTCCTGGGCAGTGTGTGGTCTTTCGCCCAGACAGATGAGTTTCAACACCATCTGCTGCCGTTTCCCTATGGTTGGGCTCAAAGTGGTGCTGCAGGTGCCGCGCTGACTGGATGAGGAGGCAGGAGAGAAGTAAGCAACAGGAGGCAATGAGTGGAGGCACATATAATACTAACAATGTTTTTCTGTCTGCATTGAGTTTCATCCTCATCGTAGATGTCCTGCGATGATCCGATGTCCATGTCCTCATCCTCCAACACAAGTTGTTGGGCATCCAGGAATCCCTGTGTCTGCAACTGGGGTAGGGTGGGTTTATGGGATGGGTTTATGGCCTTGGAAACCCCTGCTAGTAGTGTCTTCATAGAGCATTAGTGAATGATCCATAACTTGTGGCTGAGACAGCTTTGCCAATTTGTAATTGTAATTTTTAGTTTGTACAGCCCAACGGAATACAATAGCACTCTAAACAATAATAATAATAATTTATAATAATATAAATAATACTAATAATGTTTTATGTTTGCTTTGCAGGTCCCCGGGGAACTAGAACTTGAGGTACTATGTGCTATCTAATCTAATAATGCCTCAACTTGGTCTGGCCTCACCATTCTGGCGGTAATGGGGCCTACAAGAGTATGCTGAAAAGCCTGCCACCTGCTGGCACCGGAGCGAGGTGTAGCAGGCACAGATGTAACACGTCCTATCCATTCAGTACCAGCTCCATCACCAGCAGCACCCCTACAACCATGTCCCTGTCCCATATTTACTTCATTTTTGAAATAACTGGCAGTGGCCTGTCCCCCTCAGTATATCCTCTGTCCCTGGAAGTGGCCTGTAAAGAAAAATTAGCAGATGTTTTCTCTCCCCTCAGTATATGAGCAGCTTGTCCCTGGAAGTGGCATGAAAAGGTTCAGCATCAGGGGCTCATTTGTCCCTAGCTTTTTCTCAGTATGTGAGCCATCTGTCCATGGAAGGGAAGTGAAATGGACAGTTACCTTTGGACCGGAAGCTCGTTATGCTATGTGGGCGGCCACCCGTCCATTCACTTGAATGTGCGGGCAGCCTCATGCAAGGTGCGTAGAGCTTCTGGTCCAGTGGCACCCGTGCTGCCCAGCGAAGATGCTGGCTCCCGGCACGGTGGTCGAGCGCCAGCCACCGCTGGAGTACGGCCAAGGTAAGTCTCTGTTTTTTAGAGCATTAGCACTGCTTTAGCACTTGTTAAGGGAGGCAAGATGGGGGTGGTTTAAGATCAGGCAGTCTGGCTGGACTGGCCCTTTAACTAGCTAGCTTGATCTGTTGAACTTAAAGCAGAGCCTTTATCCCGATAAATTATGCAGCATCATGCAGAGGCAAACATATGTGGGCCTACTGTGTGTCATGATTACTCTCTCCTTAAATATTTACATGTGATTTGCATTAATCAATAAATCAATCATTGCTGTGTGACACAAAATTACATTAGTGCTCAATGATGCAGCGAATTCAATGAACATCGATTTCATCATGCAAGAAAAAACGCCCTCTCTGCTGCATGGCTTGACCGGGTACAAAAATAATGAAAGGTGCAGTTTATTGAAACATCACCTAGGTTTAGTGCAGGATGGAAACACAAATGGAAGCTTAATGTGTTGATGTTTAGGTCCCCTCTGGCATTGTGTGAGCACCATTAATTGCCACATGACAGGTTTTCCTGCTGTGTTTTTTCAATTTCCACAATGTGTTACAGACACTTACAAAGTTTACCACCATGGGGAACAAAATATACCACTATCTGTTACCCATGACTGAATGTGCTGCCAACATCTTCATTAGACAATAACAGATCCCTGGGCTAATATTTACAGAACATTTAAAGCTCACCTACACCCTCCTGGCTAGTTTGTACCAGTGTGGGTAATTGTCCCCAACCCACCTTCTCCAGCTGCCCCAAGCACCCTATCCTAGCAGATTGAAGAGAGGAGTTGTCCTGTCGCCCCTCTGATGGAGCGTTGGTGCCATGGTTCCCTGTAGCAGCAGAATTTGTCCACTCACATAACAGGGTTTGTCTCAGAACACCCACTATTGCACTCCTAAGAAGAAGCATGGGATCTACTCACCAGGCTCACACACTCCCATGCAGCTCTTGTGGCCTATGGGACTGCTGGGGGAAAAGGTGCTTCCCAGGTGAGCACACAGTGGCCCACTGGGCAAGCCCCCTTGATCACTGGAGGTCACATGGTATACCAGAGCGACTGTTGCCAGTGGTACAATTGGGCATAGGTATGTAGTTTACAATACTGAGCTTCATGTTTATGTCTGAGCTGTAGGGTATCCCATGCCCTGTTTTATGCCAGGGCACATTCTTTTGCTACAGGACAGACTTTGCACCCAAACCCATTGCCTGCTGCTTCCCAGCAAAACTCCATCATAGTGGGGACAGGAACCTCCTGCACACACCAAGATGGCACGCCTAATGGAGGAGGTGTTGGCTGCCGCAGTGTTTTGTTCAGTTTCCTTCCTCCCTCTGCTAGGGGGTGAGCTGAAAGAGTTATTTATGACTGTTGGCCTACTTTAAAATGTTCATCTGGCCTACATAAAGCCTAACTGCAGGCTTTCGCAATCCCATGTAGTTGCACAGTTTTACTCACTTCCATTCTGCTGCACACTAAGGCCCTTATTTAAGAAGGGATACCATCAGGTAGCGCCTGGTTAATGAGAGGTAGCGACAGATAGCGACAGGTGAACGCCGAACACGGCACTCAATTACACATTTATCAAGCAGAATCTGTTGAGCGACTGGAATAGCGCCATGTAGCGTCTGATTCATCATTTTCACAGCCTCAGTGAACAGCGCCAGCGTTCAGCCTTGCACAGCGCCAGGTATGACCTCTCGCTACCTGTCGCTCTCCCATACATTTCAATGGACGATCCTTTTATTCTCTTTAAACGGGTTTTTTTAATTTTTTTTTCAAAAAAATCACAAATAATTCTGTGACCTCTTCTGGCATTGAAATAGCAGTTTTTTCATAATTTTTTAATTTTTATATATTTCCTCAGAAATGACATTACAGGTCTGGCATTAAAGTGTTCATGTTACAATGTTGTTACAATGTAATTCCATATGTTTTCGCTTTGTTACTAGTTGATAGATGCTTGAAAACACACCGCCTCCTGCGCTCTGGGCTTCAAACAAGTATTTTTCAGCGCCAGAGATTTGGGAGGCTGTTTTTTTGCTGAATATGGTGTGAGTCGGTCGCTATGAGCAGTCGCTAACATGCGCTCCCATACAGCGCTGTACTGGTCAAATAGCGACTCCTCACAATGTATTCAACATTACTGAACAGCGACTGAGTCGCTATAAAGTAGCGACTCACGGCCGAGCACTGCGACTACTAGCGGGCGCTCTGAAAATGCCTGCTACAGACGCTCATCTGTCGCTACCTGCCGCTAATGATAAATCAGCCTGTTAGAATCTGAAGCATATGAGAGGTGGATGAGAAACACAAATCACATCACATGCTTTGCCCCCTGCTGTCAGTCAGCAAGGGAGCCTACTTCCTCCTGACTGGAAGCAGGGGAGCACACACTGAAGCTAGCCAGGGAGCGCCTAAGCTTTTTTTAGCCCTTGATATCTATCAAATGGTAATTTTAGGTAACATTTATGACACTAAAACTGTAACACTAAAACTGTAACTGTAACTACTGTAACTGAACTAAGTTCAGCACCAGTTAAATACATTTGTTAAGGTTCTAAATGATCCAGGTCATGGTATGTATGGATAAGTCAAGTTAGCTGGACTTGCTGTGTTTTTCTGTGGACCTAAAATAAAAGAAATTTAGATTCATTGAACCCCTCCCGCAAGGCTCTGACTGTGGGAAGGTAAGTGTGAAGCCCAAAATTGGGACATGTGCTTTGATAAACCACAGCTCACACCCTTTCTTTACCATTGACCTATTGGGTTTACCATGTGGCTGTGCATGCACTGTACATGATGCAATGCATGCATGCCGCATGAACCCCAATGGCCGTTGGTAGCCAGGGAGCATGGACTGGGTAAGAAACTTACCTGTTCCCTGTGCTTCCTTATATTTAAATGGATGGACATTCCAAATTAGAATGCCCCAGGGAAGTGGGGTTCAAAAAACTTTTACTTTAGGTTTGCTTTAAAGATTCTTTACCACTCACCTAGTAGACTTTCCGGATGTAATATGTCCATTTTATAATGAAAGAGCTATTCAGAGGAAGCTCAAGAAATTGAAGCAAGTCCAACATCTTTGACTTATAACTATACAGATGTGTGTCATCAGCTAAAAATCAATTAATCAATCAATTTATTTCTGTAACAAAAAAAAAAAACCAGCATCGCTATTATGAATGGAGGGCGGGGCTGGTAGACAGAGAGAAATACATAAATGGTGGATATCATGAGCATGCTATTGCTCACCGCACCAATTACCACTGAATGAATTCATTTTCACATTTTCATAGACGCGCAGCATGGCCGTGTCATGTAAACAGCTCCCTCTGCTGTCTGTTAGAGGTATAGCCACTGCATTTGTGAGATTACTTCCTTTTTGAACATAGCATTCCTTGTTCAGGTAATCTCAAATCATTCAGACATGTATCCTAGCCTAGAAAATGACATTTTTGAAAACTTTTTTGAAAAATTATATTTTTATGCAGAATTGTCCTTACATGTCTGGTTTTAACAATGTAATTCAATATGTTTTCGCTTTGTTACTGGTGGATACATGTTCAAAGACAGCCTTTAATCACACAGCCTCCGGCGCTCTGGGCTACATCGAAGCATTTTTGAGCGCTGGTGGTGTGTGAGGCTTTTTTTTTATGAATATGGTGTGAGTCGGTTGCACTGACCAGTCGCTACCATTCGCTCCCATACAGCGCTGTACTGCTCATATAGCGACTCCCCACAACGTATTCAACAATGCTGCACAGCGACTGAGGCGCTCTGAACTAGCCGGCTACAGACGCTCATCTGTCGCTACCTGCCGCTAGTAATGAGACTGTTACTGACCTGTTACTGATCGTAATGCTCGGCAAATGACTAGGTTTACATACAGAGCTTTGGCAAAAGCTGTGAAAGCGGCCACATTCTCTGCAGTGCATGTTCCCGACCCATGGCCTATCTGAATGGCTGGGCACCAGAGCTCACGCACACCCCAAAGATGCAGGGATGTGACCACCATTGTTTACATCAGTGAGGGGGTCCCAGGAGCAAGTGAGTGTTGCAGCATAACAGGGGTGGTTTCATACAGTGGGGCATCTCAATCTGGGATGCCCTGGGGGAAGGCAAGTTAGGGTTTTGTTCTACTTTAAAAACAGAAAATATTTACATGGCACATACAGCCCAAGGACTTCTCATCATTCTTGTTATGTCTCTTTGCTATTCTAAACCTAAAATGAGTATCTCTCTAAGGTGGATTGTTTCTCTGTTATAGTATCCAAGTCTTACTCCCCATTCAGCCATTAACGTCTGGTGCTGACAAGACCAAAATCCTAAAATATGTGTCAAAAAGTGGTGGCTTCTTAAATACAGAAAATATTTACATGGCACATAATGACCAAGGACTACCCATTAAACAGTGTGAGTTGGTGGCTAGATAAATATTACAATATTTACCCAAGCATTGCATTCTCAGCCTTTCTGAGTTTAGCAAAGAGACTCTCCCTACTCAATAAGAAAAAAGAAGTTGTTATTCTTGGTCTTTATGTGCTATATACCGTATTTTTGTTCCACATGACCATACGATGCACCAGGATTTAGAGAAGAAAAATAAGACAAAGAATATGCTGAACCAAATGGTGTGATAAAATCCCCCTCCCAATGACCCCATACCAGGCAATGTGCAAAATTCCCCCAATCACCCCATTACAGACAGAGAGCGTCATCCCCCATTACAGGCAGTGTGGGGTATCCCTCATTACAGGCAGCGTGCAGCATCCCCCATTACAGCCAGTGAGCGGCATCCCCTATTAAAGCCAGGGTGCGGCATCCCTCATCAAAGGTAGTGTGCGGCATCCCCATTAAAGCCAGTAAGTGGCATCCCTCATCAAAGGTAGTGTGCGGCATCCCCATTAAAGCCAGTAAGTGGCATCCCTCATCAAAGGTAGTGTGCGGCATCCCCATTAAAGCCAATAAGTGGCATACCTCATCAAAGGTAGTGTGCGGCATCCCCATTAAAGCCAGTAAATGGCATCCCTCATCAAAGGTAGTGTGCGGCATCCCCATTAAAGCCAGTAAGTGGCATCCCTCATCAAAGGTAGTGTGCGGCATCCCCATTAAAGCCAGTAAGTGGCATCCCTCATCAAAGGTAGTGTGCGGCATCCCCATTAAAGCCAGTAAGTGGCATACCTCATCAAAGGTAGTGTGCGGCATCCCCATTAAAGCCAGTAAGTGGCATACCTCATCAAAGGTAGTGTGCGGCATCCCCATTAAAGCCAGTAAGTGGCATACCTCATCAAAGGTAGTGTGCGGCATCCCCATTAAAGCCAGTAAGTGGCATACCTCATCAAAGGTAGTGTGCGGCATCCCCATTAAAGCCAGTAAGTGGCATCCCTCATCAAAGGTAGTGTGCGGCATCCCCATTAAAGCCAGTAAGTGGCATCCCTCATTACAGCCAGTGAGCAACATCCCTCAGTACAGCCAGTGAGTGACATCCCCTATTAAAGCCAGTGAGCGGCATCCCTCATTACAGGCAGTGTGCAGCACTCCCCATTACAGGCAGTGTGTGACATCCCTCATTACATCCAGTAACTGGCATTCCTCATTACAGCCAGTGTGCAGCATTCCACCATTACAGCCAGTGTGCAGCATCCCTCACTAAAGCCATTGAGCGGCATCCCTCATTACAGCCAGTGTGCTGTATCCCTCTATTACAGACAGTGTGCAGCATCCCTCATTATAGCCAGTGAGTGGCATCCATCATTACAGACTATGACATCCATCATTACAGCCAGTGAGCAGCATCCCTCATTACATGCAGTATGCAGCATACCTTATTACAGCCAGTGAGTGGCACCCCCTATTACAGGTAGTGTGCGGCATCCTTTATTACAGCCAGTGAGCAGCATCCCATTATTGCAGCCAGTAAGTGGCATCCCTCATCACAGCCAGTGTGTGGCACTCCCCATTACAGCCATTGTGCAGCACCCCTCATTAAAAGCAGTGTGTGGCACTCCCCATTACAGGCAGTGTGTGGCATCCCTCGTCAAAGCCGGTGAGTGGCATCCCTCATCACAGCCAGTGATCGTCATTTCTTTTTTCAGGCAGTGTGCGGCTTCCCCCTATTACAGGCAGTGTGCAGCATCCCTCATTACAGCCAGTGAGTGGCATTCCTGCTTACAGACAAAGAGCGGCATCCCTCACTACAGCCAGTGAGCGGCATCCTTCATTACAGGCAATGTATGGCATCCCCCCATTACAGACAGTGTGCAGCATCTCTTATTACAACCAGTTATTCGCATCCTTCATTACAGGCAGTGTGTGGCACTCCCTATTACAGGCAGTGTGCTGCATCCCTCATTACAGCCAGTGAGCAGCATCCCCCATTAGAAGGCAGTGTGCGGCACTCCCCATGTGTGAGGAGGGAGTGTGCATGTGTGAGGAGGGAATGCAATGGTGGACCAGCAGACCAGAAGCAGACATACTTGCACTTGTTTCCTGCTGGTCCTTCAATGTCCAGCCCTCCACACACACACAGCTACAGTCTCCCGCGACTGATTTTCTTGCTTTGGTGGGTGGGCATAGCCTATTAACAGGCCACGCCTGTGTTTGGATGCAGCCATTCATAGGCCATCCCTGCAAGCCATAGGTCATGCCCACCGTCGAAACGAAGAAGAGAAGCCTGGTCTGCTGCAGGAGGCTCAGTCGGCCTGTAATGTAAGGGTTTTTTTACATTCGTTTCATAAGGAAAAGTGCATATTTCCCTCAGTTTTTAGGTGTGTCTTAACATGCGAAAAATATGGTAAATTCTGATTACCGTTTCCTGGTCTTGTTTAGTCAAATATATTAAAAGGGTATTTGAACCCATGACAATAATAAGCCAGCAAGTAGCTCTCCTGAAGCCTGTCCCATGTGCCTTCCTTCCACTGCAGGGCAGAAGCTGTAGCAGGGCTCCAAAGCAGATTCACTTAGGATAAAAATGAGCCATTTTAAAGCATCTCAGAATCTCTGATTATATGTAAATAACTTATGTATTCTAATTCATGCTGCTTTCTTCGCTTCAGTTTCTGTATGTGAACAAGCTGTAAAGAGCATTTCATGGCACAGCTTTATGAGTCATGAGCAAGTGCGCTCAGAGAGAGCTGTGGGACCACTGTGGCTTGTCATGCTTGCTCACACTTAGAGCACTAAGGGGCAGAGTGGCCGTGGGATCACTTTTTCAGGGATTAAATAGAATAGAGGGCATAACTTTGTAGTCCTGCAATGCCTTCTAGACATCTTGCTGTGACGTTTCTGACTCACTTCTTGGACAAGCAGTCTGCGTGCATTTCACAGCGATTCCGCATCCTCACTTTCAGTGATGTGGTGCTATCTCAATTCTGCAGTTTACATGAGAACCTTTGCTTCCTTTCACCTAGGCCGTTGGTTTGTTGCCTCCCTGTGACACCGCTGTCCTACTACATACCGTAATTGGTGTTTTTCAATCCCATGCATGATTGGTGGCAAGATCTGGTGATGTCCCGCAGTGCCAGGTTCATGGTTGATTACATGCACTAGAAAGGAGGTAATGGTTTATCTTTTCACATTTATGTCTAAGCGGTTAAATCCCCTGAAATGCGTCATGTTGATGCCTGCATCTTTCACAATTGGGGGACATTGATGGACATTTTATCTACCTCCCTAGAGCCAAATACTTCTCTATTGCTGTGCCTTCTACCCTGCACTGCAGGCAATGGAGGGGGGCACATGGGGAGCTACTTGCTACTTTATTATTGCTGTTTGGTTTAGAAAAACAAAGGGGGGGTGGCAGCCGCTCAGACCATTTTATAACTAACCTGGGAGGTGCACGTTAGCAGGGCAATTAGTATACAAAAGTCTTAAAGGAGCCACAGCACTCAACCCTGTTAGCTTGCAGGCCAGCCTATAATCTGTCTCTAAACTTGGTTAAAAACAGAGGACTCGGTCACACACATCTGCAGAAGTATGCTTAAGCTGCACCACTACGCCAAGGTGCCTCTGTGGGGTGCAGTCCTAACTCTAATCTCTGAGAGCCCCATTTGGGACATACAGTGCAATAGATAAATTGGGAGCAGGCTTACCTGAGGTTGCCCTAAACCTCTCAAGTGCAAGCCATGGGGTGGAAGGCTCTCAGAGATTTAGGACTGCACCCCACAGAGGCACTTTGGCGTAGTGGTGCAGCTTAAGCATACTTCTGCAGATGTGTGTGACCGAGTCCTCTGTTGTTAACCAAGTTTAGAGACAGATTATAGGCTGGCCTGCAAGCTAACAGGGTTGAGTGCTGTGGCTCCTTTAAGACTTTTGTTTGGTTTAGAGACCCTTTAAAGGTAGAGATAAGGGAACATATAGGAAATAGGGTATTTTCCTAAGGTGGCTTGATCCTCAATTAATTAGTATATCATATATCAGTGAATGTAGTAGATGTCCCTTATCTATAATATATATATATATATATATATATATATATATATATATATATATATATGATATAGAAATGAGTAAAGGGAAAGATCTGAAGTCATCGAATATCACAGCACCTCACCTTCTGACTGTTACAAAGAAAATCTGCTAACAAGCTAAATGTGACAATACTTTCCTAGATTGTGGCATGCAGAAAAGTGATGGGCTAGAGGAATTTTATAAAGTTCACTTTTTCTTTTTTGGGTCACAGGTCACCTTTGTCCATCTCTTTCACCAAATGCACAATAGAGCCTAATAATCCAGAAACTTGAGTAGATTGTGCAAACCCGGCATAACTCGCCAGCCTGTTTGATACTTGTTATACTCTTTATTTAATAAAGGCAGGCAAAGAGCAGTGATGGTGTGCACAGTGCCTACATATCAATCAGCTTCATTGTATGTTCAATTGTCCTACCTACTGCCGTAGGATGAAATGCTATTATTTGCTGTACTGTTCTGTACTCTTTACATACAGTGCGTCTCCTTCACATTTTGGCTTTATTATTACACAAAGTCATATAATTAAGCCAGTTATTCTGCATTTTTGATTTTATTGTTAAACCGGACCTTCAGCGTGATTTAATGAAAAGCCCAAACTCTTAAAAAACGGTTCCCCAGCATCTAAAATTAATATATTTTACGTTTTTAGTCACTAACTTATTATTCTTTCCCCCACTGGGCTGCAACTCTGTTCAGGAATTTAGGATACGGGCGCTGCCATCTTGACTCAGAAGCATCACACTTACTGAGGAGAGGAGAGTGGGATAAGGTACAGGGGGGCGGGTTATAGCTGTGCTTTGCTCAGACAGAGCAGAGCTGGGGTCAGGGAAAGGTCAGCAGTCCCAGAATGCAGAGCAGCACAGTCAGGAGGCACTTCCTGTTTGCAGGCTGCCTGATAAGATGGCGGCTTCCATAAGCCGCCATCTTGGATATTTAAAGGCTCATAACATGCAGTAGATGCAGGTAGGATGATTTTTAATGTGGACAATCTGTATGTACAGGGTGTGGGAAACATATAAGATAGACTCTTATTCAGAGTGAAGGTCCGCTTTAAGCGTTGATTATACATTATAGATCAGGCTTTTAAAAGTCCCTTTTCCTCTGCTTTATTAAGAAATCCAGATTTAAAGGCATGTAGCCTTAAAATGGATTGCCGTATTTGGGATGCCCCCGCTCTGTGAAGCCCCTCAGATTGCCAAGAAAAACTCACCTTTCCCCGGTCCTACGGCACAAGTGCAGGTTCTCGTACAATCACAGTTGTTTGCTGTCCATATTTAATGCTCTGTAAACCACTCTGTTTTATTAGGAGCACGAGCGCCCGCATCCCCATGATTTATGAAGTGTACCATTCTGTGGCATTTAACATCATTTTGCGACATTAGCGCCCCTGTCACTTCTGTGTCTTTTTCTTGGTGCTGATATATTTTCATAAGCGTGCATTGAATGGTGCAGCAAGTTAAAATAGCTGTTGTTAAAGGGCCACTCCAGACCCTGAGCTGGCCTATAAAGAGATACCTACTGCACCAATGCAAGCTGAGTATTTAAAGGGCCACTCCAGCCCCTTTTTAAAAAAACATAAAATACCCCCTGCCCTGCCCCCTCCTATAAGCGTTAGTGATTAGCATTTCTCCTTAAAGGCCAATCTGTGTCAGTGCCTGTTTTGTGTACCTATGAGCCCTTCTGCTAGGTTCACCAGTGCCAATGTGCGCTACTGTGTTTTTAACACGCTGCAGGGGCTGAAGGTGGATCTTTTAGGTGCTGGTTGCTGTAGAATCATTAAAGTTATATCAACACACTATTTAAATAATATGTCAAAAACTTTGCAGCGGCAGGTAGCGTCAGGTAGCGGCAGATGAATGCCGGAGACGGCACGCAATTACACATTTATGAAGCCGAATCCGGTGAGCGACTAGAACAACGCCATGTAGCGTATGATTCATCATTATCCCAGGTGTAAAGCGCCGGCGTTCATCCTTGCAGAGCGTCTTACCAGTTGTTACCTGGCGCTCTCCCATACATTTCAATGAACGATCCTTATATCCCTTTCCTGATCCCACTTTTTTTTTTCCTTAAATAAAAACTCAAAACTTCTAACATGTATCCTGGACAAGAAAATGACATTTTTGAAAACTTTTTTGATTAATAATATTTTTATGCAGAATTGTCCTTACATGTCTGGTATTAAAGTGTTCATGTTACAATGTAATACCAATGTAATTCCATATTTTTTTCGCTTTGTTACTAGTGGATACATGTTCAAAAACACTATGGGCTACAGCAATGCACAGTTGAAAAAAGTAAAAAAAAAAAACACACCCTAAAACTACCCTATCTGCATGCACGATACTGAATCATTGTCAGCATTTTACATTTGCTCTTGCATCCACTCAAAGCTGAAATGCCCCTCACTGATTTTCTCCTACTTGTAACTATCTTGAAGCTCCCCAGAGTCATCCTTCCTCAGCTTCCCAACTGCCTGGATTTAGCTGACAAATAACCCACAATGCACAGTGACAGGAGATCCTGCAGCACTTCCTCTTTGCAGGCAGCCTGCAGCTCAATGGGATGCTATTTTGGTAGTAAAATTGACAACAGGAGAAGTGAATGAGTTTTTTATGTGCAGAAACCTGAATTGCCCTGGGTAGGGATGCATGAGAGCACTGTCTTAAGTCACGCCCTTAATAGATTAAAAAAGAGTTTATGGATTCTTTCGTTTCTGTGTTTTTGTTGATTGCATGCCCTGATATCCATCCTAGAGCCATTCTATGCTTAATCAGCCAGCTCATTTAGGAGTGTTCTAGAGATAGATGCTTTCTCTATTTGCTCAGTCCTATCATCAGCCACTGTGTATTTGAGGCTACTCTCATCCTGCTCATAACTATAATTATTATCAACATCAGCAGCGGTTGCGTAATTTTTTTTTTTACTATGCTAGCTGCTGCTAAGACTTTTTATTGTATATAGTTAGCAAGTATATAGAAAACCAGACAAAGTGCAATTTCCGGGGAAATTGCGTGAAGTGTTCTTGCCTCCACCAGTTCTCTACAACTGGAGTGGGCGGAGTAACTGGGTGGAGTGACTTGAGTAACTGTTGTGTGGTTGGAGTCGCTGGATTAACTGTGGAAAGGTTTGACTGAGCAGAGTAACTATATGGAGTAGGCAGAGTAACTTTATGGATTGTTTTGAGTGAGTAAAGATAGTAAGCACTAAATTAACCAATTGATTGATCAAATTTAAAGAGTGCACATGGCAGGCTTCATAGAGTGAGAAATGCATTTCAACTTTTATTTATTTATATAGCACATTTACTTGCAATGTTGTTGCTCAAAGTGCTTAACAGTTACATTAAAACATACATTTCTAAAAACCAAACAAAAAAACAGCCAGGGGCAGCACTACCTATTTACAGTAACTGGGTGGAGTGACTTGAGTAACTGTTGTGTGGTTGGAGGGGCTGGAGTAACTGTGGAAAGGTTTGACTGGGCAACTGAGTAACTATATGGATTGTTTGGAGTGAGTAAAGATAGTAGGCATTAAATGATGAAGTATTTCTATCTTGCTAAATGACTGGCTATGTCATTTGTCTAAGCTGTTTTCCATAACATGTTTTCATGGGGAGTTTTCCTGAGACTGGCTGTGTGGGCGGAGCAGCTGTAAAATGAATGTAACGAGCCAGGCTGCAGCTGTGTTGCTATGGCAACTCACTCTGAGGTAACCAGAGAATGCACATTAAAACACATTTCTAATTCACTGGTGGTTGCCATATTCAAATGACTGTAGCTTAAAAAGTATACATCCTACAGCAAAGAGCTTTACACTGTAATCACAAGAGCCAGGCCTACAATGTTATATAGCATGTCTCTGAATATTAAAAATGAAGGCATAGTCGCAGTTTAGAAATTGCCATTCAAATTTGTGGTGTCTAGAGTGGAGTTTCAATGAATGTCAATGGGAGGTGTGAGTTGCAAACAAAAGGTCATATTGTGAAAACTGTTAGGGCTATGGCTTAGCCTTGGACATTTTTAGCGGCAGCAGGGATAGCTGAAGGTTTTGATATAAGATTTGTGTAGGTGGGCTTAAAAATGAGGGAGAGGTCGCAGTTTTGAAATCATGTCCTGATTTTTCACTTCACACTCATCTCCCACTCTAGTTTTGAACATTCCTCCCATTCATTCCTATGGGAAGATTGCGCCAGAAAAACGCCAATAATTTGGAAACTGTTTGGCGAAACGTTCCGCAATGTAGTAGCACACCATTCGGGAATGATCCGCACGTTTTGGTATATTATGGTCTATGTTGTGTAAAAACTGTGGGAGGAGTTACGGTGCAAAATAAGCTGGAATAAGAATAAGAATAATATATCAGCAAGAACAATACGTTATCTTGCCAATCTGCCTCCATCAACTGCACCCGCTTCACCAGGGGAAGATGGCGACGTGCCTGAGCCCGTTGTCCTCTTTCCTGCGTAGGGACACTTGCAGCCATACTTGGCCTTTTCCCATGTGTCGTGCTTCATGTGGGTGATGGCAAATCCTTTGCAGCAGAGCTGGCCTATGGAAGTGATGGATGCAGATGCTCATCGCACTCCACCTGCTGGTCATTCTGGAGCTGTGGATCCAGGGTGAAAAAAACACTGCCTTTTGCAGAATAACACAGGTGAAAACTAGTGCGCACATGGGCACCGTGCAGGGACTGTTTGGGGCAAGGTCGATCTACTGCTGCATAGCTGGGTGTGGCAGTCAGATCCCGGGGGCAGTGCATGTGGTAATAAAACTGGCCACTAAGATCTGTTAAATAAGAATGCCTTTGCCCTACATATGTATTTGCTCTACATTTTAGATGATAATGACTTACCGCTATGACTTCCTGCCCGACATATATGGCAGGAGAATGTGGCACTTGATATAGTAACAATGCTGGAGGAGAGACTGACACCGCCTACACTTTCACACAGATATTCCAGCATTGGTTGGACCTGAAAAGGAGGAGGAAGCCAGGGGTGAAGAGGCTTTTCAGAAAACTAGTAAGTGACAATTCTTGCCTAAACATTTATTACTACAATCACATTATGCAGCCTGTGTTTAAAAGAATGCTATTCTCTTCTAGTGTCAGAGTTCTTCCAAAGAGTGTGGCCCACCTGGAGGCAACAAGTCTTGTCAATGCTAGGAAGATCTGGTGGACGTGTAGGTGGTGTGGCACAAGTGTCAACATCTTAACTTTCCCCTGCAGGTGAGCCCCAAGCTCACCTGGACCAACCTGCAGAGGAGGAGGCCCAGATGTCGGGCAGGGAGTCCCAAGATAGTGGCCATGATGAGTCAAGTATAAGCATCACACACAAACACACACAGGAAGACACAGACTAAACACTCACACATATTTGTTATAATGTTGTCTTTGGGGATATTTTATTCTAGAACAGCAAGAGGGCCACACGAGCATATTTGTTGGGAGGCCCCATCAAGAACAAGAAGGTGGGTGACGTCCCACACACAACACAAGCCAATACACACCTCTAATACATTCACTACAATTTTTTTTTTGATTTCTTACACAGACTCGGATCAAGAGGTGAGGCAGGTCCCAGTGAGAAGGGTGGCTCTCCAACCCTGACTCCCCCACCAGCCTAGTAAGTTTGTATATATTATATACAAATTTGTATATATTTATATACAAGGCCCAAATGATAAATCGGACGCAGGTTGGCGGATATATCGGTACTGTGGATTTTTGGCTTTATAAATTGCAAATTAAGTGATGCTGAGGCAATACATTGGCTCTGAGTGTAATTTACAGGTGCTGACATTTGATAGATGAGGTTCAAATGGGATCAAGTGAGCATGTGAGTGAGCTGCCTCTGGACTCCAGGTCCAGGTGGCGCACCAAGTGGCCTACAGGAAACTCTTAGATCACATGTGTTGCTCTGGTTTCAAGTGTTGGGGAGCTCACTGTTATCCTTGTTATTATGAATATGTCACTGTGAGCTAGAATTGAGAGTGGGGGGACAAATTGGGTCTTGAGGTGAGATTTTGCTCAGTTTTGACAAATTAGATCTTTTATAGCTTCCCGCACCTTTTTTTAATCATGTAGAGAGTTGTAAATTACCTAATGAGAGATACAATGTCACACTGCCTGTATCTGTAATGTGGTAGTGAATGATAAGTGTGGTTATTATGCACACATTCATTTGATTTAATTAGAGCGTGTAATCCTAAAATTAAGGAGCTTTAAATGATCACTGAACAGAATTAATTATCAACAGCTCCTAAAGGATTATTATAGATATGTCAGTACATTATGTCTGACAAAATAATATGCTAAAAAGAACAACTGTCATTTTAACATGAAGATGCAGGCCGCTTTCCAACCTGAGGCCTCTGTGGCGACAGGCTCCAGCCCTCTGCTTGACTTCAAAAGCTGTCCTCTCAGGTGGTTATCCAAATGACTTTGGTCATTTCTGAAGTGCCTGAGATTTTAAAGGCAGGGGAAGCTTTTCTCGCTCACCACACAATGAAAGGGAAAGAAACCAGATTTATTCTAAAAGAAAGTTAAAATTCCCTGTGCATGCAATGAAGCAGTCCTATAGGAGAAGTGAAATTTCCATGCACTGAATTTTTAAAAAATTATAAAAAAAATGCTCACCACCATCCTAGATCCAGCCGGGCCTCCAATTGTCGCCGGCTTCTGTCATTTCGCTGGCTGTCGCAGGGAGGGACCTTTTATAGGGCGAGTGAGATGATGTAATCTCACTCTGCATACATAAAAGGATGCTTCCAGCAATGGGAGAGCTGTCAGAAGCCAGTAGTGATAATGGTGTGAGGACAGAGAACTACCTGACAGTCCAACAGCATCAGCTAAGATAGCAGAGTTAAAGTGGTCCTTCACTCTGAAGAAGAGTCTATCTTATACGTTTCCCACACCCTGTACATACAGATTGCTCACATTAAAAATCATCCTACCTGCATCTACTGCATGTTATAAGCCTTTAAACTTCCAAGATGGCGGCTCATGGGATATCAGGCAGCCTGCAAACAGGAAGTGCCTTCTGACTGTGCTGCATTGCATTCTGGGATTGCTGACCTTTTCCTGACCCCAGCTCTGCTTGGTCTGAGCAAAGCACAGCTATAACCCGCCCCCTGTACTTTATCCCACTCTCCTCTCCTCAGTAAGTGTGATGCTTATGAGTCAAGATGGCGGAGCCCGTATCCTACAGCCCTGAACAGAATTGCAGCCCAGTGGGGGAAAGTATAATGAGTAAGTGAATAAAAACTTAAAGTATATTAATTTTAGATGCTGGGGAATCATTTTTTAAGGGTTTGGGCTTTTCAATAAAACATGGTGAAGGTCCGGTTTAAGGCATTAAGAGTCCATGTGCAGTATTCCCAAACATCTACACTCTTAATCATGACACTGGGAAGCTGCACTTGGAACACACCTTAAAGGGTTACTGCAGTCATACACATTCTCAGCTGTAGCCAGAGCCCAGATGGTTACATTTGCAGACAAGGAGATACAGGGATCGTTTTCGCAATGAAGCCGCGCCACCCCCCTTTCACTCCATTCCCCAATCAGCTTGCAAGAGCAGGACACAACTATATGGCTGTATCACCATATCAGCGCCCCCCTCCTTCAGTCCCGCCCCCTCCTCCTCCCTCCTGTGTGTGTGAAACAGCACTGATTGCAGCTGGCTGCTCTCTTCATTATAATGCAAAGTAAGCAGAATTCCCCATCACAAATCACAAGTTATTTTATATGTATTATATTTATTTTCTACACATGTATATACGCACTGCATGGATAAAGGAAGCTGGCCCTGGCAGGGAAGCACAATCATGTGATCATGCGGCGGACCGCCCCTATGCAAATTGAACGAGTACAAACCTTGCGTCAACCAGGTCCACCAGCTGGGAATGCAGCACTGCATTTTCCGCCAGTGCACTGGTGTCTTGGGATAGTTGTGGTAAAGAATGCTGCGTTTGTACTGTAGTTGCTACTTTTGTTGAGATGGCTAGCCAACCGTTTTTAATGAAAATAACTTATTATATATATATCATGACCTGATTAACTATGAACTGTCACAGACAGGCTAAATATATTAGTAAGCTTATGAAATTCAGCTAAACGTAACTCAGGTGTAAACCCTAATCCAATTTACTCATAAATTAAACTCTATACTCACCTTTTTTCTCCTGCAGATGATCGATTCTAGTCCAGCTCTAAGAATGGTACCTGTGTGCTAGAGTCTCCTGCTGCCCAGGGCTGGGATCGATTAGGTGTGGTGAAAAAATAGCATATAGAGTTTGTTATTTTTGCCTGGGCAATACATTTTAACTAGATCTGATACATGCTTCTTAAAGGAGGTGTATCGCAAGATTGTGTAATCCAAAAATCCATGTAAACACATTGACTATTGAGAGCCAAGTCAAGCTTGTGGTTTTCCTCTCCTGGTAGGAATAAAATCCAGGGGTGACAGGTTTGAGTTTATTGAGGGAGACCGAACCTGTACCCCTAAATTTCATCTTCCTTCTGCTGAAAAAAAAAGCCTGGCTGGATATCTATTTATGCCAGTTGTATATGTGACCCCTCCTCCCACCATCCAGCATAGTTACAATATTTTTCATTCCATATGATGCATCTATTTTCCACCAAAAGCTGGAGAAAATGCCCCTGCATCTTATGAAGGGAATGTTGAAAAAACAACCAAGACACTTCTGCAGCAGCCGGAATTCCTCCCTTCACTTCGATGGGTGGGTGTGGCCTATGTATGGAGACGTGGCCTAAGGGCCGTAAATAGGCCACACCCACCCACAAACAAGGATTAGCTGCTAGGAGCCTGTAGGTATGCTATTGTGTGTATGTGTGTGTGTGTCTTTGTCTCTGTGTTTGTGTGCGTGTGTGTGTCTATGCCCTTGTTTCTGTGCGCGCGTGTGTGTGTGTGTGTGTGTATGTGTCTTTATCTCTGTGCATGTGTGTGTCAGTGTATGTGTGTGCAGCGCTGGCCATTGGAGGCAGCAGTAGTACATTTATCTGCTTTCTGCTTACTGATCCTCAATTGCGCTATCTCCTAACACAAGCAATTGGGGAGGGGATGCCGCTCACTGGCTGTATGAGGGATGCCACACACTGCCTGTAATGGGGAGTGCCGCACACTGGCTGTAATGGGGAATGCCACTCACTGGCTGTAATGAGGAATGCCACTCACTGGCTGTAATGAGGAATGCCACACACTGGCTTTACTGGGGGATGCAGCACACTGTCTGTAATGAGGGATTCCGCTAACTAGCTGTAATGAGGGATGCCACACACTGCCTCTAAGGAGGGATTCTACTCACTGGGTGTAACAAGGAATGCCGCTCACTGCCTGTAATGAGGAATGCCACACACTGCCTGTAATGAGGGATGCCACACACTGCCTGTAATGAGGGATGCCAGTCACTGGCTATAATAAGGGATGCCGCTCACTGGCTTTAATGTGGGATGCCACACACTGTCTGTGATGGGGGATGACGCACATTATCTGTAATGAGGCATGCTGCACACTGGTAATGAGGGATGCCGCACACTGCCTGTAATGAAGGATGGTACACACTGTCTATAATGAGGGATGCCATTCACTGGCTGTAATGAGGGATGCCACACACTGCCTGTAATGAGGGATGCCACTCAATGGCTGTAATGATAGATGGTGCTCACTGGCTGTAACGAGGGATGCTTCTCATTGGCTATAACAAGAGAATGCTCACTGGTTGTAATGGGGGATGCTGCTCACTGTCTGTAATGTGGAGGAGGCCCCTCACAGCCTGTAATGGGGTAATTGGGAGGTCGGATTTCAGCATACCATTTGAGTCAGAATATTTTTTTCTTGTTTTCCTCCTCTAAACCTGGAGGCGTTTTATGAAGCAAACACTACAGTTTATAAAAAAATGTATATCTTTCCGCGAGTGTGTGTACATGCCATGTACAATTGCATTAAATGTGTATTGTTCCAGTTACTGTCAAAAGATTTGAATATTGGATATAGAAGGAAAGGATTTGAGTGACCTTTCTTACTGTGATCCAGCTGAAGTGAATGAAATTGATTTACTTTTGGGTAACCAAACATGAAGTTTCTCTAACATTAGAACCATAGACAGGAGCGGACTGGCCATAAGGAGATTGCACTGTTTTCGGGGCAGTTGCTTTTTACACCCATATTTAATCCCTGCCCCCTTAGTCTCCCTCTCAGCCCCTTGTACCCAGCCCCACTGTACCCTCAAGCCAAGGTACCCCAGCCCTCAATGCTATAACCACGACATCATGGTCTTAAAATCCAGAGCTGATTTTTGGTCCCAATTGTATAAAACTAATAAAAACTTACTATAATTGTCACAGTTATGCTACATACTCCCTTTCAAGATCAATAAATCAATGCACTTCTGACTGTGATGTTGAAACCCTTTCACCTATCCAAATAGATTTCCTTTGGTCCTCCTTAAGACATTTTTTCAAATTAGAAAAGCAGTCCATAAATTACAGCATGCTTAGCCAGAGTGGGATGCAGTGGCTCAGGGTGGCATTGTAGATATCCCAAAACTTATAGGATTCCCCCACCCCCCCCATTCCCGCCTGATGTTATTAATTACATCATATATGGAGGAATACTGTAACCCTACCCTACTGTAGTATATAGGATCCTGTATATCCTTGGACATTCCTATAAAGTCAATGTGAAGGGCTTTCCCAGCCCCTTTGCCTATAAATATCCCTTCCCTGTGAAGGGGATTGAGATGGTTTGAGGCCAGTGCGGGGTGGAGGATCTGTGTCCTTCACCCTGCTGAAGATGGCAGAGGCCCTCCGATGAGGACATTGCCTGGTGCTAGGGCGAGGATGAAAGTGAGTTTGTGATTTTTATTTTTGGGATGTTTCAGGGAAAAATCGATTACCGCAAATCAGCAAGAAATTCGGATTTGGGACAAATCTATTTTTCCCTTAAAGGGCCCCTATACTCAGAAAGGAAGTTTATGTGGTCACCTTCCATTCTCAGTCCAGTGCTCCAATCAGACTTTGCACATTATTTATAAAAACACCAAGAAAAACATCAGGAGGTAGTGTTGTGGTGAAGGCCTGCCATATGCTAATTAATTCAGTTACAACCAAACTGTCACATAATGGCATTTAGGTTGAAGTGCTCCCCATTACTGAGCAGTGTGTACTCAGTGATTGATTGCATCATTACTGGGGATGGGGCTGCTCAGCCAGGGAGCAATATGGTCGACTGCATCCAGTTTGTGTTGCTATGAATGTCGGGCAATGGCTGAGGTAAAAAAAGAAACACAGGCTGTTTTGGGACACTGGGCTGGGGATAGACGGTGACTACATATACATCCCTCTGAGTATAGGTGCACTTTAAATTTGGATTGAATTCCAGTTTTGCCGGATCAATTCACTCACCCCTATAAGTTACCCTAGCACACCCTTTCTATTCACTGCAATGGTGGGAGCATGCCAGGGCTTGAAAAAAACATGAAATATGTTGCCCACTGTATTAATAAGTAATCATAACAATATTACAAGACACATATAGCAAGCACTGGGATTGAACCTACAACCTGAGCCTTCTGAAAATGTATCCTAACTTGCTAATTTTAATCATTACAGCAAAGAAAAACGTATCTGCTAAAAATATTGGTGGATGTCCACTATGTTAAAAAAGGGATAGTAACGTTTACACATTGTTCTCAAAGAACTATGACATTTTTATCAGACCTTTCTTATAAAAGGACTACTTAGTATATGTAAGTTGTAACCGTGGAACACAAATACATTTCAAACATTTAGGTTACATTTAGAATATATTGCAAAACAATTTGCAAGCTCAGGATCCTCAAAGCAGAACAGGCCAAAGCCTTAAAGCAGAACTCAAAGCTATTTATTGTTTTCAAAAGAATGAGAGGGCAAGATATCATATGTATCTAATAGAATGTAAATAACCTCTGAAACTTATCACCTTGTCAGAATACTTATAAATATATTTATGCAATCCCACGCACCTGATTAGGTTTTTGAGATGGAGAAGTTCGCCATTTGAGGTGCTGAAGTTTTTGTATAAGGAAGTGTGCGCCCCGTATTATAATTAATGCACCACCTCCAAGTGACAGGTTCATATGCAACCCATGAAACCCATAGATTAAAACATGAAGGGGAAATGACTTGAACCAGACCAACACAACAAACAGTGCTCATATACATCCCTCCCGAGGGCAATTCAGATTGCTGCATATAAAAATTCATTTACCTTTTTCTAACGCCTACTGGGAAACTTTTAAAAACAAGATGGGCGCTCATGGGCTTGCAGGCCACCTGCAAACAGGAAGTCTTACTGGGCTTCCTGTTACTGTGCATTTCAGTTATGTCAGTTGGGAGAGGAAGCTCCAAAATGGCTGCAACCTTTCTTTTCTCAACTGTCATTTCTGACAAGAATAGCCTCTTTTTGGGCACAAATATGACAATACATTTTCCTAAATAGGTTCAAGCCCATTTAAGTCTTCCCAAGGATATCCTGAGATGTGAGTTGTATTTGATTAAGACTATCCAGGGCTAACTGCAGTATTTTGACATGTACAGAGTTTATAGTAAGTCTAATTGTGGTCCATTTTCTTATATGATGCTAATCACTGTTGTGACTGACAATTTTTAGGCTGAGCTTGCCCTTGTTTACTACTGTAGACTAGTTGGGCACTTCTGAGATTTAACACCCTTATAACGGATTAATATGCAGGGAATCACTATGTATGTAAAATGCATAACTCCCAATCCCGCCGTGGTCATCTCGGGTTGTGGTGGCTGCCCCAGTGTCCCGCAGAGCCATCATGGACCAGCAGAAACAGTATGCCGGCACCTAGGATGGCCTCGGAGGATGCAGGAGGGCACATGGTGATGCATGGAGGAGGGCAGGTGATGGCCAAGGAGCAGACACTGGACAAATATAAGGTGGTGGCCTGGCAGGCAGGGTAACCAATATGCCTGCCCGCCACCGTTGCTGCTGCTGGTCCTGCTGTTTGCCCATTGCCGCTCCTGGTTGCTAAGGAGGTAGTTTTGGTGGCTGGTGAGGGTGGCCTATGTTTATGGACGGTGTCCATTGTTTGTCCACCAGCTGCCGATTAGTTCTGATTATTTCTTTCTTATTATTGTCCTCTAAACCCTGTGTGCAGGGACGGACTGGGGCTAAAAAAAGGCCCGGGACTTTTTGGGGCACACCGGCCCTGCTGCACTGCTTCTTGCCCAGCATAGTATGTTAGCGTCACATTATATATACACCTTATTTCTTGTTCCACAAGCAGCACCCAGGGTTTAGAGGACATAAATAATAACGAAAATATTCAGAACCAAATGGTGTGATAAAATTCCCCCCCGTTACAGACAGCGTGCAGGATCACTCCATTACAGGCAGTGAGCGGCATCTCTCATTACAGCAAGTGAGGGGAAGCCCACAGAGGCATGTTGCAGCATCTCCAATTACAGCCACTGGGTGGGGGCATCCCTCAGGACAGCCACTGGGTGGGGGCATCCCTCAGGACAGCCACTGGGTGCGGGCATCCCTCAGGACAGCCACTGGGTGCGGGCATCCCTCAGGACAGCCACTGGGTGCGGGCATCCCTCAGGACAGCCACTGGGTGGGGGCATCCCTCAGGACAGCCACTGGGTGCGGGCATCCCTCAGGACAGCCACTGGGTGCGGGCATCCCTCAGTACAGCCACTGGGTGCGGGCATCCCTCAGGACAGCCACTGGGTGCGGGCATCCCTCAGGACAGCCACTAGGTGGGGGAATCCCTCAGTACAGCCACTGGGTGGGGGCATCCCTCAGTACAGCCACTGGGTGGGGGCATCCCTCAGGACAGCCAGTGGGGGCATCCCTCAGGACAGCCAGTGGGGGCATCTCTCAGGACAGCCAGTGGGGGCATCCCTCAGGACAGCCAGTGGGAGCATCCCTCAGGACAGCCAGTGGGGGCATCCCTCAGGACAGCCAGTGGGGGCATCCCTCAGGACAGCCGGTGGGGGCATCCCTCAGGACAGCCAGTGGGGGCATCCCTCAGGACAGCCACTGGGGGGATCCTTCAGTACAGCTACTGAGGGCATCCCTCAGTACAGCCACTGGGTGGGGGCATCCCTCAGTACAGCCACTGGGTGGGGGCATCCCTCAGTACAGCTACTGGGTGGGGGCATCCCTCAGTACAGCCACTGGGTGGGGGCATCCCTCAGTACAGCCACTGGGTGGGGGCATCCCTCAGTACAGCCACTGGGTGGGGGCATCCCTCAGTACAGCCACTGGGTGGGGGCATCCCTCAGTACAGCCACTGGGTGGGGGCATCCCTCAGTACAGCCACTGGGTGGGGGCATCACTCATTCCACTCCCTCCCGCCAACACTGTACAATAATAAGGCAGCAGGCGGGGTACCCAATTCATGCCTGCCTGCCCGCCGCTGCTGTTACCCCCCCCCCCCCCCCCTGAAATTAGCTATATCTGACAAAGGCTTTGAGTCAGCCAATTACAAGTGCCACAGCATGACAAGGACTGGAGGAGGGTTGTGGCAATGAGTAAGTATTCTAACCCCGAATCTCAAAATTGCTCAGGGTAATTGAATGGGTGGGAAAGAGTTGTTAGGGAAGACTGGAGGCTCTTTTTAAAGTTAAAGTGGAGGCAATCTAAAAAGCACCAGGTCCTAAATAACACTTACCTACCCTCTCCAGTTAACACCAAGAGTGACTAAAAGAAAAGGTAAGTATCTCAGCAATGCCAGGCTCATAGGCGGCATGAGATGTACTCATGAGGTGTGTGTGGTGCTGCATTGTGCAGTCATTTCTTGGTCCACAATGGTAGATTAGTATCACTGCATCACAGCACCACAATGTCCCCACCAGGGACGTAACTATAGGGGGTGCGACCACACCAGGGCCCAGAAGGTCAGTGGAGCCCCATTATTGTTGCTTCTCCTTATTTATCACATTTGTGCTTATTAGGCATCATTTAGATAAAGGAAGCAGCATTTGTCTCTGCTGTTTCACTCGTTAGTTGTTTAGCTGCTTCTGATTAAGTTAAAAGACAGAAAAAAATTTACTGTATGAGCATTAACACGGCCCCATTTAATGTCCACACCAGGGCCCTGTCACATTTTGTTACGCCACTGTGTTACGAGTGTGAGCATATTCCCTAAAAGTAATTATCAGAGTTAAAGCAGATTCCGCCCTGTTTGGTGTATCTCTTCGTTTGCCATCCTGAGTTGGGATGCCCGCTTTGTGAAATCCCCTGATTCGCCTGATACTCACCTTTTCATTGCTGCAGCACCCGCCACCATGTCCGCTCCCGCTGGCAATCATTCGAGTCTGCCTGATGCAAATGACCACTGGGGGTATGTATGCTCAGAATTGCTGGATCAAGGTATCAGGTGAACTGAGGGGTTTCACTAAGTGGGCACCCCAAATCAGGATGCCCCTAGGAAGTGGAACAAAACCCACGGGAGCAAAATCCCAGGTTCTGGCAACATTTTAAAGAGGAAATAAAGTCAAAGAGGACTTTACTTCCTCTTACCTCTGCAGCATGGTGGCATCCTGATTTCAGATGCCCCGCTGCATATTCCTGTCTGGCAAGACAGACATTTCAGGGTCACCAGACAAGCAGACCTAAATGATTTCTGGCAAGCAGCCTGCAAGGGAAGCAGAATGGCGTCAGTATCAGCTGCTCAGTATATGGAGCATAGTGGGGCATTACAATTCAGGAAGTTCTCATGCTGTGGAGAACTGTGGAAGTAAATTATTGTGTGACCTTACTTTCTCTTTAAAGCAGACCAAAAGGCACAAATTATTATTGATCCACATAACTTAAATTCTAGGGGGCATCCCAAATCAGGATGCACATCAAGAGTTAGGTTATGTGGATCAGAAGTCATTTGTGCTTTCGGTCTACCTTGCCAACAAACTAACAGCTAAACCATAACAAGGAAATCTCAGAAGTCTCCCTTACCCTCTGCAGCAAATACAATACCCCACCTTCCCTCAAACACTGGACAGAAGCAAGACTTTTTTTTTACTTTGGCTTTTTTTTAAGCTGACCTTTGATCCATTTGTGGCTTTCTTCTTTCCTTCTGACTGGGATCTGCTCTCAGGTTGCTCCTGGCCGAAGCAGCAACATATCTCCACGTTTCCTGTGTGACCCCTCCCCTCCATGACAACCAGAGAGCCAGGGGAGGGGACAGAGCACACAGGCAGGACTGGGATCATCTCGTGTCAAAAATAAAGAGAATCTCAGCAGGGGCAGACAGGGCGGTTGGGGGAGTCTTTGCTGCTCTTTTCATGGCAGCAGATTTCTCCCCTCTCCATAGCAGTGCTGTGCTTTGCGAGGTACCGAGGCTGAGGAGGAAGTATGAGCCTTGGGGGTGGGGCTTATGCTCGTGCTCACAGGCTGAGCAAGTGCAGCCTCACAACTCTCCCTCCGCCTCTCCTCCCCTCACTGACTGCTGACCGTGTGCCGATCAGCGGCTCCTGTACACTCATGTGCGAGAGCGGCCACAGTGGGGGGAACAGCGGCCTTTCCTGCTGCCGGCCTACCGGGATTTTGCCCGGTATGCCCTATGGCCAGCCTGCCCCTGCCTGTGTGTGTCTTATGGAGCGATAAATACTGTATATGTATATTTATGATAAGTCCCGGGGCACTTTTTAACCAAAGTCCACCTCTTGTAGGAGGCTTGCCTGCATGTGTGTGCGGGCGGCTTGTCTGAATGTGTTTGTGGGGCTTGCCTGTATTGTTATTATGTCATTTTTAGGTGGTGTTTCCTTTCAAGGGTGTGGCTGGGGTGTGGTTTAATTGCAAAAAATTGCCCCGGGGCAATGATAAAAACCTAGGATAGTGAAAATCCGAATTTTTATTCCCCTTAAACTGTGGTAACTGAACCACCCGCCGCACCCCCTTTCTCTAAGGAGCAAAATGCTGTTCTGCTGCTCTGTTCCCTGCTTCAAGGGCGCCTAGGCTCTGCTCATACGGCTGGCCTATAGCTAGCACCTTTGTCTGGCATCTACAGTGTCTGGCCGCTGTAGCACCTGTCTTTCAGTGAGCAAGTGGCTGGTACACCCTTGATTGTGCTTGGGATCCCCATGAGATGCTGGGGCCTGGAGAATCTGCCCCATTGCTCCAATGATAATCCAGCTCTGTAGATACCTACAGTCAGATTGTACCCGTAAGCCTTCATCCTGCAAGAGTTAAATCACCAAACTATGGAGTGTTGTCTAAGCTCATCTTACAACAGCAAATAGCCAACCTGGTGTCTCAAAACCAAGCTGAGGAAAACTACCAGTCAATGATCTTGAAGGGAGAGCTATTCTGCAGAAACTAATCAAGGCCACCAGTTTCACCAGCTGCACATGGTTAACAGCTCTAAAAATCTTTTGAGAAGCTTACCTACCAACCACACCTAAGCTGAATCTGTGCTGGGACAGTTACCATTCAACAAGTTCATACAATCTTCCAGATTCATAGAAACAAACTCCCTCACTCATCACACCTATTGTAATGTTGAGTCTTTGATCACCACTCTGCCTGGAAAGACAGACAATACTTGCAAAGGCTCTTGTGCAAAATTACTGCATCTAACAGCCTCAAATAGGAAACCCTGCTTGGACAGGAGGCCCATTCCAAGTAGATGTAGTTGAGCCTAACCCCTTGCTCAGGAAAGAAGTCCCATAAATGTTCCCAATCAATCAACTTTTGAATGATATTGATATTCTGTAAGCAAAAGTTTTTATGTCTGATAAAACCAAAATGAGTCCACAGACTTGGTGCCTGGACTTATGGTATGCATCAATTCTATTGCATTATTTTAAATAATGTGTGTTTACAGTGGGGCAAAACTGGCTCTGGAATCTATGAGACTTCCACTCACCAGGCTTAATTGAACTATAGTACTGTCTTTATACAGGCAAGTAAGAATTTAGCACTTTCTTTGTACAGTCAAGCATTAAAGCGGACAAAAACCCTCAGAGGAGAGGATGTTGGTGGTCGCCGGCACCGCCGTTATAGGACAGGTTGTCCCCCTGTGCTGGAACCCCCCACAAGACCTCTGGGCAGCCAATTGCAGCATGGGATTCGCGGGGGAGGAGCAAGGATAAGGTAAAGGTTATGGGCGTCCTGGGGGGTTATTTAGGGGGGATGGTGTTGGTCTGCTTTAAGACAAATAGTAAGAGTAGGAACTGGTCGGAGATGAGACTACCTTCATGGGGCTTGACCAGATTCAAAATATAATTTGATTATAGATTGACAGATTGCAGAGCATTCATATAGGCTATGTAGCGCTAAGTAATGTTATGTGGCTTTCATGCAACAATACATCAGTGATCTGTTGTTATGCTACCACACGTTTTGAATCAGGAGCAAGAAAACTCATATATGATGCTCCTTCTATTCTCTCAGCATTTTCCCCTGTTTAAAGTGGGCCAAAACCAAAATCGGTCCAGGAATTTATAAGATTGAGTCCCTTCCCCCGGGCATCCAAAATCGGCATGCCCCTCTGTGTGAAACCCCTCCCTATACACTTACCTTGTTTCCCGGTCCAACGGCGCATGCACTAGCCGCGGGTGCATCTCCGCTATCCCTCTAGAAGTGCGCCTGACCGCGCCAGGCATTTGTGAATGGCTGGTGCGGGCATGGTCCCTGTTAGAGGGAAGCATGCGCCATAGGACCGGGAAAAGGTTAGTTGTCATCCACAATCTGGGGGGTTTCACACAGTGGGGCACCTCAGGAAAGGACCAAATTCCTGGGTTTTGGTCCACTTTAAGAAAGTGACTATCATGTTGGTATTGCTCTTTCCGATATAAGCTGCTCAGCCAATTACTGTTCAAATTAATGACCCTAGCAAAGGGCAGAGCAAGAACGTTTTTGACCATTGCTATGAACTACAAGCTGTCATTTTTTTCCCCAGTCCAAGCCACATATCCAACATTTTAGGAAATTAATGGGGAATCAGGAAATGACTGGTAGTGTAAAACAGATCATTACAGCAGATTTATATTGGTTGCCTTGCAGACAGAGTTAGGAGTTAAAACAGTTTTTCGGTCTACAGATTATTTTTCCGTCAACATTTTTTGTGTGTTTATTTTTTGCAGTTTAACATCGCACAAGCAAATGAAGGCTGGCATCTTGCTACGTCTATCTCTCATGTTGCGCTTTCTCCCCAGGGCATTACATTTGCTTACGCACACAAGCTATTTCTTCCAGCTCACTCATACTAGCTCCATGCTACATTACGCATTTGTTACAGACACCACACTGCTTTACAGTCGCACAGCAATGAAGGGTACGGTACAAGTCTAGTTATTTTATTAGTCAGTGAGATTAGAATGGCCCAACACTGTAACACAGGTTAGCAAATTAAATGTCACTTTCTATCAACTTAAAGTGGACCAACACCCAGGGGGGATCAGCCCGGGAATCTATAAGATTCCCGGGCTGATCAGATCCCTCCCCGCGGGGCATCCGAAATCGGGATGCCCCGCTGTGTGAAACCCCACAGGACGCCCAGAAACCTTACCTTATCCCCGTTCCAACGGCGCATGCGCGAGCCGCGGCCGCATCTCGCGCTGCTCTCTAGCAGGGCGCGCACCAGCGCCAGCCGTTCGTGAATGGCCGGCGCGGGCGCGCTCCCTGTTAGAGGGAAGCGCGAGATGCGGCCTCCTGCATGCTCAGAGCCGCTGTGGTTGTCCGTCGCTTGTCCGTACATACCACAGCGGCTCTGAGCGCTCTGATTGGACGAGCGCTCGTGTAGGAGCGGGGTGAGGTGAGTTTTTTAGGCCGATCTGGGGGGTTTCACGCAGCGGGGTGCCCCGCAGAAGTGGACCAAAACCCAGGATAGTGAAAATCCTGGGTGTTGGTCCACTTTAAATGCACATTTAGTGGATGAACTAACAATTTTTGAAAGCATGACATGAAATTATGGATTTTTAATGGAGGATAGAAATAAATGATTTTTTTAAGGACATTAACCTTGATTCACTAAGAGTTGAAAAAAATTCTCTTGGTAGTAAAAAAAATCAATTCATGAGAGAATTTCACTGTTAGTGAAGTCACCAGATAGGAAGACCATGAAAGTCAATGGCATTTTTTACTACAGGTAAAAAGGGGTAAAAAGTTCAATATTTTTTTTAGGAGTAAAAAAGTGCCATTGACTTTCATTGTCTTCCTATCTGGTGATTCACTTAAAGTGAAATTCTCAGGCTTTTTTCTCATGAATTGAATTTTTCACTACCATGAGAATTTTTTTCAAGTCTTAGTGAATCAAGGCCATTGTCTCAGTGGTCCATGGCTCCTTCCAGAGGCTAGGGGCACTGTCAGTTGGCATGTACCAGCATTCGCTGAGCCGCGTCCTGACTAAATTTCTTGATGGCATGGCTGTCCTGCAGGAGAAATACATCTCTTTCCCTGACATCATGGCAGCCTGGAAGGAGGTGAGGTTGGATTTTTTCAACATTGCAAATATGCCAAGTGTCATGGGCACCATTGATTTTATGCATGTGGCCCTGGTTCCCCCAGCTGCTCAGGAGTATATGTTTCGGTATGTTTAGATCCACATAGCTCTTCCTTGTAGCCCACTCTCCTCTCTTGAGACTAGCCTAGCTTCCCCTCCCCCCAAACAGCTTCCCTGTGTATCAGTCTGTTTATGTCCACATAGCTCCACCTTGTAGCCCACTCCCCTCTCTTGAGGCTAGTCTAACTGCCCCCCCCCCACAGCTTCCCTGTGTCTCAGTCTGTTAAGGTCCACATAGCTCCACCTTGTAGCCCACTCCCCTCTCTTGAGGCTAGCTTAATATCCCACAGTTTTTACACCCGTTTTGAGAGTGCCGAGCTGATTGGCGATTGGTATGTGGGTAAATCTGTTTTTTGCTGGAGTGGATCTGCCAGTTTATTGTTTATGTTGCATTTTCAATGTGTTTTTCTTTTGTTATGTGCCCCCTTTTGTAATTGGTCCAAGTTTCTTATGTTAGCCAATTGCTCTCCCTGCCCTCCATCACTTCAACTGTGCTCATGCCCCTCTTTGAATGTACCCTTCTGCAACTGTTGCAGTTAAAAATGCTTGGCCCGAGCATCCTGCCTTACTTTTTGCTTGTTTGGCCCTACTATTTTGTGCTACTTACTATTTGGTCTAGGCAATTTTGATGTTGTGCTGCCTGTTAGTAATTTAATTTCCATTTTCATTTGTCTTTTAGGTGATTCAGGTTATCCCTTGCTGCTCTGACCTGTGACGCCCATCTTAAGACCCCAGACACCTGGCCAGGAGGCTTATAATGGGGTCGACCACCGCCACTGGGGCTGTAGTTAAGCATGCCTTTGGGCTGTTGAAGGGCCAATTTTGCTGCCTGGACCACACAGGGGGGTGTTCTTCAATACAAGCCAGAGAAGGTCATGCAAGTTATCATGGTGGGCATCAGCCTGTATAACTTTCCCTTGAGTGAGAGGGTGGCAGCATATTTGGAGGAGACAACCCCTGCTTCTGCTCCAGAGATTCCTAGACATCTGTATGCTGGTACCTAGAGCCATGTGGGTCAAAGCATTTGCCAGCATTTTATGGACTTACCTTCTGTTTTTTTCTCTAATTACATGTTAATTGTCACAAGTTGTTGGGTTATGACACAACTGTGGACGCAGGTCAACAGAAAATAGATCAATAAAAATGTGCCTGTCTGGCATAAATAAAGCTTTGTGACCCCCCACAAGTCCAGCATGGCAGGTTAGGGGGGTGTAGCCTGACTTCGGGTGTTTGCAGCTTGCTGTGCCTCAAGCCTCTCCAGCCATTGAAGGGAAACCTGGTAGGCCTCCAGCATTTGAAGGGAAACCTGGTTGTCATCTAGCCTTTAAAGGGCAACCTGGTTGGCTTCCAGCCTTTGAAGGGCAACCTGGTTGGCCTCCACCAGAGCCCCAAGCAGTGTCTCCATCTGCTGGTGGTGGCGCTGCTGCTCCACAACTACTGCAGCCAGGTCTTCAGGGAGCAAACTGGCGGTCCATCGCACAACTTCAAAATAACTATTGGCGTTTTGCTAAAAAGTGGTGCTGTTGGCCCCCAGTTTGCCTCCATAATTTGGCACCGCCTTACCAAAGACAGATAATGCCTGGCTGCAGGCCGGGGCTGTTTTCCTCCTGGGCACTCTGTGGAGCTAATGGGACTGCTGCTGGCAGAATGAAGCTGGAGCTGCAGGGAGGAGTGGTGATGGCCAGTGTCTGTGGTTCCAGCAGCTGGTGGAGGTGTCCAGATAATATTGGGGGTCTCATCAAGATATTCAGCATGCCCTTCCTCCAGCTCATTCATTTTATCCAGGAGAGGTGCCGTCTGTGTTGAGAAAGGTCAACATTAGTGTTGTTTTTCCCAATGTTACCACACAGACTCCAGGGCCTCAAACCTTACCCTGGGTTCACCCTCCTCCTTCACCCTGCTTCTTGCCCTTTGCCTATAAAGCTGACTCATTCACCTCATCACTGTCTGGACTCTGCTCCCTTGGTGTCTGGCTGGTGGGTGGACCTGGCCTTTATGTTGTCTTGGTGGTAACCAGAGTGGCCAACTGTGGGCTGCAGATGGCGGGTCTTCCAGGTGAGGTGCTGCTGGCTGGGGTGTTGCTGCAAAGTCACGGTAAATGCACTGGTAGTTTCCTTTTAAAGTGGACCAAAACCCAGCTCCATAAATTCCCCCCGGGGCATCCAAAATCGGTATGCTTCGCTGTGTGAAACCCCCCTAGGTTGCCCCATTCACTTACCTTGCTTCCAGGTCCAATGGTGCACGCATGGGCCCCGTCCGAGCGCGCTGGCAGCCACATCCCTCTAGCAGGGCACGTGCCCGCACCAGCCATTTGTGAATGGCCGGTGCAGGCACGATCCCTGTTAGAGGGAAGCAGGGGATGTGGCCACCAGTGCGCTTGGAGCCGCTGGCTTTAGACGCTGTCTTATATGGCGTGACGTTAGAGACTCCAAATGCTCTGATTGGACAAGCAGCCGCACTTGCGCCGTACGACCAGGAAGAGGTGAGTTTCTTTGGACAATCTGGGGGGTTTCACACACGATTGGGGTGCCCGGGGGAGAGGACCAAAACCCAGGATAGTCAACTTTAACAGTATATGTGGCCCTTCAAAATCCCTACAAGGGATATACACTGGGTTCCACATTGACTTGTGTCCCCGAATTCGGGTCTGCTCACACCCATGTTAGGGGTTACGTTTAAAGGTTGCCTAATATCCTTGGTGTGTGTAGTCGCACAACATATGTTGTGCAGACAAGCACTTAAATATGGCTGTGCATGTGGGAACTAAGGTTGGCGGGTGGTGTATTTGGTTGGCCTACATCCCCCGTGCCCAGCTACAATTTGCTAACAAGTCTTGCCACTGGTGGGCACATTCCGCCTATCGGTGTCCATGGTGGCCCACACCCCCTGGTAGGTGTTGGGGTAGAGCATCCCCAACTCCTGTTCCTCAGCAATGGTAAATTGTAGAGTTTGGGGGAGTCTCCCACCAGTTTGCAAGCTATTTTCAAACAAAGGAAATTGTGGCTTTAGTGATTTGCCCAATGTTTTCTGTACAAGCAGCCCTCTAGATGTTCAGATCTTACCCCTCAGCCCGCCTGGTGCTGAGTTTCCGCTGAATCACCACCTTCAGGCCGATTCACTTTTTCATGGCCTGGGCACCTTCCTTGGGTTCTGGCCCCATCCCCATCTTGTAGCGGGCAATCTCCAACCTAAACTGCTCCTACAACGACTTGGGGGGTTGAGCGGGACCGGGTATAATCGCGTATCATTTTTGCCAACACCATGCACCCTCCTGCTGGCCATCATTAAAGTGGACCAACACCCTCAAAAACGACATAACTCTATTCACTTTAATAGTAAAAGACACTTACCTTTTGATCACTGTTGGAGCCGTCTGTCCCTCGCTGCGCCTGGAATCTTCTGAATCCTCCGCCGGAAGTCCCGCTCTCCAGCTCTTGTCCGGTCATTAGCATTTTTTGTCGTCGCTGAGCTCTTCTTTCTTCTCGCGTTACTTCTGTCTGTGCTCCTCTTCTCATGATGTCATCCGGGGGCGTGGCCTCTCGCTGCTCTCCGGAGCGAGCGTAGTGCAGCGAGACCTGAGGCTGGGGTCGGTGGATCGGGTCACCGGGCGGTCCCTGACCATGACCGCTGGGAGACAGCAAAGGGCCCTGGCAGTGGAGGCGGCAGGTGATGACGGTTGTGCGCACCCGTACCCGCACCTATCTACCGCGCATGCGCGCGATTTTAACAGGAAGAGGTCAAAGGATCTCTTCCTGTTTGGGGGGAAAATGAAGATGGTGGCCGGATTTTAAAATTATAGCGACGCGCAGAGGGAGCATAACAGGTAAGTTTTTTTTCCCTAACTATGCTAATCGGGTCTTTCTGCTTATTTTGTATATTTTAAAAATAGACATTAAAAAAAAAAGGGGGCAGGGTGTTGGTCCACTTTAAATTGGCCACTCAACTTGGCCCTTTCTAAAGGGGGAGTCACTATGTCCACTCCCATGCCCAGAGCTGTGGAAATGCCGCTCTACTCTTGGCTCCTCCGTGGGCTCCGCTGTGGAATCTGCAGTGGGACTCACACTGGGGTCTGTCCTGGGGTCCTCATAGTGCTCCGGTGTCCTGACTGTTGGTTGTTCCATTGTGGGCTGTGCCGTTATGCCTGGGAGCCCTGGTTTTCTAACTCCCGCTTCTGATGCCTTAAACTGCTGCAGGTGACCCACTTAGAGTGGCTAGTGTGGGGATCATCAGGGAAGTGCCTGTTGAACAAATGGCAGGTCCTGGAGCTGTGGTACCTGGGCCGAGTGCTGCAGGTTCCTCTGCCATGCCTGTGTGCCTGGTTCTGGGTGCTGTGGTGGGGCCTATGATGTGGCATAGTGAGCTCCTAAGTCAGAAGTGGCAAGCAAATCTGCCCCTCGGCTGTATTCTTTCATACTTAATTGTATGAGTAATTGTATTGGAAACTATTTGGTTTATTTAACAGCCCCTCAAAGGTGCAAGCAACCTATAGGTTACATGTGCAAATGGATGCAGGTACACTTATGGGTCCACCAAGGTGTGCAGGTGCTTGTGCACCTCAGCGCAGGGGTGCGTCATACAGCCAACATCCAAAGACATCCAACATGGCACCCACCGTGTTCACCCGTGAGCAGCCTGTGGGAGTGAAAGGACCGTTGTCAGCCTAGTCGAAATCAAAGTAATAGCTTAACCCTAAAAGAGTGGAGGTGGGCAGATTTCACCTGACCCACTTTTGCCTGGGGTCCAGTAGCAGCTGCCTACCCTTCCCTGCACTGTATCTATACCCCTCAGGGTTCAGAACATTTTATATTTCCAGAAATGATGCTGGGGTGATTATATGTTTTTTTTGTTTTGCCTGGGTAGGGACCTTAATCCTAATTGGAGACTGTTCCAAAAATAAAAATTAAAGTAATTGTCTAAGCAAAACAAAAAACACATACCTTTTGCCCCCCACAGTTGATGTGCCCAAATCTAAGTGAAAATCTTACTAATGACATAATTCACTTTAGTACATTTATTTAATTAAGAACATTATATCTAAGTCTGCCAACACTAGTCTAAACTACATATATACGAGGGAGCCTGCCAAGAATGCACTCAGCAACGTTTGAAAGAGCATGATGTTATTATCTAGTTCATAAATGAAGGAAATAGTCACAATATCTCAATGAGCAATCACATGGCAGCTCGGTTAATGAGAACTCTTGCTGTATAAAGATTATTCATAATATATATCCAGGCCATCTATCATGTAGCTGAACAGGGCTGGCAGCCTTTCACAGTTACATATACTTTTTGCAGTCAGCTGCTTCCATTGTGAACAAGGAAACAATGATCCACCTATGATAACTAGCATTGATTGTTGGTACATTTCTATGGACTTTGTTGCAGTTTAAAAGTAGCCTTGTAGACATAGTAAACTTGTAATTTCTGCTGCTGATATTCCAGGCATTACAAGCCATAGTCAATTGGCAAGCCACAACAGTTTATTGTCAATGGCATGTGCAATTGTGTGCAATCTTACCAGGGTAACTTACTATTACTATTACAGAGCACGAAGTAAGAATGGAGTTTAAGAGTAGGCACTAAGAAGGCTGTCAGTTTCAATGGAATCTTGGGCACTGGTTGCCTGCAGATCTTCTGCCTACTATGGCCTTGCACCTGTTCCTGCACGCAATAGAATGCTGAACGACCAGCTCTGTTTCTGCACTTACCCGGATTCTGAGCTTCTCGGCTTTGTTCTTGCACACACTCTGTACCAGACTCAGGCCTTTCTGCAGCGCAGTACAGCTCCTCTTGCTGGCAGACTCCTCACTCGGAAGCTGCCTTGTGTGGTAGTACTGCAGACATTTTCTGCTGGCCTCCTCCCAGCTGAGCCAGGGTTATAACATCATCTTGCCTTCCACCTTCTGAGTTCCAGTTCGGCTCATGAAATCTGCAACTGATTATTACCTGACACTCTGACATTTTCAAGTAAAATTACTGTTACGGGCATACTTTACTTTGGGATGTTTGGGAACTCTTCCCTTGATAGTACCAATGCATGTTGGGTATTGTTCTGTTTGAGGAACCTTGCTTTTTGAGATTTAACTAGTTTTTTATTGTCTGCATATAGTTTTTTTTTAGGATAATGTGGCTTTGTTTCTTTTTTATTCTTTTTTAGGGAAACTCTGTGCAACTAAAGAATTAATTGAGGGATTACTTCCAGAAAACTGTGGCCACAATAAACAAGCCTGGTACGCCTAGAAAGCTTGAGGTTGTTACATCCAGAGAATATATAGGCTGTATTTCAAATGTAAAGGGTTGGTTTCCTTGAAAAACTGAAAGTTGCTCATAGCGCATAGCATAGTTTTACTTTATCTGAAAGTCTTGTAAAGCTCTGTTTCAGTTTCGGAGAGTCTCCTGGGCAGGAAAGGGTGTCTACCAATAGATATATGGTACCGCTGTAACTTGGAGAAATTGGGATTTCACAAGCAAAAATATTTTATTGACAAACTTACATTTTTACATGTAAAACACATACTTTATTTTAATACTATTCTGGATATGTGCCCCATTTGTAGACTCAGATTAGGAATGAGTATAAGGTGTATGTACATGGGAGCACGCCTCTTTTCTGGCTGTGCCTACAATTGGTTGTATAGTAGTAGTCTGGGTCTACATCGTCCGATCCACAACCAGGTACTTGACACTTTCCCTGATGCAATTGGCCATTCTCACGTGCTTCAAGAAATTGACCATTGTACCCATCCACAAGAATATCCAGCCATCCTGGCACTCTAGACCCTGATCTGTCACATTTTGCATATCATTCTATCGCACCTGGACAGTGGCAGAGGGAAGTATGGTAGAGAGAACTTTCTGACAGTCATGCGGCAGGTATTGAAAGCAGGGATTTGTGTATCAGACCCCTTCGTCCTGAGCAACGGGGACCCTCAAGGGTGCCTGCTGAGCCCTTTATTGTACTCCCTGTACACTCATGACTGTGCAGCCATATCCAGCTCTACCACCATCATCAAATATGCTGATGATACAGTGGTGATGGACATGATCTCCAACAATATCAACTATATAAAAAATATATAGTCTTGGTGCCGTGAAACCACCTCCTACTGTCACCAAAACTAAGGAGATGATAGTGGACTACAGTACAATTAGTGATAAATGGCACTATAGTGGAGAGCTTGCATGAGTTCAAATAACTCTCACACATGATCTCTTGTGGTCCTCCCACATCAGCACCATAGCAAAAAAGAGTCGTTACCACCTTAGGTGCTTGAAGGAGTACACTCTCCCAACTACAATACTGAAGTGGTTCTACACCAGCATCACCCCGAGTGTCCTGACGGGGTGCATTACCTGTTGGTATGGATATAGTAACAAACAGGAGAAGCAGGCTTTACAAAGGGTGGCAAGGATTGCCAAACTCATCAAATGGACCCAGCTTCATACTCTGGTAACTATTTACCACGATGATACAAAACAATAGCTGAGAGGATGGCTAAAGAGCCCCAATAATGGTCTCTTAGCATAATGCCATCAGGTAAGTGGTTTTGGGCTATAGGGCCTCCACAGTGAGAATGAGGAGCATTTTTTCTTCCCATAGACAGTAAGGGCCCTAAACCTAAAAACCTACTCAACATCAGGCCCCCACACTCTTCTCTCTCTTTCTCTCTCTCTCTCTCTCTCTCTCTCTCTATATATATATATATATATATATATATATATATATATTTGCTGGTTCCGGGGTTTAGGCCTCCCCCAGTATATTTTTGAATAGCCTATGACCAAGACCTCACTATTAGTGGTTCATATACATTTATTTCTTGTGTTCCTTGGTAAAAATTACTGTTTACATTAAAACCACATCATACATGCTAACATACATATGCAGTCATGTTTGAAATCACTGTATTCATACAACTTGTATGTACATTCTATACATTTTGTTAATGGTTTTACATTTCTTCCATCTGGTGATCAGATTTCCCTCCCTGGGCAAACATGTTTCGCCTTTGGCGTTTGGCTTCCTCAGTGCCCCTAATTTGATGGAAGATATTTTTAAAAATTATGTTAGCAATAAATACCCAATGTGGCATAAACGTTTTTTAACGTTATTCACAACCTTATTTTGTATACCTTCAAAGGGAATCTTATTCCATCAGAGGGACAACAATATCAAAGAGTCAATAGAAAAATTAAACAAAGAAATTATACAAAACAAAGAAAAGAAATTTTTCCGGGATAAGCTAGCATACAGGCAAAAAGAAGCCTATATATGGCCAGACCAATCAAATTACATGCGAGGGAGAAGAGACCATCCAGGGAGATTTTCTAATTCATCGGATACATCATCATCCAGAGAAAGGCCAACAAGATACAATATAGACAGCTGGGGCCCACAACGTAGGTTTAAAACCCCTATAGAGAGGGACAGAAAGTCCAAAAAGGGCTTGTTATCTGCCCAGAGGGAAACCCTAGCGAAAGATAGAGAAGAAAATCTGAAATACGTCACCAAACGGAAAATTGAGGATAGAAATACATCGCAGGAAGAGTTAAATGAATATTCTAATTATAGAGGCGATTTTTTAGGAGAAGGAGAAATGCCCGCAGGAATGCGAGACGGAGGGCAGCCCGAAGAGGGACGAAAAAATCCAACTCAGAAACCCAAAAAGCCGACGATGTTCCCCACAGCCCAAACCAAACAACCACACAACGACCTTTAGCTAATAACGCACAAATGGACGTAATTAACCTGTCCACATACAAACTAACGGATGAGGAGATTGAGACCTTGAGATTAGGACTCAACTATTGTCCAACCAAGAACTTGGACGTATTTGAGACCATTAAGGATCTCCATCTCTTCTCACGAAAAATAATTTGTAGATATCAGTTTATGCCTAAGGATGGGGAACCTAGAAGTCAGGAGGGAGCGCCATCAGAACAGCAATTAGAAAAAGACATGGAAGAGCTGGCAATGGAAGTGGCAGGCCTCCAGGGGGGACTAGTAAGCCAAAAGAGTAGAAAGAAACTTAAAAAATCTTCCACCTATTACCCACCGATGGGAGTCAATCATAACGTGGCGACCTTCCTAGATCTGGTAACAACTGAAGTTGAGCAAATACCCAAAAAATTAAAACACCAATCCAACCTGGATACCAAACTGCAGGAGGCGCTCCGCAGCCTAGAAACAAACACACAGATTATAGTGAAGCCGGCAGACAAGGGAGGAAACATTGTCATAATGTCGGTGGAACAATATGAGGAAATGTGTCACCGCATTCTCAATAACAAAGATTGGTACGAAAGGGCCTCCATGTCCAGACTCGCCAGGGATGCACAAGAATACCATGACATTGTCCACGAGGCCCGCGACCGGGGGGTGATAGATGCCTCCACGGCTGGCTTCTTGGAGTCCCCATGCCCGAAAATTCCAACTTTCTATGCACTTCCGAAAGTGCATAAGTCCAGGACCTCACCCCCTGGACGACCCATAGTGTCGGGCATGGGGGCCTTAACCGAGAATGCCAGCCGATATGTGGATCAGCATTTGCAGCCCCTGGTGGCGGGCCTACCATCTTTCGTCAAGGACACGGGCCATATAGTCCGTGTCCTTGATGACCTGTGGGTAAGTCCAGATGCATTCCTGGTGACTCTGGACGTGGAGGCCCTGTACTCTAGTATCCCACACGAGGAGGGACTCAAGGCAGTCAAAGCCTTCCTCAGTGAATTGGATATAGAAAAGCACAATCACAACACGTTCCTGCTTCGGCTCCTCAACTTCATCCTCACCCACAACCTCTTTCTCTTCAAAAACATCCTTTACCACCAGATACAGGGAACGGCGATGGGGACGACTTGTGCCCCATCGTTCGCTAACCTGTATCTGGGATGGTGGGAGAGGGGGTTGTGGGCGGAGGACCAGATGGCCAAGTACCTGTGTCACGTTTCGGCGTGGCACAGGTACATAGATGACATCTTGGTCATCTGGGAGGGGCCGAAGCAGGAGCTGGAGGAATTTATTATCCTCCTTAATCAAAACAATCTAAATCTTAAGCTAACATGGGAATACAGCACGAGCAAAGTAACATTTTTAGACATCTCTATAATGAAAGATGATCAAGGCCATATCACAACTACATTATACCGCAAGGATACAGCGGCTAACACAATGTTGAGAGCTACTAGCTCCCACCCTAAGCACTTGCTGAAAAGCATCCCATATGGGGAGTACATCAGAGCGCGAAGGAACTGTAGTACGTTGGAAGCGTACCAAGAAGAGGCAAATTTGATTAGACAAAGGCTATTACAACGGGGCTACAAACAATCAGCGCTGAAACAGGCTTACCATAAAGCAAAGAAATATGATAGACCAACCTTGCTATACAAACCGAGAAAAGAAAATACTCAACAAGGCCCAGCACTAATACTAACATATAGTGAGTCCCACAAAAACATACGCCAAATAGTCAAAAAATACTGGCCTATCCTTTTAAATGATGATAATCTTAAAAGCTTCCTCCCCCAGGAACCTCAATTAATCTTCAGGCGGTCCCCAAACATACGGGACAGATTGGTGCATAGTCACCACAATACTAATAGGAAGGAGAAATGCTGTAAACAACAAGGCACATATCGCTGTGGCGGGTGCAACATGTGCCGTTACGTACAACCAGGAGATACTTTTACAACAAATGGAAAAGATAGTTATAAAATAAAACATTTCATCAATTGCTCCTCTACCAATATTATATATATGTTAACATGTGACTGCGGATCCTTTTACATTGGTAAAACAAACCGTCAATTCAGACGCCGCATATACGAACATGTATACAGCATAAAAGTAGGTAACCAGAAAACACCGGTCGGTCGCCACTTTATGAAATACCACAATCAAAATCCCAATTCAATAAAATTTCAAGGCATTGATAGAATACATGATCCCCAAAGAGGGGGAAATATAGAGAAATTGACATTACAATTGGAGACGCGATGGATCTATAGACTGGGGGCATCCCGGCATCCAGGTTTAAATGACATGTTCAGTTTTAAATCATTCTTATAACACAAATGCAGTGAACGGGTGACTGTGGAAATGTATATAATTGTAGATAGGGGAAAGGGGTGGGGGTCAGGTAATGTGCGGGGGGATGCTGTACTTGATAAAAGGCGAAGTGCATTATTAACTGTGTAATATGGAACATAAAATATGGGAATGTCAACAATGAATGTAAACCCTGGAGATTTAGGACCAGGAGCCTTGGAATAAGATGGGGAATACAGTGCTAATCCCGGATATGTGCGCAAAGTAAGCGCTAATGGCAGGTGTCAGAATGTAGGAGATATCCCTTTAAGTAGACCGAGTCTACAAAATAAAATAGGCTGCACGATTATTGCAAATATAATCTATTAATTCACCTATTACTTTAGACAAAATAAGAGACACGCGTGTAGTTATAACGCAATAAATGTATATAACAAGGAGCAGTAATTATATGATAAGTAAGGGGAAAGGAAAATGCAGGGATCGGGGCTCCGACAAAATGGGCCCCGCAATACAGACACCGCACTGTGCGCTTGGTAAGGCTCCCAAAAAAATGGAGTCCCCGAGCGCGATAGAGGGCGGCATGCGACGTCACATCCGGCATAGTTTCCGGATGGACGTCGCTTGCGCTCCAGGGCCTGGAGCGCATACCGGCGCCTTCGGCGGACGCGGGCGGGGGCGCGCTCCCGGCCCTGAAGCGCATATAAATGGCCGCCCAGGTGGCGCCGCCTGACACCCCTAGACGAACGAGCAGGTTACATGTGGAGAGGACGGCACGGAACAGGCAGCCACCACAATAGCGCAGCGCAACTCCGGGACCTTAAAGGTACAGTACCACACAAATTAAGGTAACTAAAGTATTAAAGTAACTGAGGGAATGAGATGGGGGGAATTACATGGAGTTCTTATTTTCCCCTAGAAAGTGGCCAGTGACGGGCGAAGGGGATATTAAAAGCCCAAGCAAACCCGGGGACATAACGGAGACAAGCCTGGGGCACAAAGTAAGAAAAAACATGCTAAAACAGTAAATTTGAAAAGCATTCTTATTTAGTACCTTATCACTGAAGTACCCCATCTATTTCCAGGGCGACCTTGGACTGGATCTCTAGGGGAACCTATTAAATATGTAACATAAACGTTATGATCGAATGTGACTTGATGAGATTCCCTTTGAAGGTATACAAAATAAGGTTGTGAATAACGTTAAAAAACGTTTATGCCACATTGGGTATTTATTGCTAACATAATTTTTAAAAATATCTTCCATCAAATTAGGGGCACTGAGGAAGCCAAACGCCAAAGGCGAAACATGTTTGCCCAGGGAGGGAAATCTGATCACCAGATGGAAGAAATGTAAAACCATTAACAAAATGTATAGAATGTACATACAAGTTGTATGAATACAGTGATTTCAAACATGACTGCATATGTATGTTAGCATGTATGATGTGGTTTTAATGTAAACAGTAATTTTTACCAAGGAACACAAGAAATAAATGTATATGAACCACTAATAGTGAGGTCTTGGTCATAGGCTATTCAAAAATATACTGGGGGAGGCCTAAACCCCGGAACCAGCAAATATATATATTGGCTTGACCTTGTACCCGCTAGATTAAAGTATCACATGTTTTCAAGGGTCGCACAAACAACCCACTAGTAGAGATTTATATATATATATATATATATATATATATAAGTCAATCAGGGTAAAGTATTGTATCCCCATACATACAACTAGGGACACATCCATATTATACAGATTCCATATTATACATAAATAAATGTGATTATTCTTAAAATGGCCTCTGGATGTGAGCAGGTAATAATTGGTACATTTGCAAACCATAGAAAGGTATCAAGATTTCAAGGAGTTGGATCATACAAAATAGCCTCACAACCATACCTTGTAGTCTGTTAATATGGTGGTTATTTTGACAGTAGACACTGGGTAAGTGTTCTAGGGCAAAAAAATATACAAGTGTCAACTATAGTGATTAAAATACTTTTGTATATTGTACATTCATATACATATGGTGAACATTATATTCCTGAATTGATCATGCATTTACAGATACACGGAATAAATCTATTTGGTAACGTAAATGTACTCGGTTGTGTGAACTCAGAATTCAGAGAATAGTGTAATTAACACTGACCAATCTGTATAACGCTACCTGAGAGGAGAAATCCCTCGGTTAAAAATTCCAACAATTTTTGAGGCCTAATTAGTCAGAGGCAATGATACCTAGATGTTTCTGATTAAATTAAAAGGTGGAAACACCCCCTCAAACAAAACTTCCCTTTGGTAATACTATTGCATTTGTTTATTCATACTTTTATGTATATATACTAGCCTATTTTTCCTGACAGGATCGCGGAAAACATTAACCCTTTATTTACTCTCCCTCTTAACCTGCCTTTTCATCCACAGTGCACCTACACTAATCTTTTCTCCACCTAGGTCCACACCTATGTTAGAACAGATTAACCCATCTAGATTTATTAATTAATTACATCCAGCCCTGGCGCTTTTCACCATGCGGCGTCCTCAGACAGCATTTTATTAATTGCCACAGTGATACAGGATATAAGTGTTCCTTGTATAGTAGATGGTCTGTCCTCATTAATCAGGATGAGCACTATGTGTTAGGTGCCTTTCGTAAGCTGCAGGCTCACAACTTTACTCCACGACACACCTGCAATGCCGTCTAATCCACCACTCCTCATTGTGGACACTGCCCAGCCACAGAATCTACATGCAAGAGCCCCTGCAGTGGTATTTTTATACACTAAGGCCCTTATTTAACAAGGGATAGCGCCAGGTAGCGAATGGTGAGCGAACGGTAATGACGCTCACCGCCACGAGAACGCCGGCTCCCCTCCGCAATCACACATTTATCAAGCCGATCCTGCTTAGCGACTGACAGAGCGCCAGATAGCGAATCATTCATCATTATTCCAGCCTCACCCCACAGCGCCAGCGAGCGACCTTGAACAGCGACAGGTATGACCTCTCGCTACCTGGCGCTCTCCAATGCATTTCAATGGAGCAACCTTTAAATATTCATAATTAATTGCTATTATTTATTTATTTATTTTTTTTTAATGTCAAAAATTCTGTGACCACTTCTGCAATGTTAGATTTTTTTTTTAAGGTAAAAAAAAAAAAAAAAATTTGTGCAGAATTGATATTACAGGTCTGATATTAATGTATTCATATTACAAAATGTTTTGAAAAACATGTTTTTTTTTTTTTTCTAAAAATATGGTTGTTTGGGGGTTAAAAAACTACTTTTAACCCATCGCCGCCAGCGCTCTGGGGTTTAAACAAGCATTTCACAGCGCGAGAATTTTTGGAGTGTGATTTGTTAATGAATATGCTGGGAGCCGTTCGCTACGGCCGTTCGCTGTCATGCGCCCCCATACAGCGCGGAACCTGTCAAACAGCGACTCCTAACCCCGTATTCAACATTACCGCACACCGACTGAGTGAAAATAACGCTACTGTCGCTCATCTGTCGCTACCTGGCGCTATTAATGAATCAGCCTGAAAGATAGATCACACACATCTTGCTTTGAGACACCATAACATCACTTTGATGTCCATAAACCAAATACATTGCATTATCAAAAGTAATCTTTTATTCATCACACTAGCTACTGTCTTGATTTCAAGATGGTCAACCTGAAAAATGTAATGTTAACAAATGTATTCAATTTCTATGTTGCATAAGAGCCTAATTAGATATAATCCAGGTACAATGCCTGGTATATAATGCAATATGAAAGGAACGTATAACGAATGTGGCCAAAGTACCTACCGTATATACTCGAGTATAAGCCGAGTTTTTCAGCCCACTTTTTGGGCTGAAAAAAGCAGCCTCGGCTTATACTCGAGTCAGTGACTTACCTGAGCGAGGGCAGAAGAGCCTCCGAGGCGGCAGACGTGACGTGGCGGCGCGGAGGCTTCAGAACTCGGCGGGGAGATCAGTACACCCAGCGCGAGGTGGGTGTACCAAGATGGCGGCCCGGGCCTCAGTGACGCGACGTGACGTGCGGCGCGGAGCGCGCCGGCCGCCATCTTGGTACACCTACCTCGCGCTGGGTGTACTGATCTCCCCGCCGAGTTCTGAAGCCTCTGAGGCGGCTCTTCTGCCCGGCGTCTAGATGGACCCATGCCGTCGTCCCGCGCCGTCCTCACTCTCTCCCGCACCGTCGCTGGAAGGAGCCTCGCTGAAGATCCTGCAGGAGCTGAACTGGTGAGTGTGTGTGTTGTGTGCATTGTATGTGTGCTGTGTTGTGTGCTGTGTGTGTATGTGTGCTGTATTGTGTGCTGTGTTGTGTGCTGTGTGTGCCTTGTGTGTGTATGTGTGCTGTATTGTGTGCTGTGTTGTGTGCCTCGGCTTATACTCGGGTCAATAACTTTTTCCAGGTTTTTGGGGTAAAATTAGGTGCCTCGGCTTATATTCGGGTCGGCCTATACTCGAGTATATACGGTATCTTCCCATGCTCATTCACATGCTCTATATTCTAAAACCATGTTGCCAAGAAATATCCATTTCCCTACACGTAAGTTCATAACAGGGTCAAACTCTTATGAGCAGCTAAGAAACTGCTGTCATGCCAAGATTTCCATTGTTACTGTGCTTATTGATGAATAAGTATATCTGGAAGACACACTGCACAGTAGACATCTTGTATCATAACCATTAACCAAAAACAAAAATAGGGAACCTAAGGGAAAAAAAGGGAAGGGATTCAGGATTACCCTGGCAAAGACCTGTCATGGCTTAGGTGATAAATAAGTGAAGAAGGCTGGCACCTGACGCGACAGTCTTCATTCTTGTTTCACAGTGGGTGACCCCAGAAAGGCAGGTATGAAAAATACCACAGCATAATAGGCAAGTGTAACTGTAGAAACCTTTATATCCATTTCCTTACACATAAGTTTAATAACGGGATCAGACTCTTGAAGACAGCTAACAAACCACTGTCATGTCAAGATTTCCAATGTTGCTGTGCTTATTCGTAGATTAGTATATCTGGAAGCCACGCTGCACAGTAGATAACTTGCATTATAGCCATTGCCCACTCTAGGGACTCTGGGCCAAAGATAGGCTCAGTATGCAGATAACACTGGTGAAGATGTGTCATGGATTGGGCGATGAATGAGTAAAGAAGGCTGGCCCCCGACACTACAATCTTCATTCTTATTTCACAGTGGGTGACCCCAGAAAGGCAGGTGTGAAGAAGATTACAGCATAATAGACACGTACAACTGTGAAGAAGAAAAAAAAATGTTTATATATAGAATTAAAGTAAAATAAAAAAAAAATTGTGACAAACAAACCAATTTATATACAACATGCAACTACAACATTTGCAAACTCTGTAGATGACAAACTACTAATAGTGATCAAATACGACTAATGTGATAGACTATATATTTTGCAAAAACCCTAAATGAAAAATAAAACACCAAGCTGATAGTGACAATCACAGATTAAGACTATTATGCATTAATCCCTACCTAAAAAAGAGAAGAGTGTCACTTGCCTGGGGCCTGGGCTTCCAACAAATAGATCCATGATCGTTCACAATGACACAATTTAATTTTCAGGTTACCCCCTCTCCCCCTTAGCCTTACTCGTTCCAAGTCAGTTACTCTAAGACTATGGATAGCCCCCCGATGGACCTCCAAAAAATGTTGCGCCACCTGTGATATTATATGTCCATGTTGGATATCCTGCTGAGCCAATTTAATATTTGAGAAGTGGCCCTGGATACGTGTATGTAGCTCATTCTGAGTCTCGCTCACATACATCTTAGGGCAAGAACAAGTTAGCCCTCTTGTCTTACAATTGATAAAATAATCAATGGCAATTTTACGCTGGGCCCATTTGTTCACCACTAACTTTGTTTTATTAATTCCTGGGCAGATGTTGCAAGTACACACAAAAATAACTGCCTTTCATGTTGCCGTCCGACAACCAGTTTAGTGGGGGGGGAGAAAATCTCACAAAGTGGGTGTCCTCTTCACTGTTATTTTGGGCCCTACCAACTCAGGAAATCGGTTCTGGGTCAGTTCACAAAACGTGCCAGTGTTTTCCCAAAATACAGTAAAAGGTGGGTATACATGGATGGTCTACAGTCAATCAGGCAATCTAGTTCTTGTTTGTAGGACAAAGTGGGATTAGATGGGAGTGGGACATAATGGTCCCTATTTCCAAGCTGTCGTTCCACCTCTTTGCAGTAGTACTCATTGGAGAGTACCACCATAGTGCCCCTTTGTCTGATTCTTTTATGGTAATTAGGGGACTAGACTATACATTTTTAATTGCCTTTCTCTCTTCTACCGTGATATTCTCCCCCTTATGGGTAGAGGCCAGATGTCTGATATCTGCACTGGCCAGATTGTAAAACACTGGCACTGCCGATGACACCATTAGGGGTGGACAAAAAGTTGGGGGAGTGCTTGTTGGCATTGGTTGTTCCTACCATTTCATCCCGATTGGATGTATGTGGGACCTGATCATCCAGTATTCCAGTGGGTGCCATTGTAACTGCTTGTGGTATATCATCCAATCGACTATTTTGTGAAAAAAAATTTCTTAACAAGAGTCTCCAGCAGAACATGAACAACACAAGTCAGTAATTGAAAAGCAGTAGAACCACAGTCTGGGAGGCTCGGGAGCTATGATCTATAGGAGAAAAAATGTTAATCCACACCTTTCTCCGCTTATTTTCTTTCTCAGTTTCCCTTTTCCTTTTTTAATGCTGAATACATATATACAGATACACCAGGACTAGGCATCTAAGGAATAGAAAACCATAACAAAGTAGAAGGGAGGGTCTGTCAGCCTGGAATGGATGTAGAAGAGAAAATAATTCTACAGATGATTGTCACAGAATTGTATTTTCTCTCCCAATCTATTCCAGGTCGTCAGCTCCAGAAACGAACAGGGCCTCCAAAAGCAGTGCCCTACGCCTGGGAGGGATCCCGAAGCATAAAAGAGTAGCCAAAAACAAATTAACTAACTACTGTATGTAAAACCTTTCTACCAAATGCGGAACCGCTGAGGCTCTAACATCTACCTTATAAAACTTTGTAACTGTATGAACCGAAGTCCAAGTAGCGACTTTACATACCTGTTCCATCAAAGGTGCTGGTGCTGAAAAGCCCAGGAAGTGCCAATAGCTCGAGTGTAATGAGCTGTAACACGAAAGGGAGGTTCCTTTCCTTTGGCAGCATAGGCCCTGACTACCGCCTGTCTTATCCATCGGCTGATGGTGGACTTAGCTGGCAGAAGACCGTTTTGAGGACCTTTGGCTATAACAAATAAGAACTCCGACTTATGAAAAGACTTTGTAGCAGAAATATAATACCTTAAAGCTCTTACTACGTCCAAAGAATGCCTTTACTTGGGATTAGCTGGAATCGGACATAAAGATGGTAAAACCACCTCCTCATTGAGATGAAAAGGAGAAACCACTTTGGGAAGAAAATCCAGCTTAAATTGAAAGACAGCCTTATCCCTCTGTAACTTGAAATAAGGAGAATTAACCGACAAGGCTGCGAATTCAGAAACCCGTCTAACCAAAGTAAGAGCTACTAGAAAAATGACCTTAAGAGTCAATAAGGTTGGAGAAGCATCTATCAAGGGCTCGAACAGAGCGCCCTGCAGGGCCAACAGTACTAAATTCAAGTCCCAAACCGGTAAAATAGGCTTGCGCAGCAGGCGAGTGACTCCTTGGAAAAAGGTCTTAATAAGTCTACTCTCTGCAATAGGTTTCTGAAAAAAGATGGATAGGGCAGAAACATTCCTCTTTAGTTCATCCTCCAGACCCTTCATTAGAAATTCCAGGATCCTGGAGATAGAAAACTTTCTACAAAAAGGGTTTCTAGATGAACACCAGGCGATGAAAGCCTGCCAAACCCTGTACCATAGTGTAAATTACCTTGGCAGATAAACCCCTCTCTGTTAAGATCATGGTTTCAATAGCTAAGCCGTCAAAGCCAGCATTCATAAATTGGGCTGCCGAAGAGACCCTTGTGTGAGAAGATCTAGATCGTAGGGGGGGGCGCCAATGCTCCCCTGCCGAGATTCTTACTATGGCCTTGATTCACTAAAAGTAAGGTTCATTCATTCATTCATTCAATCATTGTTAATGTTTGATTATGTTTAATTTTGCACTTTGCATTCGTTCGGTGCATAATTTTTTGATGATGGTGGTTTAGGTGCCCTTTTGGCAGTGTTGCTCTGCATTGCTTTACATCTGTTGTTATTGTACCTATTTATTTGGGTGGTTTGCAGATTTGCCCTGAGTTTTAACAGTTGCCCTGAGTGTCATCGTTAGCATGCACATATCTGGAACGGTGCTAGTTTGGTCGCCCCAAATAGGCCTGACGTACTTACATTTCCAAACCACATTAAAGGTTTCTGTTGCATCCAGGGCCAGCTCCAGGGTTTTGTGGCCATCTTGTGTCACGTCACTTGTGCGGCTCTGTGAATGGTGACCGGTATACTCACCACCATATTAAAGTGGGCCAAAACCCAGGATTTTGACTATCCTGGATCTTGGACCTTGCCCTCGGGTGCCCCAATTCGGGGGGCCCCGTTGTGTGAAACCCCCATAGGTTGACAAAACCAACTCACCTCTTCCCGGTCCTACAACGCATGTGCAGCCTCTAGTCCAATCAGTGTGCCGACACCCACATCCCCTGCTTCCCTCTAACAGGGAGCATGTCCGTGTCGGCCATTCACAAATGCCTGGTGCGGGCACGTGCCCTGCTGGAGGGATGTTCAGTTGGATCGGGAAAGAAGGTAAGCGTTTAAGTGTTTCTTAAAGTGGATCAAAACCTACGCTGATTGGAATAAAATACCCGGCCAGATTGATTTCCTCCCCCTGGGGCATCCAAAAATGGGATGCCCCGATGTGTGAAACCACCCAGCTCTCCCCATACACTTACCTTGTTTCCTGGTCCAACGGCGCATACGTGAACCGCGGCCACATCCCCACTATCCCTCAAGCAGGACGCGCCAGGCATTTGTGAATGGCCAGCGCAGGCACACTCTCTGTTAGAGGTAAGCGGGGGATGCTGCTGCCAGCGCGCTTGGAGCCTCTGGCATTAGACGAAGACTTTGACGACGTGACGTCAGCGCTGATTGGATGGGCGGCCGCACATGCGCCGTAGGACCGGGAGGAGGTGAGTTTAGATCAGTGATCTGGGGCGTTTCACACAGCGGGGCAGCCCCGATTGGGGAAAAGGACCAAAACCCAGGATAGTAAAAATCATGGATTTTGACCCAATATAAACCCTTAAATGTTTTTTTAATATTTTGGGATGCTCATTTTTCTGTCTGCTATATTTATGTTGTCATGGCGTTAGGTATTGTTTACATCACTTACATTTATCAAGTTGTGCAGCAGCATGCAATGTGGTAAATAAAACATCGCACATGTTACTGTGCTCATGTGTCTTCCTCATGGTGCCCCGTGATAGTTGTATCTAGGCTGTACTCAGGCATCCAGAAAGCACATTTGGCTTGATGCAGAGCCTCCCCGTTCAGTTCTCCCGTGCGTTTTCCCGTTGGTTTGGGGCTTTGATCGGGTCAGGAAAGGGTGCTACGTTGATTTTACTGTGCGCTTATGCGCTCAGGTGTGCGCTCAGCCGCCTTTCCGTTTGTCGGCTCGCACGAGGCTGTTTCCCGGGAAAACGGACGCCTCGTTCATTGGCCCGTTTTTTCCAGTGATGCAGAGCCTTGATTTCCGATTGAAATCAGCCTAATAAAACGGGGCCGCCGAGCCTTCACTTACGGCCAGTCTGACCAGCCGTATTGGAGCTCCGTGCTTTTTGGGAATGCATTCCTCTGTGGGCCAACATCAAAGGCGCCAGCTACGCCGTCTGATAGTTCTGAGTATGGCAGAAACCAGGCTGCAGCGCACGCCTTTGGACATCGATGGCATGAGTGACGTTGACCTATTCGAGCTCACCCGCCTTAACCGCGTTTCTCTCCATGTCTTGTATAGCGAGCTGCGGCCATGGTTAGCCCCCACCACAAGAAAGGGGCATGCAATTGCAGGTATGACCAAATTGGTTGGCTGCCTGCAATTTTTGGCGAACGGCTCGTTCCAGAGACTGGGTGCCTTCTCCCTGGGGATGTCCCAGTCTACGCTGAGCCGCAGCCTAACCAAGTTTTTGGATGGCATGGCTACCCTGGCACAGAATTAAATTTTTTTCCCTCAAACAGGGGAAGCCTGGAATGCGGTTAAGTTGGGCTTTTATAACATAGCCGACATGCCCAACGTCCTTGGTGCAATCGATTGCACACATGTCTCGCTCATCCCCCCTGCGGACCAGGAATATCTGTTCAGGTATGTGGTTTGGTTCTGCTTTTTTTCTGGTTAACAAACATTTATTAAGGCTCACACTAATTCCACTGTTGTTTTGCTTGGTGCAGGAACAGGAAGATGGGCCATTCCATCAATGTTCAGGCAGTGGCGGGCCCTGATCTTCAATTTTTCAGTCTGTTTGCTGGCTTTCCTGGGTCCACGCATGATGCGCACATTTTGAGGAACTCCAGCCTCTATCAACGGTTTCAATCTGGAGATATTTCTGGAGGATGGTTACTGGGTATGTGTATTAAAGTTGTATTAGTTGGCCCCCAGGTTTGAATGTGGATTTGCCACTACTCCACTAATCTGTGAGACCTTTCCTTGAAATGTGAAAATGTTTTTTATTTAGCTTGTTTACAAATTAATGGGTGAAAGTATTCACCACTATTGGTTTATGTTTTGGCACTCTTATCTAAGTAGCATTACACAGACATTTTTAATGAGTGTACAGGTTGCATGTGTTTGTAGGCTCATTAAAAATGTCAATTACTCCCACCATACCTAGCTCACCGATTTGTCCCTGTGTACTAATGTTTATATGCACACCTAAACCTTTTTTTAGCCATCCACCTTATGTTTGTCTTTTGGATTTTTGCAGGTGACTCAGGCTATCCCTTGTTACCATGGCTGCTCACACCCATCCTGCACCCATCTTCCCAGGCACAGGAGCGCTACAACACAGCCCATAGGAGGTCTCGCTCTGTGGTGGAACGTACCTTTGGGTTGTGGAAGATGCGTTTCCGATGTCTGGATCACAGTGGGGGTTCTCTTCAGTATCAGCCTGGCAAGGTTATCAAAATAATTATTGCTTGTGGGGTCCTGCACAACCTTGCCATTAGAAGCAGGATTGCTCGATATACTGACCTGGGTGCAGAACCTTTACCTATTTCTGACGAGCAGACCCCTCCTTACACTGGTACACAAAGTGGCCCAGCACACACAATCCGTGCCGACCTTGTGGCCAATGTATTTTCTTGAAACCACCCCCTGTCTGCAGGCTGGGGAAGATTAAATCACACTTAAGAAGTGTTACATGCTGGTCCAAAAGCGACTCTAAATGCATTTGGGCTTTACCTCTGCTGCCGGCGCATGTCCATTTTTGGACAACTATATGATTTCAGGTCCACAACTGTCCGCTTGATTTGTTTAGTATCTCGACGGACAGAACCCCATAATGTACCCAAACAGCATTGGCAACAGCCATGCTTTGTGCTTAGGTTTTGTGGGTATGCTTAGTGTGTTGAGGTTGAGTATGCTGCAGGATCTTACTAGATTTAGCACCCTGGTGTGTTTGTTTGTTTTTTTCTGGCGGGGGTGAATGGGTTAATGTCTCCTTGCTCCTGCGTTTTGGGGAATGTGCCTGTGTCTGTGGAGTACCCACCGTTTAAGTTGGTGCATGTTCTGCATGTGTGTTGTGCCTGCTCTTCTGTTTTATTTAGAATGAGGCATGTGTGCGGCTGCTATGTGCCTTTGGCCTTGCTTGGCTATTTTTGCTCACTTTAGGTCTGCCAATATTGATATGGTATCCTACACCGAGCGGAGTGGTTTTTTCTTTAAATATGTTTCCCGTGTGGGCGTGCACAACAGCGAGTGCGCGCCTGCGCGCACGCACGCACGTCAACGCGGGGGAACGTCAGAGCTATCTAGCTTTGGAAAGAAGACAAGATGTCGCCCGCCATCTTTACCCCGGAGCAGGAAGACATCATCATGGATGTGAGTATGCGAGCGTGCGTTTATGTGCGCGCACACATTCCTTGTAATTAAAATAAAAAAAAAACAAGAATAGTCTGAAACAACTTCGTTTGTCACGTTACATACCAGCCCACCTTAGTTTAACACATGTACGCAGCAACAAACTAGCCTACATGCAGAGAGCAGAACTAGGGCAATGTGAGGCAGCAAGAGGTTAATAAAGTGACTTGAGTTAGGCCAGGAAACTTGTTAATGTATTTGGTGGATTAATGGTGTGTCCTTGTATTTTTTAATAACAGATGATGCTGAGGAATCGCTACGACTTCCTGACGTCAGATTATGCCAAACGGACGTTGGCCCTGGAGGTGGTGGAGGCGATAGAACGCCGATCCCAAACCACCTATACCTTCACCCAGATCGCCCAACACTGGTCTGATTTAAAAAGAAGGCGTAAGCCCCGGGTGAGGCGGTACTTCAACAAACATTTCCCATGTAAGTGTAGAAAATGTAAATGCACCTATAACCCTGGCATCGCCTGGGCGTGGTTTAATGATTGTGTTTGTATTTCAGCCCATGAATGGAATCTACGGTTCCGCCCCACCCGGACCAGGACACGCAGCCCAGTGTTGGGCGAAACAGGTGAAGGTGTAGGTGGCCCACCGCCAGGGTCAACGGCCACCCCCTCCTCTGTAAGTGACTCGGAGGAGCCGCTGGACCTCAGCATGCAGGGGAGGGGGCAATCTGACGGCAGGAGGTCGAGCAGAACAGAGCCTCAACCGGACTCCGGTAAGGGAAATATAGTTAGATATGTGGAAATACATGCATTAAATACAGATACTCATGTGCACTATTGTTGTAGATTCAGACGTCGCTGGAACATCCCAAGGGATGAGTGAGGAAGGGGGCGAGGAGGAAGAGGTTGCTGGGGAAGGTGAGTAGATTGATACCTAGAAGCCTAACTTAATATTATATTCATGAAAGAACAACAGTCTCTAATATCAGTGTGTTTGTCATCCATATAGATTCACAACAGCAACAGAGGGAGGCTGAAGGGAGACTCCGCCCCCGACGCAATGTGCGGCCTAAACCTTGTAAGTGGTGTTTATTTAAACTAAAGAAAATGAGCAAACAATTACATTTGAAACTGAAAATTCAGAAACATTTCCAAATTAATTTAAAATAAAAAAACCTTAAAGCGGACCTTAACTCTGAATAGAAGAGTTTATCTTAAATATTTCCCACACCCTGTACATACAGATTGTCCACCTTACAAATCATCTTACAAACCTTTTCCAGAGCACAGCTCTGCTCTGTGTGAGCAAAGCACAGCTATAACCCACCCCCTGTACCTTATCCAACTCTCCTCTCCTCAGTAAGTGTGATGCTTCTGAGTCAAGATGGCGGCGCACATATCCTAAATTCCTGAACTGAGTTGCAGCCCAGTGGGGGAAATAATAATAATTGTTTGACTAAAAACTTACTATATATTATTTTAAGATGCTGCGGAATCTTGTTAAAATAGTTTGGGCTTTTCATTAAATCACGCAGAAGGTCCGGTTTGAAAAGGGCCCCAAAAAAACCATGCCCAACCAAACCAAAAAAACAATGCTAAACTAGTGTTGTTTTTCATTCACAGATCAAAGAAGACAACATCCACAAGACCCCGAGGCCTAATTTTTAAAATTTTTTTAAAAATGTAAAGATTTATTTCTTTCTGTTTTACCCCCCCCCAAAAAACCTTAAAAAAACAACAAAAAAAACAACGTTTGAATAATAAAAAAATTATAATATTTTGAGAGTTGTCTTTCCTGCAAGTGCAATCACACAACATCAGCACACATTTACATGACACAAAAGGTTTAGATATGGGACAATAAATCCGAAAAACACACAAACAATTAAGGTATGCATTAAGGACAAGGAAGAAGGAACAACCAAGGAGATTAAGTTATGCATTAAGGACAAGGAAGAAGGAACAACCAAGGAGATTAAGGTATGCATTAAGGACAAGGAAGAAGGAACAACCAAGGAGATTAAGGTATGCATTAAGGACAAGGAAGAAGGAACAACCAAGGAGATTAAGGTATGCATTAAGGACAAGGAAGAAGGAACAACCAAGGAGATTAAGTTATGCATTAAGGACAAGGAAGAAGGAACAACCAAGGAGATTAAGGTATGCATTAAGGACAAGGAAGAAGGAACAACCAAGGAGATTAAGGTATGCATTAAGGACAAGGAAGAAGGAACAACCAAGGAGATTAAGGTATGCAATGGAGGTTGAGGGATGTGCGCTTGCGTGTAGCCAGATTGCCAACTGAATAGCCATGGAGATGTAAGTATACTTGAAAAAAACACCAAAATGGAAGGTCAAATACGACGGAAGGCAAGCAGGTACGTTCAAAAAGGCAGGAAAAATCATTGAAAAACGGGCCGCCCGTGTGAACGGGAACGGGAGCCCCGATCAAATTGAAGGCACCCGAGAGAGCAAAAAAAGCTTTCCGAGTGAAGTCAAATTGACGGATCAGTTAGGGAGCCTTTCCTACGGAGGCTATGCATCACATTTGAGCCACGATTCAAACAGGAGCCCCGGACAATTGGAAGGTTTTAAGGGCAGTTCAGAGGAGGCTCTGCATCAGGCCAATTGAGCCTCATCTATTTTGTTCCTCACCATGACATGTCCTCTGTCCGGTGTGCGCCACTATGTTTTATTTCATATAAATGTTTTTGCTAATATGAGTAGGGGCCTATATTGAACATCATTTTACACAATTTTATGTTCCTATGCCTCCCTCCTTATGGTGCACTATGGGCTTTTTTTGCATGTATAGTGGATAGAAAGAATCCATGGTGGGAGTCAGAAAACAAACTTTTCTCCTCCTGAAAGCTGCAAAAAATTGTGTGAAACACTTGAATTTAACTCATGTGAGGAGTCAGTCCATGGCACCTGAATCACTAGAATTGTTTTTCACTTGAAAATTCCACACAAATTATTTTCGAAAATCGAATTATTTTCGAGTGCTTTTTCTCTCACTCGAATTGAATTAGCAAAAACGAAAGTAAAACGGCTTTCAGGACTGTTGAATCGCACGCAGAATTTTCGAGCACAAAATCGCACCTTTTTCTTAAAAAAAAATGCGAAAATTTGAATTAGACCTTTAATGAATCAAGCCCGATGTCTGAGAACCAGCTTCTCCTTGGCAAGCGAGGGGCCACTAGAATGGTTGGCACCCCCTCTCAAGCTGCCTTCTTTAGAACTCACCCTTGGAGTGGAAATGGAGGGAACGCATAAAGAAGGCTGAAACTCTGACCAGGGAAGGGTCAGTGCATCCGTTGCCATTGCTAGAGGGTCCCTGGATAGAGAGACAAACCTCGGAAGTTTCCGGTTGTGTCGGGACACAAAGAGATCTACATCCAGGCGACTTCAGCGCAAGCAAAAGTCCTGAAAAACCCTCTGACTGAGTGACCATTCTCCCTGGTGCAGGACCGTTCTGCTGAAACAGGCCTGCAATTTGTCCACTCCTGGAATGTGATATGTCGAGATGCAGGGAACATTCCTCTCGGCACAAAGAATGATCCGGCATACCTGTTGACCTAGTTGTGTTCGACTTTGAATAACTGACTATCCAGCTGAACTCTTCTAGTGTTGACAACACTGTCTGTGTATCCTTCTCAGCCTCCTGAAAAAACGTAGCCCTGATCAGTAAGCAGGGATTATGTGTATCCCCTGTGCCCTCAGAAAAGCCATGAGTCCTGCTAAAACCTTGGTAAACGCCCTTGGAACTGAGGGCAGGTCGAAGACCAGAGCCACAAACTGAATATGTAGGCCATCCAGCGCAAAACACAGATACTTCTGATGACCCAGAAAGATGGGGATGTGAAGATAGGCATGCTTTATATACACTGTGGACATCCAATCTCCCGGCTGAAGTGACATCACTGTGGATCTTAAGGATTCCATGCAAAAGTGTCTCAGACAGACAAACTTGTTTAGACCCTTCACCCTGGCGCCTAATATAACCAAATCATCCATAGCCGTAATGCCATAACTGTTAATCCCCAAACAAGTCTGAACGAATCGAGAGCCCCAGTCATGTGAATGACCTCGGGACCTAGTCTTAGCAGCGACTAAAAGTAGCACAGGCAGGCCGCGAAAGCAAGACTACCATAGAAAAGGCGCCCCTGGCCAAATGATCAATGCCCTTCTCTGTAGGATCTCTTAAAGAAGCATTGTTGGTAGGGGGCATGACTATTGTGTTAGAAAGACCCGACTCAGGAGTGTCTACTACCAGAGGAAGAGTCCATGACTTAACCATATCTGATGGAAAAGGATATCTTGTATCTAAAGTATTAGGAATGGAAGGAATCTTATCTGGCTTCTCCCATTTCTTCCGAACCATATTAGAAAAATGAGACTGTTCAGAGAAAACACGTCTAGGTGCTTCGGGCTTAAATAAGCTCTCCCTTTTCCATTTTTGGGGGCTCTGGGAGGCAAAATATGCAGAACCTCAATGAGGTTCTCCATCTCGTCCCTGACCAAAGAATCCTCCTCAGAAGAGGAATCAAGACCCAAACAACTGTCTTCCCCACTAGAGGGAAGCTTGCCCTCAGACAGCTGTTCCTCATCCTCCCCAGAAACTAGTGATGCATACAAATCTCCCTCAGAATTAGAGGAACATAAATGTTTCCTTTTCTCCACGACCTTCTTTGGACCTGATGGAGCAAGCTGCCTTTCAAAGTGAGCAGACCTCTCTGCAATATATAACTACAACGCACTATCCCTTCTTCCCACATCTATAACAGAAAAAATAAAAATATATTTACTTACAAGAGCCATAAAAAAGGCATAATCATACATTAATAAATCTTACATAAATAAAAAAGTACTTACAGACTGACCAAGGCTGGAGTGCTTCCACGAGACAGGAATGCAGTTCCGAGCAGGCTGTGATCCAGAAGCCGCGCAGGCCATCGGAGCAGCGTCAGAGAGTGGCGAGGGAAGCAGCAGCCGTGGTAACCAAAATGGCAGGAAGGGCGCAATCCCTGAGGTAAGTTAGGTCAGCCTGCCAGCGACCCCGCTCCCCACTGTTATTGAGCAGCCGGGCGGGCAGCCGGACAGGCGGGCGGACAGGCAGGAGCGGACCGAGTGAATGAACAACTCTCGCTCCCCTGCTAAGCAGAAGAGCCTCAAATAACAACCGCTGCCCATACACACCTTATGTGCGCGTGAAGCCGATGTCCACCTGATATTTTGGCTCTGTGCCTGCTGAGCACACGGGGAGTTCCAGCGGGAGTGTCAATCATAGCATGTTGTTTCTTGTTGTTTTGTAAGATTTGATTACATCTCGATCTTGTGTAATTGTACCCTATTCACCCTGTGTAATTGTACCCTCTTTATTGACCATTGTCTCTGTGTTCTTTGAAATAACGGATATATAAAGAACTACAATCGTTTGTGTGTTTCCATTGTGTTACAGTTATAAATAATAATAATAATAATGATAATATATATATATATATATATATATATATATATATATATATATATATATTTTGTTTTTTTTTGTTTGCCACTTCAAGCCAAGCCAGGCAATATATATATATATATATATATATATATATATTGGTTATTATTTTAGTTATAATATTTATAAAGTTATGCACACCACTCAAAGATATGATGCAAAAAATAATTTATATTAATAGTTCAGATGACAAAAAGGCTATTTACAAATTTCATAGTATCAATAATGTAATCTGAATTTGCACACGATCTGACATTATACATATACTTGTATCCCCTTCACACTGTAACCGAGAATAAAGTTTGTATAGGTGAATGGATCAATAAGATTCAAAATATACAAGGATAAGCATCCAAGTGATAAAATGCCATATATCCTGATAATTCCCTGGTACAGTGTTAGGGGTAGGTAAACATTATGTAACGTATTCAGCACGAGCTACATAGCTCCATATTAATCGAGCACCTGAAGGTCAAGCGAATGCCCAGGGGGATCAGATTGAGTATCAGACCCACTTTCTGTCGTGAGGACAAAGAATCTTGTGCCAACTGGTTCAAGATTCTGAATAAATGCAGTTTAGATCTCATGACCTTGACAATACAAAAGATTCAAAATCATCTTGGTACCATTGAGAATAAAATGCGGGAAATAAATGCACAGTTAGAAAAAAAACTTTCCTACTCCCGACTTTCAGAGATTTATAGAAGAAACTAAGGCCAAATTGGAGGATTATCGGACAAGTACGCTGAACCCTAAACATAACAAATACCGCAGGGATGCCCTTGACTATCAGGAAGATAGGGTCTATACTTGTCACAACATCCATAGACAAGGCAGGACCCCAAGGGTATCAATAAAAACTCCAAAAGTATTTGATCACTACACAGCCTCTAACCCCTGTTTTTATATACCTCTGAATGCACAAGAGCATTATCAATCCACCCGGGAGACCGATTGTGGTGGGGGCTAACTCAGTATTTCAACCCATTGCATCCTTTTTAGATTGGATTCTCCAACCAAAGGTAATTTAGACTAGATCTTTCCTTCTTGATATGGGTGACTTTCTGACCAAGATTAATCATCTTGGGATACTACCTAGTGATTCTATTCTCTGTAGTATGGACGTAACATCTCTATATACTTCTATCACACATGAAGCAGGTATGTGTTATCCATAATACCTTAGCCTCTATGGACAGTTGCACCTCTTACAAATGGTTTTGACTAGAAATTATTTTTGCTATCAAGATGATTTCTATTTACAGATCCAAGGTACAACAATGGGGCCCAACGTGTCCCCAGCATACGCAAATTCATTCATGGCGGATTTGGAAGAAATATTTGTCTATAATGATCAAGATTACATTGATCATGTCCTAGCCTGGTATCGGTACATTGAAAATATATTTTTTATTTGGCAGGGTAGTGATACCGACCTTTTTTCACCTTTTTTCCTTCAAAACATGCCTTGACACCAAGGTCTCTACAATCTCGTTCACCTTGGAACAGAGCCCCGCGCTGGGATATTTTTTAGATGTTTTTATTCTTAATCAGGGTGGACAGATAGCTACTGACCTGTATAAAAAACGTACAGATCATAACACTTATCTTAGGGTGGTTAGCTTTCACCCGAGATGCCTCAAAGAGGGACTTCCCTGCAGCCAATTTGTGAGGATTAAAAGGATCACCCACAAAGATGAGACTTTCTTAACACGGGCAGACGAAATGGCCAAAGACTTTCTGATGAGAGGCTATGATCCCAAAATGATTGAACAGGCAAAAATAAGGCTTTATCTCACAATCGACAGTCCCTCCTTCGATATAGACCCCGTCACCCCACAACAGTGGTTTCCTGTTCCAGTAATATACTCACTACATTTCACCCAAGTTGAACAAATAATCAGACGCCACTGGCAAATTTTGGGTGCTGAGCCGAGCCTCAAGTCTACTTTCTCACCACCACCGCTCTTTGTTTGATTAGAGCAGATTCTAGACCTACTCAATCTGAGCCCTCTGCACCATCAGGATCAAGTTGGCTAATGGACAGACAGAAACCGATTGGGATGTTCACCTGTGGCCACTGTAGCCAATGCGGGTACGTCATAAAAGGTAACTCATTACCGAGACTCCCGACTCCCTGCCCTACTCCAATCTAATTAGGGTAAAGGTACGAACTGCGTTCAATTGCCTAGGCCCCACTTTGACATGCTTCCTGTCGCTCGGACAAGGTCTAACACTAAGAAATTAGACTCCCCTAAGCCCCGACCGCTCCCACCCCTTCTTCCCTTCCCCTTCTCTTCCCAACCTCTCTCTACACCTTACCCCCTGAGAAGAGGCTTAACCTACATCTAACAAACATGGTACTGGATTCATAATTCGGCATGCACCCCTTAGCCTCTCACATCCCTGAAACAGCTTGAGGACTTATTGGAAGCCGTAACCTGCATGTAGATGGTCTATACCTGCTCAGGAGTCCTGGTGAAGGGGCAACGCTTTGGCATAGGTCTAAAACTTGAATTAATGGGTACCTCCTAGCACAAGCTGTCTTTATTTGTAAACTGTGCAAGTGAATGTCTGTTTCCAATTGTGATTTTATTCTCCATCTGATGTAATGGTATGCCTCCTCCCCTCCTCCCTTCCTTGTACCCCTCGATTATACTAAAAGGTAACTCATTTACGCATCCCCACTTGGGAAAGAGGTACATGATTAAAAAATTGCTCTAGTACATATGTAGTTTATTTGATCAAGTGCCCATGTGGATTAGGATACGTGGGCAAAACCACCCTTGAAGTTCGCATGCATATCAGCGAACACCATAGCAGCATTAGACGGGGCGACCTTACCTTGGCAGTTGCACAACATTTTTTATAGAGAGAACATCAGATCAACCAACTGAGATTTACGGTTATCGATCAAGTTGATACACCCCAACGAGGGGGAGATCGGGACAGACTATTATTACAAAGGGAATTAGAATGGATCTATCGGCTAGACACTAAGTCTCCATGTGGCCTTAATGAGGAAGCTGATTTTACCCCATATTATTGACATACGTAGCAACATTTTCCTTTTTCCCCATTTTTTCTAATTTATTTTAATATTTTCCCTTTTTTTACGTTTTCAGTCCTTTATGGACACATAACAATCTTTCATTAAATATTGATGTAGTTCCCCTTTAAATTATGCTTGGGGGATCCAAGATAGTAATGTTTGGACCAAAAGGTCTAACTCAATCTCAATTATAAGATTTCTCCTATTCGGAATGTAAGTATATTATTTCCTTTGAACCATCCTGTTTTCAAAATCGTATCATGATATAGATGCCAATATATGCATCAATACGATTTGCCGTTATGCTATATCATCTTTTTCCTATACTGTAGGTCCAGACAGAGCTATCCTGATCTCACAGAACATCTGCCATCTGCCTCCCTCATATTGAAGATCCCTCCGCTCCTGCCTCATTATTTGCAAACACCACATTTGTTCTATTGCTTGGTTTCCGTGTATAAATAATAAAGCATGTCGCCTTGTGCCGGCACACTCCTGATTGGCTGCACGCTGGACGTTGCTTATTGGCCTGCAAGGGGGGACACAGAAATATATAAAGAGCGTGTCTTTGATACACAGACATCACTCAGCTGAGGAAGAGGCTTAACAGCCTCGAAACGTCCCTCGAGCTACTGCTACAAATTGTGGGTAAATACTATTGTACTTGCTTTGTCTTTTGTCTGCTTAATGGTTACTGATGTTTGTGTTTGCTTTACTATACCTGCCCATACACAGCGCTCATCTAAATGCTCATTGGTTTAATGTTTGATATTTTAGTTTATTGCAAATTCACATCCTGCACATTAAGGATGGTTTAGCACTCCACCTGGGGCCTTTCAGTGATCTCACGGTGCTCGTTGCTGCAGCTATATAACATATCTTTGTTTCTACTATTACACTGTTCTTCACAGACTTTGTTCATGGCTGCACTTCAGAGCACCTCTGATCATCTTTGGCCACAAGGGGGTGACATCATTCATTCACATTTCATAATTTTTACATACCCCTAACACTGTATCAGGAGATTATCAGGATATATGACATTGTATCGCTTGGTCTTGTATATTTTGAATCTTATTGATCCATTTACCTTATTCTCAAACTTTACAAACTTTATTCTCAGTTACAGTGTGAAGGGGATACAAGCATATGTATAATGTCAGATCGTGTGTAAATTCAGATTACATGATTGATACTATGACATTTGTAAATAGACTTTTTATCATCTGAGCTATTAATATAAATTATGTTTGCAGCATTACTTTCTAAATATTATTTCTGGAATCTTTCATCTGCCAGGGTATTTGGATCTGGTAATTGCACCCCAAACTCAGTTCTGAATCATTGACTCTAAGTGTGCCATATCAGTTTGATGAATCTTATTATTTTAGTTATCACATTGTTTACATATCTGGCTTAGCCAGGCATAAGTTATTATTTTACTGATCATTGCTATATTTATTGATGCTTTTTATAATAATAATTGTTTACTAAATTGGCTATATTGGATCTAGGAGATATTAGATATAATTGTTTACAAATATTTGGATGAGTCATCCAGGAGATATTGGTTTATGATTATTTTAGGAAATTTAAATTGTTTACAAATTTGCACAAGCCATTCAGGAGACCAAATTGTTTATAATGTATATGCTAATTCGCCACAGTGAATTCAAATGCTAATTAGTCAACTAAACCATGTTTTGTACAGCCTTGGGTGACTTCAGAGTGTTAGAAAGGACTTTTAGGGCCATCAATCATTGTTTTCCATGCGTTTTAGATAAAAGTTCGTCACAAACTAGTTCGGATCAAACCAAGCTTTTTCAGAAAAGTTTGGCAAATCGCAAATGAACATTTGAAAAGTTTGCTCATCTCTATTTGGAATCATGTGTGATTAACATATCCACAATCACTGTTGAGCACTGCAGCAAGCCATGTTCCCAAGTGGACTTAAAATCATAATTTGGCTCCCAAGTTGGGAAAATTTGTACTCGGAGGCCCCGTGGGCAAATAGATACTTATATTCCAGCATAAACGAGTGTCCTCCCTTCTAGTCTGTCTTAACCATCTAGTAATCTCAACAAATGATTAAGTGTACTGGTAGTAATAGCTATGGCTGGTTCAAAAAAGTTTGTAATTTAGTTGTCCATTTATTCTCAATAGATTCCAAATTTAGGTTCGTGATGGCGTACAGATATAGCAAAGAAAGCCTCCAATGCCAGACTGTAGAAACAAATTATATCGCAAGGCCTGGTAAATTAATAAGCTGAAGTGCAAACCTCTAATTTACAATGACAAATAAGAAAACAAGAGCTTATTACCTGCTACAGGGAATGCACACCAAAAGACTTGTTAAAACATCTAGTTTATCGTTGCAATATCACCAAAATATAAAACACATGAAAATCACAATGACCAAAATACACATTAAAATCAAGGCTAGGAGGTCCTCCCGACAGCAATTGGAGCAACTAATCAGACCTCTAGCTGACTGTGAGGTCAGTACTAAAGTATTTATAATGCACAACCAGCAGACCAATAAATCAAAAACGAGAGCCAATGCATACAATATTGAATCACTAATACAGTCTCAGTTTCTCACTGCTGTGTTGCAGATAGAGATGCATAACTCCAAGTAGATGAAAGAAGCGTCTATATTAACACATCCTTCCAGATGATACAACGGTTTCAGTACACATGTATCTTTAATATATCAACAGCTGTTTCTTATGGATTTTCTTTGCCCCCTTCTTCCATCCTCACCACCCAGTTAGGGCCTGATGTCAGGGCCAGGAGAGCCATCTTTTATACTAGGAGGTGGGGCATCCATGGCATCTTCCCCATATCACTATTGATGTCACAGAAGGGTGGAGTGGTCAATATACCTGATTTAAGCATTTAAACATCATTGTAGACGTGGGGGAGATTCCATGAAGGCCCCTCCTAGTATGAAAGGCAGCTCCCTTGGCCCTTTATCAGACCCTCACTGGATAACGAGGATGGAAGAAGGGCCCATGTCCCCCCTTGATCCAGGAGGTATCGCCCCTTGACAGCCCCACCACCAAAAAAGGATGGTGGAGACTGTCAGGGGACCCTGGCAGAGGAGGAAGGGCCACCCCCCAGTGCAGGAATGAGGAAAGAAGACGGGACTGGTAAGCAGTTAAATTTAAATTAATAAACTTTATTGTGTTGTACCTTTTTTTAATCACTTGGGAGGAACTGGAAAAGGGGTACAGGGGGCACCTATACTAGCTTACCGAGTTTGGGTGCCACAAAGGCACCTGTAGAACTTGGCAAATGACATGTCGGTAGCCCGACATATTATCCGCACCCCCATTTGGGGCATCGGGGGTGCAGAAGAGCTACTGTAGAGCCCCGAGCTCATAGCAAAGGGTATAAGGGCTTGGAACTTGCATGATTTTTAACAATTTCCCCCCAGTGAAACCAATCGTTCTTACCAGCTTTTTGCTGGCATGAACGGCCGGCAAGAAAAAAATATTCTCGTCCATGTTTTTCCCCTGCAAAAAAAAAAAAAACACCCCTTGAATCACAAGAAAATTGATTTTTTATATGATTTTTCAAAAAATCACACCAAAAAAACTAAATTTTCACCAAAACATTCATGCAGACAAAAATAGGCGAGAACAGGGTTTTAATGTAAAAATCCACCCAAGATTGCAATCTTGTATGGCTCTGAATCAAGCCCAATATATGTTACTAAGACTGTAAACCTGTATTAATGTAATGTATAGTTCTTTCTTTCAATATACTTGATTTAAGCAACTACTGAATTTATTATTTTTACATTCTCCACCCCTCTCCTTCTGTATTCTTTTCATCTGTCTCTGTCATTGTTTCAATGTGAATGTATATCTGTGTTTGGGAGGCATCCTCCTGAAATCTTGCAGGACCCCTCTTAGCCAAAGGCTGGCTTTGTTCTTGTGGAATAAACATGGCATATGGATGATGAGTTTTGGTAGATTTGTGTTATCAGTGCCAGTATAGGGTTAAAAAATTAAGGAAATAATGCATAAGATAATGGACAGCTAAACAAAAAGGCCTTCTTGGCCACTACACCTAGGGTGGCAGGCTCTGGGGGATGTGCACAATGGTTTTCTGTGTCCCCTGTGGGTGGCCGAGATTTTAGGACTCTCTTTGCCTAAAATGAGCCCTCCTCTAATTGACATGTAATGGGTCTCTATATATACAGCTTTATAATAGGGCTGTAGGGGTGTAGGGAGAGTGATGAAATTATATATATATATATATATATATATATATGTATACATTTGTATCACTCTCATCGTGTACTGTATTCATACAGTAGATGGTCTATTCTGACATTTAAAGGGAATCTGCAGCAAGGAATGAAATGCACCTTAACTCGAATGCGGCTAAGAGGCCCACCAGAGGAAATGCATTAAAGTGGACCAAAACCAGTGCAGCCCATGAAATGTACCTCTTCAATGCATTTACTTAAAATAGATTGTTTGGTGTAAATATTAATGACAATCTATTCTGATGGGCTAAGCCTGTGCATTCTGAGAGAGAGTAGTAAGAATACTGGCGATCCCCGGGATTCCACAAACACCTGCACCCCAAATCGGGATGCCTATAATAAGCAGCCCAAGACCCAGATGTGTGAAAAGCCTGAATTTTAAGCCCTGGGTCAGGTCTTTGTGGGTGATCCCAGGGGGTTTTACACAGTCAGCCATCCCCGATTGGGATGCTCAACAGTGGAAACTAGCTACCCCTGGAGTCTACTAGACACCAGGGCTGGCCATTAATATATGCAACCCCCAGCAACGGGCTTAACTTTTACTGCTCATGCAGCCACAAAACCTGGACTTTTATCCAGGGCACTGGGCAGATCCCTTACTAGGGGGTTGAAGAGGCTCACATAGACAGAGAGACTGGAGGAAGGGAAGGCTCACTTAGACAGAGAGATTGGGAAAAGGAGAGGCTCACACAGACAGAGACTGGCGGAAGGAGGGGCTCAGACAGACATAGAGACTGGGGGATGGAGAGGCTCACACAGAAAGAGAGAATGGGGAAGGGGAGACTCACACAGACAGAGAGAGAAAACTGGGGGAAGGAAATGCTCACACAGACAGATTGGGGGAAGGAGATGCTCATACAGACACAGAGACTGAGGGAAGGAGATGCTCACACAGACATATGGCTTGATGCAGAGCCTCCCCGTTCAGCTATCCCGTGCGTTTTCCCGTTGGTTTTGGGCTTTGATCGGGTCAGGAAAGGGTGCTACGTTGATTTTAGTGTGCGTTTATGCGCTCAGGTGTGCGCTCAGCCGCCTTTCCGATTGTCGGCTCGCACAAGGCTGTTTTCCGGGAAAACGGACGCCTCGTTAATTGGCCCGTTTTTTTCAGTGATGCAGAGCCTTGGTTTCCGATTGAAATCAGCCTTATAAAACGGGGCCGCCGAGCCTTCACTTACGGCAAGTCTGACCAGCCGTATTGGAGCTCCGTGCTATTTGGGAATGCATTCCTCTGTGGGCCAACATCAAAGGCGCCAGCTACGCCGTCTGATAGTTCTGAGTATGGCAGAAACCAGGCTGCAGCGCACGCCTTTGGACATCGATGGCATGAGTGACGTTGACCTATTCGAGCTCACCCGCCTTAACCGTGTTTCTCTCCATGCCTTGTATAGCGAGCTGCGGCCATGGTTAGCCCCCACCACAAGAAAGGGGCATGCAATTGCAGGTATGACCAAATTGGTTGGCTGCCTGCAATTTTTGGTGAACGGCTCGTTCCAGAGACTGGGTGCCTTCTCCCTGGGGATGTCCCAGTCTACGCTGAGCCGCAGCCTAACCAAGTTTTTGGATGGCATGGCTACCCTGGCACAGAATTAAATTTTTTTCCCTCAAACAGGGGAAGCCTGGAATGCGGTTAAGTTGGGCTTTTATAACATAGCCGACATGCCCAACGTCCTTGGTGCAATCGATTGCACACATGTCTCGCTCATCCCCCCTGCGGACCAGGAATATCTGTTCAGGTATGTGGTTTGGGTCTGCTTTTTTTCTGGTTATCACACATTTTTTATGGCTCACACTAATTCCACTGTTGTTTTGCTTGGTGCAGGAACAGGAAGATGGGCCATTCCATCAATGTTCAGGCAGTGGCGGGCCCTGATCTTCAATTTTTCAGTCTGTTTGCTGGCTTTCCTGGGTCCACGCATGATGCGCACATTTTGAGGAACTCCAGCCTCTATCAACGGTTTCAATCTGGGGATATTTCTGGAGGATGGTTACTGGGTATGTGTATTAAAGTTGTATTTCTTGGCCCCCAGGTTTGAATGTGGATTTGCCACTACCCCACTAATCTGTGAGACCTTTCCTGGAAACTTGAAAAAGGTTTTTGGTTTAATTAATGGGTGAAAGTATTCTCCACTATTGGCTTATGTTCTGGCCCTCTTATCTCAGTAGCATTACGCAGACATTTTTAAGGAGTGTACAGGTTGCATGTGTTTGTAGGCTCAGTAAAAATGTCAATTCCTCCCACCATACCTAGCTCACCTATTTGTCCCTGTGTACTAATGTTTCTATGCACACCTAAACCTTTTTTTAGGCATCCACCTTATGTTTGTCTTTTGTATTTTTGCAGGTGACTCAGGCTATCCCTTGTTACCATGGCTGCTCACACCCATCCTGCACCCATCTTCCCAGGCCCAGGAACGCTACAACACAGCCCATAGGAGGTCTCGCTCTGTGGTGGAACGTGCCTTTGGGTTGTGGAAGATGCGTTTCCGATGTCTGGATCACAGTGGGGGTTCTCTTCAGTATCAGCCTGGCAAGGTTATCAAAATAATTATTGCTTGTGGGGTCCTGCACAACCTTGCCATTAGAAGCAGGATTGCTCGATATACTGACCTGGGTGCAGAACCTTTCCCTATTTCTGACGAGCAGACCCCTCCTTACACTGGTACACCAAGTGGGCCAGCACACACAATCCGTGCTGACCTTGTGGCCAATGTATTTTCTTGAAACCACCCCTGTCTGCAGGCTGGGGAAGATTAAATCACACCTAATAAGTGTTACATGCTGGTCACAAAGCGACTCTAAATGCATTTGGGCTTTACCTCTGCTGCCGGCGCATGTCCATTTTTGGGCAACTATATGATTTCAGGTCCACAACTGTCCACTTGATTTGTTCAGTATCTCGATGGACAGAACACCATAATGTACCCAAACAGCATTGGCAACAGCCATGCTTTGTGCTTATCAAAAACGGCCTGTTAGGGACCCACGGCGTGGTTATCGCCCACATGGGTGTGTGTTGTCCCCTGCATCACTTGAAATAGATGGTTGGCTATCTGGGGAGTCGTGTGTGGTTTTTGGGCCGGTGGTTGAGAATGGGTTAATGTCTCCTTGCTCCTGCGTTTTGGGGAATGTGCCTGTGTCTGTGGAGTCCCCACCGTTTTAGTTGGTGCATGTTCTACATGTGTCTTGTGCCTGCTTTTGTGTTTTATTTAGGATGAGGCATGTGTGCGGCTGCTATGTGGCTTTGGCCTTGGTTGGCTCTTTGTGCTCCCTTTAGGTCTGCCCATATTGATATGGTATCCCACACCAAGCGGAGTGCCTTGAATTTTAAATATTTTTACAACTGCGGTTGCGCGCCTGCGCGCACGCACGCACGTCACCGCGGGGGAACGTCAGAGCTAGAATTTGAAAAAGAAGCCAAGATGTCCCCCGCCGTCTTTACAACGGAGCAGGACGAGCTCATCATGGATGTGAGTATGCGAGCGAGCGAGCGTGCGTTTATGTGCGCGCACACATTCCTTGTAATAAAAAAAGAAAAAAAGCAAGAATAGTCTGAAACAACTTAGTTTGTCACGTTACAGACCAGCCCACCTTAGTTTAACCCATGTACGCAGCTACAAACTAGCCTACATGCAGATAGCAGAACTAGGGCAATGTGAGGCAGCAAGAGGTTAATAAAGTGACTTGATTTAGGCCAGGAAACTTGTTAATGTATTTTGTGGATTAATGGTGTGTCCTTGTCTCTTTTTCTAACAGATGATGCTGAGGAATCGCTACGACTTCCTGCCGTCAGATTATGACAAGCGGACGTTGGCCCTGGCGGTGGTGGACGCGATTGAAAGAAGACAACACTGGTCTGATTTAAAAAGAGGACATAAGCCCCGGGTGAGGCGGTACTTCGCAACACATTTCCCATGTGTAGAAAATGTAAATGCACCTCTAACCCTGGCATCGCCTGGGCGTGGTTTAATGATTGTGTTTGTATTTCAGCCCATGAATGGAATTTGCGGTTCCGCCCCACCCGGACCAGGACACGCAGCCCAGTGTTGGGCGAAACAGGTGAAGGTGTAGGTTGCCCACCGCCAGGGTCAACGGCCACCCCCTCCTCTGTAAGTGACTCGGAGGAGCCGCTGGACCTCAGCATGCAGGGGAGGGGGCAATCTGACGGCAGGGAGTCGAGCAGAACAGAGCCTCAACCTGACTCCGGTAAGGGAAATATAGTTAGATATGTGGTAAGACATGCATTAAATACAGATACTCATGTGCACTATTGTTGTAGATTCAGACGTCGCTGGAACATCCCAAGGGATGAGTGAGGAAGGGGGCGAGGAGGAAGAGGTTGCTGGGGAAGGTGAGTAGATTGATACCTAGAAGCCTAACATGATAGTATATTAATGAAAGAACAACAGTCTCTAATATCAGTGTGTTTGTCATTCATACAGATTCCCAACTGCCACAGAGGGAGTATGAATGGAGACTCCGCCCCCGACGCAATGTGCGGCCTAAACCTTGTAAGTGGTGTTTATTTAAACTAAAGTAAATGAGCAAACATTTCCATTTTAAACATAAAAAACTTTAACAGTTCCCTCAAAATGTATCCAAAAAAGCCCTTAAAGCAGACCTTAACTATGAATAAGAGGCTAGCTTAGATAGTTCCCACATCCTGTACATACAGATTGTCCACCTTACAAATCATGTTACCAACCTTTTCCATAGCACATCTCGGCTCTGTGTGAGCAAAGCACAGCTATAACCCACCCCCTGTACCTTATCCCACTCTCCTCTCCTCAGTAAGTGTGATGCTTCAGAGTCAACATGGCGTTGCACGTATCCTAAATTCCTGAACTGAGTTGCAGCCCAGTGGGGGAAAGAATAATAATTTATTGACTACAAAATTAATATATATTAGTTTAAGATGCTGGGGCAACGTTTCTGAAGAGTTTGGCCTTTTCATTAAAACACGCAGAAGGTCCCATTTAATAAGTGCACAAACAATCAAAAAAAAAAAAACAAAAAAAAAAATGCTAAAGTAATGTTGTTTTTCATTCACAGATCATCAAAGAACACAGGCTACAGACCCCGAGGCCTAATTTTTTTTTTTTGGGAAAAAAATTGTAAATATGTTTTTTATAGTTTAAAAAAAAAAAAAAAATTAATACAAAAACACAAAAAAAAAAATACTAATAAATAATTAATAAGATTTCGAGAGTTGTGTTTCCTGCAAAAGTACCATCACACAACATCAGCACACATTTACATTACACACCAAAGGTTAGATATGGGACAATAAAAATAAAAAAATAAAAATAAAGGTATGCATTAAGGACAAGGGAGAAGGAACTACTAGATGATTTAGGTATGCAATATGGACAAGGAAACCCCCACCAAAAAAAGCAACCCAAAAAAAAATTTGTCTCAAATTTGCATTTGTGGCCATATGCATATTCCAATGGAGTTTGCGGGATGTGCGCTTGCGTGTAGCCAGATTGGCAACTGAAGAGCCATGGAGATGTAAGTATACTTGCTAAAACCACCAAAATGGAAGGTCAAATACCACGGAAACCAAGCAGGTACGTTCAAAAAGGCAGGAAAAATCAGGGAAAAACGGGCCGCCCGTGTGAACGTGAGCCCCGATCAAATTGAAGGCACCCGAGAGAGCAAAAAAAGCTTTCCGAGTAAAGTGAAATTGACGGATCAGTTAGGGAGCCATTCCGACGGAGGCTCTGCATCACATTTGAGCCACGATTCAAACGGGAGACCCGGACAATCGGAAGGTTTTAAGGGCAGTTCAGAGGAGGCTCTGCATCAGGCCCATAGAGACTGGGGGCCGGAGAGGCTCATACAGTTGCAGAGACTAAAGTAGAGGCTCACACAGACACAGAGACTGGGGGCCGGAGAGGCTCATACAGACAGAGACTGGGGGATGGAGAGGCGCACACCGATAGAGAGACTGAAGGAAGAAAAGGCTCACACAGACAGAGATTAGGGGAGGAGAGGCTCACACAGACAGAGAAACTGGGGGAAGGATAGACTCACACAGAAGCAGAGACTGGGGAAAGTAGAGGCTCACATGGACACAGACTGGGGGAAGGAGAGGCACACAGGGACATAAAGACTGGGGGAAGCAGAAGCTCACACAGACAGAGACTGGGGAAGGAGAGGCTTCCACAGACAGAGAGATTGGGGGAATTGAGAGGGTCATGCAGAGAGACTGGGGGAAGGAGAGGCTCACACAGACAGAGCGAATAGGAAATAGAGATGCCCAAAGAGAGAGAGACTGGGTGATGGAGAGGCTCACACAAACAGAGACTGGGGGATGGAAAAGCCCAAAGAGAGAAAGAGACTGGGGGAAGAAAAGGCTCACACAGACAGAGAGACTGGGGGAAGGAGAGGCTCACACAGAGAGACTGGGGATGGAGAGGCCAGCATAGCCTAGAGACAGGGGAAAGGAGAGGCCCACACAGACAGAGTAACTGGATACAAAAGTCTTAAAGGAGCCACAGCACTCAAACCGGTTAGCTTGCTGACCAACCTACAATCTGTCTCTAAACTTGGTTAAAAACAGAGGACTCGGTCACACACATCTGCAGAAGTACCACCAGCGCCAAGGTGCCCCTGTGAGGTGCAGTCCTAACTCTAATCTCTGAGAGCCCCATTTGGGACATACAATGCAATAGATAAATTGGGAGCAGGCTTACCTGAGGTTGCCCTAAGCCTCAAGTGCAAGCCATGGGGTGGAAGGGTCAAAGACCTTGCAATACAGCCTAGACCCCACACCCCATGTGCTTGCACAAATTCAAAAGAAACAAAGGAGGGGTGGCAGCTGCTCAGACCATTTTATAACTAACCTGGGAGGTGCACGTTAGCAGGGCAATTAGGATACAAAAGTCTTAAAGGAGCCACAGCACTCAAACCAGTTAGCTTGCTGACCAACCTACAATCTGTCTCTAAACTTAAAAACAGAGGCTCGGTCACACACATCTGCAGAAGTATGCTTAAGCTGCACCACCAGCGCCAAGGTGCCCCTGTGAGGTGCAGTCCTAACTCTAATCTCTGAGAGCCCCATTTGGTACATACAGTGCAATAGATAAATTGGCGCTGGTGGTGCAGCTTAAGCATACTTCTGCAGATGTGTGTGACCGAGCCCTCTGTTTTTAACCAAGTTTAGAGACAGATTGTAGGTTGGTCAGCAAGCTAACCGGTTTGAGTGCTGTGGCTCCTTTAAGACTTTTGCATCCTAATTGCCCTGCTAACGTGCACCTCCCAGGTTAGTTATAAAATGGTCTGAGCGGCTGCCACCCCTCCTTTGTTTCTTCAAACAGAGTAACTGGGGGATGGAGAGGCTCACATAGTCAGAGAGACTGGGGGAAGGAAAGGCTCACACAGACAGAGACTGGGGGAAGGAGAGGCTCATACAGACAAAGGCCCTTATTTAACAAGGGATAGCGACAGGTAGCGACTGGTGAGCGCCCGGTAATGACGGGCACTGCCACGAGAACGCGGGCTCCCCACCACAATCACACATTTATCAAGCCGATCCTGCTTAGCGACTGAGCTAGCGCCAGATAGCCACTCATTCATCATTATTCCAGCCTCAGCCCACAGCGCCAGCGTCCGACCTTGAACAGCGACAGGTATGACCTCTCGCTACCTGGCGCTCTCCAATGCATTTCAATGGAACAATCTTAAAATATTCATAATTAATTGTTATTAATTGTTTTTTTTTTTAAATGTGAAAAATTCTGTGACCACTTCTGCCATTTTAGATAATTTTTTTAAGGTAAAAAAAAAAAAAAAAATGTACAGAATTGATATTAAAGGTCTGATATTAATGTATTCATATTACAAAAATTGGTTTCCAAAAATATGGTTGTTTGGGGGTAAAAAAACTACTTTTAACCCATCGCCGCCAGCGCTCTGGGGTTTAAACATGCATTTTACAGCACGAGAATTTTTTGAGCGTGATTTTTTAATGAATATGGTGGGAGCCGGTCGCTATGGCCAGTCGCTATCATGCGCTCCCATACAGCGCGGAACCTGTCAAATAGCGACTCCTCACCCAATATTCAACATTACGGCAAACCGACTGAGTCGCTATCAACTACCGAACAACGGCCAAGCACAGCGACTACTAGCGGGCGCTCTGAAAATGCCGCTACAGTCGCTCAACTGAGACTGGGGGATGGAAAAGCTCACACAAACACAGAGAAGGAGAGGCTCACACAGACAGAAATACTCACACAGACAGAGAGGCTGGGGGATGGAAAAGCTCACACAAACATAGGGGAAGGAGAGGTTCACACAGACAGAGAGACTGAGGGAAGGAGAAGCTCACATAGACAGAGTGACTGGGGGAAGAAAGGCTCACACAGACAGAGACTGGGGGAAGGAAAGGCTCACACAGACAGAGACTGGGGGGAGGAGAGGCTCACACAGACAGAGAGACATGGGGATGGAAAGGCTCACACAGACATAAAGACTGGGATAAAGAGAGGCTCACACTTACAAAGAAACTGGGGGAGGGAAGACTCACACAGACAGAGAGATTAGGGGAAGGAGCAGCTCACACAGACAGAGACTAGGGAAAGAGGCTCACACAGAGAGACTGGGGGTAGGAGAGGCTTACACAGAGAGACTGGGGGTAGGAGAGGCTCACACAGAGAGACTGGGGGTAGGAGAGGCTCACACAGAGAGACTGGGGGTAGGAGAGGCTCACACAGAGAGACTGGGGGTAGGAGAGGCTCACACAGAGAGACAGGGGGAAGTATCAGATAGAGAGAGACCTGGGAAAGAGAGGCTCACATAGAGCGAATGGGGGGAAGGAGAGGATCACATAGAGATACTGGGGAAGGAGAGGCTCACATAAAGAAACTGGGGGAAGGAGAGGCAAACATAGAGAGTTAATGCAGATACTGATTAACATGAAGGGGGCATCTTCAGGATTGCTTCCTGGATCAGTAGGTCACAGCCCCAAATGGCAGTTGCAGACTCCCCCTCCCATCCTATCCCCAACTCACAGGTCAGCCATGCTGGGTACCTCATCCACGCTATCCTCCATTTCAGCCCAGGAGTGAGCTCTAGCATTATGCGAGGGGGGGGGGGGGGGGGGCAGGAGCAGGCTCTGTGTTTTGCTTGTCAGAAAGCACATACATTAGATGCCCTTCTGTACTTAGCCCAAAGTGTGGTTTCACTCTTTAATGGTTTCCGCCCCCAATGGGCCCCCTCCAATTTCCTCCATTCTGTATACCCCGCTCTGCCGGCCCCGTCCCTTCCCTGTGCAGGAGCGCAGCCAGCAAATGTCCTTGTGGTGGGATGGATGGTTGTGTGGGCCCTGCTCTTTTATTTCTGCTGCAAACAGGGCCCCACTTCCATCTGGCTGACATCCCACCCTGCTAGGGCCCACTAAATGAACTTCTGATTCTCCAGTGGACCAGTCTGACCCTGCTGTAGAACATGGTCCTGGTCTTCAGCAACTGTGTCATCAGTGCCTTCTTCACCACTGACCTGGTGCTAGTTACATGGGATGAAAGGTATACCTTCTGAACAGCATAAATATGTCCTTCACATAGCATATCCTCCTTACGAAACAAGGCAAATGCCATCCCAATATTCCACCATTGCATGTTTTAAACCAATATATATATATATATATATATATATATATATATATATATATTACACTATATATAACCTTTTAATGCAATATATATTACCTTCAAAACATATATATATATATATATATATATATATATATATATATATAAAGCACATATACAATGGAATGATGAAAGAAGCTGGCAAAAGACTAGTTTGCCAGCTGCATGTGATCACCCTCACACTACTGGCTGCAAGGCCAGCTTTTTTATTTGCTTTTGTTTTTGTCTTTTACCTTTTACGAGGGATATTTTTTTCTTGCCAAGCAATGTACAGTAGTCAAAGCCACTGTGCCTCTATATTGTGCTGTTAAAACTGACGGCCCATTATATAGAAAGGCACTGTTTATACATTTACTACTGCTTATCTGAAATCCATTTGTTTATTTCTGCTTGTTTTCAAAGCACCATTAAAGTCAACACTATAATACAAATAATATAATTCATGCACTGTGTGTTCCAGATCTTTGAATTGAATCTATGTATGTAATAATCCAAGTTTGCCTCTAGATGGCAGCATGTCATTAACGATCCACAATTTAGTCAACATGGCAGCCTAACAGTTCTACCTTTCACAAAGAACTATGAAGTGATGTTATCGTTGCAGGAGCTCTATAACTGATAATATGCCCACGATTCTTAGTTTGTGGCATTTTGATGCATTTATATGCATCCACATTTGCATACTTATACTGGAATAAAGGAATGTTGCTTTTTTGGGGAGCCAGCTTTGTGAATAGGCCTTATACATATTTAACATCATAAACACAAACTATTGTATGTTGGTCTCCTTTACCACTGGCACAAACGCACAGGAATAAAATCATTTTCTGTAGAATGCTTGTGCCATTTACCCTACATATAGATACCAAGACTTTATACAAACCATTAATGTTTGTTGGAAAGTACAATACAATGTATGAAACTTTTTATGTATTACTCACCCTTTATTCTCTGTTATTGTTAACATTTGATCTTCCACAATAATGTCACTCTTGTTCCTGTGCCTTACACATTTCACAAATAACTGATTCGTCGAAGGATCCACAAATTGTCACATCAGAAATAAAGCACTGAGAATTCCATTATGGCATTGCAAAGCATTATCTAATGTACTTACATAGTAGGTGGTAAAAATGTTTAATATTTATTTTCCTTTTTGTGTGACATTATTTCTTTTTATGTATTTTTTTGCTATCCTTCTTTTCTGTCTGGGAACAAGAAAGCCCAAACGTACCTGCTGTCCCTTGCAGTAGCTAGTGTGGCGCCTGGTGCCTTGAAAGTTACCAGGACCTGCTGCATCCTAGTGTACTCTTTCTGTATTGTATACTGGGCTGTATTTACCATTAAGCAAACCTAGGCCTGTGCCTAGGGTGTCCATCTGCAAAGGGGGGCAGATGTTACTGCTATAATAAAAAACATAAGAGTAAAAAAAGAGGGGGGAGGGAGCGCAACGGCTTAAACTGGACCTTCACTGTGTTTTATTGAAAAGTCCAAACCCTTAAAAAACGATTCCCCAGCATCTAACATGAATATATTTTAAGTTTTTTGTCACTTACTTATTATTCTTTCCACCACTGGGCTGCAACTCTGTTCAGGACTCTAAGATAAGAGCACCACCATCTTGACTCAGAAGCATCACATACTGAGGAGAGTGGGATAAAGTGCAGGGGGGCTGGTTATAGCTGTGCTTTGCTCAGACAGAGCAGAGCTGGGGACAGGGAAAGGTCAGCAGTCCCAGAATGCAGAGCAGCACAGTCTGAAGAAACTTCCTGTTTGTAGGCTGCCTGATGCTCCATGAGCCGCCATCTTGGATGTTTAAAGGCTCATAACATGCAGTAGATGCAGGTAGGATGATTTTTAATGTGAGCAATCTGTATGTACAGGGTGTGGGAAACATACAAGATAGGCTCTTATTCAGAGTGAAGGTCCGGATTAATGTGAGCAATCTGTATGTACAGGGGGGAAACATATAAGATAGGCTCTTATTCAGGGTGAAGGTCCGGATTAATGTGAGCAATCTGTATGTACAGGGTGGGGGAAACATATAAGATAGACTCTTATTCAGAGTGAAGGTCCGGATTAATGTGACAATCTGTATGTACAGGGGGGGGAAACATATAACATAGACTCTTATTCAGGGTGAAGGTCCGGATTAATGTGGGCAATCTGTATGTACAGGGTGTGGGAAACATATAAGATAGGCTTCATCCTCTCCCTTTGTTGCTGTGGTCATGTGACTCCCGTGTGTTGGGAGCTGGGAGTTTAATATATAATGGAAACCACACATTAATTTATTATATTGACTGACTTCAGGGCAGGCGTCAGCACTGGGAATATCCAGGTAGGTGCCAGGGGCTGCTGCACATTCCTAGGACTCACTTTTGTTTCTTTCCTTTTATTCTTTTCTTTCCATGTATTCGTTTTTTCATCTGTTCTTTCTGTCGTTCCCTTTTCTTTCATCTTTTCTATTATTTCAGTCAGTCTTTTTATTCTGTTTCTTTCATTCTATTCTATTCTTTCCATCTGTTCTTTGTCTTTTGTTTTTCTTTCATCCGTTATGCCATTCCTTTTCTTTTTTTTTTCTATATTTTTTTTTCTGTCAGTCCTCCTATTCTCTTTCTCCTTCCAGCCCTGCTCAACGTCACCCAATAAAAGGGGGCTCCGGCTCTTGAAGTGCCTAGGCATGAACACTAAATACAGCCCCGATTGTATAGAGGGAGGTGCCCAGACAGGAGACTACATGAAATAGTGGACCACCTCTCAATAAATTACTCAGCGTGTGCAAGTATCTTGATAAGTTTAATGGGAATGGGGCTTTTTCAACAGGTAAGCCTTTCAACATAAAATGCTGCAAAAACACAAATGGACTGGGATGGATAAAAGATGGGCCATGAAAGGGTAGAAACCAAAGTGAGTTATTCCTCCCTGGAGCCCTCTAGAAACATTGTATAACTAAATTGGACAGATGTCCAGTTATATATTAACCCCCACAAAAAGCCATTCTTCTGGTGATGACAGCCTTGGGCGTGGCAAGGCCGCACAGCGCCATATCCTGTGTGCACACAGAGCAGGGGATGCTGTTTTGTGCAGTCTCTGTGCAGCTGCTACATGTGAAAAGAGGAAGATGCTGGATTGCAAGTAAGATAAGAAGCTTTTTTATAGCCTCACCTTCCATTCTGCCACAGTGATAGGCAGGGCCATATTTAGGATTCATTTTGCACTAGGCACTTTTAGTGCTTACCACCCCCCCCCCCCCCCATTCTGCAGCTTCAGTCCTTTCCCTGGATAGAAGCCTGTACATGCAGATTTGGCTGCTGTGGCTGAGGCAGTGATTGGGAGAGAAAAGTATCACTCAGGATCCCACCAATGCATTGAAAGGTTCAGGCTAGGACTTCTGCTGAGAAATGAAATTCAGGAATTAACCAGGCAGAGGTATATTTGTAAGATAAGTATGCAAATGTTCTTTTTAATCAGTTTCAGGACGGCTCTAACTTGGGTGGTGTTGGCTAGATTCTCATTAAGCTGTAATACAGTTTAACTGTAGAAAAAATATTTAAAAAAGGGTGGAAAAATAAGAAAATGTGGGAAAGAAAGAAGGGGGGAGTTTAAATGAGGAATATGTTGCAAAGGTGAAATGAGATGGAGGGATGTAGAAAAGAAGGTAAGGTAAAAAGAGGGAAGGGCATAGAGAATGTGCATAATAAAAGATGTGCAAAAAAGAGAGCAAGAGACGCCTGATGATCCAGCAAAGAGCTATGTGAGGGCGTGTGTGAATATTATCTCTTGGCACCCCCTTACACATCTCTGTGCACTTGTCCACCTAGCAAACCTGATTGGCTTCTGACAGTCATGTGGGGCCAGGGCATGCAGGAATAATAAGAGTCCTGGTTATACCTGGGGTATACGTGGCATCCCACATCGGTATGCCTCCCCACTCAGGGCCACACTAGACTCCTTTGAGTACTTGGCCAGCTGGGGCTTGCAGTTACCTAGGCTATAGAGAGGAAGATCGTCTGCATCATAGGGAACAAAACCCCAAATGCTGCTCCCCTTCTGCAGATCTAGGTAACTACAAGCCCCAGCTGCCCCCAGTGGAACTACAAGGCCCAGTTACTTCCCTCCTCAGTGCCCTGGAGAACAAGACCCAGCTACCCTAGGAAGAGCAACAAGCCCCAGCTGCCCCCAGTGGAACTACAAGGCCCAGTTACTTCCCTCCCCAGTGCCCTGGAGAACAAGACCCAGCTACCCTAGGAAGAGCAACAAGCCCCAGCTGCCCCCAGTGGAACTACAAGGCCCAGTTACTTCCCTCCCCAGTGCCATGGAGAACAAGACCCAGCTACCCTAGGAAGAGCAACAAGCCCCAGCTGCCCCCAGTGGAACTACAAGGCCCAGTTACTTCCCTCCCCAGTGCCCTGGAGAACAAGACCCAGCTACCCTAGGAAGAGCAACAAGCCCCAGCTGCCCCCAGTGGAACTACAAGGCCCAGTTACTTCCCTCCCCAGTGCCCTGGAGAACAAGACCCAGCTACCCTAGGAAGAGCAACAAGGCCCAGCTACCCCAGGGGGGTAACAAGGCCCAGATGCTTCCTCTCCAGCGCCCCGGAGAGAAACAAAGGCCAGCTGATGCTTCCAGCTGAGAAGACTGCATGTAACTCTTTAGCTATTGAACACAAGTCTGTGATCATTCCTATCTGAATAAGTTGAATTACAGCAGAAGGGGCTAAATCTGTCGACTCTTCCCTAGCCAATCAGATGATTAGCAAGTCAGAGTGAGGAAGTTTTGTGATCTATACTTTTAACAGTATCACAATGATAATTGAGCTCTAGTTTATTTGTGTAGTAATTTCCATTACAGCCAGTAGAGGGCAGTTGATTATCACACAAAAAAGTATGATTTCAAAAAAATGGTAAAATACAAGAACTAAAGAATAAAATGCTTTAATGTTTTTAGTTTTTTAAAGAATACAGATGTATATATTTTATCAAATAGGAATAAAATGCTATATCTACATGTACCATCTTTGAGACGTGACCTACGATATGTGCAGAAAGGCACGAGGTGATTATTTGGAGACGCAAGGTGCAAAGCATACTTACCATAGATTTACTATTATACACCTGTAGGCATTGTGTCTATTATTCTTTATTTTTTATGACCTCTAAAGTCATGTGCTTATCAGGCTTTATTGTTAGGCTGCTTTCACAATTGTGCATTGCAGAAGAACATGTTATTTTGTTCTGTGTTTGCGCTATGATTAACCACATTTTGTATTATGTTTTGCATTAGAAAAATGTAAAAATGACGGGGTACTCGCCACTGGAACTTCCAGCTCTACAACAAGTACAGGAGCTGGTATCTTCCAGGGCTTAAAAGCAGTGCAGCTGGCCTTTGATTATGTTAGATACAAGTGCCTTTCAGCATTGGTGATCGAGGGGCATAAACGCTGCCTCTTATATGGCGCTATCCACTGCCCTGTACCATGGGAAATGCAGTTGTTTTGAGGTACTGTTTGTTTTGACGGTCATCCCCGATTTGCTTATCCTTTCTGTGCCTGGTATCAATTCATTCCTTTTTTTTATTAATCCCTGCTATCTAAGCATTTGTAAATCCATATATATTATATCTGTGTTGCAGGTATGTGAGGTAACAGATGGGCTTTCTGGCAGCCCTATTACTATGTTTGAAGGAAGATGAGGAAACACATTGATCAGGTAGGACTAAGGAACATGTCACCTGATTTTTTTCTTTGGTCACTGGAGTGGACCCCCACAGCTCCCTGGGTTGAAGAGACTGTACTGAAATGTGTAGAGTGGACCCACTAAAAAAGAAAGCCTAGAACCACCACTATTCTGAATATGACCCTGGTAGTAATAGCCCCCATCGAAGATTTTGGTCATAGAGATGGGAGGTTCATGTAAAAAAAAATCTATAGTCAGAACTATAAAGGTGGTGACCAGCAAAAAATGAGGGTCCCTTTCACACTTATAGCATTTCTGTCAAATCAATTACCTGTTCAGGATTCTCAGAAAGACATGTGAGTCACAAACTAAAAAAAAGGAGTTTATATTAGTGCTAACACTGTCCCATGTGACATTTCAAAGCCCCAGCCTATGCTTCATGGGCAGGCTGATTCATGACTAGCGGCAGGTGTCGGCAGATAAGTGTCTGTACAGAGATCCTAAGAGCGACTGCTAATATACGCTGTGATTGGCTATCGTGTGCTGTAACAGAGCGCCTCAGTCGCTGTAGTAACCTGGCCGGCATTGATGAATGAGATGTATGTTGGTTGTTCTAACACCAGTACAGCGTTGCAGGGAGCGAAAGGTAGCGCTAGCTCATTGCAACCAACTCTCAGCGACTCACTCCATATTCAACAAAAAAACAGACACACAGATCGTAGGCGCTCTGGATCTGGGTACTATAGCATAGACACTGTGTGATTAAAGTCTGTTTTTGAACACATATCCACTAGTAACAAAGCGAAAACACATGGAATTACATTGTTGTAACATTGTGACATTAATACTTTAATGCCAGACCTCTAATGACAATTCTGCATAAAAATATAAAAAATCAATAAAGTTTTCAAAAGTGACTTTTTCTAGGCCAGGAGAGGTCACACAATTATTTAAGAGAAAAAAAGATATTAAAAACAAAATACCCTGTTTAAACAGAAGAAAAGGAACTTCCATTGAAATGTATAGGAGAACGACAGGTAATACCTGGCGCTCTGGAAGCTAGTGCGCCGGTGCTATACGCTGAGCCGCCTGTAATGATGAATTCTACGCTACATGGCGCTGTAAGAGTAACTCACCAGAATCGTCTTCATAAATGTGGTATTGCATACAGCGCCCGGCATTCACCAGACGCTGCCTGCCGCAACGAGGCACTACCTGCCGCTATCCCTTGATGCCGCTATCCCTTTGTTTTGGAGACTGGTTTCTGAATGCAGGGTTAATTTGCAGCAGTGTGTGTTAAGATGGGACCAACAAGCAATGCACCAACTGCCACACTTCATCAATGTATCTATATCACACGGATCAACACTGCATCCTTATTAAGGACGCCCCTGTGTGTAAGCCACCAGGATCACTGAATATATTACCATGCTCCGCACTCACTCGGTGCATGGATGCAGATACATCAACCTTGGAGGCCAGTTTACAAGTTGATTGGTATAACAGGGCATTATTTACAGGCTTTGTGGTACAAATACTTTTTGTAACTCGCATGGATATTAGCAGGGCTACCCCTGGGCCCCCACCATTTGCCTTGCTAGGATCGCCTCTAGACTATCCTGTTTTGTGTCTCAGGGGCATCCCAGTTTGTGATGCCCCGCTGTATGAAACCCCCCAGATCGCCCAAGACAAACTCACCTTTCCCCGGTCCTATGGCACATGCAAAGACTCTCTTCCAAACCACTTGTCATGCAATGGGGAGCGAGAACGATTGCATCCCTAGACAGGAGCATGCCACAGTCCAAAGATACCAGGGATGTAGCAGCCGATGTTTACTTCAGCCATTGGAATAAGTGACAGTTTTGCGTGGTGACAGGTTTTACACAGTGGTGCATCCCACCTTTCCCCCACCTACTTGCCTACCTGCCTGCTTACCTAACCTTACTACATACTGTACCTGCCCACTCACCAACCTATGCAGGCCTTCGAGCAGCAGCAACAGCTGGTGGCCTGAAGCAAGGTGGCTGCCCACTCACATACCTACCCACTAACCTACCTAACTGCCTACTTGTCTACCTAACCTTCCTACATAACCATCCACTTTCCAATCTCTACCTGCCTACGCACCCACTCTCCCGCCTACCTATCTATATATCTATATGTACTCATGTACCTACCTAACCTACCTAAATGCCCACATACTCATCTACTTGACTAACCCCACCTGTCCATCCACATACCTACTCATCTGCCTACCCACCAAACTACCTTCTCACACGCCTACCTGACTACCCCCTACTTACTCATTTATCTACCTGCCTACCCACCTACATGCTCACTCTCCTACCTACCTACCCACCTACCTATGTTACTGTCTGCTCACCCACCGACCTACCCATCAATATATCTGCCTACCCACCCACCTGCATACCTAAGCTAATCCACCTATCTACCTAGGAAACACAGGGAGATTGGCTTATTTTTGGCTGGTGGGGTCCACACACACATGCACCACAGATGCATGGCACTAAATAGGGGGTTGCCTTTTATCACTCTTTTCTGCCTGGTGACAGGCAATACAGCGGCAATACAGCCTGGATGGCACAGGAAAACCGATCTGCTTTTCGGGTAAGTGTGCCAGACTACCACCACCCAACTGCTGGGGGAAAAAGGCGAGTATCCATCTTGCTAAATTACTTGGCTGGACTATGACTTTAAAGGCAAAAAAACCTATATCTGAAGCCTCCACCAGATCTCTGCCCAGGGCCTTCATCACACTTCATCCAGCCCTGTGTCACAATGCACTTACCTGAGGTCTGATCCCACAGTGTCTTCGGGCAGCGTGGGCTGGGACAGCTGGCCAGGTCCCCCTCTGCCCAGCAGCCACTCCGACAGCAGGCACCGTTTCCGGCACTGCCTCCTCTTCTTCCCACCACACTCCTCGCTCCTCTGCCGTGCTTGCACGCGAGCACAACTGATTTATGCCCTCCGGCAGAGCTGCACACAGCATGGCCACCAGAGGCTGGTTTAAAGGGGCCAATGAGCCCAAGTTTCACTGTGGGCAATCAGCCCATATGTTATTATTATATTCAGTTAGATTTGTTTCTCTCTGGCCAGTCCCACTCTCTTTAGTCCTATAAATGGTTTCCTCCCCCCACTCTTTCACTGCCCGTGATAGTGTTTTTTTGAGACTTCAGTTTTGTTTATCCATTGCCGACCTTCCTAACCTGCCTGCCTCCTGTACCGACCTCTGAATTACGACTATGCACCCATCTCATTCCTAGTGCTGTGAAGCTCTCTGATCTCCTGGTTTGACTCTTGACGTGACCTTTGACCTTACCTGTGTTCTCCCTTACAAGAACTGTAATCTGTGTATACCTCGGCTACATAATTACACCCAGGCTTACCTTCGGCCACGTGAATTTACAACCGTCTGGTGAGGCGTTTAAAGCATTCCGGCAAATAGGGGCTTGGCTAAAGGTCAAGCTAGCTGCGGAGATTGGGGGTTGTGAACTCACTAAGAAGATGAGTGTCCCCGAGGTTTGACACCCTGCATATTATCCATGAAAACACTATACATGGTACAGGCAGATAAAGTTCTTAAAATGCATTTACTTTACCAACTTTATGTCCCTCCTTTTCCCAAAGCCCCTTCTCCTGATCCACGCCAGATTCTGAAATGTTGCACCAAGACCACGTTTTTATTGCCTTTTGTGTCCAGTCCCAGCCTTCCTCATCTCTGTTCCCAGTACCACCCCCAGCCCCCCCACACACACATTCACACTCCTCTACCATTAAAGGGTAATACATAGATACTTCTAAATATGCAATATCATAGAAAAATATCTTTAATATAGAGAACCAAGAAACATAAAGCCATAGGTTAGTAAAAGAATTTTTCAAAAATATTCTTATTGTAACCTCTGTATATCTGGCCAAGCACAACAGTGTCTCTCAAATGAGCAGAGCACAAGAGAGCACACAGTTGCAGGCTCCCCTCCCTGCTAAAAGAAGGAAGATGTTTGGACCAAGGGAGACCGGCCGCCTGATGCGTATCTGGGGATTTGCGATAATGCGAATTGGGATGTCCCATAATGTGGAAAAATGGCCATCAACGGTTTGGGGCCCCCTTAACCCTTTAAGTGCCGGCCTACCTAGATTTTTTGTCACACTCTGTTGCCAGACTACTATTTCACGTTTTTGCGCTACACATGTTCAACCTTGATTTATGAAGGGATTTCCAGGGATTTTCCAGGAAAATTATATATTGTTTGATGAGCTTCAACATGAAATGTCTTGTTTGGCCTTTTTTTAGTGTATTCTCAATACTTTTGGGTGAAATATGTGCAAAAAAATAAAAAAAACTATTTTTTACAATTTGTAGTGTTTTTTTGTAATAAAAAATGTAAGTTTGTGGATAAAATATTATTGCATGTGAAAGCCCTATTTCTCCCGGTTACAACGGTACCACATATGTATTGGTATACACCCTTTCCTGCCCAGGAAACTCCCCCAAACTGAAACAACAGTTTAGGAGATTTCAGATAGGATACAACTATGCAATATGATTGCATAGTTGTAAGGGGTTAACTTAAAAAAAAAATGACATAGGGCCCCCCCTTAAAATCCCCCCAAAAATGACGTAGGGTCCCCCTTACCCAGCATTACCGATCCGGAACAGCTATGGGGGCTTGTAGAACAGAGCGCAGGAGCCAGCGTTGGTGGCCCCTGGCCCTGCAGGCTGCTAGCCCACATAGCCACTAAGTGGCCCGGGCCCTTCTGCCCCCCCCGGCCGTTGGGGAGGCAGGTAATGGGGGGGCTGGGGGTTATGGCAAGTCACCCACTAGCCGCAGGTGATTGCCAGCCCCAGAGCCTTGTGAACTGGTATAAGGGGTCTCATGGACACCCTTACCAGTTCACAAAGGGTTAAGTAAAAAAAAAAGACACCAGACACAAAATTTTTTATTATTCTTTTTTCACTTATACTTACCTCTGGTCCCGTGTCCCGCGCCGCTGCAGATGACAGTTGTCGGTAGTGATCGGAGCAGGGAGGGTGGGAGTCAGGGAGATCAGAGCCTCCCTGCCTGCCACCCTCCCTGCTCCAATCGCTACTGACAAGTGACAGTCGGAGCCCGGGTGCCGGTATCCGAGGAGCGGGATGACGTCATCCCGCTCCTCCCGCAAGTGGGCGGGGCTAGGGGCGGGGCCAGCGCCGCCCGAAGAGGGCGGTGAGGGCCTGTTGCTGGGTCCTCACCCGAAGAGTGGTAAGTCCGTGGGGGATCGGAGCCCCCCTGGCGAAGAGAAGACCCAGGGAGAGCGATCGGGCTGTCAGGTGAGTTTGTGTCATTTTTATTTATTTTTTTTTCTTTCAGATGTTGCGGGGGGCCTTTTTCGGGCCCCCTCCTGAAGATCAGAGGCTTGGGGGCAAAAATCAAATAGCTGATTATTGAAGGGAATCGCTGGCACTTTCAAACGAGGGGTCAGGTAAGTCTGTATCTTTTTTACTTTTTTTTTATGGGGCTCTAACGTCAGCTACGTGAGTCTCACTTAGCTGGCACTTAACGGTTGGAGAGGCAGCTACGTGAGACTCACGTAGCTGGCACTAGAAGGGTTAAGGGGTAATTCCACTTTCCATTATTGTGTGCTAAAATGATTTAATAAATGTGCTAAGCTTATCTTTTATTTTTTTCTTTTCTATTTTTGCAATTCTGTGTTATAACAGAAAAGAGTTCCCCCTGGCAACAATGTGTTTAACTGAGCAACGTACATCAACTAGTGCGTTAAAAGTACAGATCACAAAACTTCCTCACTCTAGCTTGCTAATCATTTGATTGGCTAAGGAAGAGGCAACAGATTTAACCCCTTCTTCAACGTATTCAGATAGGGAGATAGGGAGGATGTGTTCAAAAGCTAAAGTGTGTTCTGGGATGGAAGCATTATTACTGTTGTGTGGCTAAAGAGTTCACCTGTTACAGTGGCAGCATTCTGGGATATGTAGTCAGTAGTTTTTACTCAAGGCCAAAAACCACTCTCATCGTAGGATGAAAGACACAACGGAATATAGAAAACTTGAAAACAGCAAGTTGATAAGTAATTCACAGGTCTGGGGGGCACAATCCTGAGTCAGAACACCTTGACAAAAAGTGGGTTTTCCTTTAAAAAGCCTTCCAACCGGGGCCAAAGACAGCAAAGTAAAGAAAAAGGTGGTCTTAGTTTTGGTCCTGCTGTAAATAGTATCGCTGCTTGCCTTCAGGTCAAAGATAGATTTGACCAAAATAAATTGGGTGCAATCAGAATTTTGGTAGTCAAAAGTAATCTGCGATAATGGCAAAACACCCCTTGAGCCAGCTAATGTGTTTCTAAATTAAAGGAAAGGAGAAGCCCCCAATAGTAGCAAAACATACTGTAACTCACAAAAGTGAGGGGGATAATTGCATAACCGATTTGGGATAACTCCCCCCCCAGTTTTTTCCCAAAACTGTCATCCAATTCTCACCTTATATCATGCTAAAATAATCAACATAATAAAGTACAGCTTACACAAAAGGGGAAAGCCTCATCCCTGACCTCCCTGCAGTGTGCGATGCAATTCTGTCCGGAGCAAGCTGTGAGAACCATAGTAAAGAGTGCATTCTGGTCATCTTTGGGGACTCAAACAGCAGTGCATCCCTAATCAGGATGTTGCAAGGTCACCTGATTGCCTGGCCCAGGAGTCTTTTAGACTCCAGGGCTGGCAAAACAGTGGTTGGTCCATTTTTAACTATCTTGGGTATGGAGTTCACTAGAGCAGTGGTCCCCAACCTTTTTTTCACCATGGACCGATTCAGGATTTGGATTTTACCGCGGCCCGGTGGCCGGGGGTGTGGCTGGGGGCGGTGCAGCTGCACTGATTGTTAATATTGGTTTGATTCAATCATTTTAATGTTAACATATTTAAACATGCCTTCGAAATAAAATACAGTTACAGAAAAAAATAAGTATGGGACAGCGCTGGGAAAAGAGAGATGGGATGGGATGGGATGGGACAGAGCTGGGAAAAGAGAGATGGGGTGGGACAGAGCTGGGAAAGAGAGATGGGGTGGGACAGAGCTGGGAAAAGAGAGATGGGATGGGACAGAGCTGGGAAAAGAGAGATGGGACAGAGCTGGGAAAAGACAGATGGGATGGTATGGGACAGAGCTGGGAAAAGAGAGATGGGACAGAGCTGGGAAAAGAGAGATGGGATGAGACAGAGCTGGGAAAAGAAAGATGGGATGAGACAGAGCTGGGAAAAGAGAGATGGGATGGGACAGAGCTTGGAAAAGAAAGATGGGATGGGACAGAGCTTGGAAAAGAAAGATGGGATGGGACAGAGCTGGGAATAGAGAGATGGGATGGGACAGAGCTTGGAAAAGAAAGATGGGATGGGACAGAGCAGGGAATAGAGAGATGGGATGAGATGGGACAGAGCTTGGAAAAGAGAGATGGGATGGGATGGGACAGAGCTTGGAAAAGAGAGATGGGATGGGACAGAGCTTGGAAAAGAGAGATGGGATGGGATGGGACAGAGCTTGGAAAAGAGAGATGGGATGGGGCAGAGCTTGGAAAAGAGAGATGGGATGGGGCAGAGCTGGGAAAAGAGAGATGGGATGGGGCAGAGCTGGGAAAAGAGAGATGGGATGGGACAGAGCTGGGAAAAGAGAGATAGGATGGGACAGAGCTTGGAATAGAGAGATGGGATGGGACAGAGCTGGGAAAAGAGAGATAGGATGGGACAGAGCTTGGAATAGAGAGATGGGATGGGACAGAGCTGGGAAAAGAGAGATGGGATGGGACAGAGCTGGGAAAAGAGAGATCGGATGGGACAGAGCTTGGAATAGAGAGATGGGATGGGACAGAGCTGGGAAAAGAGAGATGGGATGGGACAGAGCAGGGAAAAGAGAGATAGGATGGGACAGAGCTTGGAAAAGAGAGATGGGATGGGACAGAGCTGGGAAAAGAGAGATGGGATGGGACAGAGCTGGGAAAAGAGAGATGGGATGGGACAGAGCTGGGAAAAGAGAGATGGGATGGGACAGAGCTGGGAAAAGAGAGATGGGATGGGACAGAGCTGGGAAAAGAGAGATGGGATGGGACAGAGCTGGGAAAAGAGAGATGGGATGGGACAGAGCAGGGAAAAGAGAGATGGGATGGGACAGAGCAGGGAAAAGAGAGTTTAAGCAGGGAAAGGTGAGTTTTTACAGGTACCCTGGGGGGTTCACACAGTGGGGGCATCTCGATTCAGGATGCCCCAGGGAAAAGCTGACTGGTGATAAAAGACATGCTCAGCCATCTGCAACTATCCCAGGAGGCTGAGCGATGCACAATAAACTGCTTCACGCACTGTTTTATATCCGCTGGGCAGCTGCAAACAGGGCAGGGCGAAACGAATGCATAGTCCTGCTTGTTGCAGCCCGGAGGATATTGGAAAGTGCACTGCAGAACTTCTTTTAACTGAGCGCCGCTCAGCCTCCTGCCATCGAAGCAGACAGCTGAGCCGGCCGCTCCTCCATAAATCACCCACCTGCTGTCTTTCCTACCCGTCGCACATGCCGCCTTTCCTCCTGTCCGTCTGACCCCACCCGCTGCTTTCCCTCACGGTCTCCGGCCCCCACCCCCTGCCTTCCCTCAGTCTCAGGCCCCGCCCGCTGCCTTCCATTCAGGCCGACGGCCCCACCCGCTGCCTTCCCTCACGCTCTCTGTCCCCGCCCACTGCCTTCCTTCCCAGTCTTCGGCCCCGCCCGCTGCCTTCCCTCCCCGTCTCCGGCCCCGATATGCCCCGACACCCGTCTCTGCATCCACCCTTCTGGCCATGGGGTCCGGAAGCCTAGCGGTCCGCGCGTTGAATAGGGGCGGGGGTTTGGAGCGCAGGATGTGATAGCCTCAGGGCCCGGTACCATTTGAGCCACGGACCGGTAGCGGTCCGCGGCCCGGGGGTTGGGGACCACTGCACTAGAGCTTCACAGGTTGCCACTGGAATCCTCTTCTACTCCACCTTGACGACATTATGGAGCTGGTGGATTTCAGAGACCCTGCACTCCTCCACCTTTCATTTTAGGATGCCCCACAGTTGCCATAGGATTTAGGTTTGGATACATGCTTGCCTAGTCCAGCACCTTGACCCTCTGCTTTTTACCAAGGCAGTGGTCATCTTGGAGGTGTGTTTGGAGTGGTTATTAATAATAAGTGACTTTCTTTACAAAATGCAAAAGGTAAGTAGCCAGTCACTCTTAAATGACACATGCTAGCATATTTGGGATGCCCCCCCGGTGTAAGGCAATTGCTGCTTTGACTGTGAAAAAGTGACTTTCTTTACAAAATGCAAAAGGTAAATAGCCAGTTACTCTTAAATGACACATGCTAGCATATTTGGGATGCCCCCCCACCCGGTGAAAGGCAATTGCTGCTTTAACTGTGAAAAAGTGACTTTCTTTACAAAATGCAAAAGGTAAATAGCCAGTTACTCTTAAATGACACATGCTAGCATATTTGGGATGCCCCCCCCCCCGGTGTAAGGCAATTGCTGCTTTAACTGTGAAAAAGTGACTTTCTTTACAAAATGCAAAAGGTAAATAGCCAGTTACTCTTAAATGACACATGCTAGCATATTTGGGATGCCCCCCCCCCCCCCCCTGGTGAAAGGCAATTGCTGCTTTATACGGGAAAAAGTGACTTTCTTTACAAAATGCAAAAGGTAAGTAGCCAGTTACTCTTAAAATATTAATGCTAGCACGCTTTTTAAAGAATGACACCAGGAAAAGGAAAAGCTAAATAGGCAGGTGTGTTATTAAAACTAAATATGCTTGAAAGCTAATGCAAACACTGTAAACTCTGTCTGTCTCTCTCTCCCTCGCTCCTTCTGTTACTTGTTCTATCTCTCCTTCGCTGTATCTATCTATCTATCTATCTATCTATCTATCTATCTATCTATCTGTCTTTCGCTCTCTCTGCATGATCTGCTCTGGCCGCAATACAGTGTCAGAATGATCTTCCGCAAAATGGCCGCCGCTTATATAGGGCTGTGACATCATCGGGAAGCCTGGCTGCTTATAGGTAGCATGTGACGCCTACCCAGGATTCCTTGCCCCATGGGACATGTCCTGACATGTGGATCCACCATTTTAGATGGCCTGAATAGTAGTAAATGGAGTTTAAAGGAAGCGATTCGAGCTATTGAATTGCGGTGATATTCGGAATCGTTAAGAATCAAATTTTTCCTGAAATTCGTAACGAATTTGGGTACGTAAGATTCGATTCACTCATCTACATGTTGGAATTCATGGTTCCCTCAATATACTGTAGCTCCCCACAGCCAGAACCTCATGCAGCCCCAAACCATGACACTCCCACTACCAGTCTTGACTGTATGCAAGACACACTTGTCATTGCACTCCTCACCTGGTTGCCATCACACATGCTTGCAACCATCTGAACCAAATAAGTTTATCTTGGTCTCATCAGCCCACAGGACGAAGTTCCAGCAATCCATGTCCTTAGTCTGCTTGTCTTCAGCAAACTGTTTCTAGCTTTCTTGTGCATCATCTTTAGAAGAGGCTTTCTTCAGGAAGGCAGCCATGCAAACAGGGCAGTATCTATGAAAAATAACTCTGTGTGGGAATGAAGAAATGTTGCTTCCTAAGGTTGCTGCTGCTGCCTCATTCTGTTATGGGCCATGTCGGACCTTAGCAGCAGGCAGCGCCACTTACCATGTGTCCAATATCAGGGGATGAAGGGCCTGTCTTATAACCTGCACCACTAACAGTGGCCCTGACTCATCTTCAGAAAACAGGATGGCTGGGATAAAAGCTGCTCTCCCTCCCCTAGAAACAGCCCTGCATACAAACGAATTTAATGCAGTGGGCGGCATATGGTCTGGCCATTAACAGGCTGACCTGGCAGTACTCATAAGTCTATTTTGAAAATACATCCTCTGGATATGATGCTGAGCATGTGCACTCAATTTCTTTGGTCGAGGCCTGTTCTAAGCAGAAGCCGTCTTGTTAAACCACCTTATGGTTTTCGCTACCATGCTGCAGCTCAGTTTCAGGGTGTTGGCAATTACTATGCAATTAAATCACTCAAAGGTGAGATTTTCCTGATAAGTACACATTATTTTGTAAAATGGGGTCCCTACTACTACACAAATTATGCTAAGTTACAGGATTTTAAGAAACATGATTTTTATAGATGTTGCAAAGGAGTTAAATAAGTTAAAGGGATGCAGCAGGCAAAGGCAATTGTTGGACCACAGTTTTACAATGCCCTAAACGGTTTGTTGTAGAAGTAATGGCTGAGATATCAAGGTTTACAGTTTCACCTTATGATTTATTCTCTGAAGTCGTGATGCTGCATAATAATTAAAATAATGGGTGGGGTCTATAAAAGCCGATATTATGCATTAGACAACCTGGCTGTGCTCCTCCCACACTTCCTGTTGCTAGTGTTCTAATACATTGGTTAAAATCAGTTTATACACACCAACACATCCATTTCTAAGTCCCATGGATCATTAGTGAAAGGGGGAGTACAGGCTTTATTGTCTTGTTCCAAAGCTATGATCATGCCACCTAATCACAACCACCACTAATTAGGTTCAGATGTCATTAAAATGCGAATTAGGTGTGGCATGATTGAAACACTAATTAGATGCAGCTATTAATATGCTTATTAGGACCGCAGCTGAATGGAAGGCACAAGGGGAAGAGATGGGAGAGAGGCTGGCTGACTAGAAAGATGGCTCAGGCTGCAGAATACTAGTGTGCTTATACTTGCTGAGGCGACAAACGATGTGGATTTATAGACCACCAGTTGAGTCCTATGATTGGTGGTCTATGGCAAAGGAATTTAGGGGGCCTTTTTTCATTCTAGGAGCAGCTGCGTTCTGACAGGAAGGGAGAGGACAGCCATTAGGAGGTGAGCTGCTGAATGATAGTTTAGAATTTGCCTACAGAGTCCCTTCAAAGGGGATTCTTCTCTCACTGCACTAACAATCTGTTTTTCCAAAGAGGGCTTTAGACCATTATACAAATGATTTAAAATAGTTGAAGGGGGTTCTTATTATATTATTTTGTTAAGGGGACATTAAGCCTACCTAAAACGATCTTTGACTAGTCTTTTCATATCCCCCTATTACTACATAGTAACTTAGGAAAGCTTCAGAAATCCTTAATATATTTAGCAACTATAATTCAGCAATTTGACATCTGCTGCTGAAGCACCTAGTTCATAGAGTTCACCAGAGCTATAAGCATGGTCATCTTGGGGCCCATTTTAATTAGACTGCAAAGAGTGAAGATAGTGTGTAAAGGGGATTGGCTTCACACCAAGACAATGTTCCCTCTTTGAAATAAACTGCAAGATGGATTTCTAGTTAAGATGAATCTCCAGTCCGGATTTTATTATATCTGCCTAATAGAGTTTAATGCACATTTTACTTGTGGGAGGTACTGCAAGTAGAATCTGAAATGAAAGCACCCAGTCTAGTCAAAAAGATTATTAAACTGGGGGTCATAGACAGAGGAGAGATATCTGTATAAAATTAAAATGACCCTGCAGGGAGAGCTGACAAGGCTAACCTCATCCTAAAATGCTAGTTAAATGGCTGCTCTGCTGTTCTCTATTTAATATATTTGGTGACTTTCTGCCCTACAATAAGCATTCAGCACATGAAGTCTGGAAAGTCTGAGTTGCAGCTTTTGCTTATGTGTTCCAGGTCAGAGGCACTGGGACATCCAGGAAACTGTCTTTTTTCCAAGCAGAGCATAGAAGACCTTCATCCACTTCTATTAAAATCTGTTTAAAGCAGTAATGCGAGCAGGGCCTTTGTTTACATGATTTGTCTGCATTGAAAAGGAACTAAAGGCCAGCCAATACTACTGTACTTCTGCATTCCCTCATATGGCTGACAATCACATGACTACCAATGACTAATTATGTTTATCCAGCCAATGGACACACAGTGATATGCAAGCCTACCGAGCAAATACGATTGGTCACAAGCAGACACATGATTGTCAACCATACGATGGAACATGAAAGTAGCAGACATGGTAGACCTGGATTTGCTTCCTGTTAACAATAATAATAAATAATTTCAGCAATAGTGGAGATAGAGAGCAAATTGATAAAGCAATATTTTTATATGTTCACCGATCTGAAGTGGTATATTTAGTTTCTGTGATATCTATCTCAATCTCAATTAGGCTCTTTTAGCATTCCTTCTTCTATTGACCTTTATCTTCTATCAACCCAAATGGCTGCTGTGAATGGTTGCCTTTTACCACCACCTTTTCCCACTCTTCCCTTTTCTTCTTCCTTGGTAGACTGTCAATGCTCTAGCGCAGCCCTGGAACTGGGGAGTGTGAAGTGGTGGAGGCAGTTAATAGTGGAGACCTAAAGGTAACAAGGCAACATGATGGAGGAGACAGGTGGGGGGAGCATGCTTTTATGACTTGCTGCTAAAAGCTGCAACTGTCAGAAGATGAAGTGAAAAGCATTCAGAGTGGGCGTTTAGAGGGTAGCATTAGGTCTTGGCCTGAGGCTGTAATCACCAATTAAACTTTGTTGAGTTGCAGTGGTCGTGATGGAGAACGGTAGATCACCAAGGCTGGGAGCAGCGAGACCTGATACTGGAACTGGCAGACCATCATGCAGGATAATTTTGGCTAAAGACAGAGGATCTTTGAGGGGTTATCTGAGATGTTTCTTGGCAGAGTGCAGCAGGGGAAATGAAGGGAGCTTGTTTCGCCACGTAGGCTTCTTCAGTGCCCTAATGAGCATAGCAAAAAGAGAAGGGGAGTATAATTTAGCGTAAATGTACATAAATATATAGCATTATATGTCACTTAGTATATACATCACTTCATCCAATATCCTATATTTTTATTCTTACGGCACACTAAGAGCAAGTATACCACATATGTAACAATTAATCCTTAAACATTACACCATATCAGAACCCATTTTCTCAAAATAGGGACCATTCTTATTTACCTGGTTTTTATTGTGTAATCGGAGAATGTCAGGTCTTGATGGAGATGAGGAGTCACCGCTTATCCCTCTTGTATATTAATCTGGTTTCTTAATATTTGATTCTATTCAACTATGTCCCCACTGGAGTTACGCACAGTTACGCTAAATTATTCTCCCCTTCTCTTTTTGCTATGCTCATTAGGGCACTGAAGAAGCCTACGTGGCGAAACATGTCTGCCCTGTCTGGCCGATCTTCGGACCAGTAAGATAAAATAGTCACCTTGGTTTTAAGAATTTATCTATGTTATCATTGTTATACAAAATGTATTGTCGGGAGAAGCAAATATGTAACTGGGATAGTTTGTAACTAGATATTGTATATCAAATGAATAGAAATCTGTACAAATCAGATATATGCACTTTTGTACCATGAGATTTTAATATTTTCAAAATAAAGGATGGTTGTCTTTTAACCTAAAACCAATTAGAGGTGTGGTGGGTATGCTGGGTCTGTTTGTTTTGAGCTGGGACCGGACCTAGTCCTGGAATATTGTTTGTGTAGTCTATAGTGGACCAGCTATTACCAAACCCCCTCTATTCATAAAAAGGAAGGGTCACCAATGGGTCATATTGATTTACCCCATGGGGGATAAACCAATCTTGACATTTAGTTATGACAAATATGTAGCCATCTGGTGTAGCCCCCCTGAGCCTCCCCGCCCACATAACATTGCTTTATATCTGACTATTTTCCCCTTACAAACGTGCCTTAACAGGGAGTTAGCCTCACATACATGGCTTCTCAGTGGACAGTTGCACTCTCAACATGGTTACCCAACAGAAATAACTTTACTGTTTGTATTGGATCTTGGCATTGCTCCTCCATCCTTAGTAGAGCTCCCGAATCATAAGTCTCAATTGGCCTACTCTTTTTTGCAAAAAGAGAAGGGGGGCATGCCACACTGCCTATGGAGAGTGGGAGGGGATAATGCTACATTGCCTATGGGAAATGGGAGGGGGGAATGCCCCACTGCCTGTGGGGAATGGTAGGGGGGAATGCCACACTGCCTTTGGGGATTGGGAGGGGGAAGGCCAAACTGCCTATTGGGATTAGGAGGGTGAAATGCCACATTGCCTATAAATAATGGGAGGGGGGAAAGCCACACTGCCTATAAGGAATGGGAGTAGGGAATGCCACACTGCCTATAATGGGGAATGGGAAGGGAGAATACCACACTGCCTATATGGGATGGAAAGGGGAAATGCCACGCTGTATATGGGGAATGGGAGAGGGTAATGTCACACTGCCTATGGGGAATGGGAGAGGGTAATGCCACACTGCCCATGGGGAATGGGATGGGAAAATGCCACACTACTTATGGGAAATGGGAGGGGGAATACCACACTGCCTATAATGTGGAATGGAAGGGGGAATGCCACACTGCCTATAATGGTGAATAGGAGGGTGGTGCCACACTGCTTATAATGGAGGAATGGGGAGAATGATACTCTGCCTGTAATGGGGGGATTCTGAACCTTGCCTATTCTTTGTTTTTTGGGGGGACCATGTTTTAGCACATTTGTTTCAGAATATTTTTTTCTAATTTTCCTTCTCCAAACCCTAGGGACGCATTATGGGCAGGTGCATCTTATAGAACAAAAATACTGTAATTTATTTGTAAGACTTAAAGAGCATTTTCAGCCAAAAAGAAAAAAGCTATACTCACCTTTTCTGCAAAACACTATAACAGGCAGTATGGCAGAGCTCCCTCCAAGAACCCCATAACAGGCAGTTTGGCAGACCCCCCCCCAAAAAAAATAACAGGCAGTGAGTATCACCCCCCCCCCCCCTTTCCCCAGGATCCCATAACAGTCAGCATGGAAAACAAATCCCCAAAGAAGCCTATAACAAGGCAGTGGAGCAGCTGCCCCCTACAGGAACCCCATAACAAGTAATGTGGCCACACTGCTCTGCCCCACTGCCTGAGGACGGGCAGGTAGAGAGCACCACCAACCAGATCTGCATGTTGCTCCTCACACTACACAGCTCTGACTAGTGAGGTAAGCTGTCATATGGTGCCTTTCTGATATAACGAAACCAGATCTATACACAGTTTTTAATCACATTTTTATCAAAGAATGTGTAACAATAGCCCTGATTCAGAGTCTCTCTCGCACGCATAGTTGGCATGTCCCAGCCTTCACTGAGCCGCACCCTGACTACGTTTCTCGATGGCATGGCTGTCCTGCAAGAGAAATACATCCCTTTTCCTGACACCATGGCAGTCTAAAACACTGTGAGGTTGGAGTTTTTCAGAATAGAGAATATGCCAAATGCACCAGTTTGCATGCAAGTGGCTCTGGTTCCCCCAGCTGCTCAGAAGTATATGTTTCCTTGCGTTTAGGTCTACATTGCTCATCCTTCTTGCCCACTCCACTGTCTTTATGCTAGCCTTGCTTCTGCTCCCCTAAACCTGCTTCCCTGGGTTCTAGTTGCCCCTGGTTTTTTATTAGTTTTGATTTTCAGTTCTTGCTGCCAGTCTCTTGACCAAATTTTTGTTTGCCTTTTTTACAGCAAACACAAGATGGACCACTCTCTCAACGACCAATGGGACTAGATCTTTGGCTTCTTCAGTGTTTTGGCCGGATTCCCAAGCTTGTCCCATGACGCACTCATCTTCTGGAGTTCCAATCTGTGGCAAGATCGCTGGCTTTTGGGTTAGCCTATTTGTCTCCCTGCCCACCATCACTACTACTGTACTCCTTTACAAATGTAAATATCCCCTTCTCCCTGTAGCTCACTTAAACCCTTTGTGCATGCATAGTGGCTTAGGTTTATTTTGGTTGCCCAGTGTTTATTTTAAGGTCCCACTACATTTTTGCCTCCTTGTAACTGTGTGACCTGATCTTCTGCAGGTTCAACATATTAGTTTGTCTAGGTTGTTATTTTGGGATCCCCTTTTTGCTTGTAATGTTTTGTTATCATCCTTTTAGGTGATTCAGGTTATCCTCCGCTGCCCTTGCTCCTGAAGCCCTTTCTAAGGCCACAGACAGCTGGCCAGGCGGCCTATAATTGGTCACACTGCCGCACACGGGCAGTTGTTTGGCCTGCTCAAGTCAAGAGCTGGACCACACAGGGAGTGTACTTCAATATAATCCAGAGAAGGTTGTAAAAATAATTTTGCCATCCATGCATCACCCTGCACAATTTTGCCTTGATGGAATGTGTGGTAGCATATGTGGAGGGGTCAACCCCTGATTCCGCTCCAGAGATACCTGGATACCTTAATTCTGGGACCCAAAACCATGTCGCACAAACAGTTCACCAGCATTTGGTGGACTCTTCTATTTCCAAAGATTTTCTTTGCTTTGGTTTGGCCTCCTTTTTTCCTACTGTTGCTCCCCCTTTGCCTTTTTTGGTTGTGATTGAAAGATCCAAATACAGTTTTTGCTATTTATTTATCTTACATTTGTGCTACTACAACCAACATGTTTGGCTCATGAACTACACAGGCATTATACAAACCAGAATAAAAGCTGCCTGTCAGCCTATCTACAGTACTTCACCCCCCCCCCCCCAAGTCCCGGCTTTCAGTAAGGGCTTTTTTCTGGGCCTCAAGCAAGGTAAGCCTTTGGGAGTTCTGGTGCTGCTGCTCCACCACCACTGCAGCCAGGTCCTCATGGATCAAACTGGTGGTCCATCGCAGCACTTTTAGTGGGCAGAGTTTCACTGGAAAGTGGTGCTATTGGCTTGACTCCATGAGTTGGCACAGGCTTAACAAAGACAAGTGCCACCTTGCTTTAGGGCATGGCTGGCTTCCTCTTGGGTATTCGGTTGAGGTGGTGGGGCTGCCGCTGGACTGCACTTGTTGATGCTGGTTCAGGGAGGTGTGGTTTGGCCCAGTGGCAGGTGTGGCAGCAGCTGTTGGAGGCGTCTGTAGAATCTGAGGTGTATGTGCTACACTTTCCTCCATTCCTTATCCATTCCTACCATCTCAGTAGCAGTATCAAGTAGATGTGTGGTCTGTGTGGAGAAAGATACAAATTACTGTTTGCTTGGATCAATGGTTCCACACAGGCTACAACATATTTTCATTTCCATTGGATCAGCTACTTCCTCCACCCTGCCCCTTGGCATAGCCTCATTAAGGACACACATTTACCTCATCTGTGTCTGGACTCCCCTTACTGGGTGGGTGGCTGCTGGATGGGCCAGGCTTGGATAGTGGGTCCGTGCCAGATGGGGCAGCTGTGTGCGCAGGTGTTGGCTATTGAGCTGTAGTTGCTGCTGGCTGGTGGGTTGCTGCAACGTCAAGGGAAAGTCACTGTTAATTGACAAATTACACTATCTGCCCTTCTTGAAATCCTCAATGGGGGTTAGACACCGGGCCTAACATCTACGCATTGGCCAAAATACCTCAGTTGTCCTGATTACATTTTGAGTTGCAAAATTACATTTGTGTGTTAGTTTGGCCACCATGTGTGGCTTAGACAAGCCCTCCCAGTTTTTTGCCCTCCCCCCCCCCGGAAATCTACACTTAGCACCCTAGACTTACCACCACTGGTGGGCGCATGCAGCCATTCAGTGTTAAATGTCCCTGACACCCTGGTATGTTTTGGGGTGCAGCAACCCAGCCACCCGCTCCTCAGCATGTGTGAATTGGAGCGTTTTGGGGAGTCCTCCACCAGTTTTCAACCTAAACTGACGGAGAAAACAAAAGAGGGTGAGAGTTGTCCAATGTGTGAGGCACAAACATCCGTCTGGCCCATCACCACTTACCCCTCAGCTCGTCTGGTGCTGTTTTCCGCCGGAACACAGCTTTCAAGTCTTCTTATTTTTTTTCGGACTGGGTTCCATCCTTGGCCTCTGGACCCACCCCAGTCACATTGAGGGCAATCTGGTTCCATTGGAGGTAGAGCAGGACCGGGGCCAAACCAGCCAGTCATAGTTCTCAGCAATTCCATCCAGCAGAACCTCCAACTGCGCATCATTAAATAGGCCACTCAGCTTGCCCCTGGTGGGCTTATGCCCAGTCTGGGTGGACAATGCTTGGGTCTGCTGGGTGGTATGTTTTGTTGAGGGGGAGCCACTCTGCCCACTCCCAGGCCTGAAAGGCCTGGATCACTGGCTACTGGCCAGGGAACAATCAGCCCTGGCTGTGGCTGCGCAGCTCCATCTTTGACTCCAAGTTTTGATCTGCAGGGAGCTCTGCTGTGGACTCCGCACTGGGGCCCGCACTGGTGTCCGCACAGGACTCCATTGTCCCGACCGGTGGGTGGAACATGGTGGGCAGTAGTGGGAGCCTTGGTTGTGGGCCTCCCGCTGCTGAGGCCTCATACTACTGCAGGTGACCCGCTTTGAGTGAGTAGTGTGGGTGTCAGCAGGGAAATGCCTGTGGGCTGTGGTACCTTGGCTGGGTGCTGTGACTCCCTTGGCCATGCTTGTCTTCCAGGCTCTGGGGGCTGTGGTTATATCTGTGTTTGGGCATCTTGAGCTCCAAAGTAAGAACTGCAATGAAAGACTGTTGGTCAGGTGTGTTTTTTTTATACATAAGTGGGTTGTTAATTGGACATCAATTTAGTTTATTTAACAGGCCAGCACAGACGCATTCAAGCTATAGGCTACACCATCAGAGTATGGATGCAAGCACACCTCCGGGGTCTACCAGGGCAAGTCAGGCAGACAACGAGCAGACGACAAGGCTCAAAATCGCACCTACTACGAATACAAGAGAGAAGGTGAGCAATCAGGCCTAACTTTGTAAGTGACTTTTTTGCTTTTAGTCTCTTTTGTAGCTGGAGAGGCGAGGGGTCCGACCAGTGGGGTCAAGAAAACAGGGTGTGGGTGTAAGACAGCAGATCTGAACACTGCCAATATCCTCTTCCTCCTCTATAGCCTCCTCATCACCAGCACCGGAACCTGCTGAAGAGGAGGGGGTGTTGGGCTTGGAGTCAGCCACAGTATACAGCAGTCTGGTAGGCCAATGCACCAAGAACAACCATGTTGTGTAAATGGAAAGTCAGTCAACATATAAGTGCTGGTATCTTGCTTCTCTGTCCCTACAGATTCCTCTGAGGGGTTAGTATGCAGTGATGGGGACACCTGAGATGCACACACTGATGACCTCAGGTTTACTTTCATTACAGACCCCGAAGAAGGGAAGGCGCCATTCCAGATGAGTAAAAACAGTTGTTAACATGCTTTTTGCTTGTATCTACAGGTGACATGTTGATTTTAAGATAGCATCCAAATCTTAATCTTTTAAAGATTTTACCAATTATAATTACATTTTAATAATGTTTATATAAAAAAAAATAAAAAAATAAACACATACGTTTTCAAAAATGATATGCTGAGTGGGGGCTTTTAATAATGCTACTTACATCAAGCAGAGTGTAGAAGCTCTAACAGGGGTGGGTAATGGTGTGTGGAAAGAGAAGATGGGCAATGGAGCCCCCCCCCCCCCCAAAAAAAAAAGTGTGTAACACACTGGAGTAACAGTGGGTGTAAGCAGAGGACATAGGCGGACATGGGAATTAAAAAACAGGGAAACGATAAGTCTCCAGAATTTCAATGTTCAATCAATGGCATGGGCAAAATGCTAACAAGGGGTCAAGGTAAGTCTCAAGAATGACAAGCACACTCCATGGGATGGGCAAAATGTTAACAAGGGGGAAAGGTAAGTCTCCAGAATTTCAGTGCACAATCCATGGGGTGGGCAAAGTCTCAAGAATGCCAGGCACCTTACATGGGATGACACACAGGTTTGGGCCAATGGGAATAAACATTAAATTAAAAAAAAGCATTCACTGTGAGGCTCTGAATCAGGCTTGATATTAGAAGAGTTTTGTCACTTTACTGTTGTTATGTCATTTGTTTGCTACAACCTGCACTGAAAATGTAATTCAGTTCTAGGTGAAAAATGTATTTAACATTTTATCATAATCAGGATTTTAACCCTGTTTGTAGATTTTATAGGCAACATTTATTATAACACGGACCAGGCACCAATGCCGCATAGAGCTGGTGGTGTGAAGAAGCCTTTGACCTCTTTATTCAGACTGAAGAAGTCTCAAGGCTGTTTGGCATAAAGAGTATAAAGAAAAAAGGCTGCAGGCTTATAAAGGGCATTAGCAGGGGCATGCAAAGACCTCTTCTGCACAAATGATGACATAATTAGGGTCAATGGTTGGCATGCAATGAGTAACTTTTTAGAAATAAAGTTATTTTTTATAATAAGCAGCAAAACTAGTTTTTTAGGCTTAAGCAGTCCTTCATTTAAAAGTTAAAGTGGAAAAATGTGCTTTTGCAAGCAAAATGAATATGTTTACCTGAGATTTTTACCTTCTGATGTCACATATATATGTAAATTCAGCCCTACCTAAAAGCAAAGCCGTAAATTTCACTGAGGCACCCTAATGACTGAATTAGGCACCAGCCTGCTAGTCTGTTTCAGAACCCAAACCGCGTAACCATACCCATACAAAACACACCAGCTTCGATTAGAATAATTTATTAACAAAATTGGCCACAGCTTAAACAACATAAATTAACATAGCTCAATTATTGTTTTTCTACCATTACAAACATTTTCACAGTAACACCACATTCTTATTGCATCCATATTGGGCATAAAAACTATTGCTTAACTTATCAGCCAAAGCAACCATAAACTGGGTGGAAGCTGCACTGGAATCCGCAACTGGTCAGGAGCTTTTGACCACTCCAGAACTCTCATTATTACCAACTGCCCCAAGCTATGTGCAGTAACATTACCACTGGTCTGGAAGCTGTCAATAAATTAATGTTTGATACCACTGCCAGACTATCTTGTTCATCAAGGATTCACCCCACCATGAGTGGGAAAGGCTCACTCAAATGTTCCTAAAGCCAAGACATTTCTATCTATGGAAACATGGACCATTTCTCAGGCCAAGTGGCCGCACACCACCTACCTGTAAAAAATGCGCCAAAACCCTTGGAACCAAATGCATCTGTACATCACTCCAATTGTCTGTTCTCACATAATGGATTCTGCACCCAAGCAGGAACATCAGAATTGTGCAAAAATCATACCCATATCTGGATATTGGGCTTCAACTCGGAGTTCAGGCAAGCAAAATAATTTGGTTCCCCTATCCCCCATGTGGCAGATGATGTGAAAAACCATGTTAATGACTAAACACACAAAGTTCAACTTCCCGAACAAGGATTGCAACTCCTTCTGAGTGATTCTTCGCGCCCCAAGAGCTTTATCCAGGCAACTCATCAACTCTGACAATTTGTCAGCACCTTTTTGTATTCACATTTTTTGTGAGTAAACACTTTTCATTATTTTTTTCCATAGAGCAATTTAGCTGTGCAATTTTTTAAACATTTGCATAGCTAAATTGCATGTATATTTGTGTATACACACAAATAAACATGAGTAAAAAAATATGGTCTCAGGCTTCCACCTGATTCATGGTTGTCCAAATAAGATGTGCATTTCTTTGTGTTAATTTGCACCCATGCGCCTGCCCAAATGAAAACTTGCGCCTTCAAATTAGGGTTTGACTCCTGGCTTGGATTCCCTGGCTTGGAATCAGCGGCACTCATGTGTCTCTGGTGCTGTCTGCTGCTGACAAGTACAAGTTTCAGTGCATGCCTCACTTTAGTTGCCCAGGGTGTTTTCATCTGACTTTGTCTCTACCTGTTAATGTGTTTGGATCTTGCAGTGTGTTTTCTGTCCCCTACCAGTGTATTGCCTGTTTGTCTGTGTGCCCCCAGTCTAACGTACTCTGGTGTTCGCCCCTCTTTTCCCTTCCATGTACACCTGTTACATTGCCTGTGTCTGCCCCCAAACATCCTTCCAAACTGTGTAATCGGTGCCTGTGCACTTGGGATGCCCTATCTAAGCCACCCATCATTCCTCTTTGTGTGCATCAAGCCCTCCCAGGTGCCCCTTGTACCCTGTGTCCACCAGGTGTTCCCCTGGTAACCCTGTTGCCCAGTCCGAGCCTGTGCTCAGCTAACTCACTCCATCTTCTTTCCAAGTTTGTCTGTGTGTTAATTTTAAGTGGATCCAAACCGTTGCCTCTGTTAGGTGTGCAGCTAGTGAATATTCCTTAGGAAATCTGTGCATTGTCTCTCCGGCAGTTTTCAAGTGGGCAAGTCTCAGATGGCTGACTGCTTGGTGGTTGTTTAGTGTTGCCATGTACATGTGTTGTGGTTCTTGTGTTTCTCTCCCTCAGCCTTGTGTGTGTTCATTTTGGGCGTTCCCTTTGTAAGATGTTTTTGTTCTCCTGCTCGCTGTACCTTTCCGCTTGTCCACATCACCCTGTTCTTCAGTGCTGATCCTCCCCCTAACCCTGGTCCCAAAAAGTTTGACAAAATCTCTCAGCTCTGTCTGCTCCCGCTAGTGTTTTGGCCAACCCCCCACTGTATTTGCCTGTGTTTCTCCAAGCGGACAACAACCAACACTAAATGCTCTCTGTACTTTAGCTCGCCCTTAGCCTATTTTGGTTGGTCTCCGCTGCTTGATGTAGCTTGCCTAGTGTAATGTACTTTAGTTTGTGTTCTTTATTGGAGCAAAAGCCACTCCCCTGTTAAAATCCACGCCCATAAACAAGCTACATGATGCATTTTTGAGGCACTTCAACACACATGCTTGCACACAACAATCCTATTTGCATGGACACAGGCCAAACCCCAAAGCAAAAAATAGGTACACCTCCCAAAATCAAAAACATCAAAAAGCCCATATGAGTCTCTAGGAAGCTGTCTGTCTCCTGCCTTAGCTCCTCCTCTATGTGTGCCTGCTGTGATCCTCACATTGGGAGTGTATTTCCCCGGCACTGTTGTCTCGATGCCCGGTGCATAGCCATCGGCTGTGCTGGGGCTGGATGGGCGGGTGCAATGTCTCTGGTCCTTCCCTGGTTGGTGCAGTAGGTCCAGTGTCCTCCTCCATGTCTATAATAATTGGGCAGGATTTCTGGTTCCTATAGACATGGCAAAGGATACTGTCAATGTATTGTCCCAGTTCTGTTTACAGCCCACTAACTATTCACTGTTTACTGTCAGGGACCGCTGGACACCCTTCTCTCGTGAGCCAACAATCCCCAATCTCCACCGCCTCTTGTGCCTATAGACAAGCCCCCGCTTGCTGGAGACACGGGTTATGCCTCTCCAGACTCGGTTGCCCCCAGGTCTTACTGGCGCAAAGATTGCTGGCTTACGATAAAGACGGATGAACTGCGGGGTATCCCAAATCAGGAGTTCATGCACCAAAGTCTGTAAACGTCAAAACCAAGGGGCAAGGCAAAGAGTAGTCGGGACTGGCAAGGGTCAAGGCCGGGTGATCACAGAAGCGCGGTATCCAAGGGGTTAAGCAGAAACGAAGTCAGACAGGCAGAAGGTCAGTTCAGGCAGCGAGCAGGAGTAGTCAAGGACGAAGCCGGATCAAACACACTAAGACGAGATTCAAAAGCACACCCAAGCTAGTAAATGGCTATAACAGGCACTGGTGGTTCGGGCGGGAAAATATTTAAATGGTGACTGACCAATGGGAAGGGGAATGTGCTGATTGGTGCAACACACAATCTCACCCCTGATAGGAGAAACTCCAGGGACTGGACCGCCCTGGCCAGTCAGGCTGTCCATTCCCTGACCCTCCCAGAGCAGAGGATTCCTGGGTCAGGATTGGTCCTTTTAAATCTGCCCCCGGCGAATGCGCCGGCGCTGGAGGGGCGGCTGCCTGGAGGGGCCACGGGACAGACTCCCAGGTAAGTTCCTTACATTTTCTGTCTACATTCATCATAGTGTGCCCTGTGTATCTCCTTCTAAGAGTCGCTTTTCCAGCTCTTTACATCAAGGTATCTTGCTCCAAACAACTCGGTGTTATGCACATACCCCACCCCTGAATTAAACAGCAGCAACAGAACAACCCTGCTAGCTTTCTCAACCTGTTGTTGATTTGCTTTGAAAATGGTTGTTTATGTTGCTGGGGCATGATTTTTTCCCCCTGCCCATGTGTGGGCCATTTAGGACACCCTTATCCCCATCAATGTACGCCCATGTATGTCCAAACCTGACTCAATCCTTTTGTCTTACCTATAATCCACCAACACAACCGCAGCATGCTTGGGTTCCAGTGTGTGCCTACACAGAACAACTTCCTTGGTAGCGCATATTTTTTGGTGGCTAACACATATTAATTTGTGGATGCATCTGGAGTGGGCCCCCACTCATAAGTGGTTTGCTGCCACACACAAACTCTAATGTGTACCTGCTCAAATTCTCCCAGTGGTCCTGTTTCCCCCGAGCCACTCTCACTGATGCTGGTTGGGGTGGGCATGGTCACTTCTTCAGAGACATGTCCCCATGTGTGTGTTAGCCCAAGGATCACACTTCACGCAGCCTTTGCCCTCCTTTGTTGTCCCTCTTACACCACTGTCGCAGGAGTGTATGCTCTCAGTGTTCATGAGAGCATACACAGCACCCAGCATTGTGCCCAGGTTATCTACTATTTTTTCTGCCACCAGTTTGTTGTCTGCAGAAAGAAAGTGATGTGTAAAACATTCTCCCAGACACCAGTATACATGAGTATGTATTGGTAATCCCTGTTGGTCACCTCCTTTCTTTGATGGGCCTCATTGTACATCCCTTAATTGGGATTGGTTGTCCATTGTTAAACACTCGCTTGGTTTTGTTTTGCTTGGGAGTGTTTGATGTAACACCAGAGTAACTGCACTGCACACTACTGGCATCTGTGGGCATATGCAAGTGTACTCAGGCCTTTGACCTTGCCAAGTGATGTCCCTGTGTCAATGCCCTCAAGCCTATGCCATGCCACCTCACTCCACTCCTGCTTGTGGGTATTTGTGGTGTCATGTTCGAGGGCATACCCAGTGCCTGTCACACCAGTCCGCAATAACAAGCATGGAGCCTAATGTGAGCCCTTGAATCTCCCCTTTGACCCACCCCTCCACTCTTGATACTTTTTGGATGTTTTCTGGTGCATGTTGTTTTTGAGGTGGTGCGTTTATGAACAGAATGTTTAACCACTTACCCATATTCGCTCAGCATGTTATGGGGGGATTCTGTCACTTAGCATGTTATGGGGGGATTCTGCCACTCAACATGTTATGGGGGGATTCTGCCACTCAACATGTTATGGGGGGATTCTGCCACTCAACATGTTATGGGGGGATTCTGCCACTCCACATGTTATGGGGGGATTCTGCCACTCAACATGTTATGAGGGGATTCTGCCACTCAGCATGTTATAGGGGTATTCTACCACTAAGCATGTTATGGGGGATTCTGCCCCTCAGCATGTTATGAAGGAATTAGCCACTCAGCATGTTATGGAGGATTTTGCCACTCAGCATGTTATGGAGGATTTTGCCACTCAGCGTGTTATGGAGGGATTCTGCCACCCAACATGATATGGGGGGGATCTACCACTCAGCATGTTATTGGAGGGGGATTCTGCCACTCAGCATGTTATGGGGGAGAGGGGTTCTGCACCTCAGCATGCTGTGCGGGGGTTCCAGCTTGTTATGGGGGGATTCTGCCATTTAGCATGTTATGGGGGGATTTCTCCACACAGCATATTATGAAGGGATTCTGCCACACATCATGTTGGGGGGGGGGGGTTTCTCACACTGCCTGTTATGGGCCAGACGCACTGGAGAAGGGCCGGTGTTAACAGAAAAGTCCCGGGCCACTTTTTAACCCCAGTCCTTCCCGGAGGCAGAGTTGCACACACACGCCAATCTCCAAAGACATGCCACTAACAATGTGCAGCAAACACACACACACACACACACACACACACAAACACAAGTCAAACATCCTGGAGAGTACAGGAAAACAACATGAGCCACAACACGCAGGAGGTGACCATGGAAATAACACATTTGGCATACAACAACACAGCACAAGATAAACACACTAAAAAGAGTGGGCCAAAGAGGAAAAAGGGAAACATAATGCACAAACCAAAGAGCTAGGGAAGCCAAAGCAGTGGGTCTCCAAGGACACTTTGAGGGTGCCAAATTTCAGCAACATGGGTGTGGCACACAACAAGCAAAGACAGACTTCCGTAAGTCTACATGAGTTTGGGGGATTAGGCCAAGGCAGGGCAGGCAAACAAGGGAGAACTAAAGAAATGCACACATTAATAGCCTCCCCAAAAGCTTGTCACAGCATCAACCACTGACTTGCTTCAAAAAAGGATAACATGCTTATTTAGAAGAAAATAACATTCTCAGTTACTATTAGCTGTTATCAGTAAAAAAATAAAATAAAAAATAACTTCCCCTAGCCCAACACCCTTGGTTGAACATGATGGACATATGTCTTATTTCAACCATATTAACTATGCAACTATATGCAACTATGTAACAAACAACAACAACAACACACAAGGCCAATACTTAGGGGAACAGAAGAAGGGCCACCAAGAAGTCAAAACACCACCCACATAGGATGTCAGGAAGAATAGCAACAAATTAACAACCAAACACATAGAAGTAATGCATGTTTTTGTTTATTTGCCAGGAGCCAGGATTCCATACGCTATGGAATAACAAATTATACAAAGTGCAACCAGGCTGATTGGGGCCCTGCAGGAGTTTGTGGATTGCTTGTGGAACTATGTCCAGCCAAGAGAATAAGGAGGACCCGGCCAAGGCCAGAGTTGGGGGGGGGGATGGATCCCCTCTGTGTTTTACTAGCTATACTATCTTTACAAGCGATAAAAGAGGGTCTGGAGAACTAACTATCCAACTCCAGTTGTGGACTTATGTGGGCCTTTAATAGGGAGACAAAAGGGTCTGGAGAGCTAACTCTCCAAATCCCATTTGGGGACTTCAGTGGGCCTTTAATAGCGATAAAAAAGGAGCTGGAGAGCTAACGCTCCAAATCCGGTTTGGGGTGTAAATGGCCCTTGTTATGGCACAGGGTTAGGAGAGCTAACTATTAAATAAATGGTTACTTTTTAATATGCCCTTAAATAATCTTAAGGCTTCTTGCACCCTGCAATGTCCTCCGTAATGCGCACTGAAATGGTGCGCAATGGCTAATTTTGCACTTGACTGTGTGTGGAGGTGCATCCTTTGTGCCTGTGGAGTAATTTTGCACTTCTTTCAGACACAAGCCATTTAGTGCGCTTTGCATGTGCGCATGGCATGTGCACGCAGCGATGAATAATGCACCTAGGTGCAAGCGAGTTCATTTGCGCTCCGCATCGACCCTATAGTGTTCAAGAGCAATTCATATAGTGTTCAAGAGCAATTCATACAACTGCATGCCACCCAGAGCCATGCAGAAAAATGATCAATGCCACTTCTGATTTTCCTTAACCACCCATTTGAAAAAGGAACACAAAGCTTGTATTACTCACCTTCATTACAAGCCAGCAGTGAGAATAGAGTCCCGCGTGTGGCCGGTGCAGAGGATGCGACTGAGGGCCACATGACCGCCCAGCGGCCAATTACGGGACTCCGTTCTCGCCGCTGGCTCGTAATGAAGGTGACTATTACATATTGTGTGCGGTTAGCTGCGAGGGGGGCTCCAGCATTCTAGATGCCCCCCTGAGTTTCTTACATTCACCAGACAGCAGGCCCAACATCCATTAAAATAAAAACGGTGTTGGCCATTATGACTTAAAACAAAAACTGTGAGAAAGGATCTTAAATTCAATCTCCCTTATGCACCCTATTCATATCTGCTCAGCCTAGTTAATCGTTATTATTAGCAAGTTTTGTCAAGATTGGAATTGTGACAAACTTTGAACTCTACATACCTACTGCTTAATATGCACTACCTGTGCCGGTAGTTTATTGCTAACATAGCTCGTATGTAATTTTTAATAAGCTCTCTCGGTGGATCTCCTTGCGAGTAGGCTGCTGTGGGGGGCTGGGTAAAGGGACCCCTTTAGTCTGCTTTGGAGTGGTGGGTGCAGGGACCACTTTAATCTGCTGTGGGGTTCTGAATGCAGGACCCCCTCTAAGCTGCTATGGGGTGGTGGGCTCAGGAACCCCTTTACGTTGCTGTGGTGTGTAGGGGGCAGGGGCCTATTTAGACTGCTGTGGGGTGCCTGGTTAAGGCTGCCATGGGGTGGTGAGTTCAGGGACTCCTTTAGGCTGCTGTGGGGTGCTGGCCCCCCATTGGGGTACTGTGGGGTGCTGGGTTCAGGGACTCCTTTAAGCTGCTGTGGAGTTGTGGGTACAGAGACCCCTATAAACAGTTGTGGGGTGGTAGGTATAGGGACCCCTTTAAGTTGCTGTGGGGTGCAGGGGGGCCTTTAAGCTGCTGTGCAGTGGTAGGTCCTTTAAGCTGATGTGAGGTTCTAAGTACAAGGATCCATTTAGACTCTTGTGGGGGGGGGGGGCTCTGTGCTGGGGGTTCTGGGCACAGGGACCCCTCTAAGCTTCTGTGGGGTGCTGGGTGAAGGGACTCCTTTAAGCTGCTGTGGAGATCTGGTTGCAAGGAACTCTTTAGGCTGCTGTAGGGTGGTGGGTGCAATGACTGCTTGAATTTTCTATGGAGTGGTGGATGTAGGGAGCTCTCTAAGCTGCTTTGGAGTGGTGGGTGCAGAGACCTCTTTAAACTAATGTGGAGTACTGTCTCCCAGATACCTGCTGTTTAGTGTGAACATCAGACTTTACAGTTAGGGTTCGCTCATCCCTAAAAGGAAGGAATGAACACAGTGGTAAAAAGTTAACAAAATAATACATTATTTTACTCATAAAAGCTTTTCAGCTGCACTTTTCTTGCAGACCAAATTTTTACTGTTGACTGGGGTATATACAGTATGCACAAAAACTAAATTGAAAACCTAATTGAAGATGATTAGCAAGTACAGAAATGTACACTTCTTATTCAAATATGTGTGTATATAATTTCTGAGAATGAGTCCAGAATTGTAGGTGTGCTTTTGTAAGATAGAATGTTCTGTTAATAGTAGATAGTTAATTTCACATTGGTTTTAAAACCTTGGCCCATTTCATCACAGTTGGTGGGCACACAGCAGCTGAGCATCTCCTAGAAAAACACTTGGACAAAGTTTGACTTTATGTTTCCATCTTGTCAGTATTCATAGAACACAATAAATGAAATGTTACCTATTTTCATTCTTCCTTTTTAAATGGGCTCAGTGCTTTTTATGTCCTATGATTATTCGCCTAGTAATTCATAGACTCCCTGAGTTGAAAACACAGATGTGTGCTACTTGTTTATTCAAACAACTGAACTCCAAAATCCTAAAACAAAGTCATTTCTTGGGTTATTGCTGGAAGCAAAACTACAAGACTGGCTGCTACAGACATAATTTTAGATGCACAATGTGCATGATACATTAGACCTTCCATTAGCCGTAATATAAACCATGCTGCTTTGTACATAAATGCTATTTCTTTGCTGTCTGCTGACGCACAAGCTGTGTCACTAGCCCGGTAACAGTGTTGTTATTAAGAAAATGTCTTTCTATTTCACGCTTTTGCATTTATTATCGTACACCTGCCATTGCATTATCTAAACTGATATACTTTATTGTGTCATCTGTGCAAAATAGAACAAAGAGTAAAAAACATCTACTGTGATGTTGTGCCTACTGCGGCAACATACTGGCCGTTGGATCTTCATCTGAATGCATAGACAGTGTTGTTTATGAAATGTTTTTACCCCCCTTGTTCAACAAATACAATACCTAACTTAAAGTAAAGGCTTCCAGCTAAATCCAATTTCTTCTTATGTTGTGAGATTATGCTCTGTGTATTCCAAGCACAGAGCTATATTTTAGGATCATGCCACCATAGCCCACAGAAATGTTGATACTTGTTATTGTAAAGCTTTAAAAAGTAAAACAAAGTCTAAATACATCAAAGCAGAGTGTAAGTGCTGGGTGCAGCAGAGTCAATTCAGATAGACATTGTGGTTGAACAGGAATTGGGTTTTACTGGAACATGCATGCAGTAAGAGAAGGTCACCTAACATTGTGAATCATGCAGACAGGAAAAATAAATCATTGATTTCACCTCAATGTACAGGAAATACAACATGCAGTAGAGAATGCACAATAGAGACTTACTATAGATATATATGTATGTAAATAATATGTAACCGTGCCATCTACTGTCATAAATGTAGACTGCATTAACCCAGCATTATAAATGCACATACAAGCTAATGCTTCTTTACTTATAAAGAGGGTTTCTTTGTCAATCCTGTTCATGTTCATTACTGTTACATTTATTTTTAGAAGATGACTTGGTGAGAGAAGGAGCAAGACATATTTAGAGACATGGTAAGCTTTTTTTTTTCTATTACCTTTAAGGTTGATAGAAAATTATTGGCTATTAAGTTGACACGCAAAAAGGGATGTCACTCATTGGAAGGCTATCTGCATCAGCAAAAAGGAAGGTAGGATGTGCTCATCCAGTCAATATATAGCAGTCAAGAGGTGCTAGAGGGGTGTGACCACACACACTAAGCAAAAAAGAAAGTTAACCCTCTGCACACTCATACTAAAAACTGAAAAACCTAGCTAACACTTGTTAAGAACATGGACTGTTAGTTAACATAGATTGCAATGAATGTAAAAGCGAGGTAGCCACGTCAAGGCCGCCCAATTAGTACCCCGTCCCTAACATTACTAAGTTTAAAAGTTTGTGCAGACATTGCTACTTCTTTACTTGTGTGTGCACAAGCAATGCAATACATGAATCAGCCTGTCTAAAGACATTGCAATAACTTAACTTGCTTGCACACACACAATGAAAAATACTTTACTTGCCTGCACAGTGTTACAGTTCAAAAAGAGGGTTTTTGTGTGTGTGTGTGGTCACACCCCTCTAGCACCTCTTGACTGCTATATATTGACTGGATGAGCACATCCCACCTTCCTTTTTGCTGTTGCATTTGCAGGTCAGTGGCCAGATCTGCTGGATTGTAGCTCTCCCAATGTAACAGGGAGTCCAATTGGACTCTACCTAAACCCTCTTTTTGAACTGTAACACTGTGCAGGCAAGTAAAGTATTTTTCATTGTGTGTGTGCAAGCAAGTTAAGTTATTGCAATGTCTTTAGACAGGCTGATTCATGTATTGCATTGCTTGTGCACACACAAGTAAAGAAGTAGCAATGTCTGCACAAACTTTTAAACTTAGTAATGTTAGGGACGGGGTACTAATTGGACGGCCTTGACGTGGCTACCTCGCTTTTACATTCATTGCAATCTATGTTAACTAACAGTCCATGTTCTTAACAAGTGTTAGCTAGGTTTTTCAGTTTTTAGTATGAGTGTGCAGAGGGTTAACTTTCTTTTTAGGCTATCTGCATCAGGAAACTATGTACATGAACCATAATTCACATCATTTGCACTATAGGTTATAACTAGTAATGAGTGAAAGTTTGGTTCAGTGATTCCACAAACTTTTCCGAAAAAGTTTGGCAGCACTTTATTGGATTAGTTATAGTATAGTTTAGATTAGGGTTAGATTTATTGGTAACTGACTGTGTATGCCATATTTGTAACATTGCACTGGGCACTTTATGCCTATTCATTTTATTTAGTTTCAAATAAGTATATGCTTCATGAACTTCAGCACTTTATTGGATTTAAGTATAGTTTAGATTAGGTAATGGGTAAATGTTTAAATAACATGTGATTTATCAATATTCTGCGCTTGGCACTTTTTGTATATAATTCTATTGAACATATAAATTCGATTTTAATGCTTATAGTCCACGGTAATGTTTTGTGCTGCAGTTAGGACAGTGTGGGGTGTACATAGGGGTATTTGAATACCATTTGATTCATATGACTTGTGATGTTATGGACTTGGGTCCATATTAGCATACCTTGGCATTTGTCTGTATGTGTATTGTTAATTGGTTTTAACAGTTTTTTTCTTGTTTGTACTGTATTTATATGTAATAAAAATTGTTATATTAATAAGTGATTATTGGTGGTGCGTTTCTATGCAGGTTGGGTTCCAATCTGCTTACCCACAAGTTCAAGGGGTCTAAGCTCAGTGTATCTCCTGCAGAAAGGGCACAGTCGAGGTCGGGAGTGCACCTGGCTGTTTAGGTGGTGGTGGTGGTGTTGCTGGTGATGAACATCCATTCCATTCAACATTCGACTTGGCTTTGCCCCTCAGAATCCCTCACCAATTCAAACAATCCCCCTGCCTTACTCTCTTACTTTCTTTACTCCAATAACTGAGCCTGGACTAACCTCTCTCATATCTAGGGCCCACCTGACTACCTGCTCCCTCGATCCTATTCCATCCCACCTTATTCCTCAACTGTCTCCATCCCTCACTCCAGCCTTAACCTACATATTCAACCTTTCTCTCTCCACTGGCACCTTTCCTTCTTCCTACAAACATGCTGTTATTACTCCGATACTCAAGAAACCCTCTCTCGACCCCTCTGCCCTCTCCAGCTACCGCCCTATCTCACTACTCCCTTTCTCCTCCAAACTTCTTGAACAACATGTCCACTCAGAACTGTCACAATACTTATCCACCAACAATTTATTTGACCCCTTACAATCAGGATTCCGCCGTAACCACTCCACTGAAACTGCCCTCACCAAAGTCACCAATGATCTGCTCACTGCCAAAAGCAAAGGTCACTACTCCATCCTAATCCTTCTTGACCTCTCCTCAGCCTTTGATACTGTCGACCACTCTCTGCTTATTGATATTCTCTCCTCTCTCGGGGTTCAAGGGCTTGCACTCTCTTGGCTCAACTCTTACCTCTCTGATAGATCATTCAGTGTATTCTATTCTAACACAGTCTCATCCTCACGTTCCCTTTCTGTTGGTGTGCCACAAGGTTCTGTCCTAGGCCCCCTACTTTTCTCAGTCTACACCCATGGCCTTGGCAAACTTATTACTTCATTAGGCTTCCAATACCACTTCTATGCGGATGACACTCAGATATATCTCTCAGGCCCCAATCTCTCCTCTCTACTATCTCGTCTCCCCAACTGCCTCTCAGCTATTTCTTCATTCATGTCATCTCGCTACCTCAAGCTAAACATGGACAAGACAGAACTGGTCATTTTCCCACCATCTAACTCCCCTCCCCTCTCTAACACGTCTATTTTTGTCAACAATTACACAATAACAGCAACTCCCCAAGCTCGGTGCCTGGGAGTCATTCTGGACTCTGCCCTCTCTTTCAAACCACATATTCACTCCCTGGCCACCTCCTGTCGCCTCCAACTTAAAAACATCTCCCGCATCCGTCCTTTCCTCTCACCTGACACCACTAAAATGCTAGTGCATGCCCTGGTCATATCCCGTCTGGATTACTGCAACATCCTTCTTTGTGGCCTACCAACTAACAGACTGGCACCACTCCAATCTATCCTGAACTCTGCTGCTCGCCTCATCCATCTCTCCTCTCGCTACTCTAGTTCTGCGCCTCTCTGCCAATCCCTACACTGGCTGCCAGTCCCACAGCGAATCCTGTTCAAAACTCTAACTCTCGCCTACAAAGCTCTCTCCAACCAGGCCCCTCCCTATATCTCATCTCTAATCCAACAGTATCAACCTAGACGCAGCCTCCGCTCTTCTGCCGACCTTCTCCTGTCCTCCACCCTGGTCACCTCCTCTCACGCCCGCCTCCAGGACTTCTCACGTGCAACTTCAATCTTCTGGAATGCCCTCCCGCACCCAATCCGCCACTCCACAACCCTCAAAACCTTCAAAGGCGCCCTTAAAACGCGCTTATTCAGACAAGCATATAATCTGGCCTAACCGATCTTCTAAAGAGCACAAAGCTCAATACTGACTGTTTGTGATCCTTCCCCCTCGTCTTCACCCCTCTTCCTTTAGACTGTAAGCTCGCAAAGGGCAGGGCTCTCTCCCCTATTGTATCTTGTACTCAGAATATCCATTGTCATCTCTGTAAAACTGCATTTGAAATAGTATATGTATCGTATGTTTCTACCCTGTCTGTAATTACTACTTTGTAAAGCGCTACGGAAGATGATGGCGCTATATAAATAAACAATAATAATAATAATAATTCCATAACGATGTGTGTCAGGTGGGCTTATGGGATGTAAAATCTGTACATCATATTCTCAAGAGTGAGTTGCGTGCTGCTGCTGCTGCCACCTGTTGGGGAGGTAGCGCATTGACTAGGCGGGGAGCAGAGAGTAGACACATGCTTGTGGCAGGTCTCTGCAATTGAAAAGCCACGGCTAACTGGCTGCATGTTTTCTCTTGGTAATGAGACATTTTTGCCTTCCTCTCGGAAAGTGTAAAAAAATCCCCCATTTTGGCTTTATACCAACAGTCTAAAAGTGTAACGATCCAGTACTAATCTTTTTGACTCATGCTAACAATGCGGCTGTTAGCGCCCAAGCACCCGAGCATACAGCTTACCATCCTCACCAGCATTTATGAGGACCCGGTTGGTTCCAACTCCACTACATATTACCATGTTTCATCATCATCATCATCATCACTACCATATTTATGGCCATCATCATCGTCTTCTTCCCTGTCCCTTCCTGTGATAAATTGCTTGTTTCTCCTCCATCTCTTCTTGTAGATCCAAAGAGCCAGGAGACAGACAGGATCCTTCTTCCATCCCTTGCTGAATCATGGCCATGAGCGTTTGCTCCAAAATGAATATCAATGGCATAACATCATTCATTTCACTGTTGTCCTTGCTGAAAAATCTTGTTGCCTCTTCAAAAGGCCTCAGCAAGCAACACATGTTTCTAATTATCTGCCAGTGGCTGAGCTGGAAATTACACTGGCTGGAAAAGCAGGCTGTTTGCTGCATGAAGAAAGCATTCACCACTTTGTGCTTGAGGTAGAGGTGGTCCAGCAAATGTAGGGTGGAATTCCAGCACGTGGGGACATCACAGATTAAGCGGTGTTCGGGAAGACCATTCTGGTCCTGCAAGTCTAGGAGAGTGTGTTTGAAGGCATCGTATTAGCTATAGTGAACACATACCCTCGTGGACATGGGCAGAACATCCAGCAGACCAGCATATCTTTTTAAGAAGCGTTTGACTACCAGATGGATCACATGTGCCAGGCATGGGGCATGTGTCATGCGACTTAGACGCAGAGCAGTCACAATGTTCATCCCGTTTTTTCTGCAACCACATTGCCCAATCTAAGTTGACATGGAGACATCCAGTGGGAGATATGCATACATGGCAATAATTCCTCAACAGTGTGACTTATCTCGCCCAGGCTCAGCCTATGTAATACGGCATGGCAGTGCTGCGCCTTGAAGTGATGAAAGGACAGAGGAGGAGGGTAAGCTATGCCCTGCTGTCTCAAATCTGTTGAGGGGGAGAAGGATAGGCATCTGCTGTCCAAAGCTGAAGTGGGTTGGCGCAAATGAGGAGGTATTACTAACACCTGACTTTGTTGCGCCGGAGCATTGTGCTGCACAAGGTTGACGAAGTGGGCCGTGACAGACACGTATTGCCCTTGGCCGTAGCTGCTTCTCCAAGTATCTATTGTTATATGCACTGTGCTGCACACTGACAGTTGCATAGACAGCCCCACTTTCTCTTCCACATAACTATGCAAGGTGGGGATGGCCTTGTTGGCCACACCCTATTAGTTGCCTAAAGGCGGTGGACTCAACTAGGTGGTATGGCAGTGACTGCACCACCAACAACTTGGCCAGGTGTGATTTCAGCCGCATGACAACCAGATGACTGGGAGCATACTGCTGTCTGGTGGATATAGCTTCAGTTATGGATAACTGACAGAATGGAGGAGGAACACTAGATGAAGATGACCAGATTGTACAGATTGATGACAGATTGTACTGCCTGTGGATGAGGCCCGGCTACTAGACAGATAACAGGTTATAGTAGCCGCACCCTCAGCAGCAGCAGGAGCAATAAAGTTTTGATGGGGCATTTGCAAGGCATTTTGATTGTCCCAGGCAGCCTTGTGATGCCGCTCTAAGTGCCTATGTAGAACCATAGTTCCTAGATTCGTGCCCTGGCCACGGCTAACTTTCTGCTTGCAGATCTGGCACTGTGCCAGATTTTGTTCCTCTGGGAAGGTACAAAAGAATTGCCACATGGCAGGGTATTATAAATAGCTCGCCTTTCCAATGCCACCACCACCAGACTTTGCTCCTCATCTGGAAGGCCTTGTTCTAGAGTCTGCAAACGCAGCATCAGTGTCACCATCACCTGCTCCTGAGTAGACCACAACAGCAGACCTAGCCCTGTGCAGTTTTGCAGATGATCTTGACATGGCTCTTTGTCGCTGCCAGAGGTACCCTCCTGTTCTGACGATGTCCCTTCCTTGTTGCCTGGTTCCCAGGTCCTGTCCAAAACTACATCATACTCCTCCTCCCTGATCCCTGCCACTTTCCTGTTCTGATGTTTCATCATGGTCTACTTGCCCCCCCACAACAATCTTCATAACTGCCAGCATGTCCATGACTACCACCACCCCCATTGCCACAGCTATGTGTCGTGGACACCACTTCCACCTCCACCACCTCTGCAACACACTCCAAAGGCTAACTGTCATCAAACAAATCCTCATCACTATCCATAGCAACTGGGCTGCTGAGAAAAGCTGGTGCCCCACTAGGAGGGGGCAGTAAATAGACAGATGATGGAAGAGAAAGGCTTCTTCTACTGTGACGTGCAACTGTAGTTGAGGAAGAATCCACTGAAACCGGACTCAAAGTCATTGTGTCAGAGTCTTCCTCCTCCTGAGATGAGTGAGAGCAAGTCAACCAGTGCACAATGGATTCATTGCCCAAAATAACACAACCACTGGAGGAAATGTACAACTCTGGCTTGTTGATGCTGCTACTACTACATACATTACTGCTGCTACTACTACCTTGCACATTGCTGCTGTTGCTACTACTAGCAGTGGTGGACCTGGGCAAATGGATTCTGCCACTACTATGGCTGGGCCTTTTACAAATGGCTGGTGCTACTTTTACTGAGCCTGGGTACATGGCTGCTGACCACAGTGTTGGTACTGGCCCCAACATCCTTATCCCTAGTGGCAGAAGTAATTGCAGGGATTATTTTCCTCTCCCCCTTACCTTTCCCAGATATTTTACTTAGTATTTAAAAAAAAATTTCAGAACAGCAGACACACTAAAATGACACACTTGCACAGCCCAGCTAAGACAGATGTGCCCGAAAATATTGCTTGGCAGGTGAAAATGCCTTTTTTTTAAACTGTATTAAACACTAAAGGACAGTGGACCCCAACTTAGAGAGAGACGAGGCCTACACACTTAAAACAGAGCTGCCCCCCCCAAAAAAATCCTTTGCAGGTGAAAAAGATTGCTTTTTTTAAAACTGTATTAAACACTGAGGCCCTGTGTACTCCAAGCTCCCCAACACAGTGACAGGTATCAGCTAGACTAGACAGATGTGGTCAAAAAACTCACTGAAATGTTCAGGCTTTACAGGATGGACTACAATGAACAACAGATCACAGCACAGGCAGATGCAACACCCCCCCTCATCGTCCCACTGTGCCCACTGTTTCTAAGAGCAATGCTCTCTCTGCCAGCTTGATAATGGTGGATAGTTGATGCATCATGTGACTATCTCCTGCAATAGTGCTCCTGATTGGCCCAGCTACCCTGACCTCTTAAGCTGTGACCATGTAACTCTGTCTCTCTGCTTCTCCTTGATGGCCATGATCTGTGGGGTGGGGCCAGGGAAATACTGCCAGGTCTGTCTTCCACGTTAATTGGTGTACCAACCTGTTCTGATTTTTCTTTGAATGTATATATTTAAAGAAACTTTTAGGTTGGTTTTGCTTTCTTTGGTCACATCTTTTGCATTACGTGCTTTTGTCAACTGTATTTCTTTCTTACATGCTTTATTTACTACTTAATCATTTTCAAGGGTTACGGCTGAGGCTCAGCCTTGTAACATTTAAATTTCCTTTTCTTGTTCTTTATGGCCTGTTTATCCACATGTGTCAGCCATGAGGGGTTTACTTTTAGCTGCTTATATTTGTTACCCATAGGAATACATTTTGCAATGTTGGTACTCACAATTGATTTACCCCTTTAAGTGCCAAGCCCGTAGGTACTATGGGGTCACTTCTCCACTTGTTAAGTCCTAGCCCGTAGTACTTACGGGCTGACTTTTCCCCTGTTAGTTCAAAAAATAATGTAAGAAAACACTCACCTGACCCCTCGTTCAAACTGTCCGGGTCTTCTCTTCACCCTAGGGGTATCCAATTACCCTCCGGGGCTCTTCTTGCTTCATGAGGGAGCTTCAGCAGACACTGCTGCTAGGTGTAAAAAAAATTACATTTACTCACCTCCATGCCCAATCCCTCGAGTCGGGTCTCCTCTTGCCCTCCCGAGCTCTTCTGTGGTGAGGAGGGGGCTCAAAACATGCCCCTTCCAGTGTTCACACCGCTAGCAATGCCCCTTGCAGGCGGAGCGGATGAGATCACTTGTGACATCATACCGCCCGGGCTCCGGACTGTCTGAGCTGATCATCGAAGGCAGGTTGGAGAGCTAGGAGGCTGTGGTGCCCTGCCTCCCCAGCCCCCCTGTAGTGATAAGCCCCGGCAGCTGTCAGTGGATCACCGGGGGACAGGATCACTGTGTGACACAGGATCGAAGGTGAGTGTCAAAAAAAGAGTAATAAAAGTATTTTTTTTCTCTGTGTCTGAGTCTTTTTTTTACACTTAACCCTTTGTTAACTGGTAAGGGGTCCATGAGACCCCTACACCAGTTCATAACATTTTTTATATTAGCATTAGTGCACACCAATGGAGTAAGGTACAAACAAAAAGTGGAACCTGGGGTGTATCAACTTCCCCAGGGCCCACAGACTAAAGGAGCACAACCAATAATATGTACAATATTTTATTTAAGAAAAAGCACAACAAAACATACACATAAGACAACCATAAAGCACATTAAAAAGCCAACCCTGCTATATGTCCTGTATTGCAATAAAGTCCACTCATATAAATCATCCTCATAAATAACCCGTATGGTATACAATCCTGGCCTGCTAAACACTATCAGTCTACTAAACCTGTATCATCCAGTAATACTAATGTGTATATAAAATAACCCTTTGTGCCGGCACAAAGAACCCCTATCACTGAATATAAAAACAATTATAATCCAAAAACAAAACAAAAGTGCCAAACAACTTCAACCCTTAGTGGAAAACAAAATATAAATGTACATTGTGCAGAACTAGTGATAATATAAGGACCCAAAAAATTCAATTACAACTTATTATACACAAATTAATCTGTATATATATATGTACAGAAGAGGTGACATATATGCTATTTAGGGCACACCAAGAACACAAATATGCATAACAAAAAATAATACTCAGCTGTGAAAGAAAAGGCAGGCATCACCGGGGAGGGAAGACAGGACACAGGGGGTATTTCCACCTGCGCTTCGCGATACTAAAGCTCGCTTCTTGCTTGGGTGAGAATTCAATGGAGTAAGGTAAGTAAAGGTACAAGAATCGGGTGCATTAACTCGACGTGGGGCCTCCCTCCTATTGAGCCCCTTGTAACATATCCAAAGTAATGAAGTATCAAGAAGTTGAACACCAGAAAACCATTAGATCGGATGCAAAAAAGTTGTGTATTCAAAAGTGCACAAGAGGATTCTATATACAAACAGTCTCCTATACAGTATTTGTTTCAGATGACAAATAAATAATTATAAGATATACAGGGTATATGACTTCTGAGTCAAGGTACCAGTTTTACAGTAATAACAAGGTTCAGCACCAGATGGTGCTCTAGTCGTTATCTATACAGAGCCAGAAGTCACACACATATCTCCCATTAAAAAATAAATTTGCATCAGATGTTCCGGCACTTGCATTTAAGAGTATCAGAAGTAACATACGTTACAACAGCAGGCAGATTGTAAACCTGACGATCGGTTCTGACCCTAATAGGGTCCTTCCTCAGGGGTAGAAAGCGAGCGTTGCTAAGCTAAAATACAGTTTCAACAGTTTATATACCATGGGAAATGGCGGGCTTCCCCCGGCCGGCCAGTGGCGAGGCTGGGGGCGTCACTCCAGATGCCAGACAGCTATGTCACTTGGGAGATACGGGCCAGCCCGATCAGCCCACCGCAAGATGGCGTCGGGCATGACGCATGGGGCTGTCGCTGTAATCTCCGCAATGAGAGATGATTGTGGGTGTGTTTTGGGCGTAGGTGACAGCAGACAGCATCAAGCCAATGGGATGCTGCGTAGGGCGTGGCAGACGCTCACACCAGTTTACAAGGCTGGGGGCTGTCAAGTCACCTGCTGCTAGCGGGTGACTTGCCATTGACCCCTGGAATCCCCATTACCTGCCTCCCCCAAGGTCCAGGGGGGGCAGAAGAGCCCCAGGATATGACGCTTTGGGGCTTGTAGCCTGAAGGGCGGGGGGCCACCAAAGCTGGCCCCTGCACCATCTTCTACAAGCCCAATAGCTAGACCCTGGGCTGGTTGCATGGGGTAGGGGGGACCTTACGCCATTTTGAGGCTATTTTAACGGTTTTTAACCCTTAAAACTCCCCCCAAAAATGGGGTCCCCCACCCTGGGAGGGGGGACTCTGTCTTTTTTTTTTTTAATTCTTTATTTAAGGTTTTCACAAACATGTACATAGCAGTATTACTTCAGGACAATTCACCTGTACAAGATAAAGAAGGATCATACAAGTCTAATAAAAAAGGTCAAACAAGTTTCACAGCAGGTCACAACAATCAGATTATGTTCAATTCACTACAGACAATCTACTAATAACCATGGGGGGAGGAGGAATGGGGGGGTACTGACCTCTGGGCTTCACCAAGCAGCACTCGGCACTCATTGGATTCAGAAAATCTCAGCCAGTTGAACCATGTGCTCGTGAAGCTCTCAAATCTATTCTCACGTGAGAGGATCACACTCTCAAATCACATGAGCTCATTTACTCTCAAAATCCACATTGCAATTGAAGGATCTGGGCTTTTCCATTTTTGGGGGATGCAGATCTTAGTCGCGTTAAGAAGGTGGCACAGTAGCGATTTCTTGTAAGAAAGGGGGGCAGCTGACAGGTGAAGAAGACAGGTGGCCGGGTCATCGCCCACTTCATTCTCTGTCACTTCACTCGCCAACCGCCTTAGCAAGTCCCAAAAGGGTCTGAGGACGGGGCATGCCCAAAAGACATGCATCATGTCTCCCCTCGCTGTGCCGCACCTCCAGCAGTTTTCTGAGACATCTGGGCACCATTTGCTAATCGACGCCAGCACTCTATACCATCGTGTCAGTATTTTATAACTGCACTCTTGATAGCGAGTGCAGATGGAAGTTTAGTGCGGCATAGCAAGGATCCTTCTGCGTTGATCTGGCGTGAAGGAGACATGGAGATCACTCTCCCACTTCCTCAGAAAAAAGGGTATTTCTCCCTCCGGGGGCGAGGCTAGTAATTTATGTATATAAGATAGGGTATGTTTGATTGCTTGCTTGCTGGAGCAAAGACTTTCAAACGGCGTTAACTTCCTCATCCCATCAGAGTACCCCTGAAGTGAGTGTAGAAAGTGCGTGCATTGGGTTCTCTGCCAGCCCGTCCACTCCGTTAAACCCCTTGTGCATGGTAGATCCTCCAAATTCGCCCATCCTCTTTCCGCCCAAAAATGCGTTGCTCTGTAAATGCCTGCTTCCCTCCATTCCTTCGCTTTTGACCCTTCATTGCCTTGGGGGAATCTTGGATTACCTAGAATTGGGAATATTGGGGAAGGAGCAGGGGAGATGTCTTGGTGTCCCGAGTGTCGCTGACATACTTTTAGAGTGGCCCCTATTGTGGGATGTTTGACTGCTAGGGGGATATCGGAGGTTTTCAGCCACAGGGCCGCCGTAATCGGAAACTCAAGGAATCCTTGTTCCAGGCTTACGCACTGTTTATGGCTTCCATGCAGGCACCAATCTACGATCCTATGAAGATGAACCGCGACATGGTATCTAATTGGATCAGGAAAGCCCAGCCCACCGCTCTCTTTGGACCATGAAATAAGGGGCCTATTTAATCTGGGCTTCTTGCCCCCCCCCCCCCCCCCCATATGAACCTAACAAAAAGTGCTCTGGTCCTTCTTAAGAAGGTCTGTGGGATTGCCACCGGGAAAGCCTGCAAAATGTATAATAGACGTGGGAGCAGGTTCATTTTGGTGGCATTACACCTACCAAACCATGACAACCTTCCTTTTCCCCACCTAAATGTCTTCTCGAATTTCTTCAAAAGTGGCAGAAAGCTAAGCTCAAAGATTTTTGCCAGGTTACTTCCTATTTTCGTAACCCAAGTGAGTGATGTTATCCCTTGCCCATTTAAACGGGAATGAGTTTTGTATGGCACAAAAATGGTCTAAGGGAATGCTAATATTGAGAACTTTTTTGGATTTTTGGTAATTAATCTTATAACCTGCCAGCTCACCATATTCTTTGAGTTCCGACATTAAGCTTGGGAGGGACACTTCAGGGCAGGTTATGCTGAAGATTAAGTCATCTGCGTAAGCAGCAACTTTGTAGTGAGCAGAGGCGTTAGTTAGACCTTTAATGTCTGGGCTCCTTCAGATCCGACAGAGAAAGGGCTCAAGGGTAAGTATGAAGATTAGGGGCGAGAGTGGGCAGCCCTGTCTCGTACCATTTGTAATCCTAAAGGGGGTTGAAAGAATACCGTTCACCCGCACTGCAGCGAACGGGGAGTCATACAGACCTCTGATCCAGTTTACCATATTTGGGCCAAGCCCCCACATGTCTAATCGTGGCCTGCATGAATTCCCAATTCACCCTATCGAAGGCTTTTTTCAGCGTCTGTCGCAAGCAGGAGAGAGGGTATCTTTTTTTTCTGCGCTAAGTGGATCAGGTTCAATACCTTTATATCTGAAATACCTTTATTTCATATCTGTATTCAAAAGGGAAATTGGCCTCTTTCGGGATAACTGAGATATGCGCCCGCAATGTGTCCGCTGGGAATGCTTTCCCGTCTTTAATGGAGGTAAAAACGCCCAAGAGTTTAGGGGCAAGGATTGGGAACATTTTTTTATAGTATTGTGGGCTCAAACCTTCCCATTCGCAGCTCCCGATACTGCCTTATGTAGTTCGGTCATTGATATGGGGTCCTCGAGCTCCTCTAAAACCACTCCCGGCAGCCTGGGCATCCCCGAAATCTATTTTGTACTGCTCTAATTTCCTCCCAGGGTTGGGTCTCTGCTTCTCCTGGAGATTATACAGGCGAGCATAATAGCTGCGGAACGCTTCCCCGATTTCACTAAACAGGTGTGTAACCTGACCTCCTGCTTTAGCAATCTTTGGGACGTATGTTCTAACCCGTTCCTCCCTTAGTGCTCTTGCCAACAGCTTGTCACACTTGTCCCCTGATTCATAAAATATTCTGTGGCAGTTGTTTATTTGTGCCTTGATTTTGTCGCAGCAGAGTGTTTTGAGTTTTTCTCTCAGGGAGGTTAAGGCGGCCAAGCATTCAGCTGCGAGGGACTTGTTTTTGATTTCTGTCTGCACTTCCTCTAAGATGGCTTGGTCTTCAAGTAGTGAGGTGTTTAGCCTCCAGGACCAACTCCTCGGGATTGACCATGGACAGATAACTGTCAGCTTAATGGGCGCATGATCAGAGACAGTTATATTACCTATAGAGGCGCTGGATACTCGACACAGGGAGGCGTGGGGCACCAGGAACCAATCTATTCTGGAGTATGACCCATGGGGCGGAGAATAGTAGGTATAGTCGCGTTCGTTTGGATGAATGATCCTCCAGGGGTCAACCAGCTGGTGGAGAGCAAGCAAACCTTTCAACTTTTTAAGTCTGGCATAGGACTCGTGTGGGCTACCTTTAGAGGTGTCTAAGAGAGGGTCGAGGGCCAGGTTAAAATCCCCCCCCCCCCCAGAACGAGCTCGCCCTCCTTAAATGAAGACAGTGTCTCCAGGACTTTTTCCAAAAAGGCCACCTGACCCGAGTTCGGCAAATATACATTAGCAAACGTAAAGCTGCAGGAGGCAATCTCCCCTTTGAGGAAGATCCACCTTCCGTCATCGTCTGTAAGAAAGTCCCCCAACTCCCAGGGGAGGGCCGCATCGAGAAGGATGCTGACCCCCCTAGACCTGGAGTCAGTGGAGTAACTATGGTATACTCTTGTAAAGTATCTGTTACCGATCGAGGGTGGGTTTTTAGCCTTAAAGTGAGTTTCTTGTAGAAAGGCCACTTGCGCCCTTAGGCCTCTCAGGTTCCTAAGCACAAGAGATCTCTTTTCAGGATTGTTAAGACCCTTGGCGTATAGGGACACTACTCGGATTTCGGTCATGATGTTTAGCAGCCAATGGCGGCTGTTTCTGTATCTGCTGCACCTGACGATACCCAGAGATCTGCACCTTGGGATAGGAGGTGGGAGGGACAAGGGGTGGGAGGGATACCTGCCTCTAGGGGCAGGGTAGGTACCGGTAAGGGGGTTGGGAACTAAGTAATAACTAACTAAAAAAAAACTAAAACAGGTCTATCAGCCCCTCAACGGGAGCGTACTTGTTCTATGCGGTCACTAAGTGACCGCCGGACCAATCATACTGGGGGTGCTGCATCCGTCAAAGAGGAAAAACACGGTCAGAGCCTTGGCACAGCGCCTCTCAACCCGGTTTGACATCTCTCCCAGTAGCCGGGTGACAATGAAAATCCGGCCGTGGGTCTTTAACACCAAAACCTATGCTGCAGTATATTGCATAGTTGTATCCTATCTGAAATCCTAAACTGCTGTTTCAGTTTGGGGGAGTTTCCTTGGCAGGAAAGGGTGTATACCAATACATATGTGGTACCGTTGTACTTCTCACTTGGCGTTGCTGTGGCTCTGTGTGGATTCTGGTAGTATCACCTTTTGAAATTGCTGGCACAGTGTTTTATTGTGTTTAAGGTTTCCATATGACCACCTGTTTTGTTGTGTTGGACAGGGAGATGTAGATGGATATAAGGATAAGTTAGCACTCGGCACTTTACACAGTGGTATTCATTGGATAATAAGGTTTATATTGTTTGTATTGTATGTATAGTTTTATTGTTTATTTTTTGTATATACACACTTTTTACTATATATATTTTTCTATATAATTATATTGATTGTAATATAGCACATAGGGGGTGGTATTTATATTTATTATTGAAACACTTTAGTATTTATATATATAGTTTTCCATAGATTTTTTCATTATGCCGGCATAATTTCTTGTGGATTTGTATGTGTCTGTACAGACACATACATGCCCATGAAAATGAATGATATTGAGAAGTATATCTTTTACATGCTTATTTAATCCATATAGAGGGCATACAGCACATGCACTTTCTAAACTATAGTGATTATTTGATAAAGATTTACAATTTATTACTGATAACATGAAGGGGGATTAGCCTTGTTTTTAAATGTCTTGTGGTGTATATTTGTCTTACATGTTTTTTATGATTAGCTATGTATTAATAAAATTCATTTTGAGGATACTCTTCTGTATAGATATAGTATTTTTTGGTGCTCCACATAGGGAGGGAGGTGTGGTCTCTCACGTCCACTCCAAATAGAGCTGTGGTACCGTTGTAACCGGGAGAAATAGGGCTTTCACACGCAATAATATTTTAACAAACAAAAAAACACTACAAATTGTAAAAAATAGATTTTTTTAATTTTCACCCAAAAGTTTTGAGAATACACTAAAAACCAAGACATTTCATGTTGAAGCCCAGACTCTGCTGAAAAAAACAATATATAATTTTCCTGGAAAATCTCTGGAAATCCCTTCAAAAATCAAGGTTGAACATGTGTAGCGCAAAAACGTGAAAAGTAGTCTGGCAAATCTAGGTACAAAAAATCTAGGTAGGCTGGCACTTAAAGGGTTAAACCAGACCTACACAACAAACAGTGCTCCTATGTATCCCCAACCAGGCAAATTAGATTGCTGCACATTCATTTACCTTTTTCTAACTGTTGCTGCGGTAAATTTTGAAAACAGTGCTGTCAGTTATGTTAGTTGGGAGAGGATGCTCCAAAATGGCCGCTACCTTTCTTTTCCAACTGTGCCAGGCTGTTGGTTCGGTTTAACTCTTTATAGTGTGGATAGTAGTTATATTTTATCTGTAAATGTTATAAAGTGCTCTTTACAGTTTGGGGGTCTCCTGGGCAAGAATGGGGACTACCAAAACATATGTGGTACCGTTGTAATCAGGAGAAATGGAGCTTTCACGTGCAATATAATTTTCTCTAATAAAGTAAATGTTTTATTTAAAATAAAGGAAACATTTTCTAAAAAATATTTTTTTTAATTTATTTTTGTTTTTTTAACTCAAAAATATTTTTTAAAAAAGAAGAAAAATTACAAACAAGACATTTCATGTAAAGCCTACACTCTGCTGTGAACAATTATATATATTTTTCCTGGACATTCCTGTAAAAATCACAGTTAAACATAGCGCAAAATAGTGAAAAATGAACTCTCAATGGAGGGTGACAGAATTTTTTGATGGAATACATCTAAAACAATGAGCCCACTACAGCAAGCTGGGTACGCTTAGAAAGCTTAACATGTGTTCTTTTTTGTGGGGGGTATTCCAAATGTAAAGGGTTGTTTTGGTAGAAAAAGCACAAGGTGGGCGGTTTGTCTGCAGAGCTGAAATTTTCAAGTAAAATTACCGTTACGTGCATGCTTGACAACTCTTCCGTTGAAAGTAGCTATGCATGTAGGGTATTGTTCTGTTTAGGGGACCGTGCTTTTTCGGATTGAACTCGTTTTTTCTTGTTTGCATATTGTTTTTTTTAGGAAAATGTGAGTTTGATTCTGCTTTTTTATTCTTTTTTAATGAAAGTGCAAGGAAAGAGTTCATTGAGGGATTACTTCCAGAAAACTGCACCCATGTCAACAAGCCTGATATACCTAGAAAGTTTGAGGTGTGTACTTCCAGAGAATATATAGTTTGTGGGGGATATTTCATATATAAAGAGTTGCTTTTCTTGAAAAACTGCAAGGTGCGCATATCGCATAGCATAATCGTATTTTATCTGAAAATCTCCTAAAGTGCTGTTTCAGTTTGGGGGAGTCTCCTGGGCAGGAAAGGGGGAGAAATTTCACACGCAATAATATTTTATTGAAAAACTTACTTTTTTTATTACAAAAAACCCTACAAACTGTAAAAAAAATAGATATTTTTAATTTTTTTTAACATATTTCACTCCATAATATTGAGAAAACACTTAAAAATGACAAATAAGACATTTTGTGTTAAAGCCCAGACTCTTTTAAAAAAAAACAATATTTAATTTTCCCTGGGAAATCTCTTCAAAAATCGCAGTTGAACATGAGGAGCGCAAATGGTCTGGCAACAAAGGGTTACAAAATCTCCAGGGAGGCTGGCAATTAAAGGGCTAAAGTACTCCCATTTGGCATCTGTATCCTTATTCCTCAACAAATGCTCCCAGTCTACATCAGTGCAGTCCTGAACCTGGAGAAGTTTTTGGACATAGCTATATTTTGATCACTGTTACGTAGATTTTCATGTTCTGTTACAGTCTCAACCAGGACATAATCATTTGATATTACCAGATCAAAGTATTATGCCTAGTAGGTGCCCCCACAAACTGATTCATATAGTTATCTTGTAGCAAGCTGATGAATGTTCTCACCCTTGTAGTTTCAGAACCATGGCTCCAGTTGATGCCTAGGTAGTGGAAGTCCCCCATCATTACCATTGTACCAGCCTGTGCCACCCAATCTGTTTATGCAGCTAAAGGGGGGTGGGAGCAGCTCAATCACTATTATTTATACAAAATTATTATTCAGGGCCTGGGAACTAATTTACCGCCCAGTTTAACCCTCTCATCAACTAAATATCAAGCAGCAAACATGTCTAGCTGTGTGGAAAGACAGAGATTTGGTTGCATATATCTGCAGATATATGCAGATATATACATGTGGCTTCCACATGTATCTGCAGATATGTGCAACCAAATCTCTGTCTTTCCACATAGCTAGACATGTTTGGTGCTTAATACTTGGATGATGAGAGGGTTAAACTGGGCAGTAAATTGGTTCCCAGGCCCTGAATAATGATGATAATTTTGTATAAATAATAGTGATGGAGCTACTCCCACCCCCTTTGCTCAGTTTGAATTGCCATGAACACACACAGGGAGGGATTCAGTCACCATGGATCTCTCCCTATGGAGTGTTCTAAAGGGAGGCTGGCAGCTTCCCAGGTGAGTAGCTCTGGCTGCATTGCATGTCCCAACTTTGGGGACTCAAGAATAAGAGTAGGGACCACACTAAACACAGAGTGCCTTGCCGGGGCAGTGTGGCTTCCACATGTATCTGCAGATATGTGCAACCAAATCTCTGTCTTTCCACATAGCTAGACATGTTTGGTGCTTAATACTTGGATGATGTGACGGTTAAACTGGGCGGTAAATTGGTTCCCAGGCCCTGAATAATGATGATAATTTTGTATAAATAATAGTGATGGAGCTACTCCCACCCCCTTTGCTCAGTTTGAATTGCCATGAACACACACAGGGAGGGATTCAGTCAGCATGGATCTCTCCCTATGGAGTGTTCTAAAGGGAGGCTGGCAGCTTCCCAGGTGAGTAGCTCTGGCTGCATTGCATGTCCCAACTTTGGGGACTCAAAAATAAGAGTAGGGACCACACTAAATACAGAGTGCCTTGCCGGGGCAGTGTGGCTTCCACATGTATCTGCAGATATGTGCAACCAAATCTCTGTCTTTCCACATAGCTAGATGTTTGGTGCTTAATACTTGGATGATGAGAGGGTTAAACTGGGCGGTAAATTGGTTCCCAGGCCCTGAATAATGATGCTCATTTTGTATAAATAATAGTGATGGAGCTACCCCCTTTGCTCTGTTTATGCAACTAACCCATTATTTTCTTAGTTGTTTTGGGCGGTCTATAGATTACACCAAATTGTATTTTAATGTTGTTTACATTGCCCCACACGTCTACCCACAATGATTCTACATCATCACATTCTTATGCTAGTATCCCCTCATTAATATATGCTTTGAATTCTTGTTTTACATAGAGACACACTCTGTCCCCTTTCCAATTAGCTCTGTCTTTCCGAAAGAGAGCAAAACCTTGAAGATTGACAGTCCAGTCATGTGTGGAGTCATGTTTCACGATATATGTTGGAGCGGAGAGGTAATGAACACCTGGAGAAAAAGTTATGCATGATAATTCATGGTATTTTAATGCTCATAAATAGTGGTATACAAATGTGCAAGCTATTTATAGTGAAGTTTACAGGTTCTATAGCAAAATAGGATTAGTACATATATGGCATTGAGAATGAATCATATAACAGGGAAAAGAGTAATAGATTAGATCATCAAAGTAAATCATATGCCCTGTTGTATTATCCTTCAAGCACAAAAGATCAAGCGCATAACATAGTAAACAAGAGTAACCAGTAGTGAAGCTTACAAGCTGACCGCAGATCGTGTAAGCACCTCAACGTTTTGGTCTGCTAAGAGACCTTTCTCAAGAGGATGTGGTATCCAATGTGTCAAAAATAGTACCTTTATAGTAGAAAACCGAGTCTCCAGCTGTGATGAGGATAGCGCCAGACGCGGCGCACGTGTCGGCGCCGGGTTCTGACGTCATCAACGTGTTCTGAGTCGCGTCCCGGTCATCCCTATGAATGCAGACAAAAGCGCTGCTCTCCAAGTGTGACACGCGGGGCGCGTATGGATGTGTAAAAGAGGGGCCGTGAAAACATAGACTGAAACACAGTATATCAGGGATATTGCCCTGAACGAGCGAGCGCTGAGCGGACAAGATGCAGTGGCGACGTGCCACATCCAAGATGGCCGGCGTCATATATAGAATCCTAGAGAGCTGGGATTGCCACAACCAAGATGGTGGCCGTACAAAGTCCTGATGCTGAGGCAGCGGCGTGCCACATCCAAGATTGCTGGCGTAATTTATGAAATCCTAGAGGGCTGGAGTTGCCACAGCACAGCAAAGATGGTGGCCGTATATAGTCCCAATTCAAACCAACAAAATGGCGCGAGTCCTACTCGGTGACAAATGCAGTCATAACGTGTGTAGGGCATAGATGGGCGTGTCCTTGTGGGTGGAGCTGAATGCATAACAGCACAAGGGAGACCGTAAGACAGCTGGAGACCATGCTGGAGACCACATAAATCGGGGGAACCAGTTGTTATAAGAATAAAAGTGCAGTGCTGCGGCAAAAACAAAATAAAGTTATTAAAAATACAACCAATTGTGGAAAAGTGAAATAAAAATAAATTGGATACTGGATAGTGTTGTGTTATGACACAGACTCACTGATTGATTATTGCACAACAATCTGAAGACAGAGAAAAAAGAGTGTGTCCTAAATTCTATGGATAAAATGGGAATAATTAGACAAGTATTAAAGATAGACAGAGAAATCTATATCTTCATTAAGTCCATTTGGGCTTTTAGTGCCCAATTCAAAGATCCATGCCAATTCACGTTGGAGTAGTTTCCTTTCCAGCTTACCCCCTCTATAGGGTAACCTAACTATTTCTATGCCCACAAATTTGAGTTGGCTGATATTGTGTCCTAATTCAAGAAAATGCCTAGCAACAGAGGATTCCATGCGGCCATTCCTAATATCGGACCTGTGCTTGCAGATCCTCTGCCGGAGTTCCTGTTTAGTTTTGCCTATATACCCTTTTCCACAGGGGCATTTCAAAAGATAAATGACGTTCTTGGTAGAACAGTTTATGAAATCACGTATCGGGTGTTTCCTACCTGAGCTAGGGTGAGTGAAAGGGTCCATCTTAAAGGTGTAGCCACACTGGGCACAATGCCCACATGGGTACATACCTTTTGGTTTTTCCATTTCAGTGAGCCATTTGGATCTTATAGATGGCTTAGATGAGTGGAATTCGGTCTTGACCAGAGTACATTTGATGTTCCTAGCTTTCTTATAGACGGTTAAAGAAGGGTCCTGGAAGGCCTCTTGAGAAAGGTCTCTTAGCAGACCGAAACGTTGAGGTGTTTACACAACCTGCGGTCAGCCTGTAAGCTTCACTACTGGTTACTCTTGTTTACTATGTTATGCGCTTGATCTTTTGTGCTTGAAGGATAATACAACTGATGAATGATTTACTCCGACTCATTGTGACTTGCTTTGATGATCTAATCCATTACTCTTTTCCCGGTTATATGATTCATTCTGAATGCCATATATGAACTAATCCTATTTTGCTATAGAACCTGTAAACATCACTGTAAATAGCTTGCACGTTTGTATACCACTATTTATGAGCATTCAAAAAGCATGAATTATCATGCATAACTTTTTCTCCTGGTGTTCATTACCTCTCCGCTCCAACATATATTGTGTATCCTAGTGTCCAACAAGCAGAGACACTTTTGAGGTTTTTGAACCCTTACTGCTTTATTTCTCTCTCTACCTTTTATCATATTTGATGTTACTGCATACAGTGTGCTACAACCAAGTCCATTAACTTGGATTCATGTCTCAACCACAATAATAACATCAAATATTTTCTTCCCATACCAGAGCCTCAAGCTCCCCCACATTATTTGCCAGACTTCAGGCATATGTGAACATACACTATAAATTTCCATCGAGTTTAACACATTGAGCTTTAGTATCACTAGTTTCTGCCATATTGTGTTTACCTAAATTTTCACTGCTGGTTTGCAAGACAGATCTCCTTATCCATAATAGCAGTCCTCCACCCTTCTATTACTCCATCCACTGTCATGTGGCCAGGATGGCACAGGGGGCTGTTTAGTGTGCAAGAAAAAGCAAGCATTCTTTTGTTATGTTACTTGGCTGGACTATTACTTTAAATATGTCCACTGTCTTCATAAACCCCCTCCCAGTTGCTGAGATGGGGGGTTACAAAAAAATCTCTGCCTCTCCTGTAATTTAGCACTGTCATCTGGGTAGGGTGGCCGCTGCACAGAGAGTGCACATAGTGGCATCCCCCCCATGCACCTGCACGCCCATGTAAGGATGGAGCCACCTACAGGGCAGGAGATGCCTCTCTGTACATTCTCTTGGAGATGGCTAGGCCAATGGTCTGAGACAGCTGGGAAACAGCACTGCATCCCAAGGTTTTTTTTGTAATCCCCTTTCCTGCCTCAATATCAGTGTCCAGCCTTCTCCAGCATCAGGGGAAGAAAGCCAGGGTGGGAAGTTATTAATATTTGCTTCAATTAAAAAAAAAATACTGCAGCAGGGGCCTCCACCAGATTTTCTGCCCAGGAGCCTCCACCACATCTAATCTGGCCCATTTTTTATTGATGGGCTATTTCTGCAGTAGACGTCCTTTTAATCGGAGGTGCAGTGGAGGTGGAAAAGCCAGGTCAGGGACCTTTCTCCACTCTTTCTAGACGACTGTCTTAATAGTACCCCCCCCCCCTTTTGTGAAAAAAATGGTGTGCTTTCCAAACAGTACACTGCATATCCCCTCTAAACACCCATATTACTAATAAAATAGCCACCCATGCTGCAACAAACTATTCTGAATGGAAAAAACCTGTTCTAGTTAGGTTAGATTCTTAGACTCTTAGACTATTTTTGACACAAATGAGGGTGTTCTTTACAAGCAGAATGGAATGTGGATGGTGGATCTTCCAAGAGTTACTAAAATACTTGTCTTTTTAGGTATTACAGAATGGCAGTTTTCTCTCCTAAAAAGGAGTGAGTTTGCTCACATGCCTTTGAATCAACCCCTTTGTGTTACAATGTCATGAGAGATTGGAGCCTTTCACCAGATTTGAGATAGAGTAAGGGTGTACACATCTGTATGCCTGAAATGGACCATCTGACATTCGGAACGCTACATATTGGACTCAATGTTTTAAAACTTTTTGATTTTTGAATTGCAGACAAGAGCTATTTTTTTGTGTTTTCTTGACTTTTTTTCAATCTTTATAGACCAGTAGTATGAAGGAAGGCAAATCTGTTTTTCTTGGTACACAGTTCTGGGCATTAAGATTTGGAAGTCCACAGCGGCAGGTACAGTTCATTCCCTTTTTGAGCCTGCTTAACAACATGGGAATGCTGAAAAGGCAAAGGAAACATTAAGTAATATGCATGTGTAAGAATATTCATATGAGGCCAGACCTAAAGCAGGATGTTCATTCAGTATTAGCAAACATGGGCTCTGATTCACTACATTTCCGTAAAAATTATATCTTTTGAAAATAAGGACCATATTTATCAGAATAAGACATCAATCCATTACAAGATTGAGCAAACTTTCTGAGCACTCATTGTCACCGCAGTGGAATGTCAAAGCTTTATCAAGGTCATTACAAGAAGAGGAGAAATATTTTGATTAAGTTTTATATAGAATTTCCCGCGATTCGATCGATTGGGACATATCCCCTGGGGCAAGTTATCATGGGAAGGTCACATGCAGCCTATCAGCAGCCAGGAAGCCTGGTGACGTCACAGTGTTATATAAACGGTGGCCATCCTGCTTGTGCGCATTTCAGTGTTGGATTGCGGCCAGAACGGAGCTTGCTACAGACAGGGAGAGACTAACAGAGAGGCAGGGAGAGGCAGGGAGACCCACAGAGACCCACAGAGTGCCAGGGAGAGCCAGGGAAAGATAGGGAAAAATCGGGAAGGATCGAGGCAGGGACAGCAGAGAAAGTGACAGGGAAACTTTTTTCTTATTTTCATTTCACTTCATTTGCCAGATCAGTTTTATATTACTTTTGTTTGTGCTGTAAAAATTCCTGGCCACTGTGCATCCCATCTTGGCAGTGGCATATTTAACTCGATTAGTTTTAATTTTTTTTATGTCTGCTGTAAAAACCCCAGCCCACATGGGCATCCCATTTCAGCACATTTGGCCCTATCTGTTACACTAAAGCAGCTTTTAAAGGCTATTTCTCATAAATATATTGCAGTTTGAATTTTTTTTGTGTGTGTTGTAAAAACACCAGCCCACAAGGGCATCCCAAACCAGCACATTTGACCCTATCTGTTACACTAAAGCAGCTTTTAAAGGCTATTTCTCATAAATATATTGCAGTTTGAATTGTTTTTGTGTGTGCTGTAAAAACACCAGGCCTCAGGGTATCCCAAACCTGCACATTTGACCCTATCTGTTACACTAAAGCAGCTTTTAAAGGCTATTTCTCATAAATATATTGCAGTTTGAATTGTTTTTGTGTGTGCTGTAAAAAAACAGGCCTCAGGGTATCCCAAACCAGCACATTTGACCCTATCTGTTACACTAAAGCAGCTTTTAAGGCTATTTCTCATAAATATATTGCAGTTTGAATTGTTTTTGTGTGTGCTGTAAAAACACCAGGCCGCAGGGTATCCCAAACCTGCACATTTGACCCTATCTGTTACACTAAAGCAGCTTTTAAAGGCTATTTCTCATAAATATATTGCAGTTTGAATTGTTTTTGTGTGTGCTGCAAAAACACCAGCCCACATGGGCATCCCAAACCTGCACATTTGACCCTATCTGTTACACTAAAGCAGCTTTTAAAGGCTATTTCTCATAAATATATTGCAGTTTGAATTGTTTTTGTGTGTGCTGTAAAAACACCAGGCCTCAGGGTATCCCAAACCTGCACATTTGACCCTATCTGTTACACTAAAGCAGCTTTTAAAGGCTATTTCTCATAAATATATTGCAGTTTGAATTGTTTTTGTGTGTGCTGTAAAAAAACAGGCCTCAGGGTATCCCAAACCAGCACATTTGACCCTATCTGTTACACTAAAGCAGCTTTTAAGGCTATTTCTCATAAATATATTGCAGTTTGAATTGTTTTTGTGTGTGCTGTAAAAACACCAGGCCGCAGGGTATCCCAAACCTGCACATTTGACCCTATCTGTTACACTAAAGCAGCTTTTAAAGGCTATTTCTCATAAATATATTGCAGTTTGAATTGTTTTTGTGTGTGCTGCAAAAACACCAGCCCACATGGGCATCCCAAACCTGCACATTTGACCCTATCTGTTACACTAAAGCAGCTTTTAAAGGCTATTTCTCATAAATATATTGCAGTTTGAATTGTTTTTGTGTGTGCTGTAAAAACACCAGGCCGCAGGGTATCCCAAACCAGCACATTTGACCCTATCTGTTACACTAAAGCAGCTTTTAAAGACTATTTCTCATAAATATATTGCAGTTTGAATTGTTTTTGTGTGTGCTGTAAAAACACCAGGCCGCAGGGTATCCCAAACCAGCACATTTGACCCTATCTATTACACTAAAGCAGCTTTTAAAGGCTATTTCTCATAAATATATTGCAGTTTGAATTGTTTTTGTGTGTGCTGTAAAAAAAACAGGCCTCAGGGTATCCCAAACCTGCACATTTGACCCTATCTGTTACACTAAAGCAGCTTTTAAAGGCTATTTCTCATAAATATATTGCAGTTTGAATTGTTTTTGTGTGTGCTGTAAAAAAACAGGCCTCAGGATATCCCAAACCAGCACATTTGACCCTATCTATTACACTAAAGCAGCTTTAAAAGGCTATTTCTCATAAATATATTGCAGTTTGAATTGTTTTTGTGTGTGCTGTAAAAACACCAGGCCGCAGGGTATCCCAAACCTGCACATTTGACCCTATCTGTTACACTAAAGCAGCTTTTAAAGGCTATTTCTCATAAATATATCGCAGTTTGAATTGTTTTTGTGTGTGCTGTAAAAACACCAGGCCTCAGGGTATCCCAAACCAGCACATTTGACCCTATCTGTTACACTAAAGCAGCTTTTAAAGGCTATTTCTCATAAATATATCGCAGTTTGAATTTTTTTTTGTGTGCTGTAAAAACACCAGGCCGCAGGGTATCCCAAACCTGCACATTTGACCCTATCTGTTACACTAAAGCAGCTTTTAAAGGCTATTTCTCATAAATATATCGCAGTTTGAATTGTTTCTGTGTCTGCTGTAAAAACCCCAGCCCACATGGGCATCCCAAACACTAGCATAAATATCTCAAGACTACCTGTCTAATAACTGCTTGCATTTTATAATTAACGTCACTTTTCCACAATCAAGGGAGGCCTCCTTTGTATGTGAGGAGGGGGCATCCTAAACACTAGCAGTAATATTTCAAGAGTACCTGTCTATTAACTGGTTGCATTTTGTAAAGAAAGTCACTTTGTCAAATTGCCAGCAGCCATTGCCTTTAACCGGGGGCATCCCAAATATGCTAACATGCGTCTTTTAGGAGTGCTCACATTGGAGTTGTCAGCAGCAGAATTAGGAGCCCATATATTGCCTGAAAGACACACATATGAGCTGGCAGCAGCAGCATAGGGAGCCCATATATTGCCTGAAAGACACACCCAGGAGTTGGCAGCAGCATAGGGAGCCCATATATTGTCTGAAAGACACACCCATGAGTTGGTAGCAGCATAAGGAGCCCATATATTGCCTGAAAGACACACCCTTGGGTTGGCAGCAGCATAAGGAGCTACCATGCGTCAGCTACTACCGTGGATCAGCCATTGTTGGCTGGAAATCCTGGTTGAACCATGCCTGATTCATATTCACAAAGGTGAGTCTCTCCACATTATTCGTGGACAGACAAGTTCTCCTTGGCATGACTATGGCCCCCGCTGCACTAAACACCCGCTCAGATGGCACACTACTGGCCGGGCAGGACAGCTTTTCCAGGGCAAACTCTGCTATTTGCGGCCACAAGTCAAGTTTGGCTGCCCAGAAGTCCAGCGGATCCTCAAGGTGTGTTGGCATGGTCATGTCAAGGTATGACACGACCTGCTGGTTCAAGGCCTGCTCCAGGTCTTCATGCTGTTCATGAGTAGACTCACTATGCGGGTGTAGAAAGCTACTCATTAGCGACTGAAGACTGAGGTTGCTGCTGATGGAGCTGCTGCTGCTTCTCCTTCCACCCCCTCAGCAGCCATGGCAGTGGAACGTGATCGCCGAGTCAGACCTGCGAGAGTATGGACCATGGTGCAGATAGGCATCGCCCAACTGACTACGTAGAATGTCTTTGTAGTAGGTCAGTTTGTCCTCCCTCTCTGCGGGTGTAAAACATGCCCCCATTTTGTGCCGGAAGCGAGGGTCCAATAAGGTGGAGAGCCAGAAGTCATCCAGCTGACAAATGGAGACAATTCTGCGGTCACTACGCAAGCACGTGAGCATGCATTGTGCCATTTGTGCATGTGACTCGGAAGGGACTACCTGTCTCCATCTCCACTGCAAACTACCACGGTGTGTCTGGGTCCTCTGTCTCGCCTTCCTCACAACCCTCTAGCTCCTGTGGCTGCTCCTGCTCCTCCTCTCCTGTCAGATGACTAGATAAAATGGCCATTTTGTCAAACCTGAACTGTGCTTCGCTGTGCCCCACCTCCTCCTCCTTCTCCAATTCAGCCCCCACAGGCTTCATGTGGCTGTGAAATGTATGCACCATGTCTCCAGTGCCATGACCAGCCATGGTTTCCAACATGTGTTGTAGTACATGAAGCAGTGAAATCACATCGTTCATCTCATAGTCCTAGCGACTGACTAATAAAGTAGCTTCCTCAAAGGGCCTGAGCAAACGGCAGGTGTCACGTATGAGCTGCCACTGGTTTACATTGAAGTTACACAGGGGAGTCCCCCTATCCGTTTGGATCATCAAGAAATCCGTGATGGCTTTTCTCTGTTCCTATAGTCGATCCTGCATATGGAGGGTGGTATTCCAACGGGTGGAAACATTGCAAATCAGACTATGTTTGGGGATACCGTTCTGACGCTGAAGCTCAAGAAGGGTGTGCTTGGCGGTGTAGGAGTGGCTGAAGTGCATGCAAAGTTTCCTTCCCGTTGTTAGGATGTCTTGCAGATGGGGGGAAGACTTCAGAAAACGCTTGACAACTAGATTGAACACGTGTGCTATGGCAGGACGCATGGCTCAGGCTTCCTTGTCGCAGCGCAGACAAGATGTTCTTCCCACTGTCAGTCACCATGGGTCGCATTTGCAGTTTTCGTGGAGTAAGCCATGATTTAATTTATTGAGTTCTCATTTTTAGCAGTTCCTCCCATGTGTGGCTCTGTGGCTCAAGGCAAACCATGTGAAGAACAGTGTGAAACCACAGTGTCCTGCACACATGGTAGGCTGGAAGGGCACTGGGAAAAAGAAATAAAAAAAAAATATTTAGAAAAAACAAAATGCAAAAAAAAAAAATAAATAAATAAAAAATGAAAAAAGAAAATTGGTACAAAAATTCACAAAATATTAACAAAAAGACAATGGAAAAAAATCTGCAGCACCAGCAACTTATACAAAAGCACATTTAGCTTCTGCACGTTGGATGAGTGGGCACATACTGTTGTCTCTTGGACATGGCTTGGCCAATGGATTGCTGGCGGAATGACTGACTCGGATTAAAAGGAGGAGGAGCATCTGGAGCGACAGAGGATGGGTATGACACACAGGAGGTGGTGGAGCCTTGGCTGGCTGGAACAGAGAGCAACGTGCCACTGGGTAATGCAGCAGGCTGGACCACCACTTTGGAGCCAACTCTCCCAGGCCGCTTGATGGTGACGCTGCAAATGTTGACGCAGGGCTGTGGGTCCAACATTGGGACCCTGGCCACACTTAACCTTCTGCCTACACATCTTTCATATAGCCATGTTTACCTCCTGCGGATGCTTGATGAAAAACTGCCACATGGCCTTGTAGCTTATTTTTCCTACCAACAGTCCGCACTAATTCACTGCTGCCGCCGCCACCGACTCCAGGGACCCTCTTTCACTACCTCCTGGGAAGATAGCCTGCAAGTGGTCTACCCCGAGCACATTTGCCTCCATACTTTCCCCTTCTGCCACCATGCTGGCCGCTAAATCTGTCACTCTCCATCACTCCAAGCCTTTAAAAGTGCCCTCAAAACTCACTGATGTCCTCCTCAGGTTCCTCAACAGTGTCTGCTTAAGAAGCCAAAACGCTTGCAACACCACCTCCCACGCCACTCTCCTCATCACTACTTGCCCACCTAGTGGAAGAAGCGGCGAGTGTCTCCTCCACTTCTTGACTGGGCAGTAGCTGCTGATTTTTCTGATTATCAAATCGTCCTCACTGAATAGTGGAGCTGAACCCTAAGCATAAGACATAACCGACAGTTGACTGGGGGTGTCAGATGTCACTAGAGATGAGCGAACTTTTGAAAAATTCGATTCGACTGATTTGCCGAATTTTCCGACAAAAATTGTTTCGACCCGAATTTATTCGCGATGAATCGCTATTAAAAATGGCTATTTCTGAGCTTCCTAGAGCCTCAATAGGGTTGTAAACCATTCTGCCTTGCTGTAACACGCATAGGATGCATGCTGGGTTAGTGAAATATTACTGTAAATAATTAGGACATGCAGATCAGAGGCATCGCTATTAGAATCGCAGAGCGGCACAATTGCAGAGAGTTGAGGTGGCATTACTATGAGGGGCCCCTATATTGCCTGAAATACACACCCTGGAGCTGGCAGCAGCAGGAGCCCAAATATTGGCTGAAAGACATCCTGGAGTTGGCAGCAGAAGCAGCAGGAGCCCAACATTGGCTGAAAGAGACACTGGAGTTGGCAGCAGGAGCCCAAAAATTGGCTGAATCACACCCTGGAGTTGCAAGCAGCAGCAGGAGCCCAAACATTACTTTAAAGAGACACTGGAGTTGGCTTCAGGAGCCCAAAAAGTGGATGAATCAAACAGTGGAGTTGCAAGCAGCAGCAGCAGCCCAAACATTGGCTGAAAGAGACACTGGAGTTGGCAGAAGGAGCCCAAAAGTTGGATGAATCACACCCTGGAGTTGCAAGCAGCAGCAGGAGCCCAAACATAGCTTGAAAGATACACTGAAGTTGGCAGCAGGAGCCCAAAAATTGGATGAATCACACCCTGGAGTTGCAAGCAGCAGCAGGAGCCCAACATTGGCTGAAAGAGACACTGGAGTTGGCAGCAGGAGCCCAAAAATTGGCTGAATCACACCCTGGAGTTGCAAGAAGCAGCAGGAGCCCAAACATTACTTTAAAGAGACACTGGAGTTGGCAGCAGGAGCCCAAAAATTGGATGAATCACACCCTGGAGTTGCAAGCAGCAGCAGCCCAAACATTGGCTAAAAGAGACACTGGAGTTTGCAGAAGGAGCCCAAAAGTTGGATGAATCACTCCCTGGAGTTGCAAGCAGCAGCAGGAGCCCAAACATAGCTTGAAAGAGATACTGGAGTTGGCTGCAGGAGGCCAAAAATTGGATGAATCACACCCCGGAGTTGCAAGCAGCAGCAGCAGGAGCCCAAACATAGCTTGAAAAAGACACTGAAGTTGGCAGCAGGAGCCCAAAAACTGGATGAATCACACCCTGGAGTTGCAAGCAGCAGCAGCAGGAGCCCAACATTGGCTGAAAGAGACTCTGGAGTTGGCAGCAGGAGCCCAAATATTGGCTGAATCACACCCTGGAGTGGCAAGCAGCAGCAGGAGCCCAAACATTACTTTAAAGAGACACTGGAGTTGGCTTCAGGAGCCCAAAAATTGGATGAATCACACCCTGGAGTTGCAAGCAGCAGCAGCCCAAACATTGGCTGAATGAGACACTGGAGTTGGCAGAAGGAGGCCAAAAGTTGGATGAATCACTCCCTGGAGTTGCAAGCAGCAGCCCAAACATAGCTTGAAATAGATACTGGAGTTGGCTGCAGGAGGCTAAAAATTGGATGAATCACACCCTGGAGTGGCAAGCAGCAGCAGCAGCAGCAGGAGCCCAAACATAGCTTGAAATAGACACTGGAGTTGGCAGCAGGAGCCCAAAAATTGGATGAATCACACAATAGAGTTGCAAGCAGCAGCAGCAGCAGGAGCCCAAACATAGCTTGAAAGAGACACTGGAGTTGGCTGCAGGAGGCCAAAAATTGGCTGAATCACACCCTGGAGTTGCAAGCAGCAGCAGCAGGAGCCCAAACATAGCTTGAAATATACACTGGAGTTGGCAGCAGGAGCCCAAAAATTGGATGAATCACACCCTGGAGCTGCAAGCAGCAGCAGCAGCAGCAGCAGCAGCAGGAGCCCAAACATTGACTGAAAAAGACACTGGAGTTGGCAGCAGGAGCCCAAAAATTGGATGAATCACACCCTGGAGTTGCAAGCAGCAGCAGGAGCCCAAACATAGCCTGAAAGATACACTGGAGTTGGCAGCAGGAGCCCAAACATTGGATGAATCACACCCTGGAGTTGCAAGCAGCAGCAGGAGCCCGACATTGGCTGAAAGAGACACTGGAGTTGGCAGCAGGAGCCCAAAAATTGGCTGAATCACACCCTGGAGTTGCAAGCAGCAGCAGGAGCCCAAACATTACTTTAAAGAGACACTGGAGTTGGCTTCAGGAGCCCAAAAATTGGATGAATCACACCCTGGAGTTGCAAGCAGCAGCAGCAGGAACCCAAACATAGCTTGAAAGGGACACTGGAGTTGGCAGCAGGAGCCCAAAAATTGGATGAATCACACAATAGAGTTGCAAGCAGCAGCAGCAGGAGCCCAAACATAGCTTGAAAGAGACACTGGAGTTGGCTGCAGGAGGCCAAAAATTGGATGAATCACACCCTGGAGTTGCAAGCAGCAGCAGCAAGAGCCCAAACATTACTTTAAAGAGACACTGGAGTTGGCTTCAGGAGCCAAAAAATTGGATGAATCACACCCTGAAGTTGCAAGCAGCAGCAGCAGGAGCCCAAACATTGGCTGAAAGAGACACTGGAGTTGGCAGCAGGAGCCCAAAAATTAGATGAATCACACCCTGGAGATGCAAGCAGACACTGGAGTTGGCAGCAGGAGCCCAAAAATTGGCTGAATCACACCCTGGAGTTGCAAGCAGCAGGAGCCCAAACATTACTTTAAAGAGACACTGGAGTTGGCTTCAGGAGCCCAAAAATTGGATGAATCACACCCTGGAGTTACAAGCAGCAGCAGCAGCCCAAACATTGGCTGAAAGAGACACTGGAGTTGGCAGCAGGAGCCCAAAAATTGGATGAATCACACCCTGGAGTTGCAAGCAGCAGCAGGAGCCCAAACATAGCTTGAAAGAGACACTGGAGTTGGCTGCAGGAGGCCAAAAATTGGATGAATCACACCCTGGAGTTGCAAGCAGCAGCAGGAGCCCAAACATTGCTTGAAAGAGACACTGGAGTTGGCTGCAGGAGGCCAAAAATTGGATGAATCACACCCTGGAGTTGCAAGCAGCAGCAGCAGGAGCCCAAACATAGCTTGAAAGAGACACTGGAGTCGGCTGTAGGAGCCCAAAAATTGGATGAATCACACCCTGGAGTTGCAAGCAGCAGCAGGAGCCCAAAAATTACTTTGGCCTAAAGACATAAATATGTTTTGCATCATTTGGAAAGTGTAAAACGTGGCACCATGCTGAATCTAGTCGCATGCATCAGGCATTGGTGGGTGGAAATCCTGGCTGATCCATCCCTTATTCATTTTGACAAAGGTGAGTCTCTCCACATTTTTAGTTGACAGGTGAGTTCTCCTCGCCGTAACTACGGCCCCCACCGCACTAAACACCCGCTCAGATGGCATGCTACTTGCCGGGCAGGACAGCTTTTCCAGGGCAAACTCTGCTAGTTGCGGCCACAAGCCAAGTTTGGCTGCCCAGAAGTCCAGCGGATCCTCAAGATGTGTTGGCATGGTCATGTCAAGGTATGACATGACCTGCTGGTTGAGGTCCTGCTCCAGGTCTTCCTGCTGCTCATGAGTAGCCTCACTATGCGGGTGTAGAAAGCTACTGAAGACTGAGGCTGCTGCTGATGGAGCTGCTGCTGCTGCTCCTGCCAACCCCCCCAGCAGCCATGGCAGTGGAAGGTGAGCGCAGAGGTCCCCCCGAGTCAGACCTACGAGAGTATGGACCATGGCGCAAATAGGCATCGGCCAACTGACTACGTAGAATGTCTTCGTAGTAGTTCAGTTTGTCCTCCCTCTCGGCGGGTTTAAAAAATGCCCCCATTTTGTGCCGGAAGCGAGGGTCCAATAAGGTGGACAGCCAGAAGTCATCCCTGCGACAAATGGAAACAATTTTGGGGTCACTACGCAAGCACGTGTGCATGCTTCCTGCCATTTGCGCAAGTGACTCGGAGGGACTACCTGTCTCTATCTCCACTGCATACTGCCACGCAAACCCTCTAGCTCCTCTAGCTGCTCCTGCTCCTCCTCTCCTGTCCGCTGACTAGATAAACCAGCCATTTCGCCAAGCCTAAACTGTGATTCACTGTGTCCCTCCTCCTCCTCTTCCTCCTTCTCCTCCTCTAGTTCAGCTCCAATGGGGTTCATGTGGCCGTAAGATGTAGACGCCATGTCTCCAGTGCCCTGACCAGCCATGGTTTCCAACATGTGCTGTAGTACATGAAGCAGTGGAATCACGTCGTTCTTCCCGTAATCCTGGCGACTGACTAATAAAGTAGCTTCCTCAAAGGGCCTGAGCAAACGGCAGGTGTCACGTATGAGCTGCCACTGGTTGACATTGAAGTTACACAGGGGAGTCCCCCTATTCGCTTGGATCATCAGGAAATCCGTGATGGCTTTTCTCTGTTCATATAATCGGTCCAACATGTGAAGGGTGGAATTCCAACGGGTGGAAACATCGCAAATCAGACTATGTTGGGGGATACCGTTCTGACGCTGTAGCTCAAGAAGGATGTGTTTGGCGGTGTATGAGTGGATGAAGTGCATGCAAAGTTTCCTTGAAGTTGTTAGGATGTCTTGCATATGGGGGGAACACTTCAGAAACCGCTTGACAACCAGATTGAAGACGTGAGCCATGCAGGGGGCATGGGTCAGCCTTCCTTGGTGCAGGGCAGACAAAATGTTCTTCCCATTGTCGGTAACCATGATTCCCATTTTAAGTTTTCTTGGAGTAAGCCATGTTTGGATTTCCTGATGAATAAATTTAAGCAGTTCCTCCCCTGTGTGACTCCGTTCGCCAAGACAAACCATGTGAAGCACTGCGTGACACCTCCGTGCCCTGCACACATGGTAGACTGGAGGGGCACTGAGACTTGAGCCTACAGTGGAGGGTGAGGAGATGGCGGAGGATGAGGAGGCCGAGTCGCACGGTGTCACAGGCCCAACGGGCAGGGAACGCGGAGGCCGAAGCGGCGTGACCTGTCCAAGTTGCTGCTGCAAAGGGACCACATTCACCCAGTGGGCCATAAACAACATGTACTGTCCCTGACCGTAGTTACAGCTCCAGATGTCGGCGCTGCCATGCACTTTGCTACACACCGACAGGCTCAAGGACTGGCCCACCTTCTGTTCAACAAAAGTGTGCAGCGCTGGTACTGCCCTCTTGGCAAAGAAATGACGGCTTGGGACTCTCCACCTCGGCTTGGCACAAGCCATCAGTTCTCTGAAAGGTGCAGAGTCCACCACCTGAAAAGGGAGTGACTGCAGCACCAGCAACTTGGACAGGAGCACATTCAGCTTCTGCGCCGTAGGATGAGTGGGCGCATACTGCTGTCTCTTGGACATGGCTTCGCTGATGGATTGCTGGCGGGATGCATGACTTGGAGGAGAAGGAGGAGCAGGAGCGACAGAGGATGGGTATGACGCACAGCTGCCTTCGGCTGAGGTGCTGGAGCCTTGGCTGGCAGAAATTGGGAGCTGCATGCCACTTGGTGAGGAAGCAGGCTGGACCACCCCTTGGGAGCCTCGGTTCTCCCAGGTCGCTTTATGGTGACGCATCATATGTTGACGCAGGGCCGTGGTGCCAACATTTGGACCCTGGCCACGCTTCACCTTCCGCCTACATATCTTGCATGTGGCCATGTTACCCTCCTGTGGATGCTTCAGGAAAAACTGCCACACTGCCGAGTAGCTACTTTTCCCACCAACAGCTAGCTCCGTTCAGTCTGCAATGCAAGTCTTAACTGCGCAAAAGGAAAATGTCCGCCACTTTATATAGCACGGTGACGTCACCGGGCTTCCTGGCTGCTGATAGGCTGCATGTGACTGTCCCATTGTCTGAACATGTCCATCCACCATCTTAGAATGCCTGTCATTGAGTTTTAAGGAAAACTTCGATCGATCGAATCGCCGGGAAATTCGGATTCGTTCAGAATCGAATTTTTCATGAAATTCGGAACGAATCCGGGTTCGTCCGGATCGATTCGCTCATCCCTAGTGTTAACCAATGGATGATGGCAGATGGGTTGCTGGTCAAGACACGACCGCTAGCTGATCCCGGGAGATCAGTCCTCTCACTGAGACTCCTACTACCACTCACCCCTAGTCTGCTGCAACCTCTGCTTGATGAATTTAGGCCTCTGCAACTTCTCTGTGCCCATCCTGGCACTTCTCTGCCTGACATACTTAGTGGGTATATGAGGGGAGGACAAAACGCTATGCTGCACTTAAAACAGGATTTGTCGATAAGAGCAGCAGGTGTGTAACTATATATGGTCTTTCACTAAGTAGTAACTAGGGCCTGAAGACTTTAACACGAACAAAGTGATGAAACTCTTAGATGTGTGCGTAATTGATGCTCTGATGAGAGCAATTCAATGTGCTCCAGTATGCTTCAAAAATGTTTTTTTTTCAGAGACTGGCCTGCGTGGAAATGAATCGTGCATGGATCAGCCAAGATTTCCACCCACCAATGCCTGATGCATTAGAGTAGATTGATGATGGGGCCAGACCAACACTAAAGAAATATGGATCGTGCAAAACAGATTTAAGGTGCTGCTCTCCAGTTACAGACATTCCTCCGCATTAGACCACAAGTAATTATTGAGAAAATGCTTTACGTTACTCTTACTTCTATTAATATTCTTCGGATAGGATATCTTTGCTGAAAATCTGTATATGTTCTCTTAATGCTGCTGCCAACTCCAGGGTGTGTCTTTCTGGCAATTTTGGGCTCCTGCTGCTGCTGCTTGCAACTCCAGTGTGTCTTTAGGCCAATTTGTGGGCTCCTGCTGCCAACTCCAGTGTGTCTTTCAAGCAATGTTTGGGCTCCTGCTGCTGCTGACAACTCCAGTGTCTCTTTCGGCCAATTTTTGGGCTCCTGCTGCCAACTCCAGTGTGTGTCTTCAGGCCAATTTTTGGGCTCCTGCTGCCAACTTCAGGATGTCTTTCAGCCAATATTTGGGCTCCCGCTGCTGCCAGCTCCAGGGTGTGTTTTTCAGGCAATATAGGGGCCTCTCATAGTGATGCCACCTCAACTCTCTGCAATTGTGCCAGTCTGCGATTCTAATAGCGATGCCTCTGATCTGCATGTCATAATTATTTACAGTATTATTTCACTAACCTAGCATGCATCCTATGCATGTTACAGCAAGGCAGAATAGTTTACAGCCCTATTGAGGCTCTAGGAAGCTCAGAAATAGCCGTTTTTAATAGCGATTCGTCGCAAATAAATTCGGACCGAAAATAATTTTGTCGGAAAATTCGGCGAATCAGCTGAATCGAATTTTTCAAAAGTTCGCTCATCTCTAAATACAATGATATAACTTCGCATCATCAGAGTTACCAACATGATGATATCGAGTTTTGCATGATTTGAGGGGAATCTCATAATATATGTATATCAGTATATCAACTGTAATGTTTGTGTGGGATTTTATTATATTTGTACACTAATGGTCATGCATTTTGGGGGGAGAGGGAGGGTGTGGTTTGTTTTCCTAGTAATATTACCAAGATAGGGGCTGTAATCTCGATGGTTAGTGAACGTGGTTATTTTTCATATTGTACTGGGTCACACAAATGAGCGTCTGGACTATTTTTTTTATTTGCACGGTCACTTGATACACATGAAGGTTGAATGGCTAGACACATAGACAATTAATATAGAAGAGGGTTTTTATTATTATAGAGGAGGTAATGTTTGAGTGTAAAGGATGGATACCATGGGGGACACAGAGTTATATTGCAAATTGTTACACTATATGGTTTAGATGAAATTAATGTTCAAGAGATAATAATTAAGATAATGAAAGTGTTTTAAAGATTTTATAATAGGATCACTAGTTAATGATTTAACAGTGTGAATTTCTTCTTCTCCTTTCTTCTTGTTTTTTTTTCTTTTTCATTTTTCTTGTTGCCTACATTGTATTCTCTAAGTTTTTAGATAAAGAGAGAGGATTAACAGGGATATTGGAAATTGTCTAATATGACAATAAAATTGGTTCACATTATATGCAAGGGTTCAATTCTCAAACCAAAAAAACAAACTCTTCACTATTTGAATTCTACTGGAGTTTTTTTTGCTCCTTCAGGATACCCATTTTATTTATTTAGTTAGTTTAGTCATACTCCTAAATATCTACATGGTAAGTATCCCAAATTTCTATGTGGTTTGTTATGGGGGAAATAAAAATGGAGTCCCAATCCCCTTGTCCCATGTGAAGGATGTACAGTGCAGTTATGTCTTGGTGAAGGGCATGTTCGGGGGGGGGGGGATATTTCTCAAGTTACTACGCCCCAAATTCTAAACAACATTTTATTTCCAGTCAATGTTTTAGAAGCGTATGCCCAATGTGAAAGGGCTGGCGATTTGGGCCAGGGACTCGAATTTGGCCTTAGACTCTGAAAGAGAGGAAATATGATTAAAATTAAATATTTGCTGCCCATTAATCTCCAATATTTCTATTAGAGATTAATATTATAAATATCGCAAATACGAATCATCATATCAGCCCGACCATCAATCTGATACAAACCAATGGTCACCGAGGCTGTCCTCATACATCCAGTGAAGTGTTCTAAGAAGAAATATCTTCCTCAAATACTTTGCACATACAATTTATAGTATCAGAAATTATTCACCACACAATAAGATGTAGAAATGAAAACGGGTTTAATTCACCAGCACAGTACATAACCTTTAGTAACCCAATATGTTCCCAAAAGTTATAAATAAGTTATACGTTAGTTACAGTACAAAAATGGGTCCAGCCACTGACTAAATACCCATTAAATCATCCTTCAAATCTACTGAACTCTAGGGGGTGTGGCCAGCATTCCCAGCCTTCTGGGTGTGTCTGCATTGCCCTGCCTACAACCAACCTCTGTGAGATTAGATAAATATTCTATAAAGTAATATAACTCCCAAAAAGTGCATGTTATCATATTGTAACCAAGAAATTCATGATCCCCATTCATTTTTTAGTTAAATGAACCCAAACACCAAATACATATCATACAGAGTCGGATACTATGTGGATTATCAGACTCTGGCCAATACACATATGTCATATTTGATATCGAATGAAAGGTCTTATAATCCTGAATAAAACTCCCTCATTAATATAGTCATAACTGTCATATTTCAGGAGTTACATCACTCTCCACAAATACCATCCAATGTAGCATCCGTGTATAATGTGTAATCGAATATCTCGTCTGTGTCCAACCTAATTACGAATTCAAGGATTCGCTTTCAAGAGGACATGAGCTGCAGCCGGGAGACACCTCCGTTATTGAGGTTGTTGGCAGCTAGGTGTGAATATGTGAATTTAGGTGTGCTAGGTGTGAATATAGTCTAATGTATCCATGGGGCATAGACAAATGGCAGAAATGGCAGGGTTTCAGGCTCACATACTATGTGAGTGTTACTTACGAATCCAGGCTAATTTGGGAAATATCATATAAAGTATAATAAATATGCCTAGAATTATTACACTTCCTGTGCCTTTTAACAGACTCCACACTGGATAAATCACACTCATTTAAAAGGGATCCACTCATACTCCTAAATATCTTCATGATAAGTATCCCAAATTTCTATGTGGCTTGTGCAGGGGGAAATAAAAATGGAGTCTCAATCCTCTTGCCAAAAGAGTACCATTCATTTTGGAAAAACACGTGAAGGATGTAGAGGGCATATATGTCTTGGTAAAGGGCCTGATCGGGGGTGCAAAGATTTCTCTAATTAGTTACTATGCCCCAAATTCTAAAAAATACTATGTGAGTGTTACATAAGAATTCTGGATAATTTGGGAAATATCTGTAATCATATAAAGTATAATAAATATGTCTAGAATTATTACACTTCCTGTGCTCTTTAACAGATGCCACACACTCATTTAAAGGGGGTCTGAAACCTCCCTTAAAAGCCAGTAGACAATTGGCCAAGTTGATGGCTGAGTGTGATTTGTTGGATGCATGAAGGGAGAATAACCTGACTAAGAGGGACTACACCTACATCTCTGCATCACAACAATCATATTCAAGGATAGACCACATTCTGGTCCCTGTTCCAATCACCAGTAAAATTTAGAGCTGCAAGATTCCATGCAGGAATAATAGAATAATAATGGAGTTGCAAGACCTCTGGAATAAATCAAACTACTATATATGGGGACAAAAAGTAGAGTGTGATTATAGAGAAACTATATAATGATTTACTCAAAGAACATAAGAAGTTTCCTCAGCGAAGCCTCTTGAATCAAATCAAGACTTACAGACAGAATTGAACATGATCTTAACAATCAAGATTGAAAAGACTTAAGGTGGCAACGGGCCAAATACGGGCAGCATCCCTAAATCCAAGACAGAACAACACTCTTTTCCAAAAAAATAAGGGGGAGTGTAAACTCAAAACCCAGAGAAGGTTATAGATGAGTCCACTGAGTGTTATAAAAAAAAATATACAAAGAACCCTGTAGTGTTTCATCAGCAACATTTGAGAACTGGGTGCAGGGTCTAGAATTAAAGGAACTGTCAGAAAATCAAAAAGAAAACATGGATTGAGAAATAACGGAAGCCAAAATACAACATGCCATCCAAGAGACAAATTCAATGGGGGAACCTGTTCCAGATGGATTACCCATTCTATACTAAACTGAACTAAAAGTTTAGTTCTATACTTATTTCCCACCTAAAGTATAACAAAATTAAACAAGGTCAGGTAATTCCAATGGAAGCCTTGCAGGCAAATATAATCTGCTTACCAAAAAAAGGAAAGGATTCCACTCAATTTGAAAATTATAGATCAATATCATTTATTAATAATTATTTTAAGATGTTAACTAAAATTATGGCCACTAGATTAAATATGTTTATTGGTAGGTTAATACAGAAGGGGGCTGTGGAGGGGGGATGCTCCTGTTGAAAGCATTTGACACAGTTAATTGGGAATTTATGTTTTTCATAATGAGTAAATAGGGATTTAGAGAAGAATTTCTGAACATAATAAAAGCGATATAATCTAGACCAAAAGATGTGCTAGCTATCAGAGGCTATCAATCGAGGCCCATAAAGATCCACAGGGGGACTTGACAGGGATGCTCCCTCTCCACAGCTCTGTTTTTGTTAGTGATTAAGGTTCTCGCAAGTAAATTAAAAATGGAAAAAGAGGTGGGGGGTTCTGTGGAGGGAGGGCACAAAAGTGTGGATTCTTTGCGGATGATATTCTCCTTACCATCATGAGCCCCCCCACATCACTTAAAAAATACGAGAAATAATATATGGGTTTTCCTGCATATCAAAATAAATGAAAACACATTTATTGCAATGTGTATAAAACTAGAACAAATAGAAATAGCACCCCTAAGAAATTAATTCAGGTTTAAATGGGCTGAGGAGAGCATTCCATATTTGGGAGTGGAGATTTCCTCTGAATATAAGACCATATATAAGTTAAACTTTCCCGCCTATATAAAAAAATTAAGAAAATCTGAGGTCCTGGAGGTCTCGCTCTCTTTCTTTCTCTTTCTGGAAGGATCTCCACTCTTAAAATGGACATCCTTCCAAAGATTTTATATTTATTCCAGGCATTACAGGTAAAGATCAATTTATGTGAGTTGGAAGATCTGGAACGGATATCCTCACTTTTATATGGGGGGGAGAATAAATAAAACAACTTTTTTTTTTCCACCAAAACAACAAGGGGGCCTTGGAGTCCCCAAACTCAAACAATACTATTACACAGCTAGGACAAATCAGCTAACAGAAATCTATAAGAATCAAGAAAGACAGCTTTGGATAGATATTGAACAGGAGTTTGTCTCAGGATTTCCTATTGTGGTACTCTTGGAAATGTCTTAAAAAGATAGACCTACATTCTTGAGTAAAACATTGCAAGATTATCTGAAGCTATGGGACAATATCCAGGTCAGAGAGAAACTCTAGTAAAAAGGGGGCCTCTTGAGACTGATACTTGGCAATCATAAGCTGAATAGAGGCTCAACAAGGGAGTTTCAGTGGTGGTGGGAAAGTGGACTTATTAGAAAGGCCCACTTCTTTACTCAAGGGAAACTTCTGAGGCATTAAAGAGAAATTTAACCCTCCGGATAAAGAAACGTAAAAACTAATACAGATCCTTAAGTTTCATCAGAGCCTAGGAGAGGAATATATGGGGAGGGAAAATTCACCACATTTGAAATACACTGTCCTTAGAGACCAGGGGGCCCAGGAGGCACTTTGTTAATATATGGATCAGAGCCCCGAGGAGAGGTTTCTCTGAAGGTTTTGTAAACTTTATTATTTATTTGTGTCTCATTTTCTACATTTTTGTTTTTTTTTGTTTTGTGAGTTTTCTCTCCATCAGTCTTTATTTGGATATATAGAACTAAAAATGCCTGGAAAAGCAAAAAAGAAAATGAAGAAATAGCAACACAGACTTAGAAAATAGGATACAATTTTAAGGTAAATTAGAAATGAGAAATCACAAAACAAACCAGTGGATGGAGATTATGTATTTGTTTTATCTTTTTATATATCTGTAGTGTATTATGTGTGTTATTGTATGTGTTTGATAATGAAAATATATCAATAAAAAGAATTAAAACAAAGGATTGCCTGTGGAAAATCACCTCATCCTGGTTCTCACGTACCCAAAATGCTCTGTTTTACTCGGTTCCATTCGGCTTTGCTAGTTGCACAGCAGCTGTGCGGCTAGCAGAGGCGAATGGACCCAAGCAAGACAAGTGTGCTGCGACCAACTAAAGATATAACGTGGAAGTTTTTGTGACGCCAAGTCTTGGCAAGTGCTTTGGGAACAGGTGATTGGTAATCATTTCCATATATTGGTCCAAGTAGTGCTTGCTACAATGAAAGGTTGATAAGCACACTAGTCAGAGAACTGAAACCTCCCTTGTTTTAAGGAGTACATTCTCACTTTGAATGACGACCTCTTTTAACCACCTAGGATTACTGACTGGTCTAACATAAGGGTTTAGTAGCCAGTCCCAGCTGCATGGGCCTTAGATTTTAAAATATTTAGTGATATGCAGGATCTGGTCAGAGAGTATCAAAGAATGATGCTGCCTTTATCTTTGAACGGTAAGTTCTGGTGCCCACTGGGACAGTTGGAGAAGACTTGAAACACAGAAGGTTTACTGCAGAAAGAGAAAATGGGGTCCATCTAGTCTGCCCTTTAGTGTGTATGTTCTCTTTATTTTAGGATGAATGTATGCTTATCCCAGGCATGTTTAAATGCACTTACTTACTTACTTTCAACTACCTCTGCTGGAAGCTTTTTATAAGCATCAGTTACTCTTTGGGTTATTGGCTAGGGGTTAATTCAGGGGGGGAGTTCCTAGATTTGGGGGGATGGGACAGGTAGAAGATTCGGGGATGTTAGAGATAGTGGGTATATTTGCAAGAGGAGGCTTGGACACTGGAGAGCAATGGAAAGTGGGCAATATGTAGTGCTAGCCATATGTAGAGGAGCAGGAGGGAGAAGCTGGGCACCCTAAGGGAGTGCCAGGCCGGCAAGAAGCCGGTGCAGGTGCAGTAACTGCCACCCACCCATGTGAAGCTGGGGTTGGAGGTAGTGGAGGGACTTTAATAGAGACTGAGGAGAGTGCCGTGTGGCAGGGATGAAATGATTTTGTGTATGCTGTATGCCTAATAAAGCAAGGGGCATCCCTCCATTTGAAACTGAATCTTTGTTGCAGCCTGAGTTTCTTTCCAGCCCAGTCAGCTGTTCCCTCATCCTCGGTGCCTAACATGACCATCTGCCTTGGGAAACTGTGAGTATCTTCACCCACTCCCTGGCCAATCCCTTGAGCCCCGTTTGGATGTTCCTGGACCTGTTTGGCGCAGCATCCTCGAGTACATGTCCAGCCACCCATTTGTTACACCCCTCTGTTTGATCATTAAGTTTCTTTTTTAAAACACTCTCCTGCTAAAGCTTATTCAATCATGTCACATAGTTAAAGGTCTCAATCACGTATCCTATCTCGCTGTATAAATTATGTTTTTTATGTCTCTTTTATTAATTTTATGTCCTTCCACCATTTTTGTTCCCTGCCTTTGTTGCCTGCTTATTTTCCCTACTGCCTGGCTACATTGTCCACTAAACATGCAGCTTTCAGTAATCAGTATCCCAAATCTCTCTCTTTCAAAGTCCTGGCTAACAAAGCACTTAGAGACACTGATCTCTGGTTTCCACTGACCATTCATCCAGTAAAGCCAAGTAGTTTTCCTGGTTGCAGACATCTCCAGGAATGTCTACCCTACTACACACATTTGTATCATTGTCAAATATGCAAATTTACTCCCCAAGCCTTCTCTATGTCACTCATGAAACTTATTATGAGGAATGTGGCCCAGGACAGAACCTTGCGGTAACTTGCCTTTCTTCACATTGCACACCATTAAAGCAGTCCTTCACTCCTGCTCACATTAAAAATCATCCTACCTGCATCTACTGCATGTTATGAGCCTTTAAACATCCAAGATGGCGGTTTATGGAGCCTCAGGCTGCCTGCAAACAGGAAGTGCCTTCTGACTGTGCTGCTCTGCATTCTGGGACTGCTGACCTTTTCCTGACCCCAGCTCTGCTCTGTCTGAGCAAAGCACAGCTATAACCCGCCCCCATGTACTTTATCCCACTCTCCTCTCCTCAATACGTGTGAAGCTTCTGAGTCAAGATGGCGGCACCCATATCCTAAAGTCCTTAACAGAGTTGCAGCCCAGTGGGGGAAAGAATAGTAAGTAAGTGAATAAAAACTTAAAATATATATATTTTAGATACTGGGGAATCGTTTGGGCTTTTCAATAAATAATGCTGAAGGTCCGGTTTAACAACACTCTTTCTTTCAGCCAGCTGTAAATCCACTGAACTATTCAGGGAATTAATCCAATTTTCACCAACGTATCTATGAGCTATTTATGTGAAATGGTGTCAAGGCTTTTCTAAAATCCAGATATCCACAGCACCACCTTCATCCAACACTTTAGTCACATAGTTAAAGAAATCAATACGTTTGGTCTGACATGATCTGCACTCAGTAAAGCCGTGATGTTTTAGTTCCAGTGTCATCAAGGTACTGAGTTTATCTATTATTTATTTTTTGTGGCAAAGGTATGTTTTGAATGTTTTAGGTATGGAAGCGGTTTATACTACTTACTATCTGTTGCTATTGGCAACTGTACACCAAGTCTGTGCTACAAGAAGAGAGAAGTGAGTACACACAGAACACTGCTGTTGGGCATGTGTAAGACTGAGTGAGCTCACATTGTCTCTCCTTGATGTATGGCTGCCGATAGCAACAGATAGCTTAGCACCTTGAAGGCATCAAAAATATACACTTTTAAAAATGCCATTGAATGTGAACTTTCCCTTTTAAGCTAACTGGCCTGTAGTTGCTGGCTTCCTCTAAACTCCCCTTCTTTTGGATAGGTACATCACTGGCTATTCTCCAATCATCTGGAACTTCACCACTAAAAGGGGATGGTTACGTAAATCAGTTAGAGGTGCAGCAATCACAAATCTGAGTAGAGTCGAGAAGCGTTTAGTAATTAATGAGGTCTTGTTTGTCAATGCCATGCCTGCCATTAAAAGGGGGACTGGTTTGGACTGATCTGGCAGCCTATCCAATTTTTTAGCTTGCATTCACCCTTGTGGTGGTCCCCCCCTCTGCCGGAACCATTTAGTAATATCCAGTTGTGCTGATCCATTTTTTGTTCTTCTGACTTACCGGCATTCAATTTAACATTGAAACTGCCTGCAGGTTTTTTTATATTATTGGGCAATTTCTTTGGCATTTTATGTTGGATTTTATCTAACAAAAATAGCCTAACTTTTATATTGTATTTTTTCAGTTTTCAGTGTTTTACTGAATGCCACTTTTACTGGCATGAAATTTAACATCGAAACTGCATGCGGGTTTATTTCTTTATATTTTCTTAAAATTTTTTGGGGCATTTTTTTCGTTAGATACAATTTGAACATTTTTTTGTTTGGCACTTTCCCTTGCTTAAATGAATCCTGCACAACCGGCACTCATTAAAGCCAGGAAAATGACAGCGGGGTTCTTCTTTAATTTTATTTTTTGTTTCTTACATTTAAAAAAAATGAGGTCCCCCAAAGTCTACCAGCCCGAGCACCAAGCATAAGGGCTTATAACCCCGGGCTCAGAGGCAGCGCTATTAGTGGCCCCTGTCCCTGCAAGTTACAATCCCTTATGCCCTTTAATATAGGTTTGGGGACTTGGGCACCCCTGGAAGAGCCCCGTGCCCACATGAGTGGGCACTGGGCTCTTCTGCACCCCCGATGCCCCAAATGGGGATGTGGAAAATGTGTAATTGACCCCTTACCAGTTCACCCCATGTGAAAAAATTCACCTGTCCCTGTCTTGCATCTGCCGTCTTCCTCCTCCAATGGGTCTTTTGTGTCTCACACCGTCTCCTTGCCCTTCTTCACCATGTGGATGAAGGGGGAACACAGGTTCCCCTCCTGTTCATCCCGACTCCTTGCCAGGGACGGAGAAGGTAAGTATTAGTTAATTATGAACAATAAAGTTTATTTCTTAAAACGCGTGTGTGTGCTTTTTTAACACTTTCCCAATTAACTGGTTAGGGGTCCCATGGACCAAAAGTGGGGGGGAAATGTCCGTGCGCCTTATCGGGCGAATGCAAAAAAAAAAAACTCACCTGTTCCTGGCACTCCCGCGTTGCTAAGCCCAGAGGAGCGGCCAGAGACAGCGCCCCCGCCGCTCCTCCATCTGCTGCCTCTTCCGCCTGGGGCACATGCGAGCACCCAGGTCAGGGCAGCGGGTGGGCGCGGCCTGCACCAAGTCGGTGCAGGCCACGTCCACCTGCTGCCCTGACCTGGGTGCTCGCATGTGCCCAGGAAGAAGCAGCAGGCGGAGGAGCGGCAGGCGCTGTCTCTGGCCCCGCCCCTGTCATCGCTTCCGGTAAAAGACAACGATCGCAGTGGCGAGGCCGGGACAGAGCCCCCGCCGCTGCTTCTTACTGCCCGTCTCCGTGAATAGGGTGGGCGTGGCATGCATCGACGCTGACATGGCGCAGGCCATGCCCACCCCATTCACGGAGCTGGCTGCTCAACGGAGCGGTGTCAGTGTGACAGGTGAGTTTTACTTTTTTTTTTTTTTACTTATGCCGATTGGGGGGAGAGGGGGAAGCCACACAGCCAATCCTAAGGGGATGAGGGGGATGCCACACAGCCAATCCTAAGGGGATGAGGGGGATGCCACACAGCCAATACTAATTGGGGGAGGGGATGCCAAACAGCCTATACTAATGGGGGGAGGGGATGCCACACAGCCAATCCTAAGGGGATGAGGGGGATGCCACACAGCCAATCCTAAGGGGATGAGGGGGATGCCACACAGCCAATCCTAAGGGGATGAGGGGGATGCCACACAGCCAATCCTAAGGGGATGAGGGGGATGCCACACAGCCTATACTAATGAGGGGAGGGGGATGCCACACAGCCTATACTAATGGGGGGAGGGGGATGCCACACAGCCAATACTAAAGGGGGGAGGGGGATGCCACACAGCCTATACTAATGGGGGGGATGCCACACAGCCAATACTAATGGGGGGAGGGGGATGCCACACAGCCAATACTAATAGGGGGAGGGGATGCCACACAGCCAATACTAATGGGGGGGAGGGGATGCCAAACAGCCAATACTAATGGGGGGAGGGGATGCCACACAGCCAATACTAATGGGGGGAGGGGATGCCAAACAGCCTATACTAATGGGGGGAGGGGATGCCACACAGCCAATCCTAAGGGGATGAGGGGGATGCCACACAGCCAATCCTAAGGGGATGAGGGGGATGCCACACAGCCTATACTAATGAGGGGAGGGGGATGCCACACAGCCAATACTAATGGGGGGAGGGGATGCCACACAGCCTATACTAATGGGGGGATGCCACACAGCCAATACTAATGGTGGGAGGGGGATGCCACACAGCCAATACTAATGGGGGGGAGGGGATGCCAAACAGCCAATACTAATGGGGGGAGGGGATGCCACACAGCCAATACTAATGGGGGGAGGGGATGCCAAACAGCCTATACTAATGGGGGGAGGGGATGCCACACAGCCAATCCTAAGGGGATGAGGGGGATGCCACACAGCCAATCCTAAGGGGATGAGGGGGATGCCACACAGCCTATACTAATGAGGGGAGGGGGATGCCACACAGCCTATACTAATGGGGGAGGGGGATGCCACACAGCCTATACTAATGGGGGGAGGGCGATGCCACACAGCCAATACTAATGGGGGGAGGGTATGCCACACAGCCAATACTAATGGGGGGAGGGGATTCCACACAGCCTATACTAATGGGGGGCATGCCACACAGCCAATACTAATGGGGGGAGGGGGATGCCACACAGCCAATACTATTGGGGGGAGGGGGATGCCACACAGCCTATACTAAGAGGGGGGGTACACTGCCTATATGGGGAATAGGAGGGGGGGAATGCCACACTGCTTATGATAATGGGGTGCACACTGCCTATATGGGAATGGGAGGGGGGATGCCACACTGGGTATATGGGGAATGGGAGGGGGTGAATGCCACACTGCCTATATGGGGAATGGGAGGGGGTGAATGCCACACTGCCTATATGGGGAATGGGAGGGGGTGAATGCCACACTGCCTATATGGGGAATGGGAAGGGGGGAATGCCACACTGTCTGTAATGGTGCGTTTTTGGTTTAAAATATTTTTTTTCTTATTTTCCTCCCCCAAATCCTAGGTGCGTCTTATGGGCAGGCGAAAAATACAGTAGATGCTTATTTAGAAGAAAATAACATTAACAGTTACTTTTAGTGGTTATCAGTAGAAAACAAAAAAAAAAAAAAATAACTTCCACCTATAAAATAAAATAAAAAATAACTTCCCCTACCCCAACACCCTTGGTTGAACTTGATGGACATATGTCTTTTATCAACCTTATTAACTATGTAACTATAACTCTGCTATAATAAGCTAGTGGAAGAGATGCCACATGTCATGCTGCTATGGTGTGTGGGCTCGGCTGGGGAAAAAACAGGTCACTGCCAAGCCGGCAGTGCATCCTGGCATTGTATCTGCCTCTCTCGTCATCCCAGCACTGCATTTGCCTCTCTCATTATCCCAGCACCCCATCTGGCCCTCTCCTCTGGCACCACATCCCAACATTCACCAGATTTTCTGGGATCCCTTACACCCATACATATACCTATTCTTTTGAGGTATTGTTAGAATTTTCTGTTTTATTCTTACATTTAGCATACTACCACACTTCTTTGTTCTTTTAAGCTATATTTATTTTTAATACTTTAGGTATTTGTATGTTATTGTGTAATTTTGGCTGTATATATTGTACTGTATTTTTTAGTTTTAAATCCAGTTCTTAGTTTTAGATCTAGGATTTTTTCCACACAGAGGAGACAAAACATTGCAGTGGTAATGCTAGGAATCCTAGAGAGGATGGTACCACACAAGGAGAGGCCATGCTGGAGGAGAGTGTAGGACAGATGGAGAGTGTTCGCCAGAATATCTAGAGCCTAGTACCAAAAAGTTGGTATCCATTTGGTTCAACTGGCAACTTATAATTTCTTTGTCATCCTCAAGGCAGCAGTACCAGGCTACAATTGTAAAATGCTGGCAGCAGTTACTCCCTGTTTTGTTGTTTGGGGATACCAAGAAGCCATTAGACATGGCTGGTAATGACGACAAGGTGATTTGGGAAGCACTTTATAAAGTGCATTACCTCCATGAATAGAAAGAGGTATCCCCAGAAGCCTTGCAGAATACTTAGGAAGCATGGTTTTAGGAGAGATATACAGTACTACTGCCCGACATGTCCCAGCTAACCTGGTTTGCGTTTGGAAGGTTGTTTTGAGGCTTACCACACCCAATTAGACAATTGATTTTGTGTTGTTTTGTTCTGGATTGCTTTTATTTTCAACTTCAAATTGTAGGCAGGCTTTAGGTTAGGTTACCTTCCATGTCTCAGGGGCATCCTGATTTGGGATACCCCACTGTGTGACACCTCCCAGATCTCCTCCCAGAACAGCTTACCTCTCCTCAGCCCAATGGCACATGCGTGTGCTCTCATCCATCCGTGCTTATTGCCGTGCCTATGGCATTCGGTAAACAGCTCTGACTATCTGCAATAGGAGCACAAGCGGCTGCATCCCAAGCAGCTTGTGCACTCCAGTCCCAGCATATCTGAAAAGCTGGGGCAGGAATGTGCCCACTCTTACTTCTTGTTGCAAATAGTCAGAGCTGTTTGCTGAATGACAAAGGCATGGCAAATGGCTCTGATTAGACAAGAGCATGCACCATTGGACCTGAAAGAGGTAACCCACTTATTTATATGTTTACTGTGTGGCAGCACAGGTAGTCGGATGTGGTAAGTGTATTTTTATGTCCCTTTTTTGGCACTGATGCAAAGCCAAACGCTGAAGGAGGAGCCGCTGGATACTTGAGATGGATGATAAAAAATGGGCCTCTTTATTAGGATTTTAGTATTTATTGACATTTACAATCTATCCACACAAGGCTAATCCTCCCATGGCTAATACTAATGGCCCCTCTTAGTACTATTATTGAGGATACGTTTACTTGGCATTGTTTTTTTCATTTCTTTAGGAATGTCTGTCTAGCAGTCTGTGCTTACAACAATAGCATCCCTAGATAGCAAAGTCTTTGTTTTAGGTATTAGAGAGGTAAAGGGTTGTTTTGGTTGAAAGTGAGGAGCAGAGCTGAAATGTTAAATTAAAATTAACCTTATGCATACACTTTTGGATTGTTTAGCAACTCTACCCTTAAAAGTACCTATGCCTGTTGATTATTGTTCTGTTCCATGGACCTTGCTGTTTCAGATTTAATGTGTTTATTCTTGTTTACAATTAATTTTTTTTGGAAACCCTGTTCAATCAATGGTTACCTCAAGGGTTTTCGTCCTGACACAACAACAAACCCAGGACACCTAGAAAACTTTAGGTATGTACTTTGAGAAAATATATCGTTTATAGGGGGATGTTATAAATGTAAAGGGTTGTTTTGCTTGAGACACTGCAAGGTACGCACGTTCCCCGATATTTTCTAGTAAAATTACCCTTACGTGCATGCTTTACTTTGGGGTGTTTAGCAACTGTACCTTTCAAAGTACCTATGCATGTTGGGTATTGTGTTCAGATTTACTGTTTTTTTCTTGCTTACATATTGTTTTTTTTTAGGAAAATTTGGTTTTGATAGTGCTTTTTTTCTTATTTTTTTAGGGAAACTCCGAATACCTTTCAAGAGATTGGGTCCAAAAGCGCCCATAAGCCTGGTACAACTAGAAAGCTTGAGTTGTGTACTTTCAGAAAATATGTATTTAAAATGTAAAGGGTTGTTTTTCTTGAAAAAATTCATTTGTCAAACAAATGTGTCCACCCTAACAGGTATAACTAGAAAGCTTGAGATGTGCACTTTCAGAAGTAAAAGTATAGTTTGTGAAAAACTGTAAAGCGCGCATAGTAGTTGTATTTTATCCGAAAATCCCCTCAAGTGCTCTTTTCAGTTTGTGGTGTCTCCTGGGCAGTAAAGGGTCGAGTAATACATATGCGGTACCCATGTAAACGAGATGAATGGGGGCTTTTACACACAATTGGCCTGACTCAAAGGCTCTCGCGCATGCATTTCCACTTAATTAATAACGCCCTAATATTTGGGCTTTTTCCTGTGTTGAATGATTCTGGACCGTGTTTTTCTTCCAAATGAGCTGTTTTGCAAGACTAGATTTTTGTTGTGCGAATGTAATTTAACGGATTTACCCTGCACTTGCACGTCATTCTCAGTCCTGATTTGCCCCTTTCGGCCCTATAAAAACTGTATGTTTCTGGTTCAAAATTACACCCTTCTTTTTCAAGTGGGAGCATCTGCAGCAGAAGGGGCTGTTAACCAGTTACCTTCCAGAGCTTAGGCATACCCGCAGTTGCCTAGATATCTATCAGATGCCCAAGTGAGTGACAGATGTTGCTGCCGCTCACTGTACATCAACTCAGTGATGTTTTACTGTTCTATTTGCCAGTAAACAGAGGGCGGGCCTAACCTCTCTGGTCATCCCAATTGAGTGGCAGTTTTTGCAGCCGCTTAATATAATCTATCCTGGTGACATTTTTGTTTCGGTTTTACTGGCTTCTCATTGGTCAGAATTCTTTTCTCCACCACAGTACCTTTGAATATGCAGCCGTGCTCCATTTCTCCCTTCTCCAGTTGGGGACGGCTGACAGCCGTGTGTCAGGGGTAAGTGTTTATTTAATATATACATGTGCCCTAATTATTGGTATTTAAATAAGTGTGATGTGATCCAGATCTTGTGTTGCATTTGAGAAAGGACGTGGGCGCGCCCGAAACGCGTTTGATTTTATCCCTGCATTGCTGTGATAAGCTGCTTTTCACTTTTTTTTTTACAGTAAATTGGGCACCCAGGTTGAGATTGTTTGTTACAGCTTGAGAGTGAGTTTTTCCAATATATTTTTCCCAAGATACATGGCTGTCAGGGAATATGTATGTCAAGAGCTTATGATGATGATGATGATGGGCACCTCCAGTATGCTGACCGCATATCCCCTCCAGATGAGTGACCATTACCTGGTTCCAGATCACCCTATTTATGCTGCAAGGGCTCTCTGTCCCCCTCCCCTCTGTGGGATGGGCCATCACCTCCTATGGTTCTGGTGTGTGTTTTTGCCCTAAAACCCTTTAGAGGTTATAACTTGGAGCAGGGGGGTCGTATGGCCTTGGAAGCGGTACCAAACTATCGGGCTGGATGCCGTGCTCGCAATGAGTCCAGAAATCGGGTTCCTACGCTGACCAGAACCTTAGATCTCTGTTTACGGGGCATTCCTGTATTTCCTATTCCCTCATAACCTACCCCATGTGCGGTTTTGTGAGCCGGTACTGATTCTGTAACTGGTTTGGCGCTGCGACACATGGACGCGCAGTTATGGAGCAATTTCTGTTGGTGCCGCTAGTCTGCGATTTAATCCTTGCTATGACAAATTCACAGCCAGGGGTCGAGCCAGCTACAGAATGGCCGGCAGCTTCCCAGCCTAAGGTGTGACAAGACCAGCAGGGGGTGTGAAGGTCTGTCCTCTGAGCTATTCAGCACATACATGCTAATTATTTCTTCCTGAAGGGAGATATACCCCTCGATTCAAAGAGCTAAAGTTAATTGATTTCGGATCGAGAATCGTAAGTTTGGGTGGGTGTTTGTCATTTTTTCCTGTTTTTTTGGCCATTTACGACTCGCACGAGCCTACGTTCGAATGCGTATATGCTCTTACGATCATCGCAAGTGCGTTCCTAAATTTTAGGATCAAAACGTAAAACTTAGGATCAAATCCTAAAACTTAGGATGAAAACGTAAAACTTAGGATAATTGGATGTGTTTCGGTGTGATTCAGAGAACAGTTTTCAAACCTCTAAATACGTTTTAAAAGAAAGCCACTGCCGACACCTTTTAGCAGTCGTATTGCTGTTCTGGAACAGGTTTTTTGGCTATGTGGAGGAGTCTGCGCGTCTTGAGCTGCAATGAACTGCATATATCAGCATGGCCGAGCCCATAAATTGTATTGCAATGCATACCTGATTCATGTATGCCTTATAAAAGCATTTTAATGTGGACCTTAATTAGTCCTTTGCATGTAAACCTTTATTTGGCAATATATTTGCGTTAATTAAAGAAACTTATGTCCTTTGTTATTTATTTTTAAATTGATGTACTAGAATAATATTTTTAGATTGCATTTATTGGTGTAGTTGTTTACCTTTGCTTTGTTTAATTATTTAAGCACATCTTTGGTCAGATGCATCACACTTACTGAGGAGAGGAGAGCGGGATAAAGTGCAGGATGTGGGTTACTGCTGTATTTTGCACAGACACAGCAGAGCTGGGGGCACGGAAAGGTCAGAAATCAAAGAATCCAGAGCAACACAGTCACAAGGCCCTTTCTGTTTGCAGGCTGCCCGATAATACCTGAGCCGCCATCTTGCCTGTTTCTAGGCTCATAACATGCAGAAGTTGCTGGGTGTTTTTTAATATTTGAGAGCAATCTGTATGTAGAGGGTGTGGGTAACCACACCAAAAATTTAAAGTTGTACCATTTGAAGCCAAAATATTAAAATTAAATCCACAAGTAAAAAATGCAAAATTAAACAAAGTAAGATTTACTTATGCAAATGCATTCATTAATGGTTGGTTACTACAAAATGAATGAAATAAAGAAAAATAAAAGACCAAATATTTAGAATGCACTTTAATGAGGTAAGTTTGTAGTGCGGAGCCGCAAGATCAGAAGGATTTACGTCCAGACAAAAAAGGAAAAAGGGCAAAACCAATGTTGCAACCTGAGAAATGAAACGGAAAAATCAGGATGGAAACTGACATAGGTCTGATTCCCGAACTGCCATACGAACGGACGTATATTTTAGGATAGAAACGTATTTGCTTATAGAATCACTCGCAAGTTCATACGAACGCACGAGCGGACGTGAAAAATAGGATGATCGGCACCCAAATCCAAGCTGTTACATGTTTCTTTGAATCGACCCTATAGACTTGTGCATTTATAACAGGGGGAATAAAGGGAATCTCTAGCTCTTGATATGTGGGGTTTCTTAAAGGGGAATGCCGACATCAGCGGTGTCTATTTTACCTTGTTTTTGTTCACCCCCTTTTGTGTTTTGTTATGTGAAATTAAAAAAGCTGAAACAAGTAGATGTCAGATGTCTTTCATTTATGGGGGCAAAAAAAAAAGATTTCCCCCAGTGGCCTGGTTGACACTCTCTGCTGGTTGGTGTGCCTCAAGCAGTGGACGCATTCTGGCATTTTGCTAGTTTGCCTCCACCATTTGGCCCTGCAGTGCCTCCAATGTTTAGTTGTGGCGCTGCTGCTCCTCCGCTACTGCATCCTTCCTGCAGTCTGGCGCACCGCTTTAATATAACGAACGTGCGCCCTGCCTCCACCCTTTCCCTTGCCCTTGGTTCATTATGAACACACAATTACCTGGTCAGTGTCTGTGCTCCCCTCACTGGGTGGGTGCTTTCTCCATGGCCATGGCCTTGATGGTGGGTCTGGGGCAGCCACGGCAGATGGTGCAGATATTGGCGCAGGGGTTGCCTCTTGAACAGTGGTAGCTGCTGGTTGGTTGTTTGCTGCAATGCCAAGGGAGAAGCAATGACAAGGTCAAGCATAACTTGTAAGTATTCCTTCCAATACTCCACCAAGGTTACAACCTGGGGCCCGTATAGATAAACCACTTTACTGTGAATTTAATGGTCCACCGATTGGTGGATGTAATGTGGTAGACTGTGCTGAGAGCCCTGGGAGCTCTGGGTGTGCCGCTGCTGCCTCACACTGCTGCGAGTGACCCACTCAGAGTGGGTAGTGTGGGAGACAGCAGGGGAGTGCGGAAGGAACACTGTGACCTTGGGCTGCGGTACCTTGGCTGGGTGCTGTGTTCTGCTGTGTTCTATCCTCTGTGGGCTGTGGTGATGCCTGTGTTTGGGCATCTGGAGATCCAAAGGCAGCACTGGCCTCAAAAGCTGTGGGTCAGGGGTGTTCATATTGGCTGGTTAATTGGACCTTATTTGGGTTTATTTTACAGGCCAGCAAAGGCACATTGAACCTCTTGCTTACATTTGGGCACATGGACGCAAGCACACTTCCGGGGTCTGTCGGGGTGCGTCTGCGCTGGGACACCTCGGCGCAAGAGAGGTGCATCACACAGATGCCGATGCCAACTTATACCTTAACCAATGTGGCACCTGCAGTGTACACCAGGGAGCAGCAGGACATTATTCTAAGGGTAAGTCTCCGTGTTATGCCTAGCTATGCAATTTGCCTACACAGGTGTGCCACTTTACAATCAAGCAACGAGTGACAGACTAGAGTGGCAGCATTTGGCAGAAGGCTCATGGTGGGGCACACAGTTACATTGTGCCCTAAACTCTCATTTGCCATTTGGCCAATTCTGGAAAGAACTGAGTCTGCCATGTGGCTACACGGGGTCAGCGAGCACCATCCGACTAGCGGAGGGGAGAGCGGGCCTATACACACACTGGCTTAGACATGCATTTGTAGTTTGCATTTTGTCATACACCAGTTTTTAAAGGGGCAGCTGCGTGCATGTGGACCTCAAGTCAAACCAAACTGGGAAGGACAGAAAATAACTGTTCTATTTGTTTGTTGTCTTCGCAGACTTTCATTGAAAACTGATATGACTTCGAGCCCAACACCCATGAAAGTGGCCCTGGGTGCGGCGGTTCTACAGCCAGAACTTCCCAAGAAAGTGCATATACTAGAGAGAAGGCAAGCCCTCAGGCAGAACTTGTATAGTGATCTTTAAATTTCTATTGTAGAGAGGAGTTCTGGCTGCACATCAAGCTCACATGGAGGCAAGAGGTCTGACCAGTGGCAAAATACGCGGTGTGGGTGTAAGGCAAACCCTGCCAACATTTTCTTCCTCCTCTATGTCCTCCTCTACAGCATCCCCACCACCAGCCATGGAACACACTGAAGAGAAGGAGGTGTTGGGCTTGGAGTCACACATAGTCCGGCAGCCTTCTGGGAGGCCAATAGTCTAAAAACAATCCAGTTAAATTCCAGTGTAAAGGGATGGCCAAATGAGATATATGCTAAGTGCTGGTGTCTTGTGGTTCTCTTTCCATACAGAATCTTCTGATAGAGAGTACGTCGTGATGGGGCCAGACTCGTGTGTAAACACAGTTAAGCAGACCACTACACTAGCAGAAGTAAAACAACACATATGCAGACTGGTTCCAGCAGATCTAATTTCATTACAGACCCCGAAGAAGAGATGGAGCCATGGAGGAAGGTGGTCCCCTAAAAGGGCGCAGAACAATGTATATATGAATAATGTTTTTAGACGTTTTACCAAATTTGATCTTAAAATTGTTTAGCAAAATGTTGAGGCTGCTTGGTGCCTTTTAATAATGAAACACAATTAAAGCAGGGGGTAGCAGCTCGACCAGGGGTGGATAATGGTGTGTGGTAAGAGTAGGTTGCCTAAGGATGTCCAACAAAAAAGGTAAGTAACACTGGGTGGAAGCAGACAACATGGGAGGCCAATGATTGTAAGAATGCCACACAAGAAAACAAGGGAGAAGGTAAGTTTCTTGAATGACATGCACACTACATGGCATGCCACACAGGAAAACAAGGGAGAAGGTAAGTTTCTTGAATGACATGTACACTACATGGGATGCCACCCAGGAACACAAGAGAAGGTAAGTGTTAAGAATGACATACACACTACATGGGGATGCAACACAGGAAAACAATGGAGAAGTTCAGTGTCAAGAATGACATGCACACTACATGAGTAACACATATTGGGGACATCTGAAAGAACCATTAACATTTTTTTTTTTTAAATGGTGGAATGCATATGCCAAATGGCTAGCAAGGGACATGGTGCGCCCGAGAGGGATGGACTACATGGCAACTTACGAAAGAAAACAGGTAGAAACTCAGCTCCTTAGAGAGACAAAACCGTAAATGCTTGGCTAAACCATATGCATACACAAATCAATTACGGCCGCGCACGCATATCCGAAAAATGTCTCGGAATGCGGTTGTGAATAGTACGAGCACTCACAAAATCCCGGTTTCCGATTTCAATTCCGTACAAAACCGAGCATTCATGGTGAGGCTTTGAATCAGGCTGAATATGATTTTAAAACATTGTAAAACATACTGTTTTTATTACAAACAAACACTACAAAATGTAAGTTTTTAAAGATATTGGTAATACACTAAAAAAAGCTAAACAAAACATTACATGTATAAAGCCCAGATTCTGGGCTTTCCTGGGAAATCCCTGGAAATCCTTTTCAAAAATCACATTTAAACATGTATAGTGAAAAATAGTGAAAATTTAGGTAGGCTGGCACTTAAAGGGTTAAACAAGGGAAAGTGACAAAGAAAATCAGTCAAACATTTTTTTGTTAGATAAATTGTATGTAACAAAAAATGCCCAAAAATTACAAAATAATATACAAAAAAGCCAGGAAAGTGACAGTTGATTTCTTCTTTATTTTAAATGTTTCTTTATGGTCCCCACCCCCAAAGGCTGCCAGCCTGGGCACCATGCATAAGGGCATGTAACCCAGGGCTCAGAGGTCGTGCTATTGGCAGCCCATGTACCTGAAAGTTACCCTTATACCCTTTGGTATGGGCTCGGGGTTTTTCCAGGTATGCCTTTGGCTTCTCCCACCCCAACTACACCACTGTAGAACTTGATGGACAAATGTCATTTTTCAACCATATTAACTATGTAATTATGTAACTAACAGGAATCAGTATGATGTTGAATTTCAGCCATATGCTAATTTGTTCAGTTGTCCAAGGTAACTGCAACATAATGCAGTTTAGTTTGTAGTGCTTTTAGATTTATTGACCCCAATGCTGAGCTGTGTTTATCTGAATGTATCATCGTTGTAAAGCACTAGGGAGCAACATGGCCAACATATTGAATATGAGACCGCATCCTGTTGATGTTTTTTATGAATACTGGGCAAAAGCTTTAGAAAAAAATAAACACAGCTGTTTTGGGGGCACTGGGCTGGGAATAGAAGGTGATGACATAAACTACCTTTTAGCCCACTTCACTTAGTTAATTATTTTTTTAAGTGTTTACAACCAGCACACAGGGGTGGAAGAGGCAGCAGCCATGGGGTGGGCACACACTAACCATTCTTTTATTCATATATAATAGAAGGCTAATTTCTAAAGTGCACTTGTCTGCACCATCTGTCATATTGCTGCTCTATTTAAGTAGCACGATACATTGAAAACACCAAATCATAAATCTCGTCATTCAGTGACATTCTTGTACAAAAAAAAAACATGCTTGCTTCTTTGCATGATTTTTCTGTATTTTTGTGTCTTTTTCCAAACATTTTTCACAACCCATGATAAACCATTATTCATGTGTGTCTTTTATTCTGTGTAAAACATTCTTATAGATTGTAAGCATGTTTCATAAAGTTCAAACAGAAAGGTTAAAGGTTTTTTAATTATGGTATAGGTATAAGGTATAACATAACTCAATTGGCTGCGTTGATTTCTTCCTTCTCTACTCTTCTAGTGTTACTGTAATTAAAAGATAATGTTAAAAAGTGACTCTCTACTTACACAGTTACAAGCATCTTATATTTGTTTAGGCTAACTGTTCTTCCTTTTTTAAACACCTTTTTTGGGTTAAACTGTTATTTTAATTGGTTTTGCATTTAACTCTAACTCTATTTTGTATTGCTTACCAAGTAGTACACATTTGTAAAGGGTCACAAAATAATAGCATTGTCACTATACCATTTAGAATACTCACTCCAAAGAAAGAATTGATCATTTGTTGATGCTGGGCAGATCCACTCTCACTGCTGTCTAAATTGGGGGGCAGCTGGCATCACACCTCATCTGGAGTTCGGTGCTTTTGGTCTGACTGGCTGCAGGATATGCTGGTTCTTATAGGCTAGCCTGAAGCTCTTGTGAATCTCCTAGACACTGCCCAGAAAGTCTTCCCCTTCCTGTCTGAGCATCATCTAATGGTAAGAAACAAATAAAATATTAACATACAGAACAAAAATACCCCAAAAAAGTAGCTATGTGGCCATAAATAACCTTAAGCTAATTAGTCACTTATGTGAGTCTGGGTTAGTCAGAGAGTGACATCACAGACCTGACAAGGACACATTAATTAGAATGTAATAGATAGCAAACAAAAAGTAATTAGACTATCCCCTCGATTCAAAGAGCAAAAGTTAATTGATTTCGTATCGAGAATCGTAAGTTTGGGTGGGTGTTTGTCATTTTTTCTTGTTTTTTTGGCCATTTCGTATTCGCACGATCGTTCGCGCATAGACGTATATGAACATACGCATTTCGTACGAGAATCGTATAATTTGCGTTAGTTCGTGTGTTTTTCCCGTCCAAATCGTATTATTTGCGTCCGATCCTATTTTTTACGTCCTTCACATGGGCTTGCGCCCAATTCAGAGAGGTGATTGCTAATTGTTTTGAAGCCCATTAAAGAGCTGCTTTACGAAATGTTTGCCGGCAGCTATTTGGCCTCGGGAGTAGGATGGAGCGGAGCGAGTTTGTGGCACATCAAGGGCTTATGCTTTTTGGCATTGAGTTGATCGAGATGTCTGAGAGCAGATTGCCCCTGCGTCGTCGCATGAACATCGATAGCATGAATGATGTTGAGCTGTTCGAGCTGACCAGGCTTAATCGCGCTTCCCTCCATAAATTATATAGTGAGCTGCGGCCATGGTTAGCCCGCACCACAAGGAAGGGGCATGCAATTTCAGGTATGACCAAGATGCTTGGCTGCCTGCAATTTTTGGCGAACGGCTCGTTCCAGAGGCTGGGTGTCCTCTCTGTGGGGATGTCACAGCCTACGCTGAGCCGCGCACTGTCTAAATTTTTGGAAGGCATGGCTGCCATAACTCAAAAATATATTTATTTTCCTGATGATATGGCAGCCAGAAACGCCATTAAGCTTGGGTTTTATAATGTGGCCGACATGCCCAACGTTATTGGTGCAATTGACTGCACACATGTGGCACTCGTACCTAGGGCAGCCGACGAGTATATATATAGGTATTGAGATTGGTTATTATGTTGCCCAACGTGTCATGTAACCTGTTTTCCTTTGCGGCAGCATATTTGTTTATCCCTCATTTGTGTAGCTGCTTTATCTCGGCTTTTCATTAGTCTTTCCCAATAGAGTGCAGACATGTTTTGTGGTTAATTTATTAGTTTTGGTCAAATATCAATTACCCTTTTTGTATGTTTTTGCCTTAAGGAATCGTAAAATGGGACACTCACTTAATGTCCAGGCCGTGGTTGGTCCGGATATGCGGTTTATGAGTGTCCTTGCCGGCTACCCCGGATCGTCCCACGACTCCTATATCCTCCGGCGATCTGGGTTGTTTCGGAGATTTGAGGCAGGTGAATTTTCGGGGGCATGGCTGCTTGGTAAGTGTGTCCTATTTGTGTGTTATTAAATGTGGCATTAATCTTGTATTTGGTGATATGTTTGTTTTGGAAAACTTTACATAAGCGTCCAACTGCCTTTTTCTTGGCTCATATATTAGGAACTTACCCAAAAAATCCTTGTCTCGCTTTGGCCTTCAGAATGTTTTCCCTTTAGTTAGGATGTCTGTAAGTTCCTTGTCCCTAAATATATTGGTTTGGAGTTTAGACCCAAGGATCTTTGACCTTTGGCTCCTTTTGTACTATTGGTCTTTAAATGTCAAAGTGGACTTAAACTGCATACATTGTAGTTTCCAGTGAAATGTGGATAGGGATCTTTGACCTTTGGCTCCTTTTGTACTATTGGTCTTTAAATGTCAAAGTGGACTTAAACTGCATACATTGTAGTTTCCAGTGAAATGTGGATAGGGATCTTTGACCTTTGGCTCCTTTTGTACTATTGGTCTTTAAATGTCAAAGTGGACTTAAACTGCATACATTGGAGTTTCCAGTGAAATGTGGATAGGGATCTTTGACCTTTGGCTCCTTTTGTACTATTGGTCGTTAAATGTCAAAGTGGACTTAAACTGCATACATTGTAGTTTCAAGAGAAATGTGGATAGGCCCTCAGCAGCATCCTAATTGTAACATGTCTGAAAACTACAAATATATGTAAAATACAAATACCCTTGGCCGTGCAGATGTTTGTTAATTAATTGGTATATAGAAGTGCCATTTTTATTTAGGTTATACCTTAGTGCAATTTTTGGGGGCCCTAATGTGCCCTGTTTTTTTTTGGGAACACTTTACCTTACATCATTATGATATCTGTGAAATTTTTGGTGTTGGTTGTGTTGCCTTTTTAATTTTGATTACATTTAATTCTCTGTTTAAGGTGATTCCGGGTACCCACTTCTACCCTGGCTCATGACGCCTGTGCTGCGGCCCCAGGATGCCTCTCAGGAAGCGTATAACCGTGCGCATCGCAAGACCCGGGCTGTTGTGGAGAGGGCCTTTGGTCTGCTGAAGACACGTTTTCGTTGCCTTGACCATACTGGGGGGGCCCTGCAATATGATCCCAAGAAAGTGATCGACATTATAATGGCATGTGCTGTTTTGCACAATTTTGCCATCATGGAACGTGTCCCACGTTATGTGGACAGCCTGCCCTCTTCAGCCGTCGAGGATGAAGTCGAGAATTTTGAGGGGCCCCCCAGTGAGTCTGGCCAATCTGTTCGAGCCAACCTGATCAGCCAGCATTTTACTTAACTTTTTTCCCTGTCTCACCATTCTGTATGTCTGTGTTATCCTTTTTGTTACATATGTTGTTTTGCCGTAATGTGGCATTACCTCTAAGTAAAAAATTTAGACCTTAATTGTTGCCTAATGTATTTCATGTAGTTTCCTTAGCTTTAGCTTTGCATTGTTACACCTCTTCAAACCAAAATTATCTGGTTTAGCCCAAGCTGTTAAAAATGTCTTCCCACTAAAAACGCCACAAGTATTGTAAGTGATTTTTTTGTTTTACTTTGAAAAGGAAAAATTATAGTGCTTAACACAAATCAGTCCACATACATCTGTGGTAACAAATGGATAACATTAAAAAAAAAACATCGAGCACATCTACACCTGGAAGTGAGTGGCACAACCAAACAAGGACACCCAGTCCAAAGGCCAGCCTAGTCCAGTCATTAATATTGCCTGTGCCCAGGGATATTTGGGCATGGCCATAATGTCACACAAACATGTCTGCAAACAGGAGGAGCACCAACCAAATACATAGGTAAAGCCATAAGTGGCCAGATAAACTCCACATAGACCTATGGCATTGGCTAGTGGCCTTAAGCATTACTCTAAGGAGCTATATGGGAGCAAATACAAAACACAACCTGCCAGAGCAACACAAAATGGATTGTTTGAAACCTCAAAGGACAAGTAAATACAGTGGGGGGTAAGAGAAAAGATGTCCCACACACCCATGGCTTAATAGGGTGGCTGCCCATAATACCCAGGTGGAGGTCCAGGTGGAGGTCCATGGGAATGGGACCTAGCCTGGGCCATGGCAGCATTGTGAATTTGAAACTGCTCCACAATGTTTCTCTGCATATTGGTCATCTCAGCCATGGCTGACTGGATGCCATTACTTGCATTGGCCACGTTGCTGTTGAGGGTACGCAACTCCGCGAGGATGCCCTGTAGACTGGTATGGATGTTCACCATGTCGGCATGCCTTTGCTCACGCTCTGTAACGAGCTGGGCGTCATAAGAGTCCCTTTGTTGGGTCCATAATTGAAGCAGGGCACTCTGCCTCCCCTGGGAAATTGTGGGGCGGCGTAATGGCGTCCGCCGCACAATTACCCTGGCTCTTGGGCGTGCCCTGCCGCGTGGTGTCGTACCCTCAACAGCAACCGGCCTGCTTTGCAAATCCTCAGCAGCAGAGTGAACACTGGGGACTGTAGTGTCAGTCTCCCCATGTGCAAGCACAATGGATGGAGATTCACTCTGCTGCTGAGGATTGGCCAGAGAAACATTATGGAGCAGTTCCAAATTGGGACCCAGGGGGAGTTCATCCGACGTGCCCTGTACGGAGACATCATCATCTTCCTCCATGTCCTGGATCTCTTCCATGAGTGTGCGGGTCTGTAGGGACATATCAAAAAAAAAAGGCTAAGTTGGCGTCCAAATTTTGGATTTCAACAGTTTAACACATTTTAAGCACTTGTTAGTATTTATGCTACTAAATTAACTTACCGAAAATCTCTGATCTGGGCTCCTATGCTGTACGGACCTGGTAGGCATAACCAAACTGGGGGGTGAGTTTACCCTTGCTGAGGGATCATGCTGGGCTGAAGAAGAGAAAAACAAACCACGTAAACACACACACATAACCTTTTTTAGGATAGGTAATCAAATATAGCTCTATTTGTAATATTATTCAACTCTAGAGCAATGGTGACCTTTGTTCAAACACACGCAAGTTTACATAGGTGCAATGGCTGTGAAAAACTGCTAAGTGACCTCAGTTCTAAGTCATGAAGTGTACCCAGTCAGCATACAACTTTCAAGGCACATTTTTGGATTTAGCCTACCATTCGCTAGGTCCGGGGTACTCAAACAATTGTTTGAAACGCCCATTTCAAGGTATGTGGTGAGAGGTGAATGTCTGGCCATGGTGCTGACGCAGGGGGTGTCTAGTTAAAAATAAATACACTGGTGGAGGGGCTGGAGATTTCAAAGTGCCAACTAATAAAGGCTGCTTGCCCTTGCTGGGCTGGATGGGCCAGAGCTGAGGGGACAGGGATTGGATGGCTAAAGGGGGGAGTTAACGTATTGATGGTGATGGGATGGATGGAGCCAATCTGTTACAAATGTATGGGGCTTATGTGGGGGGGGGCATGGGGGGACTGTGGCAGATGGGCCAGAGCAGGGGCAGCGGGACACGATTGTGGCCCGAGAAATTTTTAAAAAGTTACTGTGTACCTTGCAATGCCACTTCCTGTGCAGTACTTCATATTGCAATGCTATGTTTCAGGGAGCCATGACATTGGGCAGGAGACCAACCACTACATGGGCGATCAAGGGGGCAGCTCTGAGCACGTCAACACAGAAGTAACTGAGTGCAGGGCTGTCTGGGCAGGGGTCCTTGAATGTGGTGCCAAGGTCCGCATTGGGACCCCGGGCCGCCAGTTGAGTGTCGCTGCTCTAGGTCAGATATGTTTGTGGGTGGCTAATTAAATTGTTAACTCAAACACAACTCACACAACCAAAAGGCAACCCATACATAATGATGTGTGTTTTGTGATTGATTCCAAATATCTCACTTATCTTGCGAAACTTCATGACTTTAACAATCCAATTGGACATTTGAACTTTGCCATAATGGCTGTGGGCCTAAATGTGTGATTCCCAGGGACAAAAAGAGGACACAAACAGCCACAGTAGTGCGAGGCCAAGCAAGGCAAACCATAGGGGCATCCCGTTAGCTTGTTACTAGTGAACTGTAGATTATTTAGCAAACAGCCAAACATGCAGATTTAAGAGTACTCACCGTGGGTACGGGTCGGTGAGTCTGTGTCCCTTAGACCAGCATGTCCACCGACCGCGACCGGATGGAGAAGTCCAAGCACAATCTCCTCAGCAGGGGTAAACTCCAATTTAGATGGAAAGCCACCGCCAGTTTTCAGGCTGAAAAGAGAAAATCGTTTGGTACTCAGAAAAGGTGCATACAGTACATCCCAAACATTCGATTTAGCGTAAACATTTAGTTACCTGTAATTATGCCTTTTAATTTCTTTTTGCCGTACAGCATACTTCAGATCAGAGATTTTCTTCTGAATTTGGGACACATCTTTCCTCTCTTCCCCCGCTGCATTTACTTGTCGGAGGATGGTTTCAAACAATTCCATCTTGCGCTGCTTGGTGGTGTGTTTGGATTTGCTCCCATATAGCTCGTCATAGTATAATGTAAGGCCACTAGCCAATGCCATATTTTGGTCATGGGAGAATCTCCCACTCAACTGGCCGCGGCGCAATGTGCGGCCAGATGGTTGGCTTGGCTGCTCCTCCATGTGTGCAGACACATGTGGTGACATTATGGCCTGGGGCTGGGTAGGGGAATGGCCGGATTGGTGGCTTCCCAATGACTGGACTGGACTGGCCAAGGGACTGGGTGTTCTTGCGTGGCTGGCCACCGAACTTCCAGGTGTAGATGTGGTCATGGGGGCAATTCGGGGCCCTCTTGGGGGGCTAGGTTCCCGGCTGGTGCCAGGTCGGGGGCTCTGTTCCCGGCTGGTGCCAGGTCGGGGGCTTCGTGCCCTGGATTGGGTTCTTCTGGGCCTGTAGGGGCTTCTGGCCCTGGATTGGGTTCTTCTGGCCCTGTAGGGGCTTCTGGCCCTGGATTGGGTTCGGCGGGCCCTGTTGGGGCTTCGTGCCCTGGATTGGGTTCGGCGGGCCCTGTAGGGGCTTCTGGCCCTGGATGGTGTTCTTCTGGCCCTGTAGGGGCTTCTGGCCCTGGATTGTGTTCGGCGGGCCCTGTAGGTGCTTCTGGCCCTGGATTGGGATCTGCGGCCTCTGGATGGGCTTCTGGCCCTGGATTGTGTTCGGCGGGCCCTGTAGGGGCTTCTGGCCCTGGTTTGGGATCTGCGGCCTCTGGATGGGCTTCTGGCCCTGGATTGTGTTCGGCGGGCCCTGTAGGGGCTTCTGGCCCTGGTTTGGGATCTGCGGCCTCTGGCTGTGCTTCGGGGCCTGGATGGGGTTCGGGCCCTGGATGGGGTTCGGGCCCTGGCTGGGCTTCGTGCCCTGGATTGGGTTCTTCGGCCTCTGGCTGTGCTTCGGGGCCTGGATGGGGTTCGGGCCCTGGATGGGGTTCGGGCCCTGGCTGGGCTTCGTGCCCTGGATTGGGTTCTTCGGCCTCTGGCTGTGCTTCGGGGCCTGGATGGGGTTCGGGCCCTGGATGGGGTTCGGGCCCTGCTGCGGGGCATGGGTTTCCGAACTGCCCTACTTGAAGGCATGGCCGGTGTGGGCTCACTGGTGCTGCCTGTTCTGGGGGCAGAGGTGGTGGGTGCTGCAGTTGCCAGCTTTTTGGCTGCAGGAGGGGCACGGGGCTTGGGGCCCCTTTTTTTGGTACCTGAGGGTCCAGGGTCCCTTGGTGGGGCCGAGGTGGGAGTCTTGGCTCTCAGTTTTCGGCCAGCTTGCTGGGACCTTGTTGTGGGGCCCTCCGCGGTCTTGCTTGGCTGGGGTCGCTTGCTCATCGCCTTTTTTGGTGCCATCGTACACAAATGCTCAAAGAGAATGAGCTTTGGGTGCAGGGACCTTTAAATAATGAGCCCAGCGTGTGACGCCTATGCGCACGACTACGCGCTCGTACGAACGTACGTTCGAGCGGAACCAGGAAACCGCTGGGGTTTCACTTATCTGCTGCCTGGAAGAAGCATAAAGATGGCGCCCACTATCTTCACCCGTCAACAGGAAGAGATCCTCATGCTGGTAAGTGGCTGCCTGTGCATTTTAATCGAATAGTCAATGATGGCCTAAATGTAAATGATGCGTTTGGAACTAGTTTGGGGTATCTTAATGTTTAATCACTGGCTCCTCACACTTCATCCTCAAGGGCCGAGCCTGGCCACGTTTTCAACTGTCTATGCTGATGTCCTAATTCGGCCAATTGCTCCGGCTTAGCAACAGTTAATTAACCTGTGGAGTAGCGGGGCGAGCTGGCAAACCTGGCCTGTCTCGGACCTTGATGCGGATGTTTGAGGAACACTGTTTTCCTAAGCCATAAAAACACAACGGGAAGCCACACACGTGGTCCAAAAGCCTAAGCATTAGGCTACATCTTGGATGTTTAAACCATCCTAACATGCCATAGATGCAGGTGGCCTGATTCTTGATGTTGGCTATTATCTGTATGTACATGGTGTGTGATACATATAACATAAGACCAGACTGTCAATCACAGTCAACGTCCTCTTGAAGGCACTCCCCAAAAATGGCGGCCACTCGAAATGTGTGTGTTAATGACATTAAATTCTCAACTTGTGATGCAACACATATGGGTCTGTGTGTAAAAGTAAAAGCTCTGTGTCCATTATGTTTTTCAGATCATGCTTCAGCGCCGGTATGACTTCGCGCCCAATGTGTGCGAGAAAAGGGACATCGCCCGGGAGATCATCGCGGAGATCCACCGTGTGACCAGCACCACCTTCACTCACACCCAGATAATGCAGCATTGGTCGGACCTGAAACGTCTGCACATGCCCCGGGTGCGGAGGTATTTTGGGATCCATTTCCCAAGTAAGTACAAAGCAATTGCATGGTATATGTTCCAAATGTCTAAGTTATGCCTTTATTTATAATGACTTTTCTTTGGTAGTGTTGGAAATGGATTTCAGAATTCGCCGCACCCGGAGACGTACAGGCCGACCAGTGCTGCATGACTCTGCATCTGTGAGTGAAGGTGGTGGATCTCCCGGGCGACGGACCTACCCCTCCTCTGTGGCCTCCTCAGACCAGCCCCTGGACCTTACCACAGAGGAGGGGCCAAGGCGCGTGGGCGTGGAGTCATACCTGGCCACGCATGGGGAAGGCTCTGGTATGTCACTCTTCATGTATAGGCACAAAGATATACATGGCAGGCCAAAAACTAAGTTATCCTTTATTATGTATTTGTAGAAGCTTCAGGAGCGGGTGAGATAGTGGAGGAGGAGGCAGCAGAGATGCTTGAAGTCGATCCTGGCGAAGGTGAGTGATGTCAGCCAGACTGGGAGCCAGATATGTTGGGAATAGTGACTCTCTACAAGTACTAACCAAATGTCACATGTTTCTCCAGGGACTTCTTCACAGCAGAGCCAGGACCTAGGGCAGCCTGTTGGCCCCAACCAGCCATCTGTCGGCCACCAACTCCGTAAGTCTCCATGCCATTATTCATATTAATGTTTGCTTAGCTAATAACACACACATAACTAAAGGCGTAGCCAATGTGTAGTTCACACTTTAATGTGGGCACTTCGTTAGCTTAAAGAGGACCCTAACTAGTATTAAGAACCAAAGACTTAGCCATCACACTGTACCTACAGATTAGAAACATGGAAAAACACCCTTCACCCATCTAATGCATGTTATTAGACTGAACAAAACCAATATTGGGGAATATGGAATGCACAATATTTACAGGCAGCATGGGATACAGATTGAAAAAAGGAAGGTGCTGCCATGCATTGTGTGAGTGATGACCTTTCCCTCAACCCAGCTATGCTCTGGATTCCCAACGCACCACTGTAACCTACTCCCCTGTACTTTATCCAACTCTCCACTCCTCATTAAGTGTTATGCTTCAGAGTCCAGATGGCGGCGCTGTAATCCCCAAAAAACCCTAAATAACTTTGAGGTGGTGCCGAATCATTTGTGAATAGTTATTGGTTTTCATTAAATAATGTTGAAGGTCCGGTTTAAGGAGTTTAAACACTTACCTGTGGGAAATGCATTAACTGTATCCCTTTGAAGAAGGACATATGTCATGCATTTACATGTATTTGATTAACCCTAAATCTATTTCCAGCATACAAACCGGTCTGGGACTCCTATTTATGTTTCTTTCTCTATTGGTTACAGGGATGATCCCCCAAACCTTGGCGGGAAAAAAAAAAAGAATGAAGGAGTTGGTGGCCGAGCTGCTGGCCATACAGGCGACGTTGGGGCCAACAGATGAAGAAGACGAGGAGGATTAGTGCCCTTGGTCCTGGCTCCTTTCTTAAAGTTGTTTTTAAATTTTTACAAATTTTATACATTGTTTTATCGTTTTGGTTAAAAACCAAAAAAGATGTTTTCTAAAAAAAAAAAAAACAAACAAAAAAAAATGGTGTTTTACTGTTAAAAAAAAAAACAATATTTATATGTGTTTTTCCTTGCAAAAAAAAAAAAAAGGTTTACAAACAAAAACCCAAAAAAAAATAAAAGTTTGTACAATTATTCCAAAAAAAACAAAGAAAATATTTTAAATAAATTATATTTTAAGCCTTCCGAAATGTGTCTTTTCTAATATGCACACACCCAAAAAATTACACAAACCAGAAACAACACACTTAGAAACATATAGACATATGTAAATTATGTGATATTCTTACGTTTTATGGACCGAGAAATGAAGTGGGATGCAGCCGCTACGGGGTTTAGGTAAGTTTGAGGGACCGAGAAATGAAGTGGGATGCAGCCGCTAAGGGGTTTAGGTAAGTTTGAGGGACCGAGAAATGAAGTTGGATGCAAGCGCTAAGGGGTTTAGGTAAGTTTGAGGGACCGAGAAATGAAGTGGGATGCAGCCGCTAAGGGGTTTAGGTAAGTTTGAGGGACCGAGAAATGAAGTTGGATGCAAGCGCGAAGGGGTTTAGGTAAGTTTGAGGGACCGAGAAATGAAGTGGGATGCAGCCGCTAAGGGGTTTAGGTAAGTTTGAGGGACCGAGAAATGAAGTTGGATGCAAGCGCTAAGGGGTTTAGGTAAGTTTGAGGGACCGAGAAATGAAGTGGGATGCAGCCGCTAAGGGGTTTAGGTAAGTTTGAGGGACCGAGAAATGAAGTTGGATGCAGGCGCGAAGGGGTTTAGGTAAGTTTGAGGGACCTAGAAATGAAGTGGGATGCAGCCGCTAAGGGGTTTAGGTAAGTTTGAGGGACCGAGAAATGAAGTTGGATGCAGCCGCTAAGGGGTTTAGGTAAGTTTGAGGGACCGAGAAATGAAGTTGGATGCAAGCGCTAAGGGGTTTAGGTAAGTTTGAGGGACCGAGAAATGAAGTGGGATGCAGCCGCTAAGGGGTTTAGGTAAGTTTGAGGGACCGAGAAATGAAGTTGGATGCAAGCGCTAAGGGGTTTAGGTAAGTTTGAGGGACCGAGAAATGAAGTGGGATGCAGCCGCTAAGGGGTTTAGGTAAGTTTGAGGGACCGAGAAATGAAGTTGGATGCAAGCGCGAAGGGGTTTAGGTAAGTTTGAGGGACCGAGAAATGAAGTGGGATGCAGCCGCTAAGGGGTTTAGGTAAGTTTGAGGGACCGAGAAATGAAGTTGGATGCAGGCGCGAAGGGGTTTAGGTAAGTTTGAGGGACCTAGAAATGAAGTGGGATGCAGCCGCTAAGGGGTTTAGGTAAGTTTGAGGGACCGAGAAATGAAGTTGGATGCAGCCGCTAAGGGGTTTAGGTAAGTTTGAGGGACCGAGAAATGAAGTTGGATGCAAGCGCTAAGGGGTTTAGGTAAGTTTGAGGGACCGAGAAATGAAGTGGGATGCAGCCGCTAAGGGGTTTAGGTAAGTTTGAGGGACCGAGAAATGAAGTTGGATGCAAGCGCTAAGGGGTTTAGGTAAGTTTGAGGGACCTAGAAATGAAGTGGGATGCAGCCGCTAAGGGGTTTAGGTAAGTTTGAGGGACCGAGAAATGAAGTTGGATGCAGCCGCTAAGGGGTTTAGGTAAGTTTGAGGGACCGAGAAATGAAGTTGGATGCAAGCGCTAAGGGGTTTAGGTAAGTTTGAGGGACCGAGAAATGAAGTGGGATGCAGCCGCTAAGGGGTTTAGGTAAGTTTGAGGGACCGAGAAATGAAGTTGGATGCAAGCGCTAAGGGGTTTAGGTAAGTTTGAGGGACCTAGAAATGAAGTGGGATGCAGCCGCTAAGGGGTTTAGGTAAGTTTGAGGGACCGAGAAATGAAGTTGGATGCAAGCGCGAAGGGGTTTAGGTAAGTTTGAGGGACCGAGAAATGAAGTGGGATGCAAGCGCTAAGGGGTTTAGGTAAGTTTGAGGGACCGAGAAATGAAGTGGGATGCAGCCGCTAAGGGGTTTAGGTAAGTTTGAGGGACCGAGAAATGAAGTTGGATGCAAGCGCTAAGGGGTTTAGGTAAGTTTGAGGGACCGAGAAATGAAGTGGGATGCAAGCGCTAAGGGGTTTAGGTAAGTTTGAGGGACCGAGAAATGAAGTTGGATGCAAGCGCTAAGGGGTTTAGGTAAGTTTGAGGGACCTAGAAATGAAGTGGGATGCAGCCGCTAAGGGGTTTAGGTAAGTTTGAGGGACCGAGAAATGAAGTTGGATGCAAGCGCTAAGGGGTGTAGGTAAGTTTCTGTTTGAGGGTGCGCATGCGCAAGATCTTATAAACATACGAACGCACGAATCTAAGAGGCCAAAAACCAATGAAAACCAGAGGCAAACGCAAGTAATTGGAAGAGCTTGACGATGGAAGCAGCCGAAAAAACAGGCTGCCGCCGCAACAGGTGAGCACATGAACGTGATTTTTACGATTGGCAACTGACTGAGGCAAGTTCGGGAGATATCATACGAACGGACGTATGTTTTAGGATAGAAACGTATTTGCTTATTGAATCACTCGCAAGTTCATACGAACGCACGAGCGGACGTGAAAAATAGGATGATCGTGAGCCAAATCCAAGCTGTTACATGTTTCTTTGAATCAACCCATATGTGCTTGCATGCATACATGAAGAATACACTAGACACACAGCCCAAAAATGAACCAAAATCTGAAATAAAAAAATGCTAAAACTAAAAAATATCCCCAAAAATGACCCCAGTATCTGTCACTTTTCTTTTTAACTCAAAATGAAATTTCAATGAGAAACTGGTAAGGTGACATTAATTGCTTACATAATGAGTAGGTAAAATCTTTGGTAATATAAGTGTTTTGTGACACATTGCAAATGAACCCAATGAGAATTTATCACACAATGGCCCCACTTGTTATATTTTATTCAACAGAACTAGGATAGAAATGCTGTGGGGGAGAAATTAAGTAGTATTAAGGATTTTTATTTTTAGGCTGGCCAGGGATTTTTGTGTTTGTTAATAAATTCACAATGTTTGTGATTTTTTCTTGTGGCAATTTTCGGCCAAACAGAAAAAAACATAATTCACTTCTTATGCCCTGCAACTCGTGTGGGCTTTAGGGAATTAACCTGAGATCTTTGGAGATTCTATCCCCTGGGAACTCTGATTTGCATGTCAAAAAATAAGTACAGGGTTGTAAATGTGCGATAGTTATCCACAATCATGGAGAAGATTCACTATAATGTTTAACATTTGTGGCTTTGCATAATAGCTCTTCATTAACCTTAAGACTTTGAAATTACTCCTGCTGTTACTTTTAGTAATTATATCTTTGTATTATACCATTTTGCTTTTGGTTAATTCATATACGGTATGCCAATGTGCTAGGACATTAGCTTGTGAACTTCTCTGAAGCACCACAGGATCTGTCAAAGCTATATATATGCAAAATAAATAAGGTAAGGTCGGTTTTTACACCACATTCATTTAATACCCTTTGAACCTGGAAAATACAATTTCACACATCATTCATATGTTCTTTGCCTGGCTGTGGTAGACATTAAAAATCATTGTATACTTCTACAAGAGGAATATTTTCATGTTTACTCGGTTTACATACACTGATATTTACCTTGTTTTTGTTGTACAGAGATCAAGAATTAGTAGTAATCCTGCACACACAGCCCTTTATCGTTCTATTTAGATTTAAAACGTACATCAGCAGCATGATATGAGTGCAAACATATGTCCGACCGTACACAAGGGCTTGCTTCTCTATGCTTCCTCTTAACTGCAACAGCAAAAACACCCCAGTTATGAGATAGACTCACACATGTGTTTTGTATGGTGGCATTTTTGGCTTTCCTGCATTCGCCAGGCCTTTAACAGAAGCGGGTGCTTGAGGGAGAAGGAGACCACACTGGAATTTCCTGCGGCAGCTCAGAGATTTACAAGAAAATACCCTAAACACAGATGACCTTTTGTAGACAGGCAGGATATATATATATATATATATATATATATATATATATATACATTTATTTTTATATAATTTTAATGTTGAGTTCTGCATTTAGAGTCCTGAAGCCCTAGACTTGTAAGTCTACCTGTTTTTCCAAGGGCCCAAAGAAGTCACAATTCTGACTGAGGAGTCATGATTACATACAATATATTGAATAATATGGGTCTTTAATTATAATATAATATATCATAAATAAAGGTGATATCATAAAATATAATAAAGTTGATAATATATAGTACGTGATTTTTTTAAAGGCATCTACTCTACATCTACATTTGAAGAATTTAAAAAAAAAAAAAAAATTGTTGGTTCAGAACAGGACATCCAAGTGCATATCAGTGCTATGCTGGAAGTGATCTCACAACTCCGATCGGTCAGTAAGAATATAACAGACAGTCAAGCCACAGCCATGTTATTATGCAGTTTACCGAATACATACACTGTACTAATCAATGCGGAGACATAGCTTGAGAAAAACACTAGCATCTGTAAACACCAGGCTCATAAATAAGTATCAGCAAAGAAATGACGCCACAGAAACTGAGACCAGAAGACAAGGGTAGGCTTTAAATGCCACAAACTGGGACACCTAAAGAGAGACTGTACTATATGGAAAGCAGAGCAGGTGAGACAGCGACCCTCTAATACTAAACAGAAGGTCAAAGCCACAATCTCAGATCCATGTGAAGGGAACTGGAATGCCACATTTAAAATAACCGGCAACCATACATTTCAAGGCTAGTGCATTGACTTAGAAGCAACCAGTCACTTGACAAGTGATAGAGGTTTCTTCACAGAACTTGATCTGAATAACAAAGATGATTTACCTTGCAGTGGGAAGTAAAATACATGCAGAAGGATGTGGGCATGAAACCATATTTTTCCCCAATGATGTGGGACACAATTTAGCTAAATCAGTAAAAGATGTTCCTTATCTAAAGGAGAACTGTGACCTATCTGTGATGTGTCTGACAGCCAAAGGACTCGCCGTGAAATTCCAAGGTGACAAGCAGATGATAGCAAATGCCAAGTTGGATGATAATTTATATCACCTCAACATAGTGAGGGAACAGGTGAGACTATGCACCCATAAGCACAGTGGCTGTATACACACATGGCACAGATACCCAGAATGCATATAGGAACTACAAAAGAGGAATCTGACAAAGTATCTGACAGTGCCCCCTTGTACAGTTACTGTTAAGTGTGAATGTTGCATCAAATCCAAAGCTACAAGAGCAAGACTTCCTAAAGTCAGTCAGAATAGAGATTAAAACCACTTGACCTAGTTCACATTGATGTATTGTATGTGGTACCCTAAACTCACCTACACCTGGAGACAACAGGTACATAGTGACTTTTATAGATGAATATTCAAGATACACAGTCACTTACCTAATGCAACACAAGAGGGAATTTCTTGACAAATTTCAGGACTATGTAGTAAAGAAAAATTACACGTTTTAAAGGCAACCTCTTTAAAGGCAATGGAGGCAAATAGAACATCAAAAGACAGCCCCATATACACCAGAGCTAAATTGGGTAGCTGAAAGGAAGAACAGAACTCTGACTGAAATTATCAGATGTATGCCGACAGCCACTTGCAGAACAGACTTTTCTAGAACAGTGGAGAAAACTCCATATGAACTGTGGCACAATGAGAAGTCAAGTGCTAAACATCTAGGAGTTTTTAGATGAAAAGCATTCATTTACATTCCAGAAGAAAAATGCACCACACTACACAACAAAGCATTTGAAAGAATCTTTGTTAGACAGAGTGACAATGTTAAGGGAAGGGAGGCAAAGGAAGAAATAAAATCTATGCATGACACTTAAACATGGACACTTACAGAATTACCACGTGGAAGGAAAGTTGTAAATGAACTTTCAAAGTGAAATACAATGCAAATGGTACAGAGGAGCGATACAAAGTAAGACTTTAAAAAATATAGAGAGGACTATGATGAGACATTTGTTGTCAAGCATGCTACAATAAGGACTTGGCTGCCTGTAGCCACCACAAGGAAAATGCAAGTGAAACACTTCGGTGTGAAAACTGCATTTCTGAAAGAAGAGTTAACAGAAGACATCTAAATTAAACAACCACCAGAATTCAACGATGAAAAAGGCCAGATCTAGTATCCAAACTTCAAAAGAGTATAGATGGTCTAAAGCAAGCCCCTAGAGCATGGAATATGAAAATAAAATAGTGCTTACACAAAAGGACTTTCAGAGGAATAAAGCAGACCCCCTGCTTATACACAAAGATATTAGCAAACAGATGGATCATATTTGTTTGGACAATTTCCTGTTTTTTGAGCAAGAAGGGGATTATGCAGAAATACTACAAACCCTAATTCAGCACCCTGAGACCGAAAATCTTGTAAACATAAAGAATTACCTGGACACTCGGATTGAGAGATAGAAAGATGGCAGCTTTCTTCTGAACCAAAAGCACAAAATACAAAAATGTATTGCAACATTTGGAATGGAAGATTGCAAACCATTAAAATCTCTTATGGAAACCAACCCCCTTAAAGAGATAATCAGGCAAGATACACCACTACCAACTAACACTCTGTACAGGAAAGCAACAGATAAATTGGTGTACATTACCACCGCTACAAGGCCTGACATTGCAACAGCTATTGGAATCCTATGTAGAAAGGTTTTGATGCCAAGTCAGACTGGAATTCTGAAAAGTGAGTCATTTGCTTTACAGCGAGGGCTGATGAACAACCATCAGACAGGCACATAAGTGAACATTCTGTAGTTCATTGAGAGTTGTCAGTGGGGGACAACATGCAGAGGAGGTGTTCTCCTAGTGGGGACGTGATCGTAATTTAGAGGCAGAATTTGATAGTGGAACAGTAAGAAAAGGCCCAGCGCCGGGTTACATGCCGGTGTGGTTGGGACCGGCTCATAGGAAAGGAGGCGTTAACTGTGCCCGATGTTCCGCTCTGTTGGGGGGGGGGGGGGGGGGGGAGGTGACGTCCGCTATGTCAGCGGACTGACTGTACTATTCCATCTGCCAACATACTGGCATAAGTGCAGTCATTGACTTGGCCCCGGGGGGGGCGTGGCGGTCGCGCGCGCGCCTTCCTCATTTGTGTTCGGGCCTTTCCTCCTCCTCCTCCCCCCCCCCCCCCTCACGGCCCTCCCTGTGTGCCCGCCTGCCCCGTCTGGATTGTGCGACGGAGGCAGAGGCCGGGCGTGCGCCTTCCGGCTATATCACGTGGGTGCTCACGTACGGCGCAATGACGTCATAAATGATGGACCAGGAAGCCGAGCACTCATTTTCCGGCACCCAACACGTGGCCCTGCACGAGTAGGCGCAGGGACGCCATCGGGGGCAGTTGGGGAGTGTAGTGACAAACGGCGGGAGATACTGGCCCTGCACTTAACGCCACTGCACCTCCCAAACTTGGGGAACCAGTGCAGACTGACGGCGGACGGCGTCGGGGCGGCGGGCACATGGGGATGGCCAGCAGACGAGCAGTGTGTCCTCTCTAATACTGCCCTCCATACCTGCAAGTGAGTACACCCTTTTGAATCAAGCAGCATGAGGGGGCTGTTTTGGGGCATATGGCTGACTATATTATCTCATGTCCCCTGTCATAGGATTAGATCGCAGCTCTGACCTGGGAACAGGAGGTTCTCCTGGGCATAGGTGCCCTCAACTGCGGGTGGAGACATATGGTAGAGGGATTTTCCGGCTACTATCCAGGTACACATTGATATCTTCATGGGTGCTGTAGTTAGTCACCATATTTGACACATCATAGTATTCATGGTGGTGCATGCTCTCTTTTTTTTTTTTTCTTTTTTGTGTGCATCAGTTTCTGATACAAGTTCTACTCATGGTATTCCAGATAAGAGGAACCAGCGTTATGGATCACAGAAATATATGAAGTGGGAGGGTGCTGATGAAGCCCCGCTTTATGGGGAGAAACTAGTTCACCATCACCACATAGTAACGTTATTACTCGTAGATAAGAAAGTGTTATCAAATGCAATGCTATTTACTATTGTCTGGGCGAATACCAGCTACAATGTCTACCTTCCAATTATGTATATATTTATGTTGCTAGCCTGTGTACTCAGTACTATTTTCGATGTATGAGTCTGTATATTCTCATTTAGGGGGATATTCTCTATGTTACAGAGAGATGCCCCATTATGGGAATTTTGAATTGCGAACTGAATAAAGCAATTTCTATTTTTGTATACAAGTTTTAATGTGTTATTGGGGGCGGGGTCACCCTGGAAGTTTTCCTAATAGTACCGGGACGGTTCATACCCGGTTTCGTTTTCTTTGTTCCATTTGCTTTACACTACAAGTTACCAGCAAGTGATGAAAGCACCCTTACAGGATATGTGGATGCCAACTAGTCCGGAGACACCAGTGACAGAAAAATCAATCAGTGGCTACTTCCTTCTATCAGGAGGTGCTATCAGTTGGACTAGTAGAAAGCAGCTCTCTGTTACACTATCATCTGCTTAAGCAGCTCAGGCAAGCCAAGAAGTTATATGGCTGAGACAACTGTTAACAGACTTGGGTCAACCATAGTTGGAACGTATGAGGTGAATCAAGAATGCCTTGCCCCCAGATGGTAATGGATACTAAGGCAGTAGTAACAATATAGAATATGGATAAGAAGCGCGACCGCTGCTCCAAACCTAGCTGATAATTATTGTGAAGTGTTAAAACTTAATTAATATATTAAAAAATAAGTATTTAATTTATGTGCAAAACAATATTAATAAAGTGCTAAGTGCAATGTGTAAACTGGACAGCCAGTATTAGAACACATCATTTTTTAGGCGAGGGCAGATTAAGAGGACACGCCGGGGGGGGGGGGGGGGGGAAGAGACACAGATATAATGGGTGTGACCGGGCAGGTTAAGACAGACAGCTCAGAAACGATCCAGAACAGGTCCCAGTCCCTAATATCTATGTATGGGAATATACAAGATCGTGACCTGAGGGCCGTTTCCAGTCAAGAACTAACTGTGATCAATCTGGCTGGTATCACACTCACGACCGAAGAAAAAAGATTACTTTTAAAAAAACAATTTGAAACTCCATCATCATTGATGGAAGATATGGCTTGGCAAGAAGGTGAAGCCTTAGATGATTTGGTCACATTGTTGGATGAGCAAGAACCAGAGGTAACATTTTTGGACCTTACTATCACGGTAGTGGGAGATGGTACGTTACGTACTGGTCGAAAAGAGACCGCAGTCAACTCGCTGTTACATTATGAAAGCTTTCACCCAGCCAATTTGAAACCGGGAATACCGACAGGGCTATTCCTGCGTATCCGCAGAAATTGCTCCACCGAGGAAGAAGACAAGCAACAGATCTGGCACAACGGTTTCAGACAAGGGGTTACCCGAAGGCAGTGGTGGATACAGCCCTAATACGTGCCAAGACAACACAAAGGTCATGTTTGTTGGTTCCTAAGAAAAGAACATGCAATAGATCTCAGAATTGTCACGTAGTGATTTGTCCAGGTTGGAATTTCGATACAGACGGGAGGTATGAAACAATCTGGAGATCCCTTGGACGAGTTGATTTTGCACCCTCAAGAGGAAGGTTGAAGAAGACTCACCGTGCATGGGGGTGTTACTTGTGACTCTTTGCGGCTTGTCAAACATTGTAACATCTTGTTCCCCCCCCCTTTCCTCCCCCCCCCCTTCATTTATACTGTGGTTGTTATTATTACCCAAGAAGCTCAATTTGCTTCTTAAAAAATGTCTTGGTTTATATCATGTATATTTATAGATAAAAATGTTGTAGTGTGTATATAGATTTGTATCAATTGCCTATTAAGCATTCCCTCGCTAGTTTTCCCTCCTTTTCTTTCTTTTTCCTTGTTTCCCTCCCCCCTTTTTTAATTAATTTTCATTATCATTCATTTGTTCACTTTCTCTTGTTTTTGTTCTGTTGTTTTTTTCTCAGTCCTTCCTTCCCCCTTTTTGTCTTGCGTATAGGAACGCACCTTATGCAATATAATATATAGCCATGGATACAGTCTTGTTCAGGTCCAGCATCACCACATGTAAATTAGTGTATCTAGGATATCCCTGGGTGGGTCATATGGATATACTGTGTAAATGCAGACTGCTGTAATATATGTATACAATATGCCAATCATTTATTGTATGGGCATTAGAATTATTTAGTTTAAATGGTGTCTTAAATAATTTGATAGATTTATATGTACTTAAAGTTGTTTGTATGGTCATGGTATAGAGATAAAGTTTCAACATTTATGTCCCGCGCCGCAGATACTCGGTCACATATTTTAGTTCCTCACAGCAAACTCCGGAGACTGTGGGTTGCTGGAACGCAGGCCCTCCACTGATGCGCTTCCGGCCGGAGCGCGTCATGTGGGGTGCCTCTCGGATGACGCATTTCCGGTTTCATGCGGCTCCGTGATTTTGAAGACATGCGGTGATGAGCGTAAAACGATGGGCAGGCGGGGGTATAAATTAAGGTGGAGGGGGTCTGATTACTGGCCGTTTTGAGATGTAAGTTGATTTATTCATTATATATGTTTCTGCTTTATCTCTTTACCTGGCTGTCCTTTGATAGGTAGTTTACACATTGCACTTAGCACTTTATTAATATTGTTTTGCACATAAATTAAATACTTATTTTTTAATATATTAATTAAGTTTTAACACTTCACAATAATTATCAGCTAGGTTTGGAGCAGCGGTCACGCTTCTTATCCATATTCTATATTGTTACTACGGCCTTAGTATCCATTACCATCTGGGGGGTGTGTTTATAGATTCTCCCCCCCTCCCCCCCCTCTCCCCCCCCCCTCTCCCCCCCCCCCCCCTCTCCCCATCTCCACAGTTTGTACAGATCAATTTTTGGATAAAGTAATTATCAAGATTAAATTACATAAGTGAGTGGTGCCATTGTTTGGGAGGACAGATTTGGGAGTGGTGGGACTCCCTATTTTCGAGTTTGGTTGTATATATGCACAATTGTGCTTCTGTCACCCTTATGTGCACACTCCATTAAATTAAGGCTGGTGCGGTTTTGGCTTTTTCTTTTTATTTTATTAAAGAAAACCATATTGCATGTGAAAGCCCCAGTTCTCCTAATTACAACGGTACCACATATGTATCGGTAGCCCCCGTTTCTGTCCAGGAGACCCCAAACTGAAAAGAGCACTTTATAACATTACAAATAAGATACAACTACCATCCACACTATAAAGTGTTATATAAAAAAAATGCTGTGGGGCCCCCTTCTCAGAGGGGGGCCTCATTATTTTGGAATTTTAAGGGTTAAAAACCCCTAAAAGAAAAAAAATGGCGTGAGGTCCCCCCTACCCTGCATAACAAGCCCGGGGACCAGCTATGGGGGCTTGTAGGACAGGGTGCAGGGGCCAGCTTTGGTGGTCCCTGGCCCTGTAGGCTACAAGGCTGTACAGTCTAATGACCCTTCTCCCCTTCCCGGGCTTTGGGGTGGCAAGTAATTGGAGGGGCTCGGGGTTAATGGCAAGTCATCCACTAGCCACAGGGTTAAAACACATACAGACACAGAGAAAAAATATTTTATTATTTTTTTTTTTTTTAATACTTACCTCCCATCCATCCCAGAGCACTGTGTCCCACACTGATCACTGCTGCTGCTGGAAGCCTTTTATACCTGTTGAGTGACAGGTAACATGGGGTTAATTAAATAAAAAATGAAAAAATCTCATGAACCCCTTATCAGTTTACAAAGGGTTAACAGGTAAAAAACACACCACATTTTTGTCATTTATTAAATTTTTTTTTCTTTACTCACCTCCGGTTGTCAGCTCCTCTGACCCTCGCTGATGGAGTAATTGCTCGAAGGGGAAGGCAGGGCATCAGAGGATCTCATGCCCCTCTCCTCCTCTGCCCAGCAATCACCGAATCTGAGAGCTGAACGGCTGGGAGCCGAGATGACGCCCGCATGGTGACATCATCATTTTTATTTATTTATTTTTTTACATGTAATGGCTTGGTAGGGGATAAAGCCAAGGTTTGGAGCACACGTTTGTAGACCCCAATACTGCTGTCAGAGTGGTGAGGTCACAGCAAGTTGAGGCAGTTGTAGATTATGTGGCACGCAGTGCTATCTGTTCCATGGAATTGTCTTCCACCCACTACACCTCTACAGAGAGTGCGGAGTGCTTCACCTCACCCTTCTTACAATCAGCAAGGCTGTCCCAGCCACAAATCATAGAGTCAATAATACTCCATGATGACATTTTTTAGCTGGGGTACTGTGGGTCATTCACCTGCTCCTGCCCCAGTTGCAGACCTAGGGTTCCCAGATGCCCAACAATTTATGTTGGAGGATGAGGACATGGCCAGCTGACCATCACAGGATGCCCTCAATAATGATGTAACCCTAGTGCCGACTGCTGCAGCATTCTGCAATGTTGAGGCTGAAAGGGAGGCTAGCAGGGAGGAATGGGTAGAAGAGGATGCCAGGGGTGATAACGAGGTCCTATAACCAACTTGGACTGAAGGCCTTCAGTGTTCAGAGGTGGAGGTGGTGCTTGAACATAACATCCCCAGACAGCCATCAGAAGAGGGAGAAGTCCCAGGGACTGAGCGCACCAAAGCACAGGCTCAAAGGATCACACCAGTGTGGCATTTGTTCAAGCAGTCCACAGAGGACAAGACACAGGTCGTTTGCAAGCTGTGCCACCAGTCCCTGAAGCAAGGGAACATTCCTAATAATCTCAGCACCACGTCCATGATTAGGCACCTGCAATCCAAACAGTAGCAGAAACACCTAAAAACATAGAAACACCTAAGACTCCCTCTGCTGCTTTGGTTGACTCAGCTGCTAGCACCACCTCCCCAATGACATGGCCACATGTTTTCCCACCAATGGTGGATGTGGGACCACTACCAACTCCAGCAGCAGCACCATTACCAAGCCAGTCCACACCATACCGGGAAAGTGTTCAGATGCCTGTCTATGAATGCGAGCATTTCAAAATTTCTGGCCTTTGAAATGCTCCCATTCCACCTGGTGGAGACAGACAGTTTTAAAGATCTGATGGCGGTGGCTGTTCCACAATACACTATTCCCAGCAGCCACTTGTTTTCTCGCCAGGCCATCCGTACCCTGCACCAACAGGTTGTCAAAAATATAATATTTGCACTGGGACACATAGACAAGTAATCATGGGTCCACTGGGTCAATGTAGTGGTGGCTGGTACTGAGGCTGGAAGCACTGTAACGCATATCCTTTCACCACCAAGAATTGCTGGCAATAAGTTGGTGCCTCCTCCTCCTACTTTGCTTCCTCCTCCGCTTCCTCCTCAAACAATCAGCGTAGCCCCTGCACCACCAAATTGAGCACTGGCATGGAAAAATGGCAGCATGTAGGGCTTAAACTCATCTGTCTGGGTTAAGGACCCCAGACTGCCTGGGGGCTATGGATCGACATCCAGGAGCAGACAGAAGAGTGGCTGCTGCCGTTGCACCTGAAGCCAGGCAAGGTGGTGTGCAGCAATGGGTGTAAACTTGTAGTAGCCTTGGGCTGAGCCGGGTTGACCCCCCCCCGACCTTGCACATGTGCTTAACTTGGTGGTGCAGAGGTTCCTGGACCATTATCCAGACATGTTGGAGCGGCTGCATAAAGTGTGTAGCGAGCACAGGCACCTTCAGCAATCCCATGCTGTTACCTGTTGCCTGACTGCACTGCTGGTAACCTTTGGACTTCCCACCCACAACCTCATATGTGAATTACCCACCAGATGGAATTCCCTGTTGTAAATGCGGGGAAGGGTGTTTGAGCAGCAGCAGGCAATAATGGAGTTTCAGCTCTAAAATTCCCAAGTAAGTAGAAGTGCAGACCAACACCACTTCACCACCAATGAGTGGGCCTCCATGAGGGACATCAGCGCGGCGCTGCAGTGCTTCCAATAAGCCATCAGAATGGTCAGCATTGATGACACCATCATCAGTGCTTCCGCATCCTTTGTCTGCTGGAAAACATCCTTCAGGCCATGATGGAGGAAATGATGGAAGCAGATGAGGAAGAGGAAGGCCAATTTTCCCAGGCATCAGGGGAGTGCACACATGGCTCATGGGGTATGTTGCTGTAGAGATAGCAGGCCTGTACGCCACTGTCTGGTTTTGGAGGAGGTGGAGGACTTTCTCTCACAGCAGGGTGGCATCCAGTGTAGCTCAAGTCCATCATTGGCGTGTTGCTGGAAAAAGGTGAGGATACACCTGACACTGAGGACAGCTCCTCCTTGGGCAGCCTGGCTCACATGAGTCACTACATACTCCAGTGCCTGCACAACAATGGCATAGTCACCAGATTACTGGATGGCTACCCTGCTAGATGCTCCGCAAGAATAATGTCAGGAACCGCTTACCTGATCCCCGTTCCAGCGACGTCTCCAGGCAGCCAGCTGCAGCTGTCACTGTGCGGCGGCCGCGCCGAGCGGCGTCGGCTCGAGCAGCGTCAGCTCGAGCGGCGCCCAGCTCAGCCACGCCCCCCGCTTCCTCCTCCAGGAGACATTGTTATGCCCTCCGGCGGCGCTGTGCTGCACGCACCCGCCGGAGGATCAATTAAAGGGTTAATGAATCCTAGGGGATTGAGGGCTTCGCCCTCTTCTGCTCTGCAGCCAATTACCCTTGGAATCCTATGTGCTCCAATCAGTACACTGCTTCCCTCAGACCTGTCCCTATAAAGGCAATTCCCTCTCAGTTGTGAATTGCCTGTGATAGCGCTCAGAACCCTGTGTTACCTACTCCTGTGAAGTCTTGCCTGTTGCCGATTTGATTGTACGACCATTCTCGATCCTGAATCCTTGTTGCTGACCTCTGCCTGAATTGACGCCTCTCGATCCTGAATCCTTGTTGCCGACCTTTGCCTGAACTGACGCTTCTAGATCCTGATCCCCAGTTGCTGACCTCTGCCTGAACCCCGACTACGTCTTGCCTGACCCCTGGTGCCGCTGCAACCTCTGCCTTCCCGTTGTCGACCTGTTGCCTGTCTCTGGACTTCCGTCACTCACGCTCTTGCTATTGGTTCTCCAGTCCTCCCACATATAAGCTTACATCCTTTGAGCCATTAAGTCCTGGGGGCAACCGATCCCGGGTAGGCGTATCTTGCGTCCTGGCAGGCGGGGGCTCCTACGGGTGAGGCTGGCTGTGGAGATTGGGGGTTGTGAGCTTATTAAGAGGGCTGGAGTTACCCCGAGCGTGACATTATCACAGGCCCAAAAATGGATGACCTGGTACAGCAGGTGCAAGCTATGGCCACAGCGATCAACCAACTCGCTCAAAGAGTGGCCACTCAGGAATCTCGTCAAGTGCCAACTTCCTCTGTACCACCTCATTTCTCCGAACCTAAGATTCCACTGCCTGAGAAATTTTTTGGAGAACGAGCAAAATTTTCCAATTTTAAGAATGCCTGCGAACTATATTTTAAGTTAAGACCTATCTCCTCTGGCACAGAGGTCCAACGGGTAGGCCTAGTCATTTCCTTGCTTCAAGGAGACCCACAGTCCTGGGCCTTTAGTTTACCGTCCCATGACATTGCTCTACAATCAGTGACTGCCTTCTTCAATGCTATGGGCGTTTTATACGCCGATCCAGATATACAGTCTACCGCAGAGAATAGGCTTCGGGCCTTAAAACAAGGACGGAATTCGGCTGAAGACTACTGTGCTGAATTCCGCCGCTGGGCTATCGAAGCTAGGTGGAACGATCCAGCTTTGTGTAGTCAGTTCAGCGTGGGACTGTCGGATAGCATCAAGGATGCCTTAGTCAATTTTCCCCCGCCAGCGGACCTAGATCAATTAATGCAGGTCTCCATTAAAATAGACCGACGTCTTAGAGAAAGGGCCAGGGAGAGAGTCGGGACTCCCACGTCCTTTAGACCAGTCCAGAGTCATAGATCCCCGGTTCCCCGTGGAGAAAATACCTCATCATCTTCCCAGGAAGAACCTATGCAATTAGGGAGAACCCGCTTATCCCAAGAGGAGAAACAGCGTAGGCGATCCGAGGGGTTATGCCTGTATTGCGGGAATTCTGGTCATTTTGCAGGGTCCTGTCCCAACAAGGGGAAACCGGCGGAAAACTTCCGCACCCAGACCAGGTAGAGAGTACTGATCTGGGTGAGTCAGTTTGTAACTCTCGCCAGAATAAGATGCTTGTACCTATTGATTTGTTTTGGGGGTCCTCTAAGCAGACAGTTTCCGCCTTCATAGACAGTGGTGCGGCTGAAAACTTTTTGGACAGGAGCATGATCTCCACCTTAGGGATCCCTGTAGTTCCTCTTGAAAGATCCCTACAAGTTTTAGCTATCAATGGAAAGGCAATCCAGGGAGATCCTATAAATACCAAGATCCCACCTCTCAGACTAATTGTTGGCTCTTCTCACTCTGAATTCTTAGAATTCTTTATTTTTGATTGTCCGGAAACTCCGGTGGTTTTGGGATACCCCTGGTTGCAACTCCATAACCCCGTGTTAGATTGGCGGGCTGGGGAGTTGGTCAAGTGGAGTGACCACTGTAAAGGTCACTGTTTTAATACAGGCCTCAGAAGCGTTCAAGTCTTACCACAGGAATTACCTCAGCCATACGCTGATTGGATCGATGTATTCTCTGAACGCTCTGCTGATACTCTTCCTCCACATCGGTCCTATGACTGCCCCATTGACTTGCTGCCTGGCACAATTCCCCCGAGGGGAAAGATCTATAACCTTACCCTGCCCGAGGAGCAAGCAATGAGGGAGTATATTACCGAAAATCTTAGGAAAGGATTTATCCGTCCCTCTACCTTGCCTGCTGGGGCCGGGTTCTTTTTTGTAGAGAAAAATGATGGTGGCTTGAGACCGTGCATAGATTATCGAGCCTTGAATAAGATCACTGTAAAAAACCGATACCCCTTACCCTTGATTGGGGATCTGTTCAATCAAGTCACAGGAGCTCAAATTTTCTCCAAATTGGATTTGAGAGGGGCTTACAATCTGATTCGCATCCGACAGGGGGACGAGTGGAAAACTGCATTTAATGTGAAGGATGGGCACTATGAGTACCTGGTCATGCCCTTCGGTCTTTGTAATGCGCCAGCCGTTTTCCAAGATTTTGTTAATGATATATTCAGGGAATATCTCGGTAGATTTGTAGTCATCTACTTGGATGATATTCTAATTTTTTCTAATTCTTTACCGGAGCACAGACACCATGTTAAGTTGATGCTACAAAAATTAAGAGAGAACAACTTATTTGCTAAACTGTCTAAGTGTGTGTTTGAAGTCACTACAGTTCCCTTCCTAGGGTATGTTATTACCAACCAGGGTTTGGAGATGGACGCGGGGAAGGTTTCAGCAGTTCAGGATTGGGTCCAACCCAAAACTTTAAAGGAATTGCAACGTTTTCTAGGTTTTGCTAATTTTTATCGGCGTTTCATAAAAGGCTTTTCCCATGTTGTTGCACCCCTTACCAACCTTACCCGCAAGGGGGCTTTTACTGCTAACTGGTCCCCCTCTGCCTGTGAGGCCTTTCTAACCTTGAAACGGGCCTTTACTTCGGCACCTGTCTTAGTGCATCCAGATATTCATAAAGCTTTTATTATTGAAGTGGATGCTTCTGAGCGGGGAGTGGGTGCAGTTTTGTCACAATATTCTGGTAACCCTGAGCGTCTCCATCCATGCGCTTATTTTTCGCGTAAATTCAGTACCGCAGAACAAAATTATGATGTTGGCAATAGGGAACTATTAGCTATTAAACTGGCATTTGATGAATGGCGACACTGGTTGGAGGGTTCATTACATCCTATAACTGTGTATACCGATCATAAAAATCTCGAATACATAGGTTCTGCCAAGAGGCTGAACTCTCGTCAGGCACGTTGGGCATTATTCTTCTCGCGCTTCAATTTTATTATTACTTTCAAGCCGGGTGTAAAAAATACTAAAGCTGATGCTCTATCTCGCATGTTCGGTGAATGTAAGGATCGGGGTGATTCTGGTGAACCAATTTTTTTTTGTGGTGGGGGCGTTACTTCCTGATCTCTCCAATACCTTGGCGCCGTTTCAAGATGAATCTCCTAGTGATGTACCCTTGGGGTGCCAGTTTGTTCCGCCGCACCTGCGTTCGGATGTAATTCGCGAATTTCACGATGCCAAAACTGCTGGTCATTTGGGTAACCGTAAGACGTTTATGCTTGCCCGTCGTCATGTATGGTGGCCTACCATGAGACGCGATATCACTGCCTTTATCGACACTTGTGCTATTTGTGCTCGAAGTAAAGGAGTTCACAAGGCTCCTAGTGGCAGTTTGGTTCCTCTTGAAATTCCTGCTGAGCCATGGACCCATATTTCTATGGATTTTATTGTAGATTTGCCTCTCTCACATGGTAATACTGTCATTTGGGTGGTCGTAGATCGTTTCAGTAAGATGGCACATTTCGTTCCTTTGGCCAAACTTCCTTCTGCACCTGAGCTTTCGCGGCTGTTTACTCATGGTATTCCGTCCAATATAGTCTCTGATCGGGGTGTTCAATTTACTTCCCGTTTTTGGAAACACTTCTGTTCGCGGTTGGGAATACAGATCTCTCTTTCTTCTGCCTACCATCCCCAGACTAATGGGCAGACGGAAAGAACTAATCAAACTTTGGAACAATACTTAAGGTGTTATGTTTCTGATGCCCAAGAACAATGGGCGGAATTTATTGATTTCGCCGAATTTGCTTACAATAACGCGCCTAGTGAGAGTACCAAGGTATCTCCTTTTTATTGTAACTTAGGGAAAAATCCTAGAGCTTCTTCCCTTTCAGGGTCACCTTCTAATCTGCCGGAGTTGGAGGAGTGGCTTCAAGAACGGAAGAATATCTGGACACACGTTCAGGAGATTCTTAAGACCACTGGTTTGAGGTATAAGAAATTTGCCGACCGCCGCAGATCACAGGAACCTACTCTTCGAGTAGGCGATCTAGTTTGGGTCTCCACTAAAAATATTGCGCTCCGTCAGCCATCTAGCAAATTAGGTCCAAAATTTATTGGTCCTTTTCCGATCGTCAAGAAGTTGAATAATGTGTCTTTTAAAGTTCAACTCCCGCCAACTATGAAAATACCTAATTCCTTTCACGTTTCACTGTTAAAACCGGCGAAGAATGCTCCTCTTGCTGGTCCTGCACCAATTCTTCTTAATAATGAGCACGAGTATGAAGTGAATAAGATCTTGGATTCACGTAAAGTGCGTAATTCTTTACAGTATTTGGTGGATTGGGTTGGCTATGGTCCGGAGGAAAGATGCTGGGTGGCAGCGAGGAATGTTCATGCCAAGGCTCTTGTAAGAAGGTTCCATCGTGACAATCCAGGGAAACCGGGTGAGGGTCCGGAGGCCCCTCGTGAAGGGGGGGTAGTGTCAGGAACCGCTTACCTGATCCCCGTTCCAGCGACGTCTCCAGGCGGGCAGCTGCAGCTGTCACTGTGCGGCGGCCGCGCCGAGCGGCGTCGGCTCGAGCAGCGTCAGCTCGAGCGGCGCCCAGCTCAGCCACGCCCCCCGCTTCCTCCTCCAGGAGACGTGCTCGCGCGCGGCCGCGAGCACGTGTCTGTTATGCCCTCCGGCGGCGCTGTGCTGCACGCACCCGCCGGAGGATCAATTAAAGGGTTAATGAATCCTAGGGGATTGAGGGCTTCGCCCTCTTCTGCTCTGCAGCCAATTACCCTTGGAATCCTATGTGCTCCAATCAGTACACTGCTTCCCTCAGACCTGTCCCTATAAAGGCAATTCCCTCTCAGTTGTGATAGCGCTCAGAACCCTGTGTTACTTACTCCTGTGAAGTCTTGCCTGTTGCCGATTTGATTGTACGACCATTCTCGATCCTGAATCCTTGTTGCCGACCTCTGCCTGAATTGACGCCTCTCGATCCTGAATCCTTGTTGCCGACCTTTGCCTGAACTGACGCTTCTAGATCCTGATCCCCAGTTGCTGACCTCTGCCTGAACCCCGACTACATCTTGCCTGACCCCTGGTGCCGCTGCGATCTCTGCCTTCCCGTTGTCGACCTGTTGCCTGTCTCTGGACTTCCGTCACTCACGCTCTTGCTATTGGTTCTCCAGTCCTCCCACATATAAGCTTACATCCTTTGAGCCATTAAGTCCTGGGGGCAACCGATCCCGGGTAGGCGTATCTTGCGTCCCGGCAGGCGGGGGCTCCTACGGGTGAGGCTGGCTGTGGAGATTGGGGGTTGTGAGCTTATTAAGAGGGCTGGAGTTACCCCGAGCGTGACAAATAACATCACTTACTTCATACCAGCACTGGAGCAGGATTGCAAAACGAGAGAGTACAATCACTCTGGTGGATGCACTATTGACCTGAGATCCCAGATACATTTTAGGGATCAGTAGTTGCACGAGGTCAAGGAGGAGAAGGAGCAGCAAGTCACCAATGCAGCAGGGGCACCAACACCACATCACAGGGGTGGATTAGCATGACCACAATGTAGAACAACTTATTCCATTGTCCACCACATCCACCACCATCGGATACGGACCCTAGTACCCGGAGGCAGACTTTGACTTGCAAGGTGAATGATTACCTGTCCACGCATCTCATGGTAATGAGCAATGGGTCCTCCCTGTTCAATTTCTGGTTTGTTAAACTGGATACGTCGCCACATAGTTGGCACTCTATGCCTTGGAGGTACTAACCTGCCCTGTGGCAAGTGTCTTATCAGCACCACAGGGGTGTCATCACCGACAGGAAGATCCACCTATCCACAGCCAGGGTGGACATGCTTACATTTCTTAAGATGAACAAGGAACTTGGCTGTGCCAGCGCCCAAGTGTGTGGTTAAAGTGTTTGCTACGTTTACCTCTTCCGCTTACACTGCCACATTCACCTCCAACACCTCCCCCCCAACCTCTGACACCAGTAAACAAATGTATTATTTTTATTAATTTATGCATATTTGTATTTATTTAGGTATATATTTTTTTATTGATGAATCGATGTGGCTCTCTAATGTTTGCTTATAAATTTGGGTTCACGTTGACTTCAGTGGGGTTCGGTGTCAGGTCGAGTCCAGGGACCCAAACCGAACTTTAGCAGCAAGTTTAGCCGAACTTGTCAAACACAAACTTCAGCGGGTTCACTGTCCATTAATATTGATGATATTGGTCCTAGCATCTAGGAAGGCGTACTAAAGACATTGTTCACCCAAGAGTTAAAAAACAACTGTGTGCAGGAGAATACCAGCTACGCTGACTGCCAGGTTCTACTTTCATTTTTACTTTCTTTAAACTTTGTCTTTTTGTCATAGCTAACCCTTCCTTCCCCGCTCTCTCCCTTTCCATCATCAAGATATGCTGTTTATCATCTTTTACAATGGACTGTCCAATTGTTGGAGATACTGTGCAACAGCTTACAACTTGTCTTTGTATGTGATCTGCATCTATATTGCTAGGTTAATGCAGTTTACATCTATGGCAGTAGATGACGTTGTTACATATATCTATGTGTAGTCTCTGTTGTACAGTAGATTCTCTGCTGCATGTTGTGTTTTCTGTAAATTGAGTTGATCTCTATGATCTACTTTTTCTGTCTATGTTAACCACCATGTAAGATAGCCTTCTCTGCACACATTTTCCAGTAAAGCCAATTCCTGTTACACCACAAATGTCTATATGGGTTACACAGGAAGGAAACCAGGATGTGCTTTAGATGCCACAAACAGGGACACAAAAAGAGAGACTGTATTATTTGGAAAGCAGAGCAGATGACACAGCGTCCCTTTTATACTAAACAGAAGGTCAAAGCCACAATTTCTGATCTATGTAAAGGGAACTGTAATGCCACACTTAAAATGACAGGCAAACATACATTTTAAGGCTGCTGCATAGACTCGGGAGCAAAACCAGCAAGTGTGTGTGTGTGTAAAAAAAAAATATTGATCCCTCTCCCGAGGCTACAAGTCAGCGCACATGCATAGGGGCTCCCATGGCTCGGAGGGCAAACGGCAGGGCCAATGACCATGTCAGGATCCCAGCCTCTATGCCGTTCAGTGGGGTGAACACTGGGCTTGTGCTGATGGGCTGTGGCCCCTTACATACACTCTGGGCCTTCAGGGATATAGGTAATGGGGCTAACAGGGCCACCCCCTACCCCTGGGCCCTTTAATATTTCAAGTAAGGGAAAGCGAAACCTACCACACAATGTATTTTATTATTCTACATTTACACTATACTTACCTCCACCATCTTCAACCAGCCCCGGCAGTGAATTTCCACTACTCCGGCGCCTCTGGGTCCTATGAAGCTCATATGCTTCAGATATGAGTGTCAGTTTCTGGAGCACGGTAATAGCCCATCCTGATGAACGATCTGATAATTTGCATAAAGATGGTCATACAGACCACCCATTATGCTGATTCTAAGCACAAAACATGCTTGCATCACAGCAACATGCACAATGTTTGAGAAAATTGCTTCTTCACATTTAAAACAAAAAGCAGTTTGGGACAGTGCCCTGTTTAGCACTAGACTATGCCTGAGCTGTGACTTTAAAAGATTTCACTGTTTCCTATTTGTGTAAGCTAGGGATGTGTGAACAGTGGTGAGCAGATAGGAATATGCAAGCGTGACTGACAGACTTCAACCCCAATTGTTAAGCTTCATTTAAAAGGTTAAACAAATGTTTATAATAACGGTTAGGCTGCAATATTTCACACAAACAGAAATAGAAGATCAACCAGAATAGATAAAAATGACAGCCTCATGAAATAGGCTAATTTCAAAGCTTTCCCTAAATAGCAGCTCTAAATTCAGTGCTTCTCTAATAGGGCACAAGTAAGGGAACAGCGGTGTGTTTGCTGAGTGTCAGCTTTCCGTAGCACACAGTTTAATGTCACATCCAAAACTAACTAACAAGAATGCCCAGGGCACTACAGGATGAATACATGCACTGTATGCCCAGTCAAAAACACTGCTCCTGGCATGAATCAGAACTCAGTGACCAGCCCAAATGCACTGTCTGCACATCTGTAAATAAGTATCAGGGGTGACCTGCCACAGTCAACAGATATTGCAAATGACATTTATAAATGCTTGTTCATCCACAGCATTTGTTCATTTTTCTCCTTTTCTGTTACCACCACCTTCTGTTGGCTCTTGTCTGGAGGAACCTAAACAAAAATACCAAGCTATAATTTATTCATTGCAATTATATTTAAAATATATTGTCCACAGCATACAGCATTAACCCTATGATAAAACAAAGCAGGTGAAAAAAATAATGAACATGTCACCAATTTACTAAGAGGCTGATTCATCATTAGCGGCAGGTAGCGACAGATGAGCGTCTGTAGCAGGCATTTTCAGAGCGCCCGCTAGTAGTCGCAGTGCTCGGCCGTGAGTCGCTACTTTATAGCGACTCAGTCGCTGTGCAGTAATGTTGAATACATTGTGAGGAGTCGCTATTTGACCAGTACAGTGCTGTATGGGAGCGCATAATAGCGACTGCTCATAGCGACGGACTCACACCATATTCAGCAAAAAAACAGCCTCACAAATCTCTGGCGCTGAAAAATACTTGTTTGAAGGCCAGAACGCAGGAGGCGGTGTGTTTAAAGTGTGTTTTCAAGCATCTATCAACTAGTAACGAAGCGAAAACATATGGAATTACATTGTAACAACATTGTAACATGAACACTTTAATGCCAGACCTGTAATGTCATTTTTGTCATTTTATCATTGTTCTTAGGAAATATATAAAAAAATGAAAAAAAAAAACAGTTTAAAGAGAAGAAAAGGATCGTCCACTGAAATGTATGGGAGAGCGTCAGGTAGCGAGAGGTCATACCTGGCACTGTGCAAGGCTGAACGCTGGCGCTGAGGCTGTGAAAATAATGAATCAGACGCTACATGGCGCTATTCCAGTCGCTAAACAGATTCTGCTTGATAAATGTGTAATTGCGTGCCGTGTCCGGTGTTCACCAATCGCTACCTGTCATTAACCAGCCACTACCTGACGCTATCCCTTCTTAAATAAGGGCCTATGATTAATATATTTGTAAGTAATTATAAATCTATTGACATGTAATTCTTACCAGATGTTGGTAGCAACTCATCCAATCCACAGGAAGAAAGCAAACCACAGATAAATTAAGTTATGTGTAATAATCAGAAGTGACAAATGTAAAAAGTATTGAACACATGAAGAAAGAGAAGTGCAAAAAGCCATGGAAAGTCTAACACAAACTTAGCAAACATGAATTCCCCTATATAAAAGCAGACCTAAACCCTAGAAGGGAAGCTCTTTCCCCCTAAAAGCCCTCTACAGAGAGTCATACCTATTCCCTGATGCATTTCCGTGCAATGAGGGGATTGTTTTTTGCAACAAATTGTTGACAGGCAGCACCTACTCCAGTAGAAGTCTGGTACTTTAGTACATTCCACAGGCTTTATCTGCAGTTTAGATGTTGATATACTGTAAGTAGAAGATGTTCTGCAATTGAACCCGTTTGGCCATACACTTACATTTTGCTATTAATAGTTTTAAGCACCCATTATATTCTTTAGCCCCGGTGCTCTGTAGTCTTGTGTCTGGTTTCTCTTATGTGCATAAAACGCCATGCTTCCTGCACCAGTGATGGTCTGTTCCCTTGGCCAGTAGATGTGCAGGGAGTGAGAGGGTGAGCTTTTACTGAGAGCTCAGAAATGTATCTGGTTGGAATGCATTCATGTCCTCTAGTAATGAATGCCATTTAACAATCATTTTAAAATTTGTTTTAAAAACACTAATTCTGCTAACATGCTAAATCCAATTCATTTACACCAAACCAAACTATTCTACACTGGGTAGTAAATTCTAGTATCTTCTCATGATTATTGCAGAGATGTAAAATATAAACATACACTGTATAAGAATTAGAGTTGACATGGGAACGTAGAAGATGCCAAATCTACCAGTAATTAGAAAACAATCCTGCCACTGAGTGCAAATTTAGGATACAATGGACTAATGGTAAAACCAGTGGACTCCCTTAAAATCTTGCAACCTTATTTTTGCAAAACATACTTGTAAGGCTCAACCTTATGCAGAACCCAGGTCAGAGGGACATTGCTCGAATTATCACCATTTAAGGTAAATCGCTAAACTATTTAACATTTAAGGTAAATCTCTGCAATAATTTGTGAACAAAGTTTTGCATGATTTAGTGTCCCATTCTTGCTTGTTTGAACACAGCATTATAGAGTCCACAGTAGATTTCGCTACAAAGGAGAGCAGGGCTGAAGCTCCTGTTGCTGAAAAGGATTTCATCCACAGGTGTTCATGGTAACATGCTGCAAACATAAAGCGACAAGTGCCCTTCTGAAAGAACGGCAAATTTTGGCTCTGAACATATACTTATACTAAAGTTCCCCAAAGACAGTCTGGGTCAGTACACAACACAAATCTAATAAATAGTGATATTCCAATTCCAAATTCATGATTTTCACCCTTTTGTGGTCTTGTTCCTCTCAGTGGGGGCATCCTGAATTGGGATGATTAGCTGTGTGTATCCCCCCAGGTCACCCCATTCACTCACCTTCCTGTCACTCCCACGGCACAGAATTGTATGAAAATGAACACACTGATTGACTGAGCAGCCCACTCAACCAATCAGCATACTCGCTTTCACTCAGCTCCCTTCAGCTCAGCTGACAGCTAAGCTGCCTGGACGTCTAAGCAACTGAGCAGCGCTGAAGGCAGCCAAGTGTGCTGCCAACTGCTCACGTCCTAGGCATCGCATGCCCACGCCGCCCATTCAGAAAGGCCGGGCGTGTGTGTGTGTGAACTACTAGAGGTGAGTCGGCATGTGGCTGCGAGGGCTCCAGAACAAGGTGAATGAAACAGGGCTTCTGGGGAGTTTCATCCCAATTCAGCAAGCCCCAAGAAGTGGAACTTGGATGGCCCTGGAGTATTTATACTCCAGAGCCTCCGATGTTCATTATTACGTTCCACAGGAAAACATTTGGGATGTGTATTCTGGTCTCTAGAAACTATAATAATATAAAATCCTTAGCCTTTTTCTGCTGCGCAGTCAGGAAGTACAGTGATACAGTGAGTATTTTAATTGTTGCCTGAAAAAGGTAAGAAAGATTATCAATATTTAATTACTGTAGAAAATCCCTCCCTAGAAAACGCTACGTTCACACCTGTGCAGATGCTGTGTAGCCCCTGGGAAAGATTAAACATGCTGATTGCTTTCTGTATGTGTTTGACATTGCGTTTGCTTGTGTTTTTGAAAAAAATAAAGTCCTATAATTTTGAAAAGTCATTTTTTGAGGGAGCTCCGCACAATATCGCAGCAAAGAAGAGACACAGGTGCTCTGTGTCACAGAGGATCATCGCGGAGGGGCCGAGAGTGCACCATTCTTTCTTTTTTCCAAGCCCAGGGAGCAGGAAGGTCACTGGAGCTGAAACCAAGATGGCGGCGGGAGAGGTGGGTGAGTGGGAGCGGAGGAGCAGTGCCATGGCTGGAGAGTCCCCGCCATCTGATGCACCAGGCGGAAGAGCCAGAGAAGCATAAGGAGGAGAGCTTGCGGGGGCAGACCGCCCGAAGCAGTGAAGCAGACGGTGAGAGGCGGGAAGAGCAGCAGACACGGAGACCTGTGGTGGCGGAAGTACACTGCGAGGGGGTACCTCTTCACCGCCAGTGAGCCTCATGCTCACCTGGTGTCGCCTGGAGTTGCACCAGATCAGCCCCTAGCAGCCCCATGGGCCAATGACCCTGGAGGGAATGGACGGCTCGCGGAATATGTGGGAAGATGACGAGAGCCAAGCAGAGGGGGGGACCTATCAGGGGGTGAACACACTGCAGCCCCTGACTGCCAGAGCTCGGTAAGACCAACAGAGAAAGACAGCCAGAGCACCTTCCCAGGGCCCTGCGCGGCCCCCCCAAAAAAGCCCCCATGTCAGCAGAGTATGCTCTCAGCCATACCAGTAGATCTACTATCTCATTCAATAGCAGAAGCCAGAAAAATCAATATCAGCAAAGCCCTGCGGGGGCTGCCGACACACAGTGACTTTGACGGTTACGTTTCCAGAATGGAGGGCTCCATTAAAATGGATCTGGCGGCACTTTAGGATCTGTGGCAGAAGTCACTCAGAGAGTAGACGGAATGGAAGCCTCACACAGAGCGCTCAAGACGCGCATGGCGACGCTTGAACAGCAACAAGAAGAGAACAGATGCCTTCTATCCAACCTGTTTCTGGCTCAGGATTATGTGGAGAATAGGAGCCACAGGAACAGCCTCTGCCTCCGTGGGGTCCCAGAATTAGTGGAGCCGTGGGATCTGGCATCAGTTGTTACCTCCATCTTCAATAAGCTTCTTGATCTCCCCAGCACGAATCACATAGAGCTAGACTGGGTGCACAGGACCTTGGGCTCCCGCCCTCAGGATGCGAGCAGGCCCAGGGATATCATATGCAGGGTGCATTTGATCCGGAGGGCCTGGGAGAAAGGCTCGGTCTCATACAAGGGGGCACAAGTAGTCATACTCCAAGATCTCTTGCTGAGGACCCTGCCTATGTGTAAGCTTTTGAAACCCCTGCTGGAAACCATCCAGTGGCAGGGGGCATCATATAGATGGGGCCACCCATTCCAGCTCTTGGTTCAGGAGAACGGGGGCTCTTTGTCTTCAAAACACCTGCACAGCTGCCAGACTTGTTTCAGTTGATGTCCCAGACTGGACGGTACCCGACCTGGCCATCTACAGAAGGCAGTTGCCGCAGCAACCTGGAGGAGGTCCCTGCAGGGACAGGAGGGGCATGAGAGGTCGCCAACACTGAGAATCTCTGGCTCTGGATGCCCGTGCCGGCCCTCACTGCCCACCCCCGCCTAAAACAATGCTGTCCTTTGGAGCTGGCCACATCTGTGGTGTGTCAGGCGGGGCTGGGGCGTAGGGGGGATGGCTCTGGGGGGCTCGGAGCAGACGGGAAGCTGGCTTGATGGGGGTTGCCGGGTGTGCCCATCCCCCTCACTTCCTCATTTGAGTGTCTGATTGGAGTTTAGGCCCTATTAGGAGGCTATGTTGAAATTTTCTCTTGTTATCTGTTTTGCTCATCTCTGGTGGCCACCTTCAGTGGGGCCCCGGTCGACTACTCATTAGTCATACTTTTGTCTCCCCTGTTCGTACCCCAAGACCCCCCTCTAACTCGACTTAATCCTCTAAGTCATTACCCCCTACTCACACCCCCAGCCACCTATCCCCCTTGCCCTATCCCCCTTCATTCCTGAGTGGGGCTAAGCCAGGAGTTAGTGGTTGAAACAGATAACTAGGCCCTTGTGCCCCCATTCAGGTTTCTCTGAATGTAAAGGGACTCAATTCCCCAGAGAAGAGGACAATTCTCTGGCAGGATTTGAAAAGGAATAGGGCGAAGGTCATTTTTGTACAGGAGATGCGTTTTAAAAGAGCTGGGGCCCCTCAGCTGAGCGGCAGGCTCTTCCCACATGTGTTCACTGCTGCACGGCATAGACTAAAAAGAAGGGGGTGGTGATTGTGTTTGCAAGGGACGTCCCCTTCACCTTGTGGGAGGCTTGGGGAGATAAGTCTGGGAGGATTGTGATGGCCAAAGGGCTGATCAGCCAAAAAATTTACACCCTGGTCTCTATTTATGCCCCCAACCAAGGACAGATTCAGTTCCTTAAGCACGCCTTGGATAGGATAGAGAGGTTTGCAGAAGGGGAAATCATCCTGGGAGGGGAATTGAACCTGACTATCGAGCCCCTCATGGACTCGTCAGCAGGTATATCAGCGGTATCCCAATTGGCTCTGAGATCACTCAGGAAGAGATTGCACGACATGCAGTGGGTGGGCGCGTAGCGGGTTAAGAATCCCACGGCTAGAGATTATTCTTTTTTTTCAAATGTACATGGGACATACTCCAGGATGGACTATCTCTGGGTCTCGCATAGCTTACTGAGTCAAGTCGCAGGGGAAGGGATATATCCAACCTCCTTCTAAGACCACGCCCAAATCTTCTTAGACCTAGACCTCTTGGGCAGACCACCTCCACTGTTGACTTGGAGGCTGAATGAGTCTCTCCTTCAGGATGCAGTGGTAGTCCAAGACATCAGAGAGGGCATAGAGGCATACGTCAAGGACAACGATAACAGGTAGGTCTCACCATTAATGCTCTGGGAGGCACAAAAGAGTGTGTTGAGGGGTCTTCTGATCAGCCATGCAACACGATTAAAGAGGGAAAGATTGTCCCAATTGGAGAGTCTCACAGAAGGGGTCAAAGACCTGGAGTTGTCCCATTAACAGTCAAAGGCAGAGAGAGTGCTCGGAGAGCTGAACCAGGCTCAGGAAGCTCTCAATGCCCTGCTCAGACAAAATGCAAAGTTTGTAATTAAAAGCGCATGTACTATGAGTATGGGAACAAGAGTAGTGCACTACTTGCAAGGGCTCTTAGACAACAGCATTCCCAAAACTATATAGCCGAAATATTAGATGGGTCCCAATTGAAACAACACATCTCGGAGAAGATAGCGGACACATTCAGGTCATATTATGCTGGCTTGGATAACCTTGCCGGCAGCGCGGACATGTCCGGGGAAAGTGGCGAATACATAGATAGCTCAGGTATGCCTATGATTCTGGAGGAGATTGCGGCATCATTGGAAGACCCGATCAGTGTAGAAGGACTGGCAGAGGCTATTAAGCTCTCACGGTCAGGAAAGGCGCCGGGGCCAGACAGGTATACTGTTAAGTACTACAGAACCTTCATCTAATTACTGGGCCCCGTATGGTAAGAGCCTGGAACACGATCACGGACCCAGAAGCCCCTGGCTCTTCCTCCAACAGGGAGCTGGAGGCCCACATTGCGTTACTACACAAGCCGGGCAAGGACCCGTTGGTTTATAAGAGCTACTATCCTGTCTCACTTCTCAACGCGGACCTGAAGCTATATACCAAAATCCTGGCCAATAGATTGGTGCCAGTAGGTAGTCCACTTGGATCAAACAGGATTAGTGTTGGGCAGGGAGGCTAGGGATAACGTGGTACGGGCTGTCAATGTGATATACAAGGCAAAAGGCCTTCGATAGAGTAAGCTGGTCATTCCTGAGGGAAACTCTCTGGCACATAGTCCTGGGCAGCAACATGAGGAAATTCATTGAAGCACTATATGCTGCCCCGTCCACCAGGGTAAGGGTGAACGACCACCTGTCCAATCTGGTGCTTAGCCGCAATGGCAAACACCAGGGTTGCCCACTGTCACCCCTACTCTTTGCCCTCTCCTTGGAGCCATGCAGGGTCAGGGACAATGTAGATATCCGAGGGCTGGACTCCAGGGGGGGAGCCCACAAGGTGTCCACGTACGCTACCTTCTTTTTTTCATTAGGAACCCCTCTGTCTCCATCCCAATCCTAAGGAGGCTCTCCTTTTTCAAGATTTACTTTGAGAAGTCCGAAGCTCTAAATGTGTCGCTTCCCAGGGACGTGGTCAGGAACGTTCAGCAGTCGTTCCCATTCAAGTGGGCAAAGATCTCAATAGCTTACCTTGGTACACAGCTGCCGAGTCCTTCCTGCTTTCTCCTGGATGGGCAGGGTCAATATCGTTAAAATGTCGGTGTTGCCCTGGCTTTTGCTTCTGTTCCAGGCTCTTCCAATTAGCATCCCAATGCAGTACTTCAGAGATTTTAACAGGGTCCTTATGGGGTTCGTTAGGAAAAAGAGGCAGGTGAGGCTCAAATTGCAAACGCTATGCAGACCCAAACACCTGGGAGGCATGGTGCTGCCATATGTTAAATTATACTGGGCAGCAACGCACCTGTAGAGAGTGTGCGAGTGGCAGAGCTACCAGGGAATGAAGAGATGGGTCCATTTGGAACTCGCCATGGCCCCTGCACCCTTAAATTCTGCCACTTGGAGTAGAGAGACCCTCATGCCAGAAGGTAAAACGCACCCGGCATCCCTGAGCATGTTCCGGGTATACAGGGAGTGAACAGGAATCTCCCCTTGGCCCTCCCCTATGGTACCACTTATAAACAATACTCTTCTACCCGCGAGCAGTTCTAGAGCAGATCTCAGAGAATAGGGTATGATACACCAGCTGAGAAGCGGGGACCTAATAACTTGGAGGGGATGGGCCACCCTTGGAGAGCTGATGGGCCAAATAGGCAAACAATGATTTAGATTCATGGACACTTTTACGCTTCCAGTCGTTTCTGTCCCGGATGGGTTTCAGAAAGGAGGGATCTAGAGAATCCATGGAGTTTGAGAGGATATGTTTTGGGGGCCAACCATGCCCACACTTGATCTTTAAGTGGCACCCCCAGCTTTCTGGAGAGTGTGGGAGGCTCTGAAGGATGTATGTCACAGCGGACCCACACTGTTGGAGGTGCGGTACAGAGTAAGGGACCCTGATCCACATCCTATGGTCATGCCCAAAAGTTCAGGAGTACTGGGGGGAGGTCATACCCATAATCTTGCAGCTCACAGGAGCCCAAATCCAGAAAGACCCGGCCCAGATCTTATTGCATTTAACAGATTATTCAGTGGGGAAGTATAAGAAAACCCTGCTGGTACACCTACTGAATGCGGCCAAGCAGGTGTTACCCAGATACTGGAATCATAAGAAAGCCTCAACAGTGAGGAATTAAGTGGGAGAGGTTCTGAATATCAGAGAAATGGAAGATTTGACACTCTCATTACATGATAGGGACGAATAATTTAGGGCCACGTGGTTACCTTGGTTGCTATATAAGGAGTCTGAGGAGTTTAAGGCATTGGTTGATCTGTAGGCCCCTGAGCGTGTCAGCGCTGCTATGGTCAGGGCAGGCATGGTGGAAGACGAGGCCCAGGAGGGAGGTCATATCCAAGCAATGGCAATAAATGGGGAGCCATGGAAGGGGACCAGATTCTGTGTGTGCAGATTTGCAATGTATGTACGTAAGCTTGCAGATGCAGATTTGGACTTGCAAGGGCCTGTAGAGAATAGATTACTTGACTTTTTTGTGGATCCTGTGTGTTTAAACGAAACGCGGATTGGAAGTAAAATCTGGACAATTGTGAATGCAACTTTGGCATGCAGGTTTTGTTTTAAAACCTGCTGCCCACAGAGATAAATATAGCAGCTTGATGCTCAAGAAAATATTTTAACTCTTTTCAGATTAATAGCATGTGGCTGATTTTTAGTCCATACCTCAATAGTTTTCAATGGTAAACAATGGTCTTTATAATCCTAAATCCTTATCTGAAAGAAAGGAAGCAGAGGGAGACTAGTTGATGAGCAAAGTTCTGCCACTAAAATAAATTTCTGATTTAGATTCTGCCTTTCTTCTTGTCTAAGAGTGAAAAAACACACTAATATACTAAAAACAGGTACGCTTCTAGTTTAAAATTTGCTAAAAGCCTAAGTACAAAATATAAATCCTACATAAAGCATAGAAATAAAAATGCTTGAAACCCATAATATGAAATATAAGGATATATTTTAACTCTAGAAGGTCAAGTGTATTTACTACAACCTGGATTCACCCTGCACACGTTGCAGCCCATGCTGTGTCCAATGGCTATGGCACTCAACAACTGATTTATTAGACTGTAGAGATAGTAAACAAAATGTCCACAACTGTCTGCAACACACACAAGAAAACATAAAATAAAAAAATCAACATTTTTAATCAACACTTTTAATTTCTATTTCTTTAATTTCTATTGTAATCACTTTGAGCAGTTTATTTTCATTCCAATTAGCAAATCAATCTTTGCATTATGAGATGTAAATTAGATTTAAACTAATTATAGCAGATGTAAATGATAAAATGGGTTTAGTTTAGTTTAAAAATTAGATATTTATCCAAAGAATCAGCATCCTTCAAAAGGACCAGAATGATCTTAAACTAAAGTGACCGTTACTGCATACTCTATACAATGGTATTTATGCAAAAACCAAAAGGCAGGTAAAGCTCAGCACATTGTAGTGGAAAAAAAGCCTAAACAGACTTTTGAATTTCCTGATTTGGAAAGCCAATCAATGTGTATTGGAGCAGAAAGCATCGCCATGCTACGTACTTGCCAGATCCCATGACGATCCAATGCAGCATACTGCAGAGCAGTGGCATAGACAATTTGATTGTCATGCGCAAGAGCAGATAAGAGAGAAAAGAAAGATATGCAAGTTGCCAGATGGAGAATCAAGGTTGCCATTTCTACAGATGTATTAATATATATTAATACTCAACTGTTCCAAGATCCAGTTTCTTGTGCTCAAGCATGCCCCTTTTGCCTATTGCACATCCGCTCTGCACACAGTGGATAGAGCTGCATGCTCTTTTTAATGTGGCATCAGCACGAAGCAGAGTCAAACTTGAAGAAATGTGCTGCAGGCAACAAAAGTACAGATATGTTTTCCTGTGTCTTGTTTATTTGTTCCCAATCTTCCTAGTACTGTGTAGTGATTTGTATAAATATTTAAAGCAGTCCTCCTATATAGTTTGCATTCCAAAACTAAACATATTGTCTTCAAAATAGTGCGTGTGTAGTGTATTTCGTTTTTCAATTTTGCCATTGAATAGATTGCCAATGCCATCTTTACCACTACCTCCACCACCTAATAACATCCACTGCATCAGCCTTGCTTGCTTTCACAAAAGAGAATGCATAGTAATTGACAACTAAACCCTTGCCTAAATAGTAATGATTGAAACCTAAAGTTTACTATGAATTTTGGTAATAAAAACATCTGTTATCTCGATTTTTGAACTTGCTCTAACTCGAAATGGCTTCATGACTTCAACAATCTCGCTTCTACATGCTACGAGTGCACATACATGCTCTGATAAAAAGTATCCTGATAGGGGAATATATCCAAGCACGTCAGAATTGCTCCACAAATCAAGACTTTGAATTGGAAGCTAGACTATGGGCACATGGGTACAAGGACTAGCATCAAAGGATAGGGGTGAATCTTTTAAACATAGAAAGAAGACAGATAAGATCCCTTAAATCCCTTTTGGATTGAAATATGGGAATCAACATCAACAAATTTGAAAAGTACTTATGAAATATTGGCCTATACTGCAACAGGATCATGATATAGTGACTTTCCACCCGAGAAAACCACAGATAGTTTTCCGCAAGGGGATATCGATGAAGAAAATCCCTTGGATTGCTGTAAATATAAGGGGACATATAAATGCAATCAGTATTCATATTTGAAACCAGGAAAATCAAGTTCTCTTCCCAACATATGATTGAGGGTAGACACTGTGTCTTGGTTTATCTGCTCATGTCCTGGTGCAGATGTTTCTATGTAGGTAAAACAAGGCATGGTAACACAGAAATTATGAACATATCTATGATATCCAAAATGTGATGGACATGTGATGGGATGGACTCTCATGGTGGATAAACGGAAGGTATGGTGTTTCAAACCATAATCCACAAACATATTCGTGGATGCAATATAGAGGATAATGCAAGCCCCCTAGCTTAAATGAACAGTATTATGTTCCATTTTCAATGTAAGGGTTGCCTTCTCTTTGGGGGAGGGGGAGTGTTTGGAGGAGGGGCTGGGAATTAGGGAAAATGCTTTGTATTTTTTTCTATGTTTCTGTCGTTGGCTTTTTCTTTTACTAGCATATTTGGTACACGATATATAGTATTTATTAATGTATTTATAGATATATATGGCTTGATGCAGAGCCTCCCCGTTCAGCTATCCCATGCGTTTTCCCGTTGGTTTTGGCCTGTGATCGGGTCAGGAAAGGGTGCTACGTTGGTTTTAGTGTGCGTTTATGCGCTCAGGTGTGCGCTCAGCCGCCTTTCCGATTGTCGGCTCGCACAGGGCTGTTTCCCGGGAAAACGGACGCCTCGTTCATTGGTCCGTTTTTGTCAGTGATGCAGAGCCTTGATTTCCGATTGAAATCTCCCTAATAAAACGGGGCCGCCGAGCCTTCACTTACGGGCAGTCTGACCAGCCGTATTTGAGCTCCGTGTCATCATCATGCATTCATCTGTGGGAGCGCATCAAAGGCGCCAGCGGTCTGGTACTTATGAGCATGGCAGAACCCAGGCTGCACCGAACGCCTTTGGACATCGATTGCATGAGTGACGTTGACCTATTCGAGCTCACCCGCCTTAACCGTGTTTCTCTCCATGCCTTGTATAGCGAGCTGCGGCCATGGTTAGCCCCCACCACAAGCAAGGGGCATGCAATTGCAGGTATGACCAAATTGGTTGGCTGCCTTCAATTTCTGGCAAATGGCTCGTTCCAGAGACTGGGTGCCTTCTCCGTGGGGATGTCCCAGTCTACGCTGAGCCGCAGCCTAACCAAGTTTTTGGATGGCATGGCTACCCTGGCACAAAATTATATATTTTTCCCTCAAACAGGTGAATCCTGGAATGTGGTTAAGCTGGGCTTTTATAACATAGCCGACATGCCCAAAGTCATTGGTGCAATTGATTGTACCCATGTCTCATTGGTCCCCCCTGCTGACCAGGAATATCTGTTCCGGTATGTGGTTTGGGTCTGCTTTATTTATCATTATTTTTTGATATTGTTTGGTGACCATTTTTAAGGGTCACACTAATTGTTTTTTTTTGGTGCTGTGTGCAGGAACAGGAAGATGGGACATTCCATCAATGTTCAGGCAGTGGCGGGACCAGATCTGTTTTTTTTTAGTATCTTTGCTGGATTCCCCGGGTCTACGCATGATGCCCATTTATTGAGGAACTCCAGCCTATATGATCGTTTTCAATCTGGCGATCTGTCTGGTGGATGGCTACTGGGTATGTGTATTAAACTTGTAGTTGTTGTCCAGCATGACTGATGTAGGTTTTGCCTTTACAACCCTTTTTTTTGGGGGGGGGGTTTGGGGGATTTTGGAAAATTACAATTAAATGGGTGAAGTTATTGACCCCTATTGCGTCCTGTTCTTGCCCTCTTATGTAAGTACCATCCCACAGACATTTTTAAGGAGTGTCCAGGTTGGATGTACAGGTAGGCTCATTCCAAATGTCTTTTCCTACAACACTACCCCGCTCACCTATTTGTCCCTCTTTAATAATGTTGCTATGCACCCCTAAACTTTTGGAGTTGTTACAAACTTTTATTTTTTTAGTTTTATTTTTGCAGGTGACTCTGGCTATCCTTTGCTCCCATGGCTGCTGACCCCCATCTTCCCAGGCAGAGGAGCGCTATAATACTGCCCATAGGAGGAGTCTCTCGGTGGTTGAACAAGCATTTGGTTTGCTCAAGATGCGTTTTCGCTGTCTAGATCAGACTGGGGGGGGGGGCACTCCAATATAAGCCGGCCAAGGTCATACAAATTGTAATCGCTTGCGGGATCCTACACAACCTGGCCATTTGTAGCAGGGTTACCAGCTATTCTGACCTGCCTGCCGATCATATTTTTCTTGCTGAAGAGCACACCCCTCCTTTCTCAGGCAGCCAAAGTGGCACCGCACAAACCATACGTGGGCAACTTGTTGAGAATGTATTTGCATAGAACACAAATTTATTTTTTTCATTTGTTTTGTTTTTAAAAAAAGGAAACTTACACGTGGGGACAGATATTGTAACAAAACAGATAGGGTTAAATAGCATGGGCCTTGGGATGCCAGTGTGGCGTAATGTATTTTAAGCTGAGCAGAAACTTTTAACACTAATCCAAGTATGAGAAATGCTTTTGTTTAACAGATAGGGTTAAAATAGCGTTCAGGGCTAAATAGCAGAAAGGGTTAAATAGCATGTGCATTGCATGCACAGTGTGCAGCTGTATTTAAACCAAACCAAATATATTAACAGTAACCCAGTAATTATGAAATATGAATCATAGGCAGCACTAGGCACCCTGTCAATGTGACTTGTATGCTGCTGGATTGTTCCGGTTTTAAACCTATCTTTCCCTAGCTCTGTCTACCACTCTAAATCTCCCTAACTATCTGTCTCTCTCTTTACCTATCTGTAACTGTCTCTAGCTATCGTTAACTCTCACCTAACTAAGACTGTCTGTCTCTCCCTGCAGCTAGCTCCGTTCTGTCTGCAATGCAAGTCTGAACTGCGCAAAAGGAAAATGGCCACCGCTTTATATAGCACGGTGACGTCACCGGGCTTCCCGGCTGCTGATACATAGAAATATAGAAACATAGAAGGTTGATGGCAGAAGGAGACCATACGGTCCATCTAGTCTGCCCTTATGTGTATACTGTATGTACTCTTTATCTTAGGATAGATGTGTGCTTATCCCAGGCATGTTTAAATTCAATGACTGTTGATTTTTCAACTACCTCTGCTGGAAGTTTGTTCCAAGCATCTACTACTCTTTCTGTAAAATAATATTTTCTAACATTGCTCCTGATCTTCCCCCCGACTAGCTTCAGGTTGTGCCCCCTTGTTCTATCATTAAGTTTCTTCTTAAAAACACTTCCCTCCTGAACCTTATTCAATCCTTTCACATATTTAAAGGTCTCAATCATGTCCCCCCTCTCCCTTCTTTCCTCCAGACTGTACAAATTAAGTTCTTTAAGTCTCTCCTGATAAGTTTTAAGTTTAAGTCCTTCCACCATTTTCGTTGCCCGCCTTTGGACACGTTCTATTTGAATAATGTCTTTTTGCAGGTAAGGTCTCCAGAACTGCACACAGTATTCTAGCTGTCACAACCTCCCTCTTCCTACTGGTGATGCCTCGAGCTATGCAGCCGACCATCCTGCTTGCTTTTCACACTGCCTGGCTACACTGTCCACTCATCTTGCAGCTATCAGTAATCAGTACCCCTAAATCTCTCTCCTCCGAGGTCCTGACTAACACAGTGCTGCCCATACGGTACTCAGAGCAGGGATAGGCTGCATGTGACTGTCCCATTGTCACTTGCCCCTGGGGACATGTCTGAACATGTCCGTCCACCATCTTAGAATGCCTGTCATTGAGTTTGAGTTTGAAGGAAAACTTCGATTGATCGAATCGCCGGGAAATTCGGATTCGTTCAGAATCTAATTTTTCATGAAATTCGGAACGAATCCGGGTTCGTCCGGATCGATTCGCTCATCCCTAATCATTATCATTCAAAAACTCACTAATAATCTACATTAAAACACATTGCTGCATGCTAATAGATGAGAATAGGGAAACATGCATATCAAAACCCTGAAGATGCACGCGAAAGCGCAATGCTAAGACATCATCTGTATTTAACAAAAAACACTATGGTGCAAGCAAAAAATGCTACACTCAGCGAAAGAGGACTAAGGGGTTATTCATCAAGGGATAGCGCCAGGTAGTGCCTCATAGCAGCAGACAGCATCTGGTGAACGCTGGGCGCTGCACGCAAAACCACATTTATGAAGGTGATTCTGGTGAGCGGCTCGCCATGTAGCTGATGTATTATTACAGGCAGCTCAGCGTATAACACTGGCGCTCTAGCTTCCAGAGCGCCAGGTATTACCTTTCGCTCACTGTCGCTCTCCCATACATTTCAATGGACTTTCCTTTTCTTCTGTTTACATAGGGTTTTTTTTGTGGCTCAAATCATTGTGTCACCTCTCCTGGCCTAGAAAAGATAATTTGTGTCATTTTTGTAAATTTTTATCTTTTTATGCAGAATTGTCATAACCGGTCTGGCACTATAAAGTGTAAATGTCACAGTGTTCAAACAATGTAATTCCATGTGTTTTCAATTTGTTACGGGTGTAAATGTGTTTGGAAACAGACTTTAATCACACAGCGTCTGGCTCTCTATGCTACAGCAAACAGATTTAGAGCGCCAACGCTCTGTGTGTCTGTTGTTTTCTTGAATATGGTGTGAATCGGCGAGTGCCAGACACACTAAGCAGTCGCTACCTCTCACTGGCACTAGTGCAGTACTGTTGTTAGATGTGGTGTAGGCTTGGGCGCTATAGTTCTAAACAATGCCTTGCGTTAAGTATTAATGCTTAAGAGTTAGGAGCCCATTATTGCACTAACTGGAGCACATTTGGGGGGGAGGTTATTAACTTAAATTATTTCATATATATTGAATGCAAAACAGTGCTGTTTGTTGTGAGTAAAAGTACTTTGTAAAGCGCTATGGAAGATGATGGCGCTATATAAATGAACATTAATAATAATAATAATAATAATACTGAAATTGAAATGCGTTAGCTGTGGCGTTCTTCTCTCTTGTAGATGTAGCGCTGTTTGCTCCTGTCTCGGGGCATTCTATAGCGTGCGTATCATGTCTCGGGGCGTTCCATCCCGGGCACCTCGTCTTCCTCCTTATCCTCTTGTCGAGGACCCAGGGGAGGAAGGTGATGAGGCAATTGAAGCCCCGGTGGAGCCTGCTGCTGGAGTGAGGGCAGTATGGAGCTCCTCAGAGTCTGACTCGGCAGAGTCCAATACCACTGGGGTCACTCTCAATTGGTGAGTCCCAGTGGGGAGGAGGAAAGGTACTACACCACACTCCCTGAGGGTTCAGGGAGTGAGAGGGAGGAGGGTGTCCCCTCAGGTTTGAGCTCTGCTGGGACAATTTTGAGCCGTGGAGGCACACCGCCTTCACCTCAGAGCCCTCCCTGGAAAACCAGCAACATCTCATCTCCTGGTGAGTGTCCTTCATTGTTTGGCTTTTGTATAAAATTGTAACATTGTTGTGCGTTAATTATTTTTTTTTATTATCCTTCAATCTTTTTCAGGGCACCATAGAGCCGCCACCTCCTCCACACATGTTGGACTTCCTGGGAGCCGGCATAGCCAAGGTAAGAATTACCGTAAAGTACAAATACTATATGCATCCAGTGTTTTGTACCTATATCATTTTCTAGGTAAATGTGACATGCTATTGTGTTGCAAAGTTCCCATGTGGCCTCTAGGACAGTAGGGTCTCTTCTGGTGTTCGACAAGATCCAACAATTATGTGGCTTGCTCATGTGTTAGCCAAAGTAATTTTGTTTTAGCTAACACATGGCCAAGTGTGTAACAAGAATTATCATGATTTGACTATTCCCTACAGCTAAATTGTATAAATAATCTTACAAGTACAATGTTCATATGTTTGTATCTGTTGTGTTTTTTTATCTACACAGATGTTTCCACGCAGAAAGACCCTGTGGTCGTTCTCCCCACCCCATCTCCCGGAGGCTCCAGCAGCATGGGCCAAGGCCACAGCTGGGATGATGAATAATGTGACAATAAACTAGACATGCATATGTATGTGTCCATGACCATGTACCCATGTTAGTCGCAGTCTAAAGTTTACACTCATTACCCATATTATTTTCAGAATAATCAATCAGAATTGGCTCAAAGCAAGCTAGTTTCCGGGCTATGCTAATGTAACTTGACGCTACCTGATAAAGGCAGCAGTTGGTTATGTGCTGTTTTTCCATTCCTGCTACATTTTTTATTCTGCATTCCCTATTGTTTACATCCTAAACGATATTTATATGAATAGGTCACTCACCATCTATTTAGATTAATTAGCTTCAGGTTTTAATGACAACTATATTAAGTACATTTTTCCTGTGGTCAAGTAGGCCTTATTTGGTTAGGTTATTTGCTTTGTAATGTTAGACTAGGGTGGTTATGTTGAATGGCTACATAGTTTAATTTACTTTGCCCTCACAAATTCAGAAAGGTTGGCCTGTTGTGTATGTTCGTAGGTCTGTTGTGTATGTAGGATCGTAGGTATATACTGTATTTGTAGAGCTGTGGTACTTAATGGTGTTTTCTTTTCCACAGCTTGCATTAAGGAGCATCACAGGCTGTGGAAATATGTGAGGAAATCTTGCAATATGCTGCTGGAGATGAGAAATGAAAGAGAGGGTGGGGGGAACTAATTTATCCGCTGTGCTGAATTAAATTTTTTTATTATGTAAAAATAAATAATTGTTCTAGATTTCTACATACATTCTTGTTTTGTTTTTTACACCTGGGTTACAAAAAAACAATGAAAAAACTATGGAAAAAACAACATATAAAAAAAAAAATGAAAATAAAAAAACAAGAAAAGAAATATGAGAAAAAAAAGTAGAAAAAAAACAATGAAAAACACAAAAAAAACTTAAATAAATGCAAAAAACACTCAGGACACATCAAACCTATTTTTTTTATTGTGGGTGGATATAACACTGCTGCAGATAAATTTAAATACAATGGTGGTGTTAGAGCAGCATTGGAATGCTCAGGCGCTGCAATGAATGAGGGTGAGCGCCTCTACAGTGCCTCTACAGCGACTCACACACATCACATATATCATTGTTAAACTGATTAATACAGTGTCCTGTTAGCGACTTGAGCACTCACACCTGCAGGATCCTTCAATGTGAAATGTGATGCATTTAAAAGCCGCATTCAATAAAACACTTAAAAGTAAAAAAGGTACAACTAAAAAATAAAAAAGTTGGGGTATTCATTGTTTAGAATAAAATTGTATCTAACTGAAAATGCCAAAACAATATCAAAAAGCCTATAGTTGGTTGGATAAAAATTTTATCTAACCAAAAATACCAAAAAATATAAAAAATAAACTCGCAGGCAGTTTAAATAAGTAAGGATTTAACAGGTAAGTGGGATGCATTTAAAAGCAGCATTTAGTAAAACACTTAAAACTGAAAAAAACACAATTAAGAATAGAAAAGTCAGCCTATTATTGGTTACATAAAAAATTTTATCTAACCAAAAATGTCAAAAAATTACTCAAAAATATAAAAAAAGAAACAGGCATACACTTACCTGCAGCAAGAACCAAGTAATTCATGAATTTAAAAACTCTTTATTTTTTATTGATTTATTCATGTATTTTTTGCTTTCTGTGATAATTCAGAGTACTTTCCCTAGCCCATTTTGTGCAGGACAATCCTTCTGGTGTTCGCCCTCGATTTGCAGCCCTCTAGCCCTTGCTACCCCCATTTTCAGCCATTTTTGGTCCCCAAATTTGGGTCCCCATTGACTTCAATGGGGCTCGGGTTTGGGTGAACCGAACCAAACTTTAGCAGCAAGTTCGGCCGAACGTCAGCGGGTTTGCCCATCCCTTCTGATGACATGTGCATTGCAGACTGTAATTTATATTTTAATATTTTTATTGTATTATTTTTTAAAGCACAATAGAACATTTATATGAAGTGTTACATTTCTTGATATATGAGGATAAATAAAAATGAAGCAATAAGCAGTTACTGTCATTGTAACTTTTTCCGAGCATCAGTCAGTCATGGCAAATAAATTTGTCTCCATTTTCATTGCTTAGCAGTTATAAAAATACAAATTAGTTGAAAGAAAAGGGAAAAAAGAAAAAGACGAACAAATACATAAATAAAAGGGGGAAGAGAGGTAGGAAAGTCTGAGGGGGGGGCAGCCCCTCTACTGCAGCATATTGTCTATGGTTTAATTGCGTTCCCATACTTTGAGACATTTTTTGTTGGTTTCATTCATTATGCTCGTCAACGCTTTATTGACCAAAAATCTTCTGTTCAGTAAATCATGTACTGCATTGCTTAGCTGGCAAAAAGGTACTGTTAGCAGTGTCAGGCGAACTTGTGCAAGAGAGCAACAAAAGTTAAGTTTGGGTACTGAACTTTACCCGAACCTGAACTTTGGGGCTGAAAAATGGCAGGGAGCCCCCCTGTGCTACCTCAACAATGCCTAACCCGCGGACAATCCCCCTGCTGTTCCCCTCTATTTGCAACCCTCTAACCCTCTACCCACCCCCTTTTTCCCTCCATTCTGGTCCCTCAAATTGGCTCCCCATTGACTTCAATGGGGCTCAGGTTTGGGCGAAACGAACCAAACATCCGTTCGGCTGAACTCAGCAAACCCGAACTTCCTGTCTCACCCGCCGGCCTCTGGAAATAGAATAGGAACTAGCTTGTAAGGAGGCCATGGTGAAAGGGCAGGTGAGGAGGTGGGGTGGATGGGTCAGCAGGAAGCGGCTATTAAATCTACCTGAGCGATCCATCCATCGGCGGTTAGTTGTTAGCCGCTGTCAAAATGTCCCAGACCAGGGCTTCAGAAAAATAAGTTCGGACACTTTACATTGTAAGGGCTGCTGCAAGTGTCCTCATTCATGGGGGTGGCCATTTTGCTGAAGTCCCTGCCGGGGTCCCTGGCAGGTGAGGGAAGGTTGGGGTACAGGGGGGGCCCCTGTCATTTTTCAATCGCAAAGTTCGGGGTTCAGGTTCAGTAGCCAAACCATACTTTTGTTCAAAGTTCGGCCGAACTTGCACCAGTTCGCCCAAGACTACTAATGACCTTTGTTTTTCTGCTAGCTAAGCAATGCAGTACATGATTTACTGGCCCATTTCTACCAACCAGCTCCTGGATGCATTTTCTCAGGGTGAAATAAAGGATTATTTAATATATTCAGTAGGGGAAAATGTAGAGGTATCAGACCTCCCATATATTTATTATTGTTCCATACTTTAAGTGACAGTTAGAGAAATGGACAATGAATGTTATGTCTCGTTTGAGGGAGAGCACAGATTGTGCCATCAGAGGATACTGGTGCAAATTATGAGATAGCTAAATGAACCCATAAAGGCATTTCTACCATCACGTTCGCACCCTTTGAAGTGGCATGGTAGCCACTTGCGCAGGTGCCGTCTAACTCTGCATCTCCCCCATTTGTGGATGCTTTGGTAATTGCCCTCTGGAAATTGCACTTGCACTTTTTACTATTGATTGCTGCTCATGTTTTGATTGCTGCTTACAATTGTTTATTTGGGGTTTGTTCTGTCCATATATATGGGTTTTTCTTGTGTATATAGAATGCATTTATGAATTTATTTGTACAAAGTTGATTATTAGTGTAGTGGTTATTAATGTATTATATATATTGTGTCTTTCACTTGGTCACTTAATATGGCTCATTGCAAGCCTTTTTTGGCATTGGTCATTTCTTAACTAGATATATATATATATATATATATATATATATATATATATATATATTCCCTATGCTATTTTTTAATATAATCTTTTGATTATGGTTGCACTTTACTGCTATAGGGTTTTTTGTTCCCAAATATTTTTAGATTTGGGGCAGAATAGGACTGTATTTGAACATATATATATATATACTGTGTAGGTCCCTTTATTGGACCAATTCGCATACTATAGGGAGTTTGCAGTTGTTTTATTTTGTCTTGTGTCTCATGTTGTGTGCAATAAAAATCACGTTCAATGCTGTTAACTGGGGAAAGCTGAGCTACCTAAAAGTACCTCTATATTTAACAACTCACCGTCCCTTTTTGACTTATGTAATATTGATCTAGCGACTCGATAATGTCTAGGTATATGAACTGGTAAAATTCCAAAAGAATAAAGCAGTTTTGGAAGAAATGTCAGTTTGGCCACATTTATTCTTCAAATCCAGGCTAAATCATTTCATGTCCAAGGTTCTAGGAGGTTCCCTAGTATTTTAAATATGGGCACATAGTTTTCTGCAAATAGGGAGTCATAAGAAGAGGTTACTTTGATCACCAGATACTGCAAGGCTTACAGAGTCCATCTAAAGCGGAAATTTTGTTTCACTGCTGCACAGCTACTCTGTCCCTTGGTGCTTTCAGTGTGAGTGAGCCTGGTATTGCAGTTGTCTCTGACTACAGCAGAGCATGCTCAAATCAACTCATAAAGCTGCTCCATGACATGCCCTTCCCAGCTCAGCTATGACTGAGGAAATTGAGGAAAATAAAGCAGAATTGCTGTGGATTTTGAGATGTTTTGACATAGCTTACTTGACACTGTTCTCAATGAGGATAATGTGGTAGAAGGTTGGTGTGTGCTTTAAAATTCTGATTTTGTCTCATAAGTATTGATAACAGTTCCGTGAACACCACAAAAATAATTGGGTAAAGGGGTCACTCCTGTCATGTTTACCTGGAAATCGGGCAGGGATAGGATAAGAATCCTGCATCTTGAACTTATGCAGATGAGTACAGTAACTATATAAAGAGAAAACTCACTGTATATCCAGTGACAACAAAACACAGGAATGCCTCTTTTTTAGTTAATAGTTAATACTATGGAAGATTCTGTGTGTGATTTCTAGTGCTTGCAGAGAAGTAAACAAAATCCACCTTGTCTTTGCTTATTAAGGTACTTAAACAAGTGTTAATTCTTGTGACCAATATTTTACCCAAATGTTTAACATCATGGTTCAGAAGAGATATGGGGCAAATATGTTGAACTTGTTACAAGTACTGCACTTTAAATAGCCACTGTATGTAAAACATAAAATACTCAGCTCAGCCCCCTGCAGTGGACCTATCCAGATAGTACCCCTCCTAATGATCTTGCTCCATTCTTCCTCCATTCATCCCATGCTGTCAGGGCAGGTGCTGCACACTTCATTCATTATGGCTCAGATCAGGATGGCATACGTATTTAAGAACTAGTCCTTTACAGGTCTGCTGTAGGAGGTGCTGAATTGAGTGTCCTACAAATGCCCATTTAAAAAAGCCTACACCCAAAATGGAAAATTTGCCCATTTAAGGTCAAGAATGGTCAAGCTAGAAGGCTTGATGGTGGCCTTGAAATATAAATTAAACAGGACATTTTAGGTTTTAAGTAAATGGTCTCAGACTGCTGGCCTGATTGGAAAGGGGCTACCTGGGCATGCTGGGAGCTTGCTATATACTGTAATACGTGAAACAAGGAGCTATTGATGTTTTTATGTTCATGCTGTACAAAGAGTTAACTGCTGTTGGCTTTTATATGATTTTCGCACTCTCGCTATCTATCTCCCTATAAATAAATGCTGCAAGAATCAGAACACCAACTTTTTCATTTCTTTTTCTTTCTATAATCTATATTTTCCTGGATGTTTTTCAGCATCCTTTGCTAGCGCTATCGACCTGAGTACTTTTTGAAATGACTCATACAATTGTATTTCTGTATTTCTTGGCTTCAAAGACCGCCTGATGTTCAGTGCTGGTCCAGCCTCAGCAGCAGAGAGAGACTAACAAACAGCCCTTGACTTCAATGTATCGCTTTCATCTCCCTTCTCCTTTATTCTGTTTATTCTGTGGACGAGATGCCACAGATCATAAAATAAATACGCTGTAATATGTGTGTGTCTTGGAGCGAGTCTTTTTTTTCAGTGCAATTTAATGACTGGGATATATAAGGCGCACACTTCTTTTAAACACTAGCAATAAAATCATACTGTTGTAAAAAGTAAACATCTTAGTTTGATGGGATTTTATGAGTGAAAAAATAATAAAGCGAGTAGCTTTGGGATTAAGATAGAGGCTGCTCTAATATGAATAAAGAAAGAGAGATGGTCGCCAATGTTAATAAAAAGAAATTATACAGAATTCTAGTTTATGACTTCAGCCCTTGAAGAAATCTGAGTTAAAGGATGAGAGTTATTTCTCTGTCTGTGATTTTTAGCCACTCTTTGAGAGAGGGAAAAATACAAGAAGCCCTATTAAATATGTTCTACTCAAACTGTGCTCTCCTCCTTTTACAGTAGTTGTATGTAAGTTTCATTACATGTTCTTTATTTGTAGGCTGATAAACTTCCACTGACTTTTTTTTAGATTTCCATCTGATGGTGTTTGATAGAGTTCCTTAAGTCTGCCAATACAGGTCAAAATCCCCCCCCCCCCCCCCCCAAAAAAAAAATGCTAGTGGCATGGCATTTCTTTTCTGTTAAAGTCACATTTTCCTTATTAAAATACATACAAAGTAATATACAAGCAAGCATGCTCATACAGAATCTGTTTGCGCTGACCATCACCAGAATACTGTATATGTAAATGTAAATATACATCTTGTAAGAAATCTTCTGGCTCACCTCAAACCGATTCTTTCAGTATTCATTTCATAGTTACAAGTACAATGTTTTAGGGTCACCAAAGGCTATAGATGAGCAAACTTTCAGAAATTTGCTTCACCTCAGATTTGGACTTCGGCTCTACTTGGATTTGTTTCCCCTGTTGCTGACTCGGAACTGAACTCTGATTCCCTCTGATCCCCTAACCATTTATCTCCCAGTCAGATTCTCACTAAGCTCTCTTAACCCCTTGCTTACTCACAGGAGGAATCGTTGGATTCCCATACACCTAATCCAGTCAACTGGTCTTGATCTCTGACCATGGCCTTCCTGCTACTCGTGGCTGGGTTATCCTGTTCCCACCCTTAGAGGAATACCGACCCGAGCCAAGAAATTAGTGCTACCTCCACATTAAGAACTTCACCAGGTACGTGACAGTACCAGGTAGCCACCAGTACTGAAGGAGGTGCCTCGATGCCTTAGTCCAGCAAGTCTCTAACCTCAGGCCATGGGTGAACAATGAGAAGGATTGGTTCAATTGAGACTGAGTGCAGACAGCTTCTCCTCTGTCCTCGACCCCTGCTGCTCCACCGACGATCTCTTCCCCTGGAGCCTGTTACCTTTGCCTGACCATTTCACAGATGATATGTAACGCTTTAAGTATTTTCATTTGGTTTGCAAGATTCACCGTGCAATTTTGAACCTTCCGTGACGTGACTGTTAAAGTGGGATTCGTTATCGCCCATCCCCTCTTTCTCTAGTCATTTTAGCACTATCTTGGCTGAGGGCATATAACCCTCTTGTGAACTGGCATAAGGGTCAGATCTCATTTTCCTTTTCCTATTGTCTGGCTCACTGCCCCCCTCTGTAAACCCCACCTTTCTATGTACAGAATCTTCACTGGGTGAGAAGAGGAGGCGGTTCCGGAGTAATATCATGAATTCCTGGATGTCTTTAACAAGAAAGGGGCTGATAAATTACCCCCTCATCATCCGTATGATTGCACAATTGACCTACTCCCCTCTCCAGCATCTAAGCCATGCTGTTGCCTGGATTCAACTGACATAGCTGACAATGCACAGTAACAGGAAACCCAGCAGAACTTCCTGTTTGTAGGTGGCCTGAACATGCATTAGCTACCATTTTGTTTTTAAAAATTACCACAAAAGGGGTTAGAAAAAGGTAAATTAAGTTTAATGTGCAGCAATCTAAATTGCCCTGGGGAGGGATGTATATGAACACTGTTTGTTGCGTTGGTCTGGTTTAAGTCATTTTTGACATTTGGTCCACTTTAATCAATACAATTCATTGATCTATAACTCTACAATGAAACATAGGCCTTATTTATGAAGGAATAGTGACAGGTAGTGACTGGTGAGCGGCTGGTAATGACGGGTCCCGCCACGAGAACGCCGGCTCCCCACCACAATCACACATTTATCAAGCCAATCCTGCTTAGTGACTGAAATAGCGCCAGATAGCCACTCAGTCATCATTATTCCAGCCTCAGCCCACAGCGCCAGCGTCCGACCTTGAGCAGCGACAGGTATGACCTCTCGCTACCTGTCTCCAATGCATTTCAATGGAACAATCTTTAAATATTCATAATTAATTGTTATTAAATGTTTTTTTTTTTTTTTTTTAAATGTGAAAAATTCTGTGACTTCTGCCATTTTAGATAATTTTTTTAAGGTAAAAAAAATAATAAAAAAAATTGTACAGAATTGATATTACAGGTCTGATATTAATGTATTCATATTACAAAATTATTTAAAAAACTTGTTTTTTTTTGGTTTCCAAAAATATGGTTGTTTGGGGGTTAAAAAACTACTTTTAACCCATCGCCGCCAGCGCTCTGGGGTTTAAACATGCATTTTACAGCTCGAGAATTTTTTGAGCGTGATTTGTTAATGAATATGGTGGGAGCCGGTCGCTATGGCCAGTCGCTATCATGCGCTCCCATACAGCGCGGAACCTGTCAAATAGCGACTCCTCACCCAATATTCAACATTACGGCAAACCGACTGAGTCGCTATCAACTACCGAACAACGGCCAAGCACAGCGACTACTAGCGGGCGCTCTGAAAATGCCGCTACAGTCGCTCAACTGTCGCTACCTGCCGCTATTAATGAATCAGCCTCATAGAAACATAGAAGGTTGACGGCAGAAGGAGACCATATGGTCCATCTAGTCTGCCCTTACGTTTATACTGTATGTCCTTCTTATCTTAGGATAGATGTATGATTATCCCAGGCATGTTTAAATTCACTGACAGTCGATTTTTCAACCACCTCTGCTGGAAGTTTGTCCCAAGCCTTTACTATTCTTTCTGTAAAAATGTATTTGCTAACATTGCTCTTGATCTTCCCTCCGACTAGCTTCAGGTTTTGCCCCCTTGTTCTATCATTAAGTTTTTTAAAGTTTCTTCTTAAAATGCACTTACAATGCACTTACAACTATGCTTAGTATTTACTTCCCGTGACCCAACCTCTTGTCGACATCTCCTCCTCCTTAGATCCTAAGAAACAATTGTTTGTATTTTCAATATTGTACAGTTGTGCAGCAGCATAAATATGATGGCGCCCTGTAGTTAAACAATAATTGTAATAAAGCTTTTTTCTCAGTAGTCAAAGAGTACTTGTGTGCTTTACAAACATACACAGGAATGCATAGTCTTGTTCACTGATGTGCAATGCTAAGAGCCTCAATCCCCTACTTTCCATGTCCAAGCCAAATACTAGCCAGAACCCTTGTGATCTTAATCTAGACACCTTTCCCTTCCTGTGTTAATACATACTTTCTTCCCACATTCAATATCTTACTATATATATATATTTATATATATATATATATATATATATATATATATATATATATATATGGGTTATTTAAGAAAGGATAGTGCCAGGTTGTGCTTGGAAGTGGCAGGCAGTGTCTGGTGAACGCTAGGCGCTGTAGGGAAAACCACATTTAAGAAAGCTAATTTGGTGAGCGCCTTTAACAGCGCCATGTAGCGTCACATGTATAACTAGAGGTCGCTCAGCTGTATAGCGCCGGTACTCTAGGTTCAAGAGCGCCACGTATTACCTTTCACTCAGTGTCACACTCCCATACATTTCAATGGGCTTTCATTTGGTTGTATTTAAATAGCGTGTTTGTCAGTTTACATTTTTTTGCTCAAATCATTGAGCAACAAACACTTTTATAATTTTTTTGACTTTTTATATCTTTGCAGGATTGTATTTACAGGTCTGGCACTAAAGTGTAATTGACCCATTGTCAAAACAATGTCATTCCATGTGTTTTCGCTTTGTTACAGGTGTATATGTGTTCGATAAACAGACTTTAAAGTGGACCAACCCCCAGGATTTTAACTATCCTGGGTTTTGGTCCACTTCCCAGCACCCCAAATGGGCCCGATTCAATTCACCTCACCTCGCTCCTACGGCGCATGCGTGGCCACTCGTTCAATCAGCGAGCTCGGAGCCACTGAGGTATGTGCGTCAAAGGCGCGTCAAACTTTAGCGGCTCCGAGCACGCTGGCGGCCGCATCTCGCACTTCCCTCTAACAGGGAGCGCGGCCGCGCCGGCCATTCACGCACCCTACTAGAGAGAAGCGGGAGATGCGGCGTTGGACCAGGATTCAGGTAAGTGGGGGGTTTCACACAGCGGGGCATCCTGATTTTGGATGCCCCGCGGGGAGTGATTGGATCGGCCCGGGAATTTTATAGATTCCCAGGCCAATCGGGCTGGTTGTTGGTCCACTTTAATCACACAGCGTCTGGCACTCTATGCTACAGCACCCAGCTTTAGAGCGCCGACGCTGTGTGTGTAGTTTTTTGTTAAATATGGTGTGGAGCTCCGAATGCTGGACGCACTGAGCTGGCGCTACCTCTCGCTTGCTACAACGTTGTGCTGTTGTTAGAGCGCCCAACATATATCATATTCATCAATGCGGGCCAGGTTACTATGCTAGGTTACAGTGCCCGATACCCGCTTACAGCGTCTACTAGCGGTCGCTCTACGCACTGCTATACACTCATCTGGCAATACATGGCGCTAGTAGTGAATCAGCCTCCATATGTTGCTATGCAATTTTTGCCACATTGGTTTTCTGGCTGCTTTGGATGGCCCCAAGACGTAAAGTGATGATTTGAATGGCTTCACCCACTGCAAGTGCCCCAGTATGGTTCTGGGAACGCAATGACCTCTTTAGCCTTTGGCTTGGGTTTGGTGCTTTGCCTGGGGTGTCAGCAGTTTTAAATTAAAACATAAAAAGTATTAAATTAATCCTGCATGTCTTTTACAATGATAAAAAAAAAACATGCTGACAGTTGATAACCTGGCTTTTTTGGGTAAAAGAAACATAGGGAATGTGCTGGGAATTTTCAATACCTGCTCCGGGCAGCTGTAAATAATTTATTCAAAATAGTAGTGAACACTAGAGTCAAAACATTGCTGAATCACACACATTTCTTACAATTGTAAATTTCAGTTTTTTATACTTTAGATTTATTTTTTTCACTATTTAAGAGAAGACAAGTGAAAAAAAAATGTGTAGAAAATGAGGCATGTTTTTTTTCATTGTTCAATCACAAATATTTGAAAAAGCTCAAAATGAAGCATTTTTTTTTCGCATAAATCAGACTAATTTCTTTTTACAAACTTTGCTGATTTGAGCCCCTAGTCCGTAACACGAAACTGCCCTGCTACTGGCTGTACCCATTAATCACAAACAACACTCAACTTCCTTTTAATGGCAGTTTTGTTCATATTCATTATCTTCCACATAAAGATATGCTGCAGAAGTCATTATTTGTGTCCTACTTGCACACAAGCTGTGACATATTATGGTTGTCTTTTTTATACTGCCTAGCAGAGCTAAGCATCTTCTTTATTTAGCTAGAAGACAATCTGTGCCGTCAAGCATAGATAATCGATAGTTCATGTTCCTACAGCATAGAGTAATACCAATCATGGCGAAAGATCAGAACAAGGAGCTGGAAAGTAAGAAATAAAGATCATGTGATGAATGCCTGTCACTGAAGAAAAGCAACTAATAAAGTATCCATGTAAAGCAAGAAGATACACTAGAGACATTCATATATCTTGAGGTTGTGTCAGATATCAGAATAATTAACGTCTCCTCCAAAATCACCATTAACAACTTTAAGTCCCCATTCCAGATGCCTCAAATTCACTCCCTAGCCACCTACTGCCATCTATAAAAAATATTTCCTGAATCCATCTCTTTGTCTCAACTGACACCATTAAAATATTATTTCATGTCCTTATCATATCTTGAGTGGACTAATGCAACACCCTACTTTGTGCTTTACTAACAGATGTGCACAGGGCTCGCTTTTCTTATTGTGTCCTGAATTGTAAACACTCACTTTAAAGAACTGTGCTTGTAATAGCCTATGTACTATATGTTTTATTTTGTCCTCCACTCGATTAAAGCTTGCATGTACTGTCAGCACCAGATAAAATCCAAACATTCATTTGTATCATATTAAAATCAGACTTCACAGGAACAATCCAAAAACATGTCCAAACAATTCATGTTTTACTCTGACTCAATATCCTTGTACAACAGTACAGATGAAGATGGCACTGAATAAATAAACAATTCTAATACATTTACCATGATCTTCAGTGAGATCATTCTGACATACATTCAGCACCCCACTGTGATTTAGGAAGGCAGGACTCAGCAGGGGAGTGTGTGTCTGGAGTCCGAATAAAGAGGAGAGAGGAACAATTTGACAATCCTTTGCTGTTCAGAATAATCTTAATTTTTAATCTTGCTACAATGCTTTTTAATTTAAAGAGGTATAAAAGCGTATACATACAGATGTAGCAATCATTAACCGACACATCACAGCTCAGCCCATTGTGTGGCCAACTGTGCATACCTTGTGGGATCGCCAGAGAGATACGTTTTTATGGTGACATGCTAGTGAACAGTACAGCCTGAACCATAGCAGAGGGAGCAATAAAAGAAGAGATGAAGCAGGCAGGACTGTGATTGATCAATTCTGGATTTGAAGTGGGGGCAGGTTAATATCGCTTTCTTCATTTTTGACTACAGTTATGCTTTAAAAATGAAAGGAATACTTTTGTTTTTTGCAAAAGATTAATGATTCTATTAGTTGATAAACAAAGCCTTGATTTCAGTTAAGGCAGATGTCCTATTTGACCATTGTCCTATAAGATGCTTGTTATCCTTGCTAAATGATGTCTATGATTGCAAGTTTCTGTACCACCTTCTTTTCCAAATCGCCATATGAATGAACAGGCTATTGCTGAATATTTGATGGTGACATACAGCTCACTGCCAGCTGGAGGGGCCCCTAGATTCCTCTAATGCTAAGTTTTAAACTGGATTAACATAATATTTAGTTGTATTAGATTAGTGTTACTGAGATTCTGTTCATTTTCTCTTTAAGTAGCGATGCCAGCAATTTCTTTCTGTTGACAATCATTTACTGGGAACATTCAATTTAAAATGTTATGCTGTACATAAATATGTGAGATAAACAAGCCGTACTTAACAGCAAGCCAAAGTTACAGAGCTAGAGTGAACACTGAAATATATAGGCTTGGTGCCGAACAATTGAAGCCTATCTGTAATAAAAAAAATCTTTGCTATACTATACAAAAGCTTTACTCACCTTATGATTCAGTGATGAGTTGATTACATAAGAAAGCTAATTTTTCTGTCATTGGCCATTATTTCTGCAGCACATGATCCCCTGCCATCTCTCTAGCTCTCTCCTGCTCTCATTTGTAATTAGTAGGTTAACTCGTTGATTAGAGAAAGAGGAGTCGACCCAAACTGGCCACAGTAAATGTACTTGAAGTCCATGTCACACACTTAATCTCCAATCATTTGTAAATACCATATGTATACCAAGTGGTGGCTGTGCTGGGAAAGGTATGTTATGGCACAGCTTTGAGTTATGTGGTCAGATGGCTGTGGAACCACTATGGCTTGCTGCTCTCACTTGAGCTAAAAGCAATAAGCGACAGTGGGTGTTGGACCATTTTTTGTATGGTCCTTAAGGAATGAATTTGAAAGAAGGGAAAACTTTGGAGACCTGCTATGGCTTCTACCCAGAGCTGCAGAAAACAGAAGAGAGGCACATGGGGCAGACATGAGGTGAGCCACCTGCTGTCTTATCATTGCTTTTGGGCTTATAGTTACTTTGTATTTGTGCAGTGTGGTTTGCTCTTGAAAACTGCTGATAAAAGAAGAAACAGCTATTGTGGCAGAGGTGATAATAGATGTGGTGATATAACAAATTATTCTGGTTATCACCATTTCCACAGATGAATTTCTTTATTTGGTTTGTTTGTCTTTTTGATGAGCAAAATTACATGTTCTCCTTTAAAAAATAACTATATTGTGTCCCATTTTAGTGATCTAAATTGTCTGTAAGAAATAGGGGCTGTAGTATAGTCAGATAAGCGTGGTTTGAGTTGCATTTTTGAATATAAATACCCTTTGTCCAAGTGCACTTTCACTGCCATTAAAATTGACCTTCAATCCCCACTTCCTCTGGGCACAAATGAACAGCTACCATAAAAATGCAGGCTCAGTCAGAAAGTACTACTGGCCAGTGGTGAAACAGTTACAGTGTGAAAGTACATGTTACAACCATAGAAGCACTGAGGGGTATGTATTTTGCCTGAATTTAAGGCTTCCTAGGAAGATTCAGGCAGAAAGACATTCAAAGCCAGGATGCCTGGGGCATGAGGGACAAAATCTTTCCTTAGATCTTTTTACTTCAGTTAATGTAATTGTAATGTAATTTTTAATTTTTTCTCAATTCATGTTTTTTCATATGCAATCATGTTGAATGCCTTTAAAGGGAACCTCCAGTTAAAATATTAAAGTATAGTAAATTGCTCTCCTAAAGCCCCACTCTGAAATCAATGACGTAAGCTTTTTAAGAGCGCTAACCCCATGCAGATATCGTGGAAGCAGGAATCTTCTGTGCCCTTAAACTGAGGGCAACTAGATACCTCTTAGATACTGTGCTCTGTTTCTGAGGCATATATCTATCTCAGTTTGCTGTAAATTGTAAAAGTTAAGCCCTTTCAGTTTATGCCACTGACCATCAGAGGGGTAGTTTAGGGGAGCAATTTGCTAAACTTTATTTTCTTGATGCTTTAAACCAGGGATACTCAACCACTTCTTGTAAAGGTCAGTTTAAAGGCATCCGGTGAGAGGTGAAGATCCAGACGGAGGGCTGTCGCAGGGAGATGGATAGTTTTTTTTGACCCCACAAAGCCTGCAGCTCTGGCCCACAGCACACTGCTTACGCAGCCTGCACAGAATGCAAGAGTGGCCCTTGCATTCTGTGCAGGCCGTGTACAGTGGTGAACTCAGGTCCAAAATGTTACTGACAATAAGGATAGAGGGATGAATGGGAGAAAAGCTGTAAGGAAGAGGGATGGATAGACAGAACGGGAAGGACAGGGAGGGATGGAGAGAGCTGGGGGAAGGATGGATGGGCAGAAATAGAAGGACAGGAATGAATGGGCAGAGCTGGGGGGATGTAGATGTTCAGAGCTAGAAAAAAGAGCAATGGAATGGAAAAGCTTGGAGGCCAGGGATTGGATAGGCAAAACTGGGAGGATAGAAATGGATGAGGTGGAGAGACTGTGCTGGATGGGGCAGAGAGACTGGGCTGGATGGAGCAGAGCTGAGGGGACAGGAATGGATGGGGCAAAGCTGAGGGGACATTTGTGAATGGCCGGCACGGGTGCGCTCCCTGTTAGAGGGAAACTTTGGAGACCTGCTATGGCTTCTACCCAGAGCTGCAGAAAACAGAAGAGAGGCACATGGGGCAGACATGAGGTGAGCCACCTGCTGTCTTATCATTGCTTTTGGGCTTATAGTTACTTTGTATTTGTGCAGTGTGGTTTGCTCTTGAAAACTGCTGATAAAAGAAGAAACAGCTATTGTGGCAGAGGTGATAATAGATGTGGTGATATAACAAATTATTCTGGTTATCACCATTTCCACAGATGAATTTCTTTATTTGGTTTGTTTGTCTTTTTGATGAGCAAAATTACATGTTCTCCTTTAAAAAATAACTATATTGTGTCCCATTTTAGTGATCTAAATTGTCTGTAAGAAATAGGGGCTGTAGTATAGTCAGATAAGCGTGGTTTGAGTTGCATTTTTGAATATAAATACCCTTTGTCCAAGTGCACTTTCACTGCCATTAAAATTGACCTTCAATCCCCACTTCCTCTGGGCACAAATGAACAGCTACCATAAAAATGCAGGCTCAGTCAGAAAGTACTACTGGCCAGTGTTGAAACAGTTACAGTGTGAAAGTACATGTTACAACCATAGAAGCACTGAGGGGTATGTATTTTGCCTGAATTTAAGGCTTCCTAGGAAGATTCAGGCAGAAAGACATTCAAAGCCAGGATGCCTGGGGCATGAGGGACAAAATCTTTCCTTAGATCTTTTTACTTCAGTTAATGTAATTGTAATGTAATTTTTAATTTTTTCTCAATTCATGTTTTTTCATATGCAATCATGTTGAATGCCTTTAAAGGGAACCTCCAGTTAAAGTATAGTAAATTGCTCTCCTAAAGCCCCACTCTGAAATCAATGACGTAAGCTTTTTAAGAGCGCTAACCCCATGCAGATATCGTGGAAGCAGGAATCTTCTGTGCCCTTAAACTGAGGGCAACTAGATACCTCTTAGATACTGTGCTCTGTTTCTGAGGCATATATCTATCTCAGTTTGCTGTAAATTGTAAAAGTTAAGCCCTTTCAGTTTATGCCACTGACCATCAGAGGGGTAGTTTAGGGGAGCAATTTGCTAAACTTTATTTTCTTGATGCTTTAAACCAGGGATACTCAACCACTTCTTGTAAAGGTCAGTTTAAAGGCATCCGGTGAGAGGTGAAGATCCAGACGGAGGGCTGTCGCAGGGAGATGGATAGTTTTTTTTGACCCCACAAAGCCTGCAGCTCTGGCCCACAGCACACTGCTTACGCAGCCTGCACAGAATGCAAGAGTGGCCTGTGCATTCTGTGCAGGCCGTGTACAGTGGTGAACTCAGGTCCAAAATGTTACTGACAATAAGGATAGAGGGATGAATGGGAGAAAAGCTGTAAGGAAGAGGGATGGATAGACAGAACGGGAAGGACAGGGAGGGATGGAGAGAGCTGGGGGAAGGATGGATGGGCAGAAATAGAAGGACAGGAATGAATGGGCAGAGCTGGGGGGATGTAGATGTTCAGAGCTAGAAAAAAAGAGCAATGGAATGGAAAAGCTTGGAGGCCAGGGATTGGATAGGCAAAACTGGGAGGATAGAAATGGATGAGGTGGAGAGACTGTGCTGGATGTGGCAGAGAGACTGGGCTGGATGGAGCAGAGCTGAGGGGACAGGAATGGATGGGGCAAAGCTGAGGGGACATTTGTGAATGGCCGGCACGGTGCGCTCCCTGTTAGAGGGAAGCACGAGATGTGGCCGCCAGTGTGGTAGGAGCCGCTGAGATAAGACGTTGCTTTGACGCGCATACCTCAGCGGCTCCGAGCGCACTGATTGGATGAGCGGCCACGCATGCGCCGTAGGTGCGGGGTGAGGTGAGTTGAATCGGGCGATCTGGGGGGTTTCACATAGGGGAAGTGGGCCAAAACCCAGGGTAGTCAAAATCTTGGGTTTTGGTTCACTTTGAAGGACTTAGCTCAGTAGTCTCATTACCCCCGTTCTTGATCTTTAAAGGCTCACAACAACTAATATAGTGCCAAGCGACTGGCGTAAGGCAAATGTGGTGCCCATTTTTAAAAAGGGCTCTAGGTCTTCTCTGGACAATTACAGACTTGTAGGTTTAACATCCATTGTGGAAAAATTGCTTGAGGGGCTTTTAAGGGGCTACATACATGAATATGTAACTATAGATAATGTTATAAGTGACAGCCAGCACGGTTTTACTAAGGACAGAAACTGCAAGAAAAACCTGATTGGCTTTCATGAGAAGGTGAGTAGAAGCCTGGACAGAGGAGCGTATAGTTTTTCTGGATTTAGCAAAAGCATTTGACACTGTCCCCCATAGACGCTTATTGGGGAAATTGAGATCTTCAGGATTAAAAAATACAGTTGTGGTTAATGATATCTTCTCTGAATGGTTACTGGTTGTAAGCAGTGTACCCCAGGGTTCAGTGCTGGGCCCACTATTATTCAACGTGTTTATAAATGACATAGAAGATGGAATTACATGCACTGTCACTGTGTTTTTGCAGATGACACAAAGATATGTAGCACAGTGCAGTCTATTGCAGATGTTCACAAGCTTCAATCTGACTTTGAGTATCTGGGCATCCACTTGGCAATATGGAGAAATGTAAAGTCATCCACTTGGGGTATAATAAACTGAAGGCCACCTATGTCCTTGTAGGGAGTAAAACTAGGAGAATAACTTCTTGGGATGGATCTGAGGGTACTGGTAGGCCACATGCTAAATAACAGCATGCAATGTCAAGCAGCTGCTTCCAAGGTCACCAAGATATTATCATTCATTAAAAGAGGCATGGAATTATGGGATAGGGATATCATTTTGCATCTTTAAATGGCCCTGGTGTGCCCTCACCTGGAAAATGCCATCCAGTTCTGGGCACCAGTTCATAAAATGGGCTAGGGAAAGTACTCAAAACAATAACTGAACACTAAAAAAATGAAGAAATACACAAATAAAAAATGCTATTTTTTTTAGGAGTGTTAGAGGCCGAATGGGGGGGGGGGGGGGGGGGTTGAATGGCAAATGGGAGATTACCCTGCACAAAATGGGCTAGGGAGGCTACTCAAAGCAGAAAACTAAAAAAATAAAGGAAATACCAAAATAAAGAAAAAACTAAATAAATTCATTAACCAATATATCCAAATTTACAAATATATGTGCATATATACATCAATAAATAAATATACACAAATAAATAGATTACACACAGCCAAGTCCTGTGGGATCCACTTTTGGTTCATCTTAATCAATGTAAGGATGACCATGTTAACGATTGAAAGGCGGATCCTCTTATCGGTAATGCCACCCCCTGCAGTGACGAACACACATTCTGAAGGGACACTTGTCATAGGGCAGACTAGCACCTCCAAGTCATAGAGGGCAAGCTCTGGTCCCATGTCCAATTTAGTGACCCAGAAATTGAATGCGGAGGGCCCTTCGCTAAGTACCAGGAGACACGAGTCAAAGTCTGCCTCCTGGTACTATGGGCCTTAATATCGAATGGTAGGAGAAGTGGCAGAAAATTGAATAAGTTGTTACACATTGTGCCAATGGCCACCCTCCCCTGTGAGGTGCTGCCAGTGCCCCTGTTGCATCGGAGACTTGCTTCTCCTCCTCCTTGGGAACACGAGTAGTGTTGGTATCAAGGATCTGATGTTGCCCTTATAGCAGGGATCAAGCAGGCTGGCCATCCAGTAATCAGCACTGGTGACTATGCGGGCAACGTTTTTGTGCCGGCACCGGAGCATGTAGTGGCTTATGTGAGCCAGGCTGCCCTGAGCCAAGGAGAAGCTGTGGTCAGTGCTGGTGTCTCCTGCTCCTCCCTCCAGCCACACTCCAGTGCCACCCTGCTGTGAGGGAAAGTAGTCTCCCCCTCCTCCCCTGAGTCCTCCAAAACTGTCCTCTGGTTGGACTTTGCCGTACCTGAAAATGGGTCTTCCTCCTTCTCCTCTGCTTCTTCTTCCTCCTCAGGCATGGCCTGAAGCACAGAGGATTGGGATGGTAGAGCTGATGATGGCGTCATCAACTCCGACCATATTGGTGGTGTACTGGAAGCACTGCAGCACCGTGTAGATGTCCCTCATGGAGGCCCACTCACTGGTGGTCAAGTGCTGCTGGTCTGCACTTCGACTCACCTGGGCATTTTGGAGCTGGAACTCCACTATCACCTGCTGCTCCTCACACAAGTTTGGCCCATTGTTGCACACCTTCTTGCCAGGCTTTAGGTTCAACGGCAGCAGCCACTCATCTGTCTGGTCCTGGATGCCGGTCCACAGCTCCTGAGTGTTGTGTGGTCTTTCGTCCAGACAGATGAATTGATGTCCTGCAATCCTGGGGGTGGAAGGATCTGTGCTACAGTGCTTCCGGCCTCAGTACCAGCTGCCATTACATTGTTGGGAAGTTATCACTTGTCCATGTGTCCATGATGAGGTGGACACTGAGACTAATGGCATTGCCCAGTGCACATTTTATTTTTTTCACAAGCTGTTGGTGTCAAGCAGGGATGGCCTGGAAAGAAAAGTAGTAGCGGCTGAGAACAGTATATTGTGGGGCAGCCACCGCCATGAGATATTCAAAACTGTCCGTCTTCACCAGGTGGAATACAAGCATTTCAAAGGCAGGCAACTTTGAAATGCTTGCATGCAGAGCCAGAGTTTGTGGGTGAGATGGGCCCAACTTTCCCCTTCTCTCCAAAGTCTGTGGAACTCTTCCCTGGGATGACGTGGACCGGCTTGATGGTGGTGCTACTGCTGGTGCTGGAGGTGGTGAGGTTCCCACACTCTCCCTTTGATGGGGGGAAAAATGTCCTTGTTGTTGGGGAGGTGGAGCTGGAGGCTGAGACAGAGGGAGACTCAGGTATTTGCATGTTTTTCTGGTAGTTTTGCAGCTGCGCTCATGTTTTGCTTGCAGATGCCTGGTCATACGTTACATACAGAGATGATTAGCAGTTTTCCCTCACTTTAGTGACTGTTGGCATAGCTTGCAAATGATCTCTGTCTTGTCCGCTGTGGCTTTTAAACCACTGCAACAGGAATCTCTCCATATCTAATTTTTAGATTGTACAGCAGTGTTGGGTGGCGTGATGTGGACCCTGCCTCTTATATGGTGGGGTCATGTGTTCTGCCGGGCGAATGGAGGAAGGGGAAGAAAGAAGGTTGATTGGCTGCTCAATCAAGAAATTGATTGTAACTATTAAGTTAATCTGGATACATATAGTGGCTTGTAATATCAAAAAATAAAGAGTATAATAGCCCACGATGAATATACCATATATTTAATTCCATAAGATGCACCTGACTAGAAGATGTACCCACTAGTTAGAGGTCAAATAAAAAAATATTCTGAAATAAATGGTGTGCTAAAATCCTCCCCCAATCACCCCATTACAGGCAGTATGCGACATCCCCCATCAAAAGCAGTGAGCGCATCCCTTATTAAGGCAAGTGAGTGATATACCTCATGACAGCCAGTGAGCATCTTCCCTTATTACAGGCACTGTGCAGCATCCCTCATTACAGCCAGTGAGTGACATCCCACATTACAGACAGTTTGTGGCATATCTCATTGCATTAAAGGCAGTGAGCTGCATCCAACATTTCAAGCAGTGAGTGGCCTCTCCCATTACAGACAGTGAGCGTCATCCCCCTTCAGGGCCAGTGTGCGGCATCCCGCATTACAGGCAGTGTACAAAAACTCTCTAGAATCACACAGCCAATGACAGAACACCTCAAACAATTTTGGATATATATATATATATATATATATATATATATATATATTATTAAACACACATATGTGCATTGGATGATACCGAATACAGATCAGTTTGTCAGAAAGTACATCACCAAATTTAGTTATTAAAACAGACGATAAAGGTGTATCAATTGTGACACAACTCTTAGAGATCATTTTACTCAGAAACAATTTTTTGTTCAATGGCAAATTCTACTTCCAGGTGCGAGGCACAGCCATGGGATCAAATATGGTGCTCAGCTATGCCAGTACTTACCTTACCAGCTATCCTCACAGGTACAGAAGGTCATCAGAAAACATTGGACAGTCATCAAGAGTGATGAAAAACTGTCCGAAATGTTCAAGGATCCACCAATAATTGCTCATAAGAAGGACAGGAACCTTAGGATTGCCTTGGTGAGGAATAACTACAACACTTCACAAGAATCCACTGCAACCAATTGGTTCACTGGCTTACAAGTCTCTGTAGGTATGTACCCCTGTGGCCATTGTATGCAGTGTAGTTTCACCTATAAAACCATGACTTTCACACACCCTCTAACAGGCCATCAATATCACCGGCACAGCTTTGTCAACTGTGCCAGGGTTATTTACCCTCTGAAATGCCCAATGGGCAAAGGCTATGTGGGTAAACCCTCAAGGGAAACTTGGAACATAGATCAGACATTAGAAATGGGAAGTTGGAATCATCTGTGGCCAGACATTATATAGAGCAGGGGCATCAGAAATCTCAGCTTAGATTTGTTGTAATTGAGGTGGTTGAGTCCCCATGGGGAGGTGATCTTGAATGGAAGCTCCTACAACCTGAGTTGTTCTGGATCTTCAAACTACAGACAAAAAGCCTACTGGGGCTCAATGGGAATATGGACTTTATGCCCTTTTTTGCGCCCCCAGGGCGCTGACACATCTTAGTCTAATTAACTACCGACTACTACATACATGTTACCCGGAGCTTCCTTATGGTCACCCCCAAGGCGCCCACACAGTATTGCTGGATCTGTGGGATCCCATATGTCTCTCCTTCTTTTCTGCCTATATGGAGTGCTCTAATTTTGATGATTAATGTGCGATGATGTTCCTGGCACTGAAAAAGGTCTCCCTCAAAGGGGACTTCAGTGTCAAGAATCCATGTTTTTAGCCACTCACTTCTTCACAAATTTGTAATCGCTTTTGTGTTTTTGGATTTATATAGAAGGCTATCTCTGCATAAATATTTGCTCCAGTGTGCATGTGTTCCCTGTTATGCTGCTCATCTGGCTCCATCCTTGCCTCTATGCATCACAGTGCTCCCAATCCACTTGGTGTGATACACTAATAAGATTACATATGCTTTCCCCAATACTGTGGGGATATGCTCTATTGGACTAAGATCTACATGCAACCATTAGAGGACTGTCCCTTGCTTCCCTCTTGAGAAAGGCACCCAGCTGAAATGTTCAGGGCTACTTAAGCTGTCCACCCTGTCTGACCACTTGTAAGCTTTACTCCTATCATGCTTATGTTTATACAAATGCTTTGTTTGTCATGATAGGTGATGTATTGGATGTCACATAGACATTCTTGTGCTACAACACTCTGATAACTATTGGTATCTATTTCTTATTGTCTGTATACAATTCCATGCACAAGGTACAGATATACCTGCCTATACGATATTGGAAAAAGCACCATCTGGTGGCCATGTAAACAATATATCTTCTATAACTTGTATATTATGTATGCTGTATTTCGTCATATAATACCTTTTGGTGTGTTTTGTACACTATAGCTAATTAAATATCACCCACTCATTTTGCATATATCAAGTAATTGTGGAGTTCATTCTTTCATACCTTAATTTGTTGGTTCATGGTATGTGTTGGGCTAGACACAATTTTTTGTTAGGATTGTAGCCACTACTGATATTTCTCTAAGTGTGACTATAAGGGTGTGCTTTAATCTAAGTGTTTTAACAACAGTAAGAACATCACCCCATACCCATTCATGATGGCTTGAAGTGCGAGGAGAATGAGGGATAGGCTTTGTCACAGTCTTTACATGAGACTTAGCAGGAAATCCAAGGTTAAGGTAATACCATTTATTGGCTAACTCAATAAGATTGAAAATGCAAGCTTTCGAAGCTGTCCAAGCTTCTTCTTCAGGCATAATACAGATCTGTAACTTAGACACACATTTATACAAAACACTACAAAGGAGTGACAATTGTTTTTACACTGACACACATGAAAAATAGCTAAGTCGTAAGAATCAGGGGGATTATAACAATTAATGGTGGGCTGATAAGAATGAGAGGGGGAGAGAAAGTGTGTGGAATTTTTATTGCTCTCACACCAGGCCAGACAGTCTGTTTAATATCAGACCTTGTGTATTCAATCCATGTCATAATGACACATAAAATTATTGTCCCTGTTTAGCCCACAGTCCATCGATTTAAAGATTTGGATGCATTTACACTCCCATTCCAATCTCTCCTTTTGTGAGCGGAAACCCCCCTTGAGCACTGTGAGTTTGTGATCACATAGGCCATGGCCTTGTCTGCAGAAATGGGCACATCAGTTTTATTATTTTTGATTGTGAACCTGTGCAGATTTAGTCGTTTTCTTAGTGCTTGTCCTGTCAGCCAATAAATGGTATTAACTTAACCTTGGATTTCCTGCTTACATCGATGGCTTACACGGTACAACAACTTACTGACACTCGGATGGAAGATACCACAAAGTACCGCACAGTTCTGGAACTGAAAACACACCTGAAGAAACTGGCACGAATGGACAGCAACATCTTTTTTTCTGACCACATGCAAAAAGGAGCATCTCATTCCACAAGGACTTAAACTAAGGAATCCCACCCAACACACTTACAACAGCAGGTTTGCAGAACAACTGTGCATCAGGAGCTCTGAGAGACTGCAGAACAACCTTATAGGAATATACTACAATCTAAAAAGGAGCATAAAGGAGGAAGTTGAGGAAATCAGGGCATCACTAGAGAACGATATCACCGGTATTTGGGATACTTTACAATATTTTTATAGAAAAGTACAAAAACTCTTCATTAAAAACAAACAGAAAAAACTACAGAGACTCAGGCTGAAAGCTGGACTTGTGTCTACAACACAGAAAGACCAGGAAAGCTGCATCCTTAACCTATCTACATACACACTCAATAAAGCTGAACTTTCTGTACTCTCAAAGGGACTGTCATTCTGCCCAGCAAAACAGATAGACAAAATTCAGTTGTGCAGTGACATGGAGGACTTCTTCAGAAAAATGCGACTGAAGGAACACTTTCATGACAAGGAGAGCTTGGACACTACTCAACCTGAGCCAGAGTATATTTACTCCACCAAAAGATCTACCTGGACCCCCAGACCCGGAAAAAACTCTACCCTGGACAATTATATAAACACCTTTAGGCAAAGGGTCACAACCGCAGTCCTGCAGCGGGGTGCAAGACTGGTGCAAAATATTACAAAGGAGGAACAAATGGCCATCAGCACCTTAAAGGAGAATAAGGACATTATAATAAAACCAGCTGAGGTGGTGCTATAGTCATTATGAATACCAGTGACTACAAACAGGAGGCATACAGACAGCTGTCTAACACCTTACACTATGCCAAACTACAGGAGGATCCTACACAACGACATCTACACAAAGGAAAGGTGGCCTGCTTTTATATGCTCCCCAAAGTGCATAAACCAGGAAATCCGGGAAGACCCATAATCTCTGGTATTGGGACTTTGACCGAAAACCTGTCAGGCTGGGTGGAACATATCCTAAAACCTCTGGTCCGAGAGACGCCAAGTTTTATTCAGGACACAACACATCTTCTTAATAGACTATCTGCAATTGGACCTTTACCAGAGGGAACCATCTTGGCCACTATGGATGTAGAGTCACTTTATACCAACATCCCACATGATGACGGTATAGCTGCTTGTGCAAGGTACCTGTAGGAACACAACCTACCTGCAGATGAGATCACCGAAATTAAACATTTCATCTTGACCAACAATTACTTCTGTTTCGACCAAGATCTATACCTGCAGCAGATGGGTGCGACAATGGGCTCAAGATTTGCAAATTTATTAATGGCAAAACTGGAAGAGGAGTTCTTATCACAATGCGCCACTAGACCAATAGCCTATTTTCGCTACATTGATGACATCCTAATCATCTGGTCTGCAAGCCAGGAAGACCTCATTGACTTCCACATGAATTGTAACGACTTCCATCCCACAATACGTTTGAAACTCACCCATTCACCAACAGAAATCAATTTCCTTGACACCACCATACGTGTTAAGGGAAAGGCCCTACAAACATCCATCCACCGGAAACCCACAGACCGACCTACATACCTTAACCATAACAGCTTCCACCCAAACCACACCAAGAGGTCCATTGTATTCAGCCAGGGAATCAGATACAACAGAATCTGTTCTGATACCATGGACAGAAACGCACATATGGACAATCTAAAAAGGGACTTTATCAGGCAGGGCTACAAACCATCAGAAACAGAGGCCCAGTTACAGAAAGCACTCCACATCCCCAGACACAGACTCATGCAGTACAAAGAATTCCAAAAGTAGAACCGTGTTCCTCTAGTTGTTACATACAATCCACGTCTAGAGATTCTAAGGAAAATTGCGAAGGAGCTCCAACCCCTTTTACACAGGAATGAGAGACTTTCTGAGATTTTCCCAGATCCCCCTCTGTTGGCATACAGACAACCTCCCAACCTCAGAAAACTCATTGTGAGGAGCTCCCTAAGTGACCCAGTACAAAATGGGACATGGCCTTGCCTGCAGAAAAGGTGTGAAACCTGCACACACATCTACGCCACCGACAGAATAAAGACACCAGGTATGCAACATGATTACAAAGTACAGGGTAATTTCACATGCAAATCCCCTAATGTAGTATACCTGATCATGTGTGTGCAGTGCCCCTCAGCATTTTACATCGGGCAGACAGGACAAGCACTAAGAAAGCGACTAAATCTGCACAGGTTCACAATCAAAAATAATAAAACTGATGTGCCTGTTGGAGCCCATTTCTGCAGACCAGGCCATGGCCTATGTGATCTCAAACTCACAGTGCTCAAGGAGGGTTTCCGCTCACAAAAGGAGAGATTGGAATGGAGTGTAAATGCATCCAAATCTTTAAATCGATGGACTGTGGGCTAAACAGGGACAATAATTTTATGTGTCATTATGACATGGATTGAATAGACAAGACTCATCACAAGGTCTGATATTAAACAGACTGTCTGGCCTGGTGTGAGAGCAATAAAAATTCTACACACTTTCTCTCCCCCTCTCATTCTTATCAGCCCACCATTAATTGTTATAATCCCCCTGATTCTTATGACTTAGCTATTTTTCATGTGTGTCAGTGTAAAAACAATTGTCACTCCTTTGTAGTGTTTTGTATAAATGTGTGTCTAAGTTACAGATCTGTATTATGCCTGAAGAAGAAGCTTGAACAGCTTCGAAAGCTTGCATTTTCAATCTTATTGAGTTAGCCAATAAATGGTATTACCTTAACCTTGGATTTCCTGCTTACACGATACAACAACTTACTGATACATGAGACTTAGAATGAGATCTACAGGGGGCACCAAATACAGGGTAGTTTCCCATGTGGTGGGTGTCTGTCAGTGTATGATCCCCACAAAAGAGGTATATATCTCTATGAATAGAAAGGTATTTTATCTAGGGTCCCCACACACCCAGAATATGTTAGCACCAAGACAGATGGTAAGTAAAGTAATAGTGTGGTTATATAGCACCAAGTTTAGTGAGCACACCCTGGTAGATCTGAAGTATACTAGTGCTGGTGCGGTCCATACACGCTTTCATTATCTCTATGAATAGACGAGTACAACACATTTGGGGCTTTCTGAACTTTAATTCATGTAATGTGATTTACATTGGATCAAGCTTTGGGCAAAACACTTGCATTAGTGGCAGCCCATTGGCTTATGAAACATTTTGGACAGGTAAGGGAATTGTCTGTATTTGCTGGGGAAAGGGTATGAATATTTGCGGTGGAGACATTAAGGCCCGCTGACAGTGCAGCCGGCCTCCCCGCTCCCACTATACAGCAAACACGTACCGGCATGGTGGGAGCGGGGAGGCCGGCTGCGCTGTCAGCTGGCTTCCTCTGATGACGCGTCCTCTGATGACAACTAACAGCGCAGCCGGCCTCCTCGCTCCCACCATGTCGGTAAGTGTTTGCTGAAAAAAAAAAATGCAGGCATGGTGGGAGCGGGGAGGCCGGCTGCGCTGTCAGCGGGCGGCGGAAGCCGGCTTCCGCCGCCCGCTGACAGCGCAGCCGGTCTCCCCGCTCCCACCATGCCAGCATTTTTTTTTTTTTTATTTCAGGGAAAGTTTGGTCAGCACGAACCACAAAAAAATCGGGTTCGTGCTAAATCGAATTTTCCCTGAAATTCGGAGCGAATTCAGGTTCGTTAGAACCGATTCGCTCATCCCTAGTTGGCACAATAGATTATTATATGCCCATATATTGCATATTAAAATAAACATTTTCAATGTTGATCTGCATTTTTGCAGATTTTTCTGCATTGCAAATAGATGTTAGATTGGGGAATAAACATTATATATATTTGATGAAATAACTAATATTTATTTTATACTTGCTCAGGTAGTTGGAGAGCTGGAGAGATCATTTGTGTTATGTAGTGTTTTGTCCTTGTGTAATTATTTTAAGACTTTTTAATCTGTCCTTGTTGTATCTATGTGTATTTAATAAAGTTTACATATATATATATATATATATATTTCCAGAATTGTTTGTGGTGTGCTGTCATTGGCTGTGTGTGGTTCTGGAGAGTTTTTGTATGGTGTTTGTACATAGCAAACAGCACCCTGAATGGTGCACACACAGTCATTTCATTACAGAGAGTGTGCAGCATCCCTCATTACAGTCAGTGAGTGGCATTACACTTTACAGTCAGTGTGCTGCATCACTTGTTACAGGCAGTGAGCGTCATGCCTTATTACAGGCAGTTAGCAGCATCTCTTATTACAGGCAGTCAGCGGCATCCAACCTGAGAGGTAGTGTGTGGAATCCCTCATTACAGGCAGTGTGGAACATTCCTCATTACAGCCAGTGAGGTGCACCCCACATTACAGGCAGAGTGTGGAAACTCTCATTACATGCAGTGAGGGGTATCCCCATTACTGGCAGTGTGTGGCATCTCCTATTAAAGGCAGCAACGGGCATTCCTTATTACAACCAGTGAGCGGCATCCTACACTACAGGCAGTCTGTGGAAAATTTCATTAAAAGCAGTGAGGGGTATCACTCATTAAAGGCAGTGAGATGCATCCCCCATTATGGGTAGTGTGTGGCATCTCCTATTAAAGGCAGTGAGGGGCATCCCTCATTACAGCCAGTGAGCAACATCCCTCATTACAGGCGGTGAGCAGCACCCCCCTTTTACAGGCAATGTTTGACATCCCCCCATTACAGGTATCACCCCCTCCCTCTCCCAGAACACTGGAAAATACACACACACACTTTCAAGCTTACCAAAACTTCCTGGTTGCTGTGGAGCTGGCTTTGGATGGTGGGTGGTCCAGTTTGAAAGTGTATGTATGTGCGTGTGAGCGGTGGTGGCAACTGGCAGACAGGCAGGCATGAATCGGTTACCCTGCCCAACAACTGCTTAACTATTGTTCATTGTTCTGGGGGAGAGTGGGGACTATTAATCTGGATGCAATGGGGGAGGGGGGAATTCTCTGTTTGCCAGTAGAAGTGCAGGACTAGGGCTACAGAACCTGTAACTTGTCTCCCACCCACCTTTACATTAGCTCCATAAGACGCACAGACATTTTCTCCCCACCTTTGGGGGGAAACATGCATTTTATAGAGCAAAAATATGTTATATACATATTTTTATATGTGTTTATTTAACATTATTAATGCTTATTTATAAAAGCGAAAAAGCGCCATCATCTTCCATGACGCTGTATATATATATATATATATATATATATATATATATATAGCTGGAAATTTATATACAAAGTGCAAAAAATGTGCCTATGTAATATATGAACAACATGCCTAATGTACCTATGAAAAGAAAAAGTAATATATGAACAATATATATAAATAGCTGTAAAATGGTGGGTAATAATGTTTAGAGTGGTGCATACTGGAGGGGAGAAAGGGGCAATTGCCCTGCATAAAATGGGGTAGGGAAAGTAAGATAACAAATACTTTTAACAAAATAAAAATATAATTTCTTACGGGTGTCATTATTATTTATGGGCGTCAGAGGGCCATTCAGCTGTTGAAAGTATGCTTCTTAAGTAGGGCCAGGCCAAGAGGGTAGTCTACAGGCAGCCTAGACAAGAGGCTCGATTCAGAGAGACAAAAAAAGACTTTCGTTTTAGTGCCGATCTGTTTTTTTTTTTTAATTTTCCCGCTCCCGTATGAGTGTGCGAGCGACTCTATGCATGCATTTCAATCCTTCTGTAAAGTTTCCGTCCGTTCGTATGCCAAAGTACGAGTATGAGGGTGTCATTTTCCAGCGTGACTTTTCCGTTTCATTTTCTCATGTTACAACGTAGGCTTTCGTTTTTGCCCTTTTCCCATCGTCTCCTCCCACGAATCCTTTACGTTTCCCGGTAGATTCTGTTTCCCTTTTTCAATAAATAATCATCCAGACAGAAATCCTTACAATCTTGTGCCTGCGCACTACAAACTTAACTCATGAAAGTGCTCGCCTACATATTCGCCACCCTCACTTCTACTACAATGTTTAGCTAAATCACTTAGCACTATCCTCCATCTTGCCTTTTGGACCCTTAACCCTTTAAGTGCCAGCCTACCTGCAGCATTTCCCACTCCCTGTTGCCAGAGCATTTTTCACTATTTTGCGCTCCCCATGTTCAACTGTAATTTTTGAAGGGATTTTCTGGGATTTCCCATAAAAATTACATATTGTTTTTTTCAGCAGAATCTGGGCTTTAACATCATATCTCTTGTTTATCAATTTTGTAGTTTTATCATAATTATTTTGGGCAAAATATGTGAAAGAAAATAAAAAATACACACGTTTTTACATTTTGCAGTGTTTTTTTTTAATCGAAAATAAAGGTTTTTCAATAAAAACATATTGAGAGTAAAAGCCCCATTTCTCCCGGTTACAACGGTACCACACATGTATTAGTAGACACCCTTTCCTGCCCAGGAGACCCCAGAAACTGCAAAGAGCGCTAGAGGAGATTTTCAGATAAAATACAAATACTTTGCGCTCCTCGCAGTTTTTCAAAAAATACAACCCTTTACATTTGAAATACCCCCCACAAACTATATATTTTTGGAAAGTGCACAATTCAAGGTTTCTAAGCATACTAGGCTTGTTGGCGTGGATCCATTGGTTTGAACTCTATTGATTGGCAGAATCTCTGGTTCCAAAGGATTTCGCTAAAAAAAAAAGCAAAAAGCAGATTCAAAACCATATTTTCCTATAAAAACAATAAGCAAGCAAGAAGTAACGCAGTAAATCTGAAAGCACAACATCTGCTGAACAAAATAATACCCCACATGCATAGGTACGTTGAAGTGTAGAGTTGCCAAACACCCCAAAGTCAAGCATGCGTTTGAGGGTAATTTTACTTGAAAAAATCAGCGGCGCACACAAAGTGCGCACCTTGCAGTTTCTCCAAATTTACAACCCTTTACATTTGAAATACCCCCCACAAACTATATATTTTTGGAAAGTACATACCTCAAGGTTTCTAAGCCTACTGGGCTTGTTGACGTCGCTGACTTTCTTCTGACTCTATTGATTGGCAGAATCTCTGGTTCCAAAGGATTTCGCTAAAAAAAAAAAGCAAAAAGCAGATTCAAAACCATATTTTCCTATAAAAACAATAAGCAAGCAAGAAGTGACGCAGTAAATCTGAAAGCACAACATCTGCTGAACAAAATAATACCCCACATGCATAGGTACGTTGAAGTGTAGAGTTGCCAAACACCCCAAAGTCAAGCATGCGTTTGAGGGTAATTTTACTTGAAAAAATCAGCGGCGCACACAAAGTGCGCACCTTGCAGTTTCTCCAAATTTACAACCCTTTACATTTGAAATACCCCCCACAAACTATATATTTTTGGAAAGTACATACCTCAAGGTTTCTAAGCCTACTGGGCTTGTTGACGTCGCTGACTTTCTTCTGACTCTATTGATTGGCAGAATCTCTGGTTCCAAAGGATTTCGCTAAAAAAAAAAGCAAAAAGCAGATTCAAAACCATATTTTCCTATAAAAACAATAAGCAAGCAAGAAGTGACGCAGTAAATCTGAAAGCACAACATCCGCTGAACAAAATAATACCCCACATGCATAGGTACGTTGAAGTGTAGAGTTGCCAAACACCCCAAAGTCAAGCATGCGTTTGAGGGTAATTTTACTTGAAAAAATCAGCGGCGCACACAAAGTGCGCACCTTGCAGTTTCTCCAAATTTACAACCCTTTACATTTGAAATACCCCCCACAAACTATATATTTTTGGAAAGTACATACCTCAAGGTTTCTAAGCCTACTGGGCTTGTTGACGTCGCCGACTTTCTTCTGACTCTATTGATTGGCAGAATCTCTGGTTCCAAAGGATTTCGCTAAAAAAAAAAGCAAAAAGCAGATTCAAAACCATATTTTCCTATAAAAACAATAAGCAAGCAAGAAGTGACGCAGTAAATCTGAAAGCACAACATCTGCTGAACAAAATAATACCCCACATGCATAGGTACGTTGAAGTGTAGAGTTGCCAAACACCCCAAAGTCAAGCATGCGTTTGAGGGTAATTTTACTTGAAAAAATCAGCGGCGCACACAAAGTGCGCACCTTGCAGTTTCTCCAAATTTACAACCCTTTACATTTGAAATACCCCCCACAAACTATATATTTTTGGAAAGTACATACCTCAAGGTTTCTAAGCCTACTGGGCTTGTTGACGTCGCCGACTTTCTTCTGACTCTATTGATTGGCAGAATCTCTGGTTCCAAAGGATTTCGCTAAAAAAAAAAGCAAAAAGCAGATTCAAAACCATATTTTCCTATAAAAACAATAAGCAAGCAAGAAGTGACGCAGTAAATCTGAAAGCACAACATCTGCTGAACAAAATAATACCCCACATGCATAGGTACGTTGAAGTGTAGAGTTGCCAAACACCCCAAAGTCAAGCATGCGTTTGAGGGTAATTTTACTTGAAAAAATCAGCGGCGCACACAAAGTGCGCACCTTGCAGTTTCTCCAAATTTACAACCCTTTACATTTGAAATACCCCCACAAACTATATATTTTTGGAAAGTACATACCTCAAGGTTTCTAAGCCTACTGGGCTTGTTGACGTCGCCGACTTTCTTCTGACTCTATTGATTGGCAGAATCTCTGGTTCCAAAGGATTTCGCTAAAAAAAAAAGCAAAAAGCAGATTCAAAACCATATTTTCCTATAAAAACAATAAGCAAGCAAGAAGTGACGCAGTAAATCTGAAAGCACAACATCTGCTGAACAAAATAATACCCCACATGCATAGGTACGTTGAAGTGTAGAGTTGCCAAACACCCCAAAGTCAAGCATGCGTTTGAGGGTAATTTTACTTGAAAAAATCAGCGGCGCACACAAAGTGCGCACCTTGCAGTTTCTCCAAATTTACAACCCTTTACATTTGAAATACCCCCCACAAACTATATATTTTTGGAAAGTACATACCTCAAGGTTTCTAAGCCTACTGGGCTTGTTGACGTCGCCGACTTTCTTCTGACTCTATTGATTGGCAGAATCTCTGGTTCCAAAGGATTTCGCTAAAAAAAAAAAGCAAAAAGCAGATTCAAAACCATATTTTCCTATAAAAACAATAAGCAAGCAAGAAGTGACGCAGTAAATCTGAAAGCACAACATCTGCTGAACAAAATAATACCCCACATGCATAGGTACGTTGAAGTGTAGAGTTGCCAAACACCCCAAAGTCAAGCATGCGTTTGAGGGTAATTTTACTTGAAAAAATCAGCGGCGCACACAAAGTGCGCACCTTGCAGTTTCTCCAAATTTACAACCCTTTACATTTGAAATACCCCCCACAAACTATATATTTTTGGAAAGTACATACCTCAAGGTTTCTAAGCCTACTGGGCTTGTTGACGTCGCCGACTTTCTTCTGACTCTATTGATTGGCAGAATCTCTGGTTCCAAAGGATTTCGCTAAAAAAAAAAGCAAAAAGCAGATTCAAAACCATATTTTCCTATAAAAACAATAAGCAAGCAAGAAGTGACGCAGTAAATATGAAAGCACAACATCTGCTGAACAAAATAATACCCCACATGCATAGGTACGTTGAAGTGTAGAGTTGCCAAACACCCCAAAGTCAAGCATGCGTTTGAGGGTAATTTTACTTGAAAAAATCAGCGGCGCACACAAAGTGCGCACCTTGCAGTTTCTCCAAATTTACAACCCTTTACATTTGAAATACCCCCCACAAACTATATATTTTTGGAAAGTACATACCTCAAGGTTTCTAACCCTACTGGGCTTGTTGACGTCGCCGACTTTCTTCTGACTCTATTGATTGGCAGAATCTCTGGTTCCAAAGGATTTCGCTAAAAAAAAAAGCAAAAAGCAGATTCAAAACCATATTTTCCTATAAAAACAATAAGCAAGCAAGAAGTGACACAGTAAATCTGAAAGCACAACATCTGTTGAACAAAATAATACCCCACATGCATAGGTACGTTGAAGTGTAGAGTTGCCAAACACCCCAAAGTCAAGCATGCGTTTGAGGGTAATTTTACTTGAAAAAATCAGCGGCGCACACAAAGTGCGCACCTTGCAGTTTCTCCAAATTTACAACCCTTTACATTTGAAATACCCCCCACAAACTATATATTTTTGGAAAGTACATACCTCAAGGTTTCTAACCCTACTGGGCTTGTTGACGTCGCCGACTTTCTTCTGACTCTATTGATTGGCAGAATCTCTGGTTCCAAAGGATTTCGCTAAAAAAAAAAGCAAAAAGCAGATTCAAAACCATATTTTCCTATAAAAACAATAAGCAAGCAAGAAGTGACGCAGTAAATCTGAAAGCACAACATCTGCTGAACAAAATAATACCCCACATGCATAGGTACGTTGAAGTGTAGAGTTGCCAAACACCCCAAAGTCAAGCATGTGTTTGAGGGTAATTTTACTTGAAAAAATCAGCGGCGCACACAAAGTGCGCACCTTGCAGTTTCTCCAAATTTACAACCCTTTACATTTGAAATACCCCCCACAAACTATATATTTTTGGAAAGTACATACCTCAAGGTTTCTAAGCCTACTGGGCTTGTTGACGTCGCTGACTTTCTTCTGACTCTATTGATTGGCAGAATCTCTGGTTCCAAAGGATTTCGCTAAAAAAAAAAGCAAAAAGCAGATTCAAAACCATATTTTCCTATAAAAACAATAAGCAAGCAAGAAGTAACGCAGTAAATCTGAAAGCACAACATCTGCTGAACAAAATAATACCCCACATGCATAGGTACTTTGAAGGGTACAGTTACCAATCACCCAAAACTAACACATGCGCTATGGAAAAACAAAACAATTTCTTACCTGTTCTAAGAAGTGCTAGTAGGATACTGTAGCTGTGCCATCAGATTATAGGATACTGTAGCTGTGCCATCAGATTATAGGATACTGTAGCTGTGCCATCAAATTATAGGATACTGTAGCTGTGTCATCAGACTATAAGATCAGTGCAGTGATCAATGACCAATATTAGGAATCAAGGACCTGAAATTGGTCACATTTTATCATCACTTGCCACAAGTAACCAGCTGCTCCTGCTCCACCATTTCCCTTCGGATTAGCAACAGCGAAAAGAAACTAAAAGAAAATAAAATATAATGGCAACACAAAATACCTAAGAAACCTAATCCTAAAAGGGGCCTACCTACCAAAAAAAAAAATGCATTGCTCAATAATTTAGTTGAGTATGGTATACCTCAAAACAATCTTCGAGGCATAACCCGGGTTGGCTGGGACAGGTCGGGCAATAATACCGCACATCTCTTCTAATGCCACGCTTCCTACAAACCCTACAAGCTCTCTGGGGATACCGCTTTTTACCACTTTCAGGAAGCAACTTTATAAAGTGCTTCCCTACTAATCTGGCCTGGTTGTCATTGCTAGGCAGATCTGGTTCTTCCGCAGTATCCCCAAACAACAAAGCAGGGAGTAACTGCTGCTGGTATTTTATGTACGATAAATTGGAGCCTGGCACTGCTGCCTTGAAGGCAACAAAGCTGTTGTAGGTTGCCATTTGGACCAAATGGATAGCAACTTTAGTGTACCAGGCTCGAGTTTTTCGGGTGGCGTTGTAATAAGTTAATATTTGGTCCGTTTTATCAACGCCACCCATGAATTTATTATAATCGGTTATGCAACGTGGCTTTTGGGAAGGGGCTCGGGGACCACGTTGCCTTACATTCACAACTGACTCATCGTGGAGTGTTGTCAGAAGGAATACATTTTTTTTGCCCATGTATTTCATGGCAGGACCTCATCGCTTCTTAGAGCATAAGACTCCCCCCTTTTTAATTTTTTTTCAAGTAGTGGCCTGGGCAATCCTTTGCGTTTAGGGTTGATGGTGCCGCAGGCCGGGGTATCCAACGAATAAAGGGCGCGAAATAAGGGGATGCTGGTATAGAAGTTGTCCACATATAAGTGGTAACCTCTACCCAACAATGGAGTCATGAGGTCCCAAACGATCTTTCCACTTATTGACAAATCAAGGGGACAACCAGGGGGGTCCAGATAGGTGTCCTTTCCTTCATAGATTCGAAAATATTTGATGTAGCCGGTCACACTATCGCATAATTGGTAAAATTTAATCCCGTAGCGGGCACGCTTGCTAGGGATATATTGCCGAAAAACAATGCGCCCTTTGAAAAGCAGTAGTGACTCGTCAATTGATAATTTTTGGCCGGGGGTGTACACTACTGCGAAGCGATCTGACAGGCTGTTGAGCAGGGGCCGTAATTTATGCAGCCTGTCGTGACCGGCCTCACCACGGGGAATAGCAGTGGAATTGTCGTTAAAATGCAGATACCGCAGTAAAATTTGGTAGCGGTTTCTGGACATTACGGCCGGAAATAATGGAGTTGCCAATATGGTTTGGGTATCCCAGTAGGAGGAAATACTAAATTTTTTTAGGATACCCATTGCTAGAGTGAGCCCCCAAAATTTCTTTATCTCACTCAAATTTGTGGGATGCCATGCCTGAGCTCGGGCGTGCCTCTGCTGGGGGTTTTGCGCTAAGACCTGCTCGGCATACAGATTGGTATAGAAGACCATATCCAGTAGGATGGCTTCTGTGAGGAACAATTTGAAAAAGTCAATGACACCAAAATTTGTGGTGTCTACATTGACCCCGGGGACCGAATCAAAAGGGGGAATTTCGGGGGAAATATTATTAGGAGGCCTCCACGCAGACGCTCCTTCACCAGCTGCAGCACTCGATGCCTCATCCTGCACTACACTCGCCTGAAGCGTGGCCTCACTTTGTGCGGTATTATCCCTTCTACGGTGGCTACTACTGGTAGCACTGCGCGGCTGTGTTTCCTCAGTAGAGTATACACTGTCTGACTCGCTATCTGATGGGAAGAACTCGGACCCTGACTCACTAAAATCTTCCGAGTCAGACGCCATCAGGTAAGCCGCAGCTTCCTGTGCAGTGTACCGCTTACCAGCCATACCCCAATGCAAACAAAAATCTAAAAAAAAAGGCTAAAACTAAAGGCTAAAACTAAAGGCTAAAACTAAAGGCTAAAACTAAAGGCTAAAACTAAAGACAAATTACAAAAAAATACAATACAATAAAACAAAGCAAAAAAACAGACAAAAAATGAAACAAAAAAATACAATACAATAAAACAAAGCAAAAAAAACAGACAAAAATAGAAATAAAAGTGTATAGTTACAACCCGATGAGAAGTGGTGGAGTCAGGAGCAGCAGGTCACGGGATCCCAGCTAGGCTCCCAAAAGGAGGGGCGGGGGCTAGGCTCCCAAAAGGAGGGGCGGGGGCTAGGCTCCCAAAAGGAGGGGCGGGGGCTAGGCTCCCAAAAGGAGGGGCGGGGGCTAGGCTCCCAAAAGGAGGGGCGGGGGCTAGGCTCCAAAAAGGAGGGGCGGGGGCTAGGCTCCAAAAAGGAGGGGCGGGGGCTAGGCTCCAAAAAGGAGGGGCGGGGGCTAGGCTCCAAAAAGGAGGGGCGGGGGCTAGGCTCCAAAAAGGAGGGGCGGGGGCTAGGCTCCCAAAAGGAGGGGCGGGGGCTAGGCTCCCAAAAGGAGGGGCGGGGGCTAGGCTCCTAAAAGGGCAAGCGAAAGGTCCAAACGACGAAACAAATGCAGAAGATCTCAGCGAACAACCTAAGAGAAAAAGTTAAGATTAGGGAGTGTTTAGGACGCATGCATGGACAACAGCCGCACTATGCTATACCTAGAGCGGTGGTAAGGTAAGGTAAGTTTTACTGGCAATCGAGGGGATTCACTCTGACCACCGGCACACGCACGCACCCACCCACCAGCAGATCTCTGACCGCCGGCACCCACACACGCGCGACCGCAGATCTGACCGCCGGCACCCACACACGCGCGACCGCAGATCTGACCGCCGGCACCCACACACGCGCGACCGCAGATCTGACCGCCGGCACCCACACACGCGCGACCGCAGATCTGACCGCCGGCACCCACACACGCGCGACCGCAGATCTGACCGCCGGCACACACAGATCTGACCCCAGATCTGACCGCCGGCACACACAGATCTGACCCCAGATCTGACCGCCGGCACACACAGATCTGGGGTCAGATCTGACCGCCGGCACACACAGATCTGACCCCAGATCTGACCGCCGGCACACACAGATCTGACCCCAGATCTGACCGCCGGCACACACAGATCTGACCCCAGATCTGACCGCCGGCACACACAGATCTGACCCCAGATCTGACCGCCGGCACACACAGATCTGGGGTCAGATCTGACCGCCGGCACACACAGATCTGGGGTCAGATCTGACCGCCGGCACACACAGATCTGGGGTCAGGTCTGACCGCCGGCACACACAGATCTGGGGTCAGATCTGACCGCCGGCACACACAGATCTGGGGTCAGATCTGACCGCCGGCACACACAGATCTGGGGTCAGATCTGACCGCCGGCACACACAGATCTGACCCCAGATCTGACCGCCGGCACACACAGATCTGACCCCAGATCTGACCGCCGGCACACACAGATCTGACCCCAGATCTGACCGCCGGCACACACAGATCTGACCCCAGATCTGACCGCCGGCACACACAGATCTGACCCCAGATCTGACCGCCGGCACACACAGATCTGACCCCAGATCTGACCGCCGGCACACACAGATCTGACCCCAGATCTGACCGCCGGCACACACAGATCTGACCCCAGATCTGACCGCCGGCACACACAGATCTGACCCCAGATCTGACCGCCGGCACACACAGATCTGACCCCAGATCTGACCGCCGGCACACACAGATCTGACCCCAGATCTGACCGCCGGCACACACAGATCTGACCCCAGATCTGACCGCCGGCACACACAGATCTGACCCCAGATCTGACCGCCGGCACACACAGATCTGACCGCCGGCACACACAGATCTGACCCCAGATCTGACCGCCGGCACACACAGATCTGGGGTCAGATCTGACCGCCGGCACACACAGATCTGGGGTCAGATCTGACCGCCGGCACACACAGATCTGGGGTCAGATCTGACCGCCGGCACACACAGATCTGGGGTCAGATCTGACCGCCGGCACACACAGATCTGGGGTCAGATCTGACCGCCGGCACACACAGATCTGGGGTCAGATCTGACCGCCGGCACACACAGATCTGACCCCAGATCTGACCGCCGGCACACACAGATCTGACCCCAGATCTGACCGCCGGCACACACAGATCTGACCCCAGATCTGACCGCCGGCACACACAGATCTGACCCCAGATCTGACCGCCGGCACACACAGATCTGGGGTCAGATCTGACCGCCGGCACACACAGATCTGGGGTCAGATCTGACCGCCGGCACACACAGATCTGACCCCAGATCTGACCGCCGGCACACACAGATCTGACCCCAGATCTGACCGCCGGCACACACAGATCTGACCCCAGATCTGACCGCCGGCACACACAGATCTGACCCCAGAACTGACCGCCGGCACACACAGATCTGACCGCCGGCACACACAGATCTGACCCAAGATCTGACCGCCGGCACACACAGATCTGGGGTCAGATCTGACCGCCGGCACACACAGATCTGGGGTCAGATCTGACCGCCGGCACACACAGATCTGGGGTCAGATCTGACCGCCGGCACACACAGATCTGGGGTCAGATCTGACCGCCGGCACACACAGATCTGGGGTCAGATCTGACCGCCGGCACACACAGATCTGGGGTCAGATCTGACCGCCGGCACACACAGATCTGACCCCAGATCTGACCGCCGGCACACACAGATCTGACCCCAGATCTGACCGCCGGCACACACAGATCTGACCCCAGATCTGACCGCCGGCACACACAGATCTGGGGTCAGATCTGACCGCCGGCACACACAGATCTGGGGTCAGATCTGACCGCCGGCACACACAGATCTGACCCCAGATCTGACCGCCGGCACACACAGATCTGACCCCAGATCTGACCGCCGGCACACACAGATCTGGGGTCAGATCTGACCGCCGGCACACACAGATCTGGGGTCAGATCTGACCGCCGGCACACACAGATCTGGGGTCAGATCTGACCGCCGGCACACACAGATCTGGGGTCAGATCTGACCGCCGGCACACACAGATCTGACCCCAGATCTGACCGCCGGCACACACAGATCTGACCCCAGATCTGACCGCCGGCACACACAGATCTGGGGTCAGATCTGACCGCCGGCACACACAGATCTGACCCCAGATCTGACCGCCGGCACACACAGATCTGGGGTCAGATCTGACCGCCGGCACACACAGATCTGGGGTCAGATCTGACCGCCGGCACACACAGATCTGGGGTCAGATCTGACCGCCGGCACACACAGATCTGACCCCAGATCTGACCGCCGGCACACACAGATCTGACCCCAGATCTGATGGATGGATGGATGGGTGGCAGGGGCAGGCTGGAGATAGGTGCGGATGGATGGATGGATGGATGGGTGGCAGGGGCAGGCTGGAGATAGGTGCGGATGGATGGCGGATGGATGGATGGATGGATGGGTGGCAGGGGCAGGCTGGAGATAGGTGTGGATGGATGGATGGATGGATGGATGGATGGGTGGCAGGGGCAGGCTGGAGATAGGTGCGGATGGATGGCGGATGGATGGATGGATGGATGGGTGGCAGGGGCAGGCTGGAGATAGGTGCGGATGGATGGATGGATAGGTGGCAGGCGCAGGCTGGAGATAGGTGCGGATGGATGGCGGATGGATGGATGGGTGGCAGGGGCAGGCTGGAGATAGGTGCGGATGGATGGATGGATGGGTGGCAGGCGCAGGCTGGAGATAGGTGCGGATTGATGGATGGATGGATGGATGGATGCGCAAATGAGTCCAGTCAGGCCCCCGAGGAACTTTGACAGCCAGCTGATCGGGGGGGGGGGTCGGATCGGGGGATCGGATCGGGGGTTGGGGATGCTGGCGGATCGGCGACCGTGACCCGATCCTACCCCCCCCCCGATCAGCGACCGTGACCCGATCCCCCCCCCCCGATCAGCGACCGTGACCCGATCCCCCCCCCCCGATCAGCGACCGTGACCCGATCCCCCCCCCCCCCCGATCAGCGACCGTGACCCGATCCCCCCCCCCGATCAGCGACCGTGACATGATCCCCCCCCCCCCCGATCAGCGACCGTGACCCGATCCCCCCCCCCCCCCCGATCAGCTAGCTTGGGTGTGCGAGGGCGGACAACGGCCGATTGGACCGGCCTGTCACAGACCTCACAGACCCCACACACTCCCCCACACCCCCACCCACACACACACACACACACCTACCTCGAGCCGGCGAACAAAGGGGAGACCGCAAGTCCGCAAGTTGTTTTTATAGAGGTGGCGCCGGCTGATGACAACAGCCGTGCGCCCCTCTTCGGATTGGTCCACCGACGATCTGGTGACTGGGGTGAGGTCAGGGTCACCTCCAGGTGACCCCCCCATGTCTCTTCTACGCTGTGGAGGCGGGATCCAGGCTGTCTTCATCCGTCGATCGTCAGGAGGTGAGTTACAGTGCAGCCCGTAACACCTACGTGCTTGGCACTTAACGCCCAGCCAAGCCAGCACGTAGGTGTTACGGGCTTGGCAACTAAAGGGTTAAAGCTCACCCCAACCACTTAGCACTATCCTCCATCTTCCCTTTTGGACCCTTAAAACTTACCCAAACCACTTCGCGGTTAGGTTCTTCTTCCATTTTAGGCCCCTAAAACTCACCCAAATAACTTCGCAGTTAGGTTCTTCTTCTATTTTAGGCCCCTAAAACTTACCCAAATCACGTCGCGGTTAGGTTCTTCTTCCATTTTAGGCCCCTAAAACTCACCCAAATAACTTCGCAGTTAGGTTGTTCTTCCATTTTAGGCCCCTAAAACTTATCCAAATCACTTCGCGGTTAGGTTGTTCTTCCATTTTAGGCCCCTAAAATTTACCCAAATCACTTCGCGGTTAGGTTGTTCTTCCATTTTAGGCCCCTAAAACTTACCCAAATCACTTCGCGGTTAGGTTCTTCTTCCATTTTAGGCCCCAAAAACTTACCCAAATCACTTTGCGGTCATGTGAATAATCATCTTTAAATATTTATGGGCCCATTAGTTTTGTGTTAATGTATTTTGTAAATGAAATGACACTGAAACTTTTATAATTTTTGTTTTCATCATAAAATATAAAGTATTAAAATATTTTGAAAATGTAAAAAAAAACTATAAAAAACTAAATACAAACCTTGTTGGGGTCATACTGCAGTGCCCCCCCCCCCCGTATGGTCCAAACACCTAAATTTGGACTTCAAAAGCCCGAAGGCCCTCGCCACCACGGCCCGGGTTTTGCATAGGGCCCGATTAGAGAACTCCTAGGCCGCATTCTGCAGGCAAAGAACGGGCATCAGTAGCAAATTAAGATTCAAGTTCAACAATCCAAATATAATTCACAAAGGACATAAGTCTAAAAAAATATAGCAATTATATGGATGTGTGGGAAAATAAAGGTTTACATGCTAAGGACTAATTAAGGTCAGCATTAAAATGCTTCTATAAAGCATACATGAAATGTATTGATTCAGGTATGCATTGCTATACAATTTATGGCCTCGGCCATGCTGATATATGCAATGCCTTGGAGCTAAAGGCGCGCAGACTCCTCCACATAGCCGCAAAACATGCTCAACAATAGCAATCCGACGCCTTAAAGGTCCCGTAAGTGGATTGCGAATGAAAAGGTTTAATAGGGTGGTGGTCCCTCGGCAATCAGCTCTCTGAATCAGATGCAAGCCCATCCCAACAACGGAAGTTATCTGAACGGACGAAAAATTTCAGATTTTGTTGGGAAAATGATCCGAACTAACGCAAATGATCCGATTTGCTTTCGTTCTTCGAAAGCGCATATATATGAAAGCGCCCGAACGTTCGTACGAATGAAAAATGGACGAAAAAAAACAAAAAAATGACAAACACCCACAAAAACTTTCACAGACAGCTACGGAAGTCTAGACGAATGTGTCTCTGAATCGAGCCTAAGGTGTCAAATACAATCCTGATTTGCTGTGAACTTGCCAGTCTCTGCTTACTACAGCATCAGTCAGAGCCAGAGGAAATGAAACTGAGGTCACAAAGCACAGGCCTGCTAACAAAACACTGCACCCAAAAGACAGACTGGTTCTACCAGGTGGCCAACAGCTATTTTTGCATTTTGTTGCACACTGTACGCCTACTCCAAAAGTCAACCACACAGACATACAATGCCTATGCAAATGCAATAGGGCAGAAATACATTTGGCTCTGCGTCCCAACCTCTTTTTATACTTAGCTTAAATGAGGAATTCACTTCACCAGGAACCCATGCTCGCTATCTTCACCGCCCTCATTATCTGGTCAGGGCAAAATGTCCCTAAAATTAGATGTGTAAATTCATTAGGGATGAGCGAATCGATCCGGACGAACCCGGATTCGATCCGAATTTCATGAAAAATTCGATTCGGATCGAATCCGAATTTCCCCGCGATTCGATCGCTCAAAGTTTTCCTTTAACATCCATTCATTTACATACAGGCATTCTAAGATGGCGGACGGGACATGTCTGGACATCTACCCCGCGCCAGTGCAAGCTGGGGCAGTCACATGCAGCCTATCAGCAGCCAGCAAGCCCGGTGACGTCACAGCGCTATTTAAGTCGGCCATCTTGCTTTTCCGTCCTCATTTCTCTATTGCATTCGTGAGAGACAGAACGCTGTAGTGAGGGAGAGGCAGTTAGACAGGCAGGGACAGACAGGGACAGGCTGGAGACAGGCAGGAGACAGGCAGGAGACAGACAGAAAGTCAGCGAAAAACAGGGAAAGTTAGGAAAAATCGGAGGCAGTCACAGGGAGATTTTTTTTTTTTTCATCCAGCCTGAGTGTTACTGGCTGGCTGACAGGCTTTGTTAGCATTTTCAGGCTGCTTATACTAACTAACTGTGCATATATACTGAACTGATCTTAAGTCTGCTGTGAGGCATCCCATTCTGTGACTACAGCAGCCTCTATTTAAGACCATAACCATTTGCACCTATTATAATTGAAATTAGGCCTGATAAAGACACTTTTGCTGTGCATAGCACTACTGCCTGCCAGGTGCACTCCTGTTTGGGGCATCCCATTCTGTGACTACAGCAGCCTCTATTTAAGACCATAACCATTTGCACCTATTATAATTGAAATTAGGCCTGATAAAGACACTTTTGCTGTGCATAGCACTACTGGTCCCTGCCAGGTGCACTCCTGTTTGGGGCATCCCATTCTGTGACTACAGCAGCCTCTATTTAAGACCATAACCATTTGCACCTAATATAATTGAAATTAGGCCTGATAAAGACACTTTTGCTGTGCATAGCACTACTGCCTGCCAGGTGCACTCCTGTTGTGGCATCCCATTCTGTGACTACAGCAGCCTCTATTTAAGACCATATAACCATTTGCACTTATTCTAATTGAAATTAGGCCTGATAAAGACACTTTTGCTGTGCATAGCACTACTGGTCCCTGCCAGGTGCACTCCTGTTTGGGGCATCCCATTCTGTGACTACAGCAGCCTCTATTTAAGACTATATAACCATTTGCACTTATTCTAATTGAAATTAGGCCTGATAAAGACACTTTTGCTGTGCATAGCACTACTGCCTGCCAGGTGCACTCCTGTTTGGGGCATCCCATTCTGTGACTACAGCAGCCTCTATTTAAGACCATATAACCATTTGCACTTATTCTAATTGAAATTAGGCCTGATAAAGACACTTTTGCTGTGCATAGCACTACTGCCTGCCAGGTGCACTCCTGTTTGGGGCATCCCATTCTGTGACTACAGCAGCCTCTATTTAAGACCATATAACCATTTGCACTTATTCTAATTGAAATTAGGCCTGATAAAGACACTTTTGCTGTGCATAGCACTACTGCCTGCCAGGTGCACTCCTGTTTGGGGCATCCCATTCTGTGACTACAGCAGCCTCTATTTAAGACCATAACCATTTGCACCTATTATAATTGAAATTAGGCCTGATAAAGACACTTTTGCTGTGCATAGCACTACTGGTCCCTGCCAGTTGCACTCCTGTTTGGGGCATCCCATTCTGTGACTACAGCAGCCTCTATTTAAGACCATAACCATTTGCACCTAATATAATTGAAGTTAGGCCTGATAAAGACACTTTTGCTGTGCATAGCACTACTGCCTGCCAGGTGCACTCCTGTTGTGGCATCCCATTCTGTGACTACAGCAGCCTCTATTTAAGACCATATAGCCATTTGCACTTATTCTAATTGAAATTAGGCCTGATAAAGACACTTTTGCTGTGCATAGCACTACTGCCTGCCAGGTGCACTCCTGTTTGGGGCATCCCATTCTGTGACTACAGCAGCCTCTATTTAAGACCATATAGCCATTTGCACTTATTCTAATTGAAATTAGGCCTGATAAAGACACTTTTGCTGTGCATAGCACTACTGCCTGCCAGGTGCACTCCTGTTTGGGGCATCCCATTCTGTGACTACAGCAGCCTCTATTTAAGACCATATAACCATTTGCACTTATTCTAATTGAAATTAGGCCTCATAAAGACACTTTTGCTGTGCATAGCACTACTGCCTGCCAGGTGCACTCCTGTTTGGGGCATCCCATTCTGTGACTACAGCAGCCTCTATTTAAGACCATATAACCATTTGCACTTATTCTAATTGAAATTAGGCCTGATAAAGACACTTTTGCTGTGCATAGCACTACTGGTCCCTGCCAGGTGCACTCCTGTTTGGGGCATCCCATTCTGTGACTACAGCAGCCTCTATTTAAGACCATATAACCATTTGCACTTATTCTAATTGAAATTAGGCCTGATAAAGACACTTTTGCTGTGCATAGCACTACTGCCTGCCAGGTGCACTCCTGTTTGGGGCATCCCATTCTGTGACTACAGCAGCCTCTATTTAAGACCATATAACCATTTGCACTTATTCTAATTGAAATTAGGCCTGATAAAGACACTTTTGCTGGGCATAGCACTACTGGTCCCTGCCAGGTGCACTCCTGTTTGGGGCATCCCATTCTGTGACTACAGCAGCCTCTATTTAAGACCATATAACCATTTGCACTTATTCTAATTGAAATTAGGCCTGATAAAGACACTTTTGCTGTGCATAGCACTACTGCCTGCCAGGTGCACTCCTGTTGTGGCATCCCATTCTGTGACTACACCAGCCTCTATTTAAGACCATATAACCATTTGCACTTATTCTAATTGAAATTAGGCCTGATAAAGACACTTTTGCTGTGCATAGCACTACTGGTCCCTGCCAGGTGCACTCCTGTTTGGGGCATCCCATTCTGTGACTACAGCAGCCTCTATTTAAGACCATATAACCATTTGCACTTATTCTAATTGAAATTAGGCCTGATAAAGACACTTTTGCTGTGCATAGCACTACTGCCTGCCAGGTGCACTCCTGTTTGGGGCATCCCATTCTGTGACTACAGCAGCCTCTATTTAAGACCATATAACCATTTGCACTTATTCTAATTGAAATTAGGCCTGATAAAGACACTTTTGCTGTGCATAGCACTACTGCCTGCCAGGTGCACTCCTGTTTGGGGCATCCCATATGTGACTACAGCAGCCTCTATTTAAGACCATATAACCATTTGCACTTATTCTAATTGAAATTAGGCCTGATAAAGACACTTTTGCTGTGCATAGCACTACTGCCTGCCAGGTGCACTCCTGTTTGGGGCATCCCATTCTGTGACTACAGCAGCCTCTATTTAAAACCATATAACAATTTGCACTTATTCTAATTGAAATTAGGCCTGATAAAGACACTTTTGCTGTGCATAGCACTACTGCCTGCCAGGTGCACTCCTGTTTGGGGTATCCCATTCTGTGACTACAGCAGCATCTATTTAAGACCATATAACCATTTGCACTTATTCTAATTGAAATTAGGCCTGATAAAGACACTTTTGCTGTGCATAGCACTACTGGTCCCTGCCAGGTGCACTCCTGTTTGGGGCATCCCATTCTGTGACTACAGCAGCCTCTATTTAAGACCATAACCATTTGCACCTATTATAATTGAAATTAGGCCTGATAAAGACACTTTTGCTGTGCATAGCACTACTGCCTGCCAGGTGCACTCCTGTTTGGGGCATCCCATTCTGTGACTACAGCAGCCTCTATTTAAGACCATATAACCATTTGCACTTATTCTAATTGAAATTAGGCCTGATAAAGACACTTTTGCTGTGCATAGCACTACTGGTCCCTGCCAGGTGCACTCCTGTTTGGGGCATCCCATTCTGTGACTACAGCAGCCTCTGTTTAAGACCATATAACCATTTGCACTTATTCTAATTGAAATTAGGCCTGATAAAGACACTTTTGCTGTGCATAGCACTACTGGTCCCTGCCAGGTGCACTCCTGTTTGGGGCATCCCATTCTGTGACTACAGCAGCCTCTATTTAAGACCATATAACCATTTGCACTTATTCTAATTGAAATTAGGCCTGATAAAGACACTTTTGCTGTGCATAGCACTACTGCCTGCCAGGTGCACTCCTTTTTGGGGCATCCCATTCTGTGACTACAGCAGCCTCTATTTAAACCGGACCTTCACCCTGATTTAATGAAAAGCCCAAACTCTTCAAAAACAATTCCTCAGCATCTAAAATTAATATATTTTACATGTTTAGTCACTAATTTATTATACTTTCCCCCACTGGGCTGCAACTCTGTTCGGGAATTTAGGATACGGGCGCCGCCATCTTGACTCAGAAGCATCACACTTACTGAGGAGAGGAGAGTGGGATAAGGTACAGGGGGGCGGGTTATAGCTGTGCTTTGCTCAGACAGAGCAGAGCTGGGGTCAGGGAAAGGTCAGCAGTCCCAGAATGCAGAGCAGCACAGTCACTTCCTGTTTGCAGGCACTTCCTGTTTGCAGGCTGCCTGCAAAAATGGCAGCTTCCATAAGCCGCCATCTTGGATGTTTAAAGGCTTATAAAATGCAGTAGATGCAGGTAGGATGATTTTTAATGTGAGCAATCTGTATGTACAGGGTGTGGGAAACATATAAGATAGACTCTTATTTAGAGTGAAGGTCCGCTTTAAGACCATATAACCATTTGCACTTATTCTAATTGAAATTAGGCCTGATAAAGACACTTTTGCTGGGCATAGCACTACTGGTCCCTGCCAGGTGCACTCCTGTTTGGGGCATCCCATTCTGTGACTACAGCAGCCTCTATTTAAGACCATATAACCATTTGCACTTATTCTAATTGAAATTAGGCCTGATAAAGACACTTTTGCTGTGCATAGCACTACTGCCTGCCAGGTGCACTCCTGTTGTGGCATCCCATTCTGTGACTACACCAGCCTCTATTTAAGACCATATAACCATTTGCACTTATTCTAATTGAAATTAGGCCTGATAAAGACACTTTTGCTGTGCATAGCACTACTGGTCCCTGCCAGGTGCACTCCTGTTTGGGGCATCCCATTCTGTGACTACAGCAGCCTCTATTTAAGACCATATAACCATTTGCACTTATTCTAATTGAAATTAGGCCTGATAAAGACACTTTTGCTGTGCATAGCACTACTGCCTGCCAGGTGCACTCCTGTTTGGGGCATCCCATATGTGACTACAGCAGCCTCTATTTAAGACCATATAACCATTTGCACTTATTCTAATTGAAATTAGGCCTGATAAAGACACTTTTGCTGTGCATAGCACTACTGCCTGCCAGGTGCACTCCTGTTTGGGGCATCCCATTCTGTGACTACAGCAGCCTCTATTTAAAACCATATAACAATTTGCACTTATTCTAATTGAAATTAGGCCTGATAAAGACACTTTTGCTGTGCATAGCACTACTGCCTGCCAGGTGCACTCCTGTTTGGGGTATCCCATTCTGTGACTACAGCAGCATCTATTTAAGACCATATAACCATTTGCACTTATTCTAATTGAAATTAGGCCTGATAAAGACACTTTTGCTGTGCATAGCACTACTGGTCCCTGCCAGGTGCACTCCTGTTTGGGGCATCCCATTCTGTGACTACAGCAGCCTCTATTTAAGACCATAACCATTTGCACCTATTATAATTGAAATTAGGCCTGATAAAGACACTTTTGCTGTGCATAGCACTACTGCCTGCCAGGTGCACTCCTGTTTGGGGCATCCCATTCTGTGACTACAGCAGCCTCTATTTAAGACCATATAACCATTTGCACTTATTCTAATTGAAATTAGGCCTGATAAAGACACTTTTGCTGTGCATAGCACTACTGGTCCCTGCCAGGTGCACTCCTGTTTGGGGCATCCCATTCTGTGACTACAGCAGCCTCTGTTTAAGACCATATAACCATTTGCACTTATTCTAATTGAAATTAGGCCTGATAAAGACACTTTTGCTGTGCATAGCACTACTGGTCCCTGCCAGGTGCACTCCTGTTTGGGGCATCCCATTCTGTGACTACAGCAGCCTCTATTTAAGACCATATAACCATTTGCACTTATTCTAATTGAAATTAGGCCTGATAAAGACACTTTTGCTGTGCACAGCACTACTGCCTGCCAGGTGCACTCCTGTTTGGGGCATCCCATTCTGTGACTACAGCAGCCTCTATTTAAGACCATATAACCATTTGCACTTATTCTAATTGAAATTAGGCCTGATAAAGACACTTTTGCTGTGCATAGAACTACTGCCTGCCAGGTGCACTCCTGTTGTGGCATCCCATTCTGTGACTACACCAGCCTCTATTTAAGACCATATAACCATTTGCACTTATTCTAATTGAAATTAGGCCTGATAAAGACACTTTTGCTGTGCATAGCACTACTGCCTGCCAGGTGCAGTCCTGTTTGTGGCATCCCATTCTGTGACTACAGCAGCCTCTATTTAAGACCATATAACCATTTGCACTTATTCTAATTGAAATTAGGCCTGATAAAGACACTTTTGCTGTGCATAGCACTACTGCCTGCCAGGTGCACTCCTGTTTGGGGCATCCCATTCTGTGACTACAGCAGCCTCTATTTAAGACCATATAACCATTTGCACTTATTCTAATTGAAATTAGGCCTGATAAAGACACTTTTGCTGTGCATAGCACTACTGCCTGCCAGGTGCACTCCTGTTGTGGCATCCCATTCTGTGACCACACCAGCCTCTATTTAAGACCATATAACCATTTGCACTTATTGTAATTGAAATTAGGCCTGATAAAGACACTTTTGCTGTGCATAGCACTACTGCCTGCCAGGTGCACTCCTGTTTGGGGTATCCCATTCTGTGACTACAGCAGCCTCTATTTAAGACCATATAACCATTTGCACTTATTCTAATTGAAATTAGGCCTGATAAAGACACTTTTGCTGTGCATAGCACTACTGGTCCCTGCCAGGTGCACTCCTGTTTGGGGCATCCCATTCTGTGACTACAGCAGCCTCTATTTAAGACCATATAACCATTTGCACTTATTCTAATTGAAATTAGGCCTGATAAAGACACTTTTACTGTGCATAGCACTACTGGTCCCTGCCAGGTGCACTCCTGTTTGGGGCATCCCATTTTGTGACTACAGCAGCCTCTATTTAAGACCATATAACCATTTGCACTTATTCTAATTGAAATTTGGCCTGATAAAGACACTTTTGCTGTGCATAGCACTACTGGTCCCTGCCAGGTGCACTCCTGTTTGGGGCATCCCATTCTGTGACTACAGCAGCCTCTATTTAAGACCATTTAACCATTTGCACTTATTCTAATTGAAATTAGGCCTGATAAAGACACTTTTGCTGTGCATAGTAGTACTGCTGCCAGGTGCACTCCTGTTGGGGCATCCCATTCTGTAACATCCCATTAGCCTCTGCATTTACTGTAAGCTGCACAGTTATTTAAAGAAATTTGGCCTGTATGAGCCTGCTTACACACTGCTGCTGTGTGCATATATACTGATCTCAAGTCAGCTTTGGGGCATCCCATTCTGTAACATCCCATTAGCCTCTACATTTACTGTAAGCTGCACAGTTATTTAAAGAAATTTGGCCTGTATGAGCCTGCTTACACACTGCTGCTGTGTGCATATATACTGATCTCAAGTCAGCTTTGGGGCATCCCATTCTGTAACATCCCATTAGCCTCTGCATTTACTGTAAGCTGCACAGTTATTTAAAGAAATGTGGCCTGTATGAGCCTGCTTACACACTGCTGCTGTGTGCATATATACTGATCTCAAGTCAGCTTTGGGGCATCCCATTCTGTAACATCCCATTAGCCTCTGTATTTACTCTAAGCTGCACACGTATTTAAAGTAATTTGGCCTGTTGGAGCCTGCTTATCCACTGTTGCTGTGCATATATACTGATTTCAGGTCTGCTGTGGGGGCATCCCATTCTGTAACATAACATAACCTACCTCTCTTATTTACACTAAGCAGCTCTCTTATTTAAACTAAGCAGGCCTCTTATTTACACTAAGCAGCTCTCTTATTTGAACTAAGCAGGCCTCTTGGAGGCTGATTGTCCACTTTTGGGTGTGCATTTATATTCGGTTTCATATACAGCGGGGTATCCCAATTTGTAAGATAACCTACCCCAACCATGTAAACTAAATAGGCCTGTTGCAGCCTGAGTTTCTCTGCTTGCGTATGGCCTGCATTACAATCTGTCTCTTTCAATGACACTGCTGCCTGGGGTATCCCAATTTGTAAGATAACCTACCCCAACCATGTAAACTAAAGGTTACGTCCTTCCAGAAGGAAAACTTATGCCGAACACTATTTTTGTTAGGGGCATTGACCTTTGGATTGATCGGCATGAAATTAAGGTTTTTTTTTCAAAGTATGGCGCTGTAAAGAAGGTCAAAATTATTTCTCATACTTGGATTATTGTTACTTTTTGTTCAGCTCGAAATATACCAGGCCACACGGGCATCCCAAGGCACATGCTGATTAACCCTATATGTTAAGCACAAGCATTTCTCATACTTGGATTATTGTTACTTTTTGTTCAGCTTGAAATATACCAGGCCACACGGGCATCCCAAGGCACATGCTATTTTAACCCTATCTGTTATACAACATAAGCGTTGATCAGCATCAGCTGCTTTATTAAGCTACTTCAGTTTGCACTTGTTTTTGACTGCTTTTAATAAACCAGGCCGCAGGGCACCCCAAAGCTGCACCTTGCACCCTATCTGGTATACAACATAAGCGTTGATCAGCATCAGCTTCATTAAGCTACTTCAGTTTGCACTTCCTTTTTGACTGCTTTTATTTAACCAGGCCGCAGGGCACCCCAAAGCTGCACCTTGCACCCTACCTGTTTATACTAAATAAGCATCTACAGCCTCAGCTTTATTAAGTTATTGCATTTTGAATTGGTTTTGGTCTGCTTTAAATACACCAGGCCGCAGGGCATCCCAAACCTGCATGTTGCACCCCATCTGTTATACTAAATAAGCGTTGATCAGCATCAGCTTTATTAAGCTATTGCATTTTGCATTGGTTTTTGTACTGCTGCCAAAACACTAGCCCATATGGGCATCCCAAACCAGCACATGTCACCCTATCTGTTATACTAAATAAGCTTCTACAGGCCCTTTTTTTATTTATTTATTTTTATTTATATAGAGCTGTAATAGCTTATATTGTGAGGTAAATTTGCCATTTTGCAGCATAATATAGAGCAGCCCCTGTGTAAATCTGAGGGGCAATAGCTTATATTGTGAGGTAAATTTGCCATTTTGCAGCATAATATAGAGCAGCCCCTGTGTAAATCTGAGGGGCAATAGTTTATATTATGAGGTAAATTCATGGTTTTGCACCATTAAATGGAGCAGGCCCTGTGTAAATCTGAGGGGCAATAGCTTATATTGTGAGGTAAATTTGCCATTTTGCTTCATTATATAGAGCAGCCCAGTTGCCATCTAAATCAACTACAGTCCGGCCAGTACAGCTTTTCCAGGGCAAACTCTGCTAGTTGCGGACACAAGTCAAGTTTGGCTTCCCAGCAAATCCAGTGGATCCTGAAGGTGTGTTGGCATGGTCATGTCAAGGTATGACATGACCTGCTGTTTGAGGTCCAGCTCCAGGTCTTTCTGCTGCTCATGAGTAGACTCACTATGCGGGTGTAGAAAGCTACTCACTAGCGACTGAAGACTGAGGCTGCTGCTGATGGAGCTGCTGCTGCTCCTTCCACCCCCCCAGCAGCCATGGCAGTGGAAGGTGATCGCAGAGGTCCCCCTGAGTCAGACCTGTGGGAGTATGGGCCATGGCGCAGATAGACATCGCCCAACTGACTACGTGGGATGTCTCTGTAGTAGGTCAGTTTGTCCTCCCTCTCAGTGGGCGTAAAAAATGCCCCCATTTTGTGCCGGAAGCGAGGGTCCAATAAGTTGGAGAGCCAGAAGTCTTCCCGCTGACAAATGGAGACGATTCTGCGCTCACTAGTACGCAAGCATGTGAGCATGCATCGTGCCATTTGTGCAAGTGACTCGGAGGGACTACCTGTCTCCATCTCTACTGTAAACTGCCACGGTGTGTCTGGGTCCTCTGTCTCGCCTTCCTCACAACCCTCTAGCACCTGTGGCTGCTCCTGCTCCTCCTCTCCTGCCAGATGACTAGATAAAATGGTCATTTTGTGAAACCTAAACTGTGGTTTGCTGTGCCCCATCCCCTCCTCCACTTCAGCCCCCACAGGCTTCATGTGGCTGTGAAATGTATGTGCCATGTCTCCAGTGCCCTGACCAGCCATGGTTTCCAACATGTGTTGTAGTACATGAAGCAGTGGAATCTCATCGTTCATCTCATAGTCCTGGCAACTGACTAATAACGTAGCTTCCTCAAAAGGCCTGAGCAAACGGTCGGTGTCACGTATGAGCTGCCAATGGTTTACATTGAATTTACACAGGGGTGTCCCCCTATCCGTTTGGATCATCCAGAAATCCGTGATGGCTTTTCTCTGTTCCTATAGTGCAGTGGTCCTCAACCCTGTCCTCAAGGCCCACCAACATGTCATGTGTTTTGGATCTCCAAATAGCCAGCTCTATTGCTCTGCAGCTGCACTAATTACTCCACCTGTGCATCTTTGTGGAGATCTGCAAAACCTGGCCTTTTGGTGGGCCTTGAGGACAGGGTTGGGGACCACTGCTATAGTGGATCCTGCATATGGAGGGTGGAATTCCAACGGGTGGAAACATCACAAATCAGACTATGGTGGGGTACACCGTTGTGACGCTGAGGCTCAATAAGGTTGTGCTTGGTGATGTAGGAGTGCCAGAAGTGCATGCTAACTTTCTTTCCTGTTGTTCGGATGTCTTTCAGATGGGGGCAAGACTTCAAAACTAGACTGAACACGTGTGCCATGTCAGGACGCATGACTCTGGCTTCCTTGTCGCAGCGCAAACAAGATGTTCTTCCAAGTGTAATGCAGCAGGCTGGACTTATGGTGACGCTGTCTGAGAGGAGAAATCCCTCAGACATCAAGATTAAAAATTCCAAGAATTTTTGAGGGCTAATTATTCAGAGGCAAATGATAGCTAGTTGTTTCTGATTTAATTACAAGGTGGAAACACACCCTCAAACAAAACTTCACTTTGGCAATACTATTGCATTTGTCTATTCATAATTTTATGTATATACACTAACTAACCTACTTTTTCTCCACAGGATGCTGCATGAAACACTGCCACATCGCTGAGTAGCTGATTTTTCCTACCAACAGTCCGCAATAATTCACTGCTGCTGCTGCTGCCGCCGCCACCGCCGCAGACTCCAGGGACCCTCTTCCACTACCTCGGCTTGCAACACCTCCTCCCACGACACTCTCCTCATCACTAATTGCCGGCTAGTGGAAGAAGAGGCGAGTGTCTCCTCCACTTCTTGGCTGGGCAGTAGCTGCTGAATTTTATGATTATCAGATCTTCATCAATGGATAGTGGAGCTGAACCCAAAGCATAACAGACAGACAGTTGACTGGGGGTGTCAGATGCCACTTGTGATGCAGTGGACTGCTTTTGCAGCACTTCGAGACAAAGTTGCTTCATTGGCTGACACAATGACTGGTAAAGCTGTGGAACATATGGTTGAAAAGCAAGAATAACCATTTGTTTTTATATGAAAAAGACCCTGGTTTATACAGACTTTTTTTTCCAGAGACTGCCCTGCGTGCAAATGAATGGCGCATGGATCAGCCAAGCTTTCCTCCCAACAATGCCTGATGTATTCCAGTAGATTGATGACGGGGCCAGACCAACACTAAAGAAAGATGGATCGTGCAAAACAGATTTAAGGCGCTGCTCTCCAGTTACAGACATTCCTCCGCATCGGACCACAAGTATTGATAAAAAATCCTTTACGTTACTCTTACTTTTTATTAATATTCTTCGGATAAGACGGATCAAACATGATTCCAGATTAAAAATTCCAAGAATTATTGAGGGCTAATTAGTCAGAGGCAATGATACCTTCTTGTTTCTGATTTAATTAAAAGGTGGAAACACACCCTCAAACAAAACTTAACTTTGGCAATACTTTTGCATTTGTTTATTCATAATTTTATGTAGATATTACTAACTAAGCTACTTTTTCTCCACATGACTCTCCACAGGGTGTGATTCATCCAATTTTTGGGCTCCTGAAGCCAACCCCAGTCTCTTTAAAGTAATGTTTGGGCTCCTGCTGCTGCTGCTGCTGCCAACTCCAGGGTGTGATTCATCCAATTTTTGGGCTCCTGAAGCCAACCCCAGTGTCTCTTTAAAGTAATGTTTGGGCTCCTGCTGCTGCTGCTCCTGCTGCTGCCACCTCCAGGGTGTGATTCATCCAATTTCTGGGCTCCTGAAGCCAACCCCAGTGTCTCTTTAAAGTAATGTTTGGGCTCCTGCTGCTGCTGCTCCTGCTGCTGCCAACTCCAGGGTGTGATTCATCCAATTTTTGGGCTCCTGAAGCCAACCCCAGGGTCTCTTTAAAGTAATATTTGGGCTCCTGCTGCTGCTGCTGCCAACTCCAGGTTGTGATTCATCCAATTTTTGGGCTCCTGAAGCCAACCCCAGGGTCTCTTTAAAGTAATATTTGGGCTCCTGCTGCTGCTGCTGCCAACTCCTGCTAACTCCAGGGTGTGAATCATCCAATTTTTGGGCTCCTGAAGCCAACCCCAGTGTCTCTTTAAAGTAATGTTTGGGCTCCTGCTGCTGCTGCTCCTGCTGCTGCCAACTCCAGGGTGTGATTCATCCAATTTTTGGGCTCCTGAAGCCAACTCCAGTGTATATTTGGGCTCCTGCTGCTGCTGCTGCCAACTCCAGGGTGTGATTCATCCAATTTTTGGGCTCCTGAAGCCAACTCCAGTGTATATTTGGGCTCCTGCTGCTGCCAACTCCAGGGTGTGATTCATCCAATTTTTGGGCTCCTGAAGCCAATCCCAGTGTCTCTTTAAAGTAATGTTTGGGCTCCTGCTGCTGCTGCCAACTCCAGGGTGTGATTCATCCAATTTTGCGCTCCTGCTGCCAAATCCAGTGTCTCTTTAAAGTAATATTTGGGCTCCTGCTGCTGCTGCTTGCAACTGCAGGGTGTGATTCATCCAATCTTTGGGCTCCTGCAGCCAACTCCAGTGTCTCTTTCAAGCTATGTTTGGGCTCCTGCTGCTGCTGCTGCTGCTTGAAACTCCAGGGTGTGTCAGTCAATTTTTGGGCTCCTGTTGCTGCCAACTCCAGTGTCTCTTTCAGCCAATGTTTGGGCTCCTGCTGCTGCTTGCAACTCCAGGGTGTGATTCATCCAATTTTTGGGCTCCTGCTGCTGCCAACTCCAGTGTCTCTTTAAAGCAATGTTTGGGCTCCTGCCCCTCATAGTGATGCCACTTCAACTCTCTGCAATTGTGCCGCTCTGCGATTCTATTAGCGATGCCTCTGATCTGCATGTGATATTTATTCAAAGTATTATTTAACTAACCCAGCACACATCCTGTACGTGTTACAGCAAGGCAGAATGGTTTACAACCCTATTGAGGCTCTAGGCGGCTCAGAAATAGCCGTTTTAATAGCGATTCGTCACGAATAAATTCGGATCGAAACGATTTTTGTCGGAAAATTCGGCGAATCAGTCGAATCGAATTTTTCAAAAGTTCGCTCATCTCTAAAATTCATTACACCTGCTGCTTTACATTAGTGTGCATTCCTAGGTTGCTAGCCAGCTGCCTTCGACATGCTCTGCACCAGAACCCAGAAACACGAATTAATTTTTAGAAAGCTGTTACATGCTGCTCCCCGCTAGTGACCTTTAACAGCTGATTTTACTCTTCATCCTCTTCTCTGCTCTCGGTTAATAAGCAAAGAGAAATTTTGCACGATGTGCAACAGTCCCACACTACCCCAAATAAAATAACGTAAGACTGAGGTGAAAGATGTGCCAATCCCGGACCCAAAAACCACAATGCAATAATGAAAACAACAACGGTCCCAGTAGACCGCAAATGGGATAACTAGGATGGCACCAAATACCCCTCAATAATCAATCATTGAGAGTATAATCAAATCAATATAATCATCTTTAATTCATTGACGTATTAAAAATCTCAAACGCATGCATAATTACATTACAACCACAAACTTAAAAAAAAAAAAACATTTACACAAAGACCCAGTCGAAACCCTCATTACAAATCCAAAATTCATAACCTATATACACAAGTTGATAAGCCCCAAATAAATTAAATATCCCTAACTAAAGTGCTATAAGTGCTTAATGTGTAATATCCGCATTTGACAAATAAACAGGACAAAACTATCTGAGACAAAGACACATAAGTGATAAGAGAGTCACCCCTGCTGGACCAAGCTAATAATCTCACCCACACATTCCGTGGCCACCTATGCCACTTTCTCAAGGTGCTAAACCATCTTTAGTACCTTGAGAAAGTGGCGTAGGTGGCCACGGAACACGTCGGTGAGATTGTTAGCCTGGTCCAGCAGGGGTGACTTTGTGTAAATGTTTTTTTTTTTTTTTTAAAGTTTGTGGTTGTAATGTAATTATGTTTGTGTTTGAGATGTTTAATAGTTTAAGAGATGTTTAATAAAATAAATGATTATATTGATTTAACTATACTCTCAATGATTGATTACTGAGGGGTATTTGGTGCCATCCTACGTATCCCATTTGTGGTTTACTGGGACCGTTGTTGTTTTCATTATTGCTCTCGGTTAATAAGAAACACTTTTTCATTTTTTTGAAAACCATTAGAGCAGGGGTGTCAAACTCATTTACATAGAGGACCACAGGAGCATCCTAGTTTCCTAGAAGGGCCGGTTAATAACAAACACACAACAACATGCAAATATGACCATTCAAATGTATGGTTACAGGTTATTTTGCCCGCCCAGGACAAACTGTATGCAAATACTAAAATATTTTGCAGACACAGAATTATTTCGCCAAGGACAAATGTAGAAGCAGAATTATTTTGCCCATTACAGATGCAGACACCTAATAACTTTGCAGCACTCCAATCTATTGTTCCCATCTCACCCGACAATATCTAACAATAATGCCTGCAGAAGCTATGACACCCCCTGTTGTGGCAGTAAGTTCAATGGGTTTAGCACCCCCCCCCCTTGTGTGTTAAAAATGGTTGCACCAAGACACAGGGCAGTTGCATGCTCTATTCTCTTCTCCCTCTTCTCTGGCGCACACTAGAGGTTTTTATAGGCATAATGTGAGCTACCTGCTTATCAGTGCGTCACTCAGCAGAGCCAAACATGTCTGAAGATGTGCTGCTGGGGTCAGTAGCCTTGGAGTGACCAGGTCAACTACAAATGGCTGCCAAGCTGCCACTGTCTGGTATTTGCCAGAGCCACATACAGCCCCTGGGCATTGAGTTTGACACATGCGCATTAGAGCATGCTTCTCTGCACTATTGGGTATTTTATGTGGCCACATCAGTGCAAAACCCTCTAGTTTTTCTTTTGGTAGCTTTGGTGGCATTGCCGTGTACCTGATTGGTAATGCCCCACCATAAATTTCACGCCGTTCTGGCTGAGATTTCTTTTTGTATTTGTATTGTGAGGTCTCATCTACTCGCTCTGAAGGAAGGAAACAGCAACAATGCCATCCCTTAGGTGAGACAGGTGTGCATCGGGCATTCCCCTGTGGGACGCAGCTCCAGAGCTTTGCCTCATGGCCATGCCAGCAGCACAAGTCAACCTTGTGGTGTGGGGCCAGGGCATGGTTGGTCTAGTTGGCGGAGGTCCACCAGGGCTTTATTTGCTGCTGCTGCTGTGATCGACTTACCTGCACTTTGTACTGTGCAATGGGGTCCAGACACCCACACTTGATGAGCAGGAGGCCAATCTGCCAGGCCCCATTGTGGTTGCTGCAGAAGGTGTTGAGGGTCTATGGACACCGTCTGCGGAGTTCAGTCTTGCGGATAACATCGCGCTGGTGCTGCTCACCCGTGAAAAATGGTCACTCTTGTTTGACAAACAGAGTCATGGCCTCAGCAAGAATAAACACACCAAGATATGGGCTGGAATTGCTGAGACCCCAAATTGCACCTCTGCAAAGCACTGAAGCAACCAAAAAGCGATTTGACACATTGCGGCAGAGTGGACCTGCTCATCGAGCATGGGGAACAAGAAGACCCCTTGAATCCCTACAGGGAATATGAGGTCATGCTGAAGCCAAAGATTCCTGTACATTGGCAGCAGGATGTGGATGACATAACAGCCTTGGCTGAAAGTAATTCAATGCTTTTGTGGTCAAAATTAACATGTTTGTTTGGCATCTGTGTGTTCAAACTGTCTTTGTGTAATCACTAGCTGCAAATGTGAGTTTGGGGTTGGAGGAGGAGGAGGACAAGGCCCCAGACTTACAACTTGCCACCAGCCAACAGCTGGAAGTCAATGTTGGAGCCAGCACTAGTCAGCAAGGCTACACACCCGCAGCCAGCTTTTCAAAGAGCGAATCTGACCCTGTCTGTAATTGCTCTGTTCAGCTGATTAGACAAATGTGTCTGCTCCTGTTGTCATTCAGTCAGCATGACCCTCTTTGTAAGTGCTCTTTTGTGCAGATGTTGCCAATGTTTCTTTTAAGGTGGGTTTGCTACATGCAGGTTCTGATTCTCACCTTTTGCTTGTTTTTTCATTTTGTGTCCATGTGTTCTTAGGCACCATGGAGTCACATATCACGTCTGGAGTTTTGTCATCCTCCAGCCAAGCTCACACTGGGTGTAAGTGCACACCTTCATCAAACTTTCCCATGTGGCTTCTGCTGGCCACTTGACCCATGCTGGTTAATGTTATCACACTTTGTCACGTAATTTCTTATGCTTTGCTCTGTGTGTTTCTAGGCCTTGCATCTAACTTTCCAGTAATGGAGCAGAGTATGGAGGTGATGGCCGGTATGTGTTACGTAACTTTGTGTGCATATGCATTTTGCATTGTTTGGGTGAATTTTTGTAGAGGTATCTTGAATGCTACATGTTGGTCTACTTTTGGCAGTTGTTCAACACATTTACATTTTTTTTCCATACGCCAACATTGTATGATTGTCCACCCTTATTTGAGGTAGACCAGCATTCCCCACAGCCGCAGCTGTCACAAGTACCAGGGGATGATTCAGCACAGGTATTTGTGCACTTATTACACACCTGTTCTCCAGGTCAACCTTCTTGTTAGTAAGTGTCCATATACGTCCAAGACACAAACCAGTATATTGCGTGGTTCCCCTCTACCTCCACAAATGATTTGTTGTTTCCCCCAATGCTGTGTGATCAAATTTGCAAGATTTAAGTTGGTTACCTAGTTTGCACAACAAATGTTGTGTTGTAAGTGTCACATGTGCTCCGTAACAGGCCCAGGCTTTGGTATATCCTATTCCGTAAAGGCCATCTCTAAGGGCAACATCCGGGGATTCAGGGGTCCCTCCTACACAGGCATATGTATCAACTTTGGCAAGTGACTCCAAACCATGTTTGCTACAATCACCTTGCAACCCTCACACATTTGCAACCCACACACATTTGACCAGCATATGCACAATGCCTTCAACCACATGTTAACCAATCCTGTGGTTGAACTAAGGGGTGAACAATAACTTGCAGGGTTCCTGGACCCAGAATGGTGACCCAGTAGCACCCAGCTTTATGAGATGGGCTCTCAAATGTCACAACCCCACACTCGGCAACAACAAAAGGGCCAACTGAGTGGCCGTCATGGAGGGTCAAATTAGTCAACATCAAGCTGAACTGAATACAAGGGCCGAACAGGCAGCACGGACACAGGAACAATGAGCAGGAACAGCAGGCAGCACAGGCAGAGGAGCAACATCTGGCCCTTATTTCAGCCATCCGGGAGAGCAGGAGGGAAATGGGTTGCAGGTCCTCGACCAGCAGGTCCAGCAGCAAAACATATTTTTTCAGGCCCTGTTTGGAGCTGGACTTCCACCAACCCTCCTGCTTCCAACGGCCAACCACCAGCCCCACCACAACCACAGTTGAGTACTGCTGAACAACCCCCGGATAAACCACCACACGATGAAGCACCTTTACCACCCTTATTTTGGAATGTAATTGTGTTTTTATTTTTGGCAAATAAATTTGGTTGTGACTCAAAACATACATTCTATTTTTTTTGTTTATGTGCAAAGTAAGTTTGAATTTTGTAACTGGTGGTTATGTCCCAAAAGCAAAATTAACACTTAAACAATGGACCCAAAAAACACACACACATTTTAGTAATGCTAAAATTATTAATTTAAAAATAATAACAAGGCCAACATGGCTAAACACACAAACATTTGTGTCCTGCTCAAAAACGATTTCTTGAAACTGCATTTGGGTTTATGTTTTTATATTTTTGGGTAATTTTGGGGGGGCATTTTGCAATTGTGCACTTTTTTTGTCACTTCCCCTTGTTTTAATTAATGCCACTTAACCAGCATTCATTAAAGCTGAGAAAGTGACAGCAGGGATCTTATTTTTTATTTTTTTTAATGCTTAAAGAGGGGACCCCACACATTAATAAAGACCCCCTAAGCATTACAAATCCATAGAACCAAGCATAAGGGCTTGTAATTCCTGGGCTCAACCATTACAAGCCCTTATGCCCTATTGCACAAATCTGTGCTATGGGCCGCTGGGCTCATCTGCACAACCCTGGCTATTGGTGGTGCAGGTAATGGAGTAAGGATCCCTTACCCAAAAATGCACAAATTACCAAAAAATCTAAAAACTAAACCTGCAGGCAGTTTCAAAGTTTAATGGGATGCATTTAAAAGCTGCATTTATTAAAACACCTACATTGAAAAAAATGCAATTTAAAAATTAAAAGTCGGGCTATTCTTCATTAAATAAAAATTGTATTCAACCAAAAAATGACCAAAGAATTACAAAAAAAAATAAAAAAAATAAATCCACAGGCATTTTTATTCTTAAATGGGATGCATTTAAAAGCTGCATTTAGTAAAACACTTAAAAGTTAAAAAATACAATTCAAAAAATAAAAAGTCAGGGTATTCTTTGTTAGATAAAAAATGTATCTAACCAAATATGTCCAAATTTTCAAACAGCCCATCAACCAGGTTTTCTGTATTCGGGCAGATCGCCGAAACCCTCATGGACTTCTGAAGGTTCAGGTTCACCCATCACTACTGATAAGGACTAACAAGGTGATTTTCACTGAGCTACTCCAAGGCCCTTATTCATCAAGCGATAGCGCCAGGTAGTGTCTGACGAGCGCCAGGTAGCGGCAGCTAACGGCGACTACTGACTCAAGTACGCCCGGCGGCGGTCACAATGACGCATTTATCAAGCAAAATGAGGCTAGCGCCGGCGAGAGCGATGGCTAGCGCGGCATTCATCATGAAGCCGCCTGGACCGAACAGCGCCGCTGCAAATTCCCTCACAGCGCCAGGTATGAGCTGTCGCTCCCTGGCGATGTCCAATGCATTTCAATGGAGCAATCTATAATTATTCATAAATAATTGGTATTTTTTTTTTTTTTTTTTTTTTTTTTAATGTCAAAAAATCGGAGACCACTTCTGCAATGTTAGGATTTATTTTTAAGTAAAAAAAAAAATATATATGTGCAGAATTGATCTAACAGGTCTGAGATTAATGTATTCATATTACAAAATGATTCTAAAAACATGTATAATGTTACATTCAAAAAATATGGTTGTTTAGGGGTTAAAAACTAGTTAATACACATCGCCGCCAGCGCTCTGGGGTTTAAACAAGGAATGGACAGCGACAGCACATTCGGAGCGTGATTTGTTGATGAATATGAAGCTAGCCATTCGCTCTGGCCATTCGTTGTCAGGCGCTCACATACAACGCTGGACCTGTGAAACAGCGACACCCCAGCCCGTATTCAACATTACCGCACACCGACTGAGTCGCTTTCATCAAGCTAATGCCGGGCAAGCACAGCGAATACTGGCTGGCGCTGAAAAAAATCACGCTACAGTCGCTCATCTGTCGCTACCTGGCGCTATTGATGAATCGGCCTCCCCGATAGCAGCTCTTAGAAACTTGCAAACAGCTTGCCCACCACAGATTTTAAATTCACCGGTCTGTAGTTTCCAGATTCTCCTTTCGACCCTTTTTGGATATTGGCCCCACATTAGTGTTTTTTGTGCTTGGTTTTCTAATAAAACATTACATTTTAATAGACTGGTGTGCTAGTGCAAATTGACTTGGCCAGAAGATGCTGTTGAGGCTTTTAGTTTATCTACTGTATTGTGCAATCATTTTTGCATTAGACTATGTTGTGGCGGGACTGGAAGAAGTAAAGTTATGGGGCGTGATCCATATGGCAGATGCACAATGTGTTTACAACCAGTTTAACCAGTCTTGTTCACAGTACTAATAAATGAAAATTTGAGATATACCAGTATCTAAATTGCCAAACTGAAGATGTGATATATATATAATCACATGCACGTGTGGGAAGAGATTCATAAGTGAGTCTAAGAACAAGCTATGTAAACGTATCCAATAACATCTTTCCAACCTAAGGCTGTCAGGAAATCACCAAAGAGAGGGTAAGCAATTAATCCCAACTGCACAACATTTTTAAACCAATAGTGATGAGCAGACACATTGAAGTTCAGGTTCATTGAAGTTCGAGTTCAGTGTTTTTTTTTACCTAAACTGGCCTACCTTTCCCTAAACAGCAGCAGCAGCAATGTCCCTATCTACTCCAATGGTGCTCTCAGCACTGCAGGGCACGGCCCCCGTATTATATACAGGGGTCAATTTTCCCACCTGGGCAATTACAGCTATGCCCAGAATGGCTACCTCTGGGTGTGGGCCAAATACTGAACTCATATACACTTTTCAATTTGAAAACTGTATTCAGGCTCGGGGACCTGAAGGCACAAAGTTTTGCATGGATCCAAACTTTGCGGTTAGCATCAGCTCATCAATATTAACCAACTTGCAGTTACAGCTTTGGAGCAGGTCAGGATAGGAATTAGGAGAGACATTAAATCTAATTTATTACAGGGTAGGTGGATTTTTGAGACATGTTTACCTAGAGGATCTTATGAGGACATCTGATATACTGGCATTTTATAATAGAGGTCCAATCCTGGTCAACTATCTGGTTTATTTTTGTGAATCAGTGTGTGCTAATTCTAACACAATTAAATGACAACAAAGGTTTTTTTTTTCTCCTGCATCCCCGCTGAGTAGGAGGAGGGTTAACTTGGTTCAGGTGGTTCAGATTCTAAGGTACAACTCAGAGAGCTTTGCTCAGAAAGCTGTGTTTCTTTATGAGTGTTATTGAGTTAAAAAAAGTCAGGAGAACAGAAAAGTCATAAGAACAGAAGTTGCTGCAACTTTAAGTACTTAACCTTTTGTATTAACTGCTGTTTTGTAACTAGGATAATGGCTAGCAACATTGGAGGTCTACTACAGTGCTGTAATAAATGTGAGCATGTTGCACGTTTGGAAGCTCGGATCTGGAGGCACAAAATGCAACAATGAGCAAGCATTAAGTGGGGTAGAAACAGAGGGTAGAGAAATGGGTCAGGAGGAGCAGATACATAGCTGGGTAAATGTAATTAGAGAAATAGAAGGGGAGCATAGAAAGGAAGGACATGCCTGTGTCTGTGCAACCTAGCAAAATTGCTAAGTTGGGTAATGATGCAAGGGTGTCATTCTCAGAAATTACAACCCTAGCAGATACTGTACTCCCTAACAGCTGGGAGGGCAGCCACACTAGTTATTGGGTGGATGGGACTGCAGGTGGAGCAAGACAATAAGTGGTCATAGCAGATTCAATTATCAGACGGACTCATAGAACAATTTGTTGCCAAGACCGCTTCAACCAAATCGTTTGCTGTCTAACTAGTGCCAGGGCTCGGCACTAGGTACAGATGATTAAACAATTTCCTGCAAATGAGAACCATTTCAAATTTATATACACTGGATAACACTAAACATAGCACCAGGCTCATATGTATACGGAAGGTAGCCCACGACGGACCCCACAGTGTATTGCTGACTCAATGGAGTCCATGAGGATGTCGTGACAGCTATGTAGAAGATTCCTCATTGTGGTACAGATCGGGGTCAGGGGAGGCCGGCTGATCGTGCTGGACCAGTGGACTCAGGATCCTGCGGACACTTGGTGTCTCTGGGGAAATACACAGTGCACCACCCATTCTAGTGAATAGGAATAAAGATTAAAAATTAATCAGTGCTAAACCAAACATTGAAAATTGAAAGAGGGGTTGTCAATCCCCCTTATGCTACTAAAACACAATAGATCAAAAAGTGATACTACCCTATTTTTTGTATTAAAAAGTGAAAAACCACTACCTCCACCATATATACTATCTCCCAATCTACATCAGAACTATCAACTACCATATGTGCTAAGCCCTCCCAACAAAAAGTGAAATAGCCCAAACCACCCTATCATACCACCTAAAAAAAGTGTGTACATAAAACCAGGTCATCACCCCAGGAACGTTGTGCTTCCAACTGGTAAATCCAGCGCAATTCCCTCTGTTGTAAACATTTTTTTATGTCTCCTCCCCGAATGCCTAGATGTACTTTTTCCAACCCCACTACTTTTAACCCTTCCATATTGCCCCCGTGCCCCTGCAGGATATGCATGGCAACCGGTTGTGCTGGGCGTCCCTCATCTATATTTCTCTGTGCCAGCCGTATAGATGAGAAATGTGCCTGAATCCTGGCTTTCAGTGAATTTTTTGTTTCGCCTACATACATTTTTAGTGCATCCGCAAATGATCATGTAGACTACTCCCACCGTTCTACAAATCATGAAGTGTCTGATAGGATATATCCTACCAGTCTTCGGATTAGCCACCTCCTTCCTAATAGTCATATATGCGCTGTGGTAAGGTGCAAGGTGCCGTCATTGACGGTAGGTATGTGGCACCAAGGTACCTGGCCTTGGTGCAGTAAAGCTGTGTAATATTCTCCAGCATCAGCTGCTAATGGCAGTCTGCTGCTGAAATTTTAGTATAGCCGAAAGGCTAACCCGGGACGGCTTTACTGGGATGGAGTACAGCAGGGTGGGACTCCATCCCCTACCCAGGTCCTGGTTTTGCGGGCCGTATAAATAGCCTGGGGAGTCAGCTGTGCACTGGCTGTGTCTAGAGCTCACTTGTGGAGTGAGATTCTGTGTGCCTGACTGGAAGTTCTTATACAGGCTATTTCATGTGGACCCGAGGTAGATTCGGCTACAAGTGTGCAAGCTTGGACAAAAACTAAAAAGGGCCGTTGCCTGTCTGATGCAATTCTGTGGCATTTTTCCTGAAAAGGTGATGTAACCCAAAAAGGATATTTTGTGTTATGGACTTTTTGTGTGAATAAGAACGGACTTTAAGTTGAACTTTTCACCTCTGAGCCTCTATACTGCTAACATCCTGCTGTCTACCAGAGCTGATCCTCACAGTGCAGATTGAGCAGTTCCCGCAAGGGTAACTCCCTTGCGTCCTGGCACCCTGCAGCCAGGTACTTGGTCTTGAATAATGGCTGTTACAAATCCTCAAATTTGGGGTTCTCTGTGCCACCACCCCCCCCCCCCAATCCACCTAGCTAAGTATGGGTTACTTTTAAGGATTCCCCAGTGTAATCTGCGTATCTGTGCCCATTGATTATGATTAGGGATGAGCGAATCGATCCGGACGAACCCAGATTCGATCCGAATTTCATGAAAAATTCGATTCGGATCGAATCCGAATTTCCCCGTGCTTCGATCCCTCGAAGTTTTCCTTTAACATCCATTCATTTACATTACAGGCATTCTAAGATGGCGAACGGGACATGTCCAGACATCTACCCCGCTCCAGTGCATGCTGGGGCAGTCACATGCAGCCTGTCAGCAGCCAGCAAGCCCGGTGACGTCACAGCGCTATTTAAGGCGGCGGACATCTTGCTTTTCCTCATTTCTCTATTGCATTCGTGAGAGACAGGACGCTGCTGTAGTCAGGGAGAGACAGTTAGACAGACAGGGACAGACAGGAGACAGGCAGGAAGTCAGCGAGAAGCAGGGAAAGTTAGGAAAAATCGGAGGCAGTCACAGGGAGATTTTTTTTTTTTTTCATCCAGCCTGAGTGTTACTGGCTGGCTGACTGGCTTTGTTAGCGTTTTCAGGCTGCTTATACACTTTTACTGTGTGCATATATACTGAACTGATCTCAAGTCTGCTGTGGGAACATTACCATTTTGTAAAATCTCATTAGCCTCTGTATCTCCTCTAAGCTGCACAGTTATTTAAAGTAATTTGGACTGTTTTAGCCTGCTAAGACACTGTTGCTGTGCATATATACTGATCTCAAGTCTGTTGTGGGCATCCCATTCTGTAACATACCATTAGCCTCTGCATTTACTGTAAGCGGCACAGTTATTTAAAGTAATTTGGGCTGTATGAGCCTGCTTACACACTGTTGCTGTGTGCATATATACTGATCTCAAGTCAGCTTTGGGGCATCCCATTCTGTAACATACCATTAGCCTCTGCATTCACTGTAAGCTGCACAGTTATTTAAAGTAAATTGGCATGTTTCAGGCTGCTTACACACTGTTGCTGTGTGCATATATACTGATCTCAAGTCTGCTGTGGGCATCCCATTCTGTAACATACCATTAGCCTCTGCATTTACTGTAAGCTGCACAGTTATTTAAAGTAATTTGACCTGTTTCAGCCTGCTTACACACTGTTGCTGTGTGCATATATACTGATCTCAAGTCAGCTTTGGGGCATCCCATTCTGTAACATACCATTAGCCTCTGCATTCACTGTAAGCTGCACAGTTATTTAAAGTAATTTGGGCTGTTTCAGCCTGCTTACACACTGTTGCTGTGTGCATATATACTGATCTCAAGTCTGCTGTGGGCATCCCATTCTGTAACATCCCATTAGCCTCTGCATTTACTGTAAGCTGCACAGTTATTTAAAGTAATTTGGCCTGTTTCAGCCTGCTTACACACTGTTGCTGTGTGCATATATACTGATCTCAAGTCAGATTTGGGGCATCCCATTCTGTAACATACCATTAGCCTCTGCATTCACTGTAAGCTGCACAGTTATTTAAAGTAATTTGGCCTGTTTCAGCCTGCTTACACACTGTTGCTGTGTGCATATATACTGATCTCAATTCTGCTGTGGGCATCCCATTCTGTAACATACCATTAGTCTCTGCATTTACTGTAAGCTGCACAGTTATTTAAAGTAATTTGGCCTGTATGAGCCTGCTTACACACTGCTGCTGTGTGCATATATACTGATCTCAAGTCAGCTGTGGGCATCCCATTCTGTAACATACCATTAGCCTCTGCATTTACTGTAAGCTGCACAGTTATTTAAAGTAATTTGGCCTGTATGAGCCTGCTTACACACTGTTGCTGTGTGCACATATACTGATCTCAGGTCTGCTGTGCGGGCATCCCATTCTGTAACATACCATTAGACTCTGCATTCACTGTAAGCTGCACAGTTATTTAAAGTAATTTGGCCTGTTTGAGCCTGCTTACACACTGTTGCTGTGTGCATATATACTGATCTCAAGTCTGCTGTGGGCATCCCATTCTGTAACATACCATTAGCCTCTGCATTTACTGTAAGCTGCACAGTTATTTAAAGTAATTTGGCCTGTTTCAGCCTGCTTACACACTGTTGCTGTGTGCATATATACTGATCTCAAGTCTGCTGTGGGCATCCCATTCTGTAACATACCATTAGCCTCTGCATTTACTGTAAGCTGCACAGTTATTTAAAGTAATTTGGCCTGTTTCAGCCTGCTTATACACTGTTGCTGTGTGCATATATACTGATCTCAAGTCTGCTGTGCGGGCATCCCAGTCTGTAACATACCATTAGCCTCTGCATTCACTGTAAGCTGCACAGTTATTTAAAGTAATTTGGCCTGTTTCAGCCTGCTTACACACTGTTGCTGTGTGCATATATACTGATCTCAAGTCTGTTTGGGGCATCCCATTCTGTAACATACCATTAGCCTCTGTGTTTACTGTAAGCTGCACAGTTATTTAAGGTAATTTGGCCTATTTGAGCCTGCTTAGACACTGTTGCTGTGCATATATACTGATCTCATCCCATTTGTTTTTGACTGCTTTTAATAAACCAGGCCGCAGGGCCCCGCAAAACTGCACATTGAACCCTATCTGTTTATACTAAATAAGGAAATACATAAAAATGTCAGGCAGACAAGTGCCAGGATGTTCAAAGAGGAGTGGCAGAGGCCAAGATTCAGCAGGCAGAGGTCGCAGCAGACTAGGGACGAGTGGCAGCAGGAGTCACGGTGAGAGACCTGGTCTGCCAGTATCTGCTAGCGGTCGTGTCTCCACCAGTAACGCATCTGCCATGGTAGATTGGTTAACGCGCTCATCAACAACATCATCACAACTTACGTCTGAGACCCCAAGTCTAGGGTCGGTAGGTTCCTCTGACACAACCCTGAGTTGGCATGCCCCGAGAGCAGTCCCTGTCCTCCCATTGCCTCTGTCCTACTCTGTTCCCTCCCCCAGCGACGTATCCTATGCTTTGGGTTCAGCTCCACTCTTTAGTAAGGAGGACGATCAGATAGAGGACAGTCAGCTGCTACTGCCCAGCCAAGAAATGGAGGTGGCTTCTTTAGCTAGGCAGACAAATAGTGATGTGGACAGTGTCGTGGGTGCTGCGAGCGTTCCAGCTCCTGCGCCAGACACTGTTGACGAATCCACGAACATCAGTGACGTACAGCCACAACTCGGTGATAATGATAATGACGATGAAGCCGATCGCACTTGGGAGCCGGGTGATGAAGGGGCTTCATCGTCATCATCAGGAGAAGAGGGGCGCAGGTTGCCCTGGAGTCAGCAGCTCAGGCAGCAAGGTGTTAGCAGCATGGTTGGCAGGCAGCATGGGGGCACAATTGTAAAGCCTGGAGCCAAACGGGGCCGGGGCTGGGGTAGAGCACCTGTTGCGCGGCAGGCTACCTTATCGGGAGGTAGTGGGGCAGGGGTTCCTGGAGTTGGCGACAATAGCAGCGAATCAGTGAGGCCTGTTGGTAGGAAAAGTAGCTACTCGGCAGTGTGGCAGTTCTTCCTGAAGCATCCGCAGGAGGGTAACATGGCCACATGCAAGATATGTAGGCAGAAGGTGAAGCGTGGCCAGGGCCCAAATGTTGGCACCACGGCCCTACGTCAACATATGCAGCGTCACCATAAAGCGGCCTGGGAGAACCTAGGCTCCGGAGAGGTGGGCCAGACTGCTTCCTCACCGAGTGGCACGCCGCTCCCAATTTCTGCCAGCCAAGGCTCCAGCACCTCAGCCGAAGGCAGCTGTGCGTCATACCCATCCTCTGTCGCTCCTGCTCCTCCTCCTCCTCCTTCAAGTCATGCATCCCGCCAGCAATCCATCAGCGAAGCCATGTCCAAGAGACAGCAGTATGCGCCCACTCATCCTACGGCGCAGAAGCTGAATGTGCTCCTGTCCAAGTTGCTGGTGCTGCAGTCACTCCCTTTTCAGGTGGTGGACTCTGCACCTTTCAGAGAACTGATGGCTTGTGCCGAGCCGAGGTGGAGAGTCCCAAGCTGTCATTTCTTTGCCAAGAAGGCAGTACCAGCGCTGCACACTTTTGTTGAACAGAAGGTGGGCCAGTCCTTGAGCCTGTCGGTGTGTAGCAAAGTGCATGGCAGCGCCGATGTCTGGAGCTGTAACTACGGTCAGGGACAATACATGTCGTTTACGGCCCACTGGGTGAATGTGGTCCCTTTGCAGCAGCAGCAGCAACTTGGACAGGTCACGCCGCTTCGACCTCCGCGCTCCCTGCCCGTTGGGCCTGTGACACCGTGCGACTCGGCCTCCTCATCCTCCGCCATCTCCTCACCCTCCACTGTAGGCTCAAGTCTCAGTGCCCCTCCAGTCTACCATGTGTGCAGGGCACGGAGGTGTCACGCAGTGCTTCACATGGTTTGTCTTGGCGAACGGAGTCACACAGGGGAGGAACTGCTTAAATTTATTCATCAGGAAATCCAAACATGGCTTAATCCAAGAAAACTTAGAATGGGAATCATGGTTACCGACAATGGGAAGAACATTTTGTCTGCGCTGCGCCAAGGAAGCCTGACCCATGCCCCCTGCATGGCTCACGTCTTCAATCTGGTTGTCAAGCGGTTTCTGAAGTGTTCCCCCCATCTGCAAGACATCCTAACAACTTCAAGGAAACTTTGCATGCACTTCAGCCACTCCTACACCGCCAAACACACCCTTCTTGAGCTACAGCGTCAGAATGGTATCCCCCAACATGTGGGTTGATTCAAAGAAACATGTAACAGCTTGGATTTGGCTCACGATCATCCTATTTTTCACGTCCGCTCATGCGTTCGTATGAACTTGCGAGTGATTCAATAAGCAAATACGTTTCTATCCTAAAAGATACGTCCGTTCGTATGATATCTCCCGAACTTGCCTCAGTCAGTTGGCAATCGTAAAAATCACGTTCATGTGCTCACCTGTTGCGGCGGCAGCCTGTTTTTTCGGCTGCTTCCATCGTCAACCTCTTCCAATTTCTTGCGTTTGCCTCTGGCTTTCATTGGTTTTTGGCCTCTTAGATTCGTGCGTTCGTATGTTTATAAGATCTTGCGCATGCGCACCCTCAACCAGAAACTTACCTAAACCCCTTAGCGCTTGCATCCAACTTCATTTCTCGGTCCCTCAAACTTACCTAAACCCCTTAGCGCTTGCATCCAACTTCATTTCTCGGTCCCTCAAACTTACCTAAACCTCTTAGCGGCTGCATCCAACTTCATTTCTCGGTCCCTCAAACTTACCTAAACCCCTTAGCGCTTGCATCCAACTTCATTTCTCGGTCCCTCAAACTTACCTAAACCTCTTAGCGGCTGCATCCAACTTCATTTCTCGGTCCCTCAAACTTACCTAAACCCCTTAGCGCTTGCATCCAACTTCATTTCTCGGTCCCTCAAACTTACCTAAACCTCTTAGCGGCTGCATCCAACTTCATTTCTCGGTCCCTCAAACTTACCTAAACCCCTTAGCGCTTGCATCCAACTTCATTTCTCGGTCCCTCAAACTTACCTAAACCTCTTAGCGGCTGCATCCAACTTCATTTCTCGGTCCCTCAGACTTACCTAAACCTCTTAGCGGCTGCATCCAACTTCATTTCTCGGTCCCTCAAACTTACCTAAACCTCTTAGCGGCTGCATCCAACTTCATTTCTCGGTCCCTCAAACTTACCTAAACCCCTTAGCGCTTGCATCCAACTTCATTTCTCGGTCCCTCAAACTTACCTAAACCTCTTAGCGCTTGCATCCAACTTCATTTCTCGGTCCCTCAAACTTACCTAAACCTCTTAGCGGCTGCATCCAACTTCATTTCTCGGTCCCTCAAACTTACCTAAACCTCTTAGCGCTTGCATCCAACTTCATTTCTCGGTCCCTCAAACTTACCTAAACCTCTTAGCGGCTGCATCCAACTTCATTTCTCGGTCCCTCAAACTTACCTAAACCTCTTAGCGGCTGCATCCAACTTCATTTCTCGGTCCCTCAAACTTACCTAAACCCCTTAGCGCTTGCATCCAACTTCATTTCTTGGTCCCTCAAACTTACCTAAACCTCTTAGCGCTTGCATCCAACTTCATTTCTCGGTCCCTCAAACTTACCTAAACCTCTTAGCGGCTGCATCCAACTTCATTTCTCGGTCCCTCAAACTTACCTAAACCCCTTAGCGCTTGCATCCAACTTCCTTTCTCGGTCCCTAAAACGTAAGAAAATCACATAATGTACATATGTCTATATGTTTCTAAGCGTGTTGTTTCTGGTTTGTGTTATTTTTTGGGTGTGTGCATATTAGAAAATACACAAATTTGGAAGGCTTAAAATCGAATTTATTTAAAATATTTGCTTGTTTTTGTTGGAAGTAATTTTCCAAACCTCTTTTTTTTTGGGGTAGTTTTTTAAAAATTTTTTTTTTTTTTTTGGGCTCGGTAAAACACATCTAAAATTTTTTTTTTTTTTTAACAGTAAAACCCTTTTTTTTTTTTTTTAAAGTGTTTTTGTAAAAAACTTTTGTTTTTGGTTTTAAAAAATGCCAACAAACAACTTTGTAAAAATTTAAAAACTTGAACAGCAAGTTAAACAAAGGAGCCAGGACCAAGGGCACTATTCATCATCCTCTTCTTCATCTGTTGGCCCCAACGTCGCCTGTATGGCCAGCAGCTCGGCCACCAACTCCTTCATTCGTTTTTTTTTGCCCGCCAAAGTTTGGGGGATCATCCCTGTAACCAATAGAGAAAGAAACATAACTAGGAGTCCCAGACCGGTTTGTATGCTGGAAATAGATTTAGGGTTAATCAAATACATGTAAATGCATGACATATGTCATTCTTCCAAGGGATACAGTTAATGCATTTCACACAGGTAAGTGTTTAAACTCCTTAAACCGGACCTTCCACATTATTTTATGAAAACCAATAACTATTCACAAATGATTTGGCACCACCTCAAAGTTAAATAGGGTTTTTTTGGGATTACTGCGCCGCCATCTGGACTCTGAAGCATAACACTTAATGAGGAGTGGAGAGTTGGATAAAGTACAGGGGAGTAGGTTACAGTGTTGCGTTGGGAATCCCGAGCATAGCTGGGTTGAGGGAAAGGTCATCACTCACACAATGCATGGCAGCACCTTCCTTTTTTCAATCTGTATCCCATGCTGCCTGTAAATATTGCGCATTCCATATTCCCCAATATTGGTTTGATTCAGTCTAATAACATGCATTAGATGGGTGAAGGGTGTTTTTCCATGGTTCTAATCTGTAGGTACAGTGTGATGGCTAATTATTTGGTTCTTAATACTAGTTAGGGTCCTCTTTAAGCTAACGAAGTGCCCACATGAAAGTGTGAACTACACATTGGCTACGCCTTTAGTTATGTGTGTGTTATTAGCTAACCAAACATTAATATGAATAATGGCATGGAGACTTACGGAGTTGGTGGCCGACAGATGGCTGGTTGGGGCCAACAGGCTGCCCTTGGTCCTGGCTCTGCTGTGAAGAAGTCCCTGGAGAAACATGTGACATTTGGTTAGTACTTGTAGAGAGTCACTATTCCCAACATATCTGGCTCCCAGTCTGGCTGACATCACTCACCTTCGCCAGGATCGACTTCAAGCATCTCTGCTGCCTCCTCCTCCACTATCTCACCCGCTCCAGAAGCTTCTACAAATACATAATAAAGGATAACTTAGTTTTTGGCCTGCCATGTATATCTTTGTGCCTATACATGAAGAGTGACATACCAGAGCCTTCCCCATGCGTGGCCAGGTATGACTCCACGCCCACGCGGTTTGGCCCCTCCTCTGTGGTAAGGTCCAGGGGCTGGTCTGAGGAGGCCACAGAGGAGGGGTAGGTCCGTCGCCTGGGAGATCCACCACCTTCACTCACAGATGCAGACTCATGCAGCACTGGTCGGCCTGTACGTCTCCGGGTGCGGCGAATTCTGAAATCCATTTCCAACACTACCAAAGAAAAGTCATTATAAATAAAGGCATAACTTATACATTAGGAACATATACCATGCAATTGCTTTGTACTTACTTGGAAAATGGATTCCAAAAAACCTCCGCACCCGGGGCATGTGCAGACGTTTCAGGTCCGACCAATGCTGCATTATCTGGGTGTGAGTGAAGGTGGTGCTGGTCACACGGTGTATCTCGGCGATGATCTCCCGGGCGATGTCCCTTTTCTCGCACACATTGGGCGCGAAGTCATACCGGCGCTGAAGCATGATCTGAAAAACATAATGGACACAGAGCTTTTACTTTTACACACAGACCCATATGTGTTGCATCACAAGTTGAGAATTTAATGTCATTAACACACACATTTCGAGTGGCAGCCATTTTTGGGGAGTGCCTTAAAGAGGACGTTGACTGTGAATGACAGTCTGGTCTTATGTTATATGTATCACACACCATGTACATACAGATAATAGCCAACATCAAGAATCAGCCCACCTGCATCTATGGCATGTTAGGATGGTTTAAACATCCAAGATGTAGGCTAATGCTTAGGCTTTTGGACCACGTGTGTGGCTTCCCGTTGTGTTTTTATGGCTTAGGAAAACAGTGTTCCTCAAACATCCGCATCAAGGTCCGAGACAGGCCAGGTTTGCCAGCTAGCCCCGCTACTCCACAGGTTAATTAACTGTTGCTAAGCCGGAGCAATTGGCCGAATTAGGACATCAGCATAGACAGGTGAAAACGTGGCCAGGCTCGGCCCTTGAGGATGAAGTGTGAGGAGCCAGTGATTAAACATTAAGAGACCCCAAACTAGTTCTAAACGCATCATTTACATTTAGGCCATCATTGACTATTAGATTAAAATGCACAGGCAGCCACTTACCAGCATGAGGATCTCTTCCTGTTGACGGGTGAAGATAGTGGGCGCCATCTTTATGCTTCTTCAAGGCAGCAGATAAGTGAAACCCCAGCGGTTTCCTGGTTCCGCTCGAACGTACGTTCGTACGAGCGCGTAGTCGTGCGCATAGGCGTCACACGCTGGGCTCATTATTTAAAGGTCCCTGCACCCAAAGCTCATTCTCTTTGAGCATTTGTGTAAGATGGCACCTAAAAAGCCTATGAGCAAGCGACCCCAGCAAAGCAAGACCGCGGAGGGCCCAACAACAAGGTCCCAGCAAGGTAGGAGAAAGCTGAGAGGCAAGACTCCCACCTCGGCCCCACCAAGGGACCCTGGACCCTCAGGAACCAAAAAAAGGGGCCCCAAGCCCCGTGCCCCTGCAGCCAAAAAGCTGGCAACTGCAGCACCCACCACCTCTGCCCCCAGAAGAGGCAGCACAAGGGAGCCCACACCGGCCATGCCTTCAAGTAGGGCAGTTCGGCAGCCCAGGCCCCGCAGCAGGGGCCGAACCCCATCCAGGGCCCGAAGCCCATCCAGGGCCCGAAGCCCAGCCAGAGGCCGCCGAACCCCATCCAGGGCCCGAAGCCCATCCAGGGCCCGAAGCCCAGCCAGAGGCCGCCGAACCCCATCCAGGGCCCGAAGCCCAGCCAGAGGCCGCCGAACCCCATCCAGGGCCAGAAGCCCAGCCAGAGGCCGCCGAACCCCATCCAGGGCCAGAAGCCCAGCCAGAGGCCGCCGAACCCCATCCAGGGCCAGAAGCCCAGCCAGAGGCCGCCGAACCCCATCCAGGGCCAGAAGCCCAGCCAGAGGCCGCCGAACCCCATCCAGGGCCCGAAGCCCAGCCAGAGGCCGCCGAACCCCATCCAGGGCCAGAAGCCCAGCCAGAGGCCGCCGAACCCCATCCAGGGCCAGAAGCCCAGCCAGAGGCCGCCGAACCCCATCCAGGGCCAGAAGCCCCTACAGGGCCCGCCGAACCCCATCCAGGGCCAGAAGCCCCTACAGGGCCCGCCGAACCCCATCCAGGGCCAGAAGCCCCTACAGGGCCCGCCGAACCCCATCCAGGGCCAGAAGCCCCTACAGGGCCCGAAGAACCCCATCCAGGGCCAGAAGCCCCTACAGGGCCCGCCGAACCCCATCCAGGGCCAGAAGCCCCTACAGGGCCCGAAGAACCCCATCCAGGGCCAGAAGCCCCCGACCTGGCACCAGCCGGGAACAGAGCCCCCGACCTGGCACCAGCCGGGAACCTAGCCCCCCAAGAGGGCCCCGAATTGCAACCATGACCACATCTACACCTGGAAGTTCGGTGGCCAGCCACGCAAGAACACCCAGTCCCTTGGCCAGTCCAGTCCAGTCATTGGGAAGCCACCAATCCGGCCATTCCCCTACCCAGCCCCAGGCCATAATGTCACCACATGTGTCTGCACACATGGAGGAGCAGCCAAGCCAACCATCTGGCCGCACATTGCGCCGCGGCCAGTTGAGTGGGAGATTCTCCCATGACCAAAATATGGCATTGGCTAGTGGCCTTACATTATACTATGACGAGCTATATGGGAGCAAATCCAAACACACCACAAAGCAGCGCAAGATGGAATTGTTTGAAACCATCCTCCGACAAGTAAATGCAGCGGGGGAAGAGAGGAAAGATGTGTCCCAAATTCAGAAGAAAATCTCTGATCTGAAGTATGCTGTACGGCAAAAAGAAATTAAAAGGCATAATTACAGGTAAATAAATGTTTTCGCTAAATATAATGTTTTGGATGTACTGTATGCACCTTTTCTGAGTACCAAACGATTTTCTCTTTTCAGCATGAAAACTGGAGGTGGCTTTCCATCTAAATTGGAGTTTACCCCTGCTGAGGAGATTGTGCTTGGACTTCTCCATCCGGTCGCGGTCGGTGGACATGCTGGTCTAAGGGACACAGACTCACCGACCCGTACCCACGGTGAGTACTCTTAAATCTGCATGTTTGCCTGTTTGCTAAATAATCTACAGTTCACTAGTAACAAGATAACGGGATGCCCCTATGGTTTGCCTTGCTTGGCCTCGCACTACTGTGGCTGTTTGTGTCCTCTTTTGGTCCCTGGGAATCACACATTTAGGCCCACAGCCATTATGGCAAAGATCAAATGTCCAATTGGATTGTTAAAGTCATGAAGTTTCTCAAGATAAGTGATATATTTGGAATCAATCACAAAACACACATCATTATGTATGGGTTGCCTTTTGGTTGTGTGAGTTGTGTTTGAGTTAACAATTTAATTAGCCACCCCCAAACATATCTGACCTAGAGCAGCGAGACTCAACTGGCGGCCCGGGGTCCCAATGCGGACCTTGGCACCAGATTCCAGGACCCCTGCCCAGACAGCCCTGCACTCAGTTACTTCTGTGTTGACGTGCTCAGAGCTGCCCCCTTGATCGGCGATGTAGTGGTTGTTCTCCTGCCCAATGTGATGGCTCCCTGAAACATAGCATTGCAATATGAAGTACTGCACAGGAAGTGGCATTGCAAGGTACACAGTAACTTGGTAAAACTTTCTCTTGGCACAATCGTGTCCCGCTGCCCCTGCTCTGGCCCATCTGCCACAGTCCCCCCATGCCCCCCCCCCACATAAGCCCCATACATTTGTAACAGATTTGCTCCATCCATCCCATCACCATCAATACGTTAACTCCCCCCTTTAGCCATCCAATCCCTGTCCCCTCAGCTCTGCCCCATCCAGCCCAGCAAGGGCAAGCAGCCTTTATTAGTTGGCACTTTGAAATCTCCAGCCCCTCCACCAGTGTATTTATTTCTAACTAGACACCCCCTGCGTCAGCACCATGGCCAGACATTCACCTCTCACCACATACCTTGAAATGGGCCTTTACAACAATTGTTTGAGTACCACGGACCTAGCGAATGGTAGGCTAAATCCCAAAATGTGCGTTGAAAGTTGTATGCTGACTGGGTACACTTCCTGACTTCGAACTGAGGTCAGTTAGCAGTTTTTGCGAGCCATTGCACCTATGTAAACTTGCGTGTGTTTGAACAAAGGTCCCCATTGCTCTAGAGTTGAATAATATTACAAATAGAGCTATATTTGATTACCTATCCCAAAAATGGTTATGTGTGTGTTTACGTGGTTTGTTTTTCTCTTCTTCAGCCCAGCATGATCCCTCAGCAAGGGTAAACTCACCCCCCAGTTTGGTTATGCCTACCAGGTCCGTACAGCATAGGAGCCCAGATCAGAGATTTCCGGTAAGTTAATTTAGTACCATAAATACTACCAAGTGCTTAAGAATGTGTTAAACTGTTGGAATCCCAAATTTGGACGCCAACTTACACTTTTTTTTTTATATGTCCCTACAGACCCGCACACTCATGGAAGAGATCCAGGACATGGAGGAAGATGATGATGTCTCCGTGCAGGGCACGTCGGATGACCTCCCCCTGGGTCCCAATTTGGAACTGCTCCATAATGTTTCTCTGGCCAATCCTCAGCAGCAGAGTGAATCTCCATCCATTGTGCATGCACATGGGGAGACTGACACTACAGTCCCCAGTGTTCACTCTGCTGCTGAGGATTTGCAAAGCAGGCCGGTTGCTGTTGAGGGTACGACACCACGCGGCAGGGCACGCCCAAGAGCCAGGGTAATTGTGCGGCGGACTCCATTACGCCGCCCCACAATTTCCCAGGGGAGGCAGAGTGCCCTGCTTCAATTATGGACCCAACAAAGGGACTCTTATGACGCCCAGCTCGTTACAGAGCGTGAGCAAAGGCATGCCGACATGGTCAACATCCATACCAGTCTACAGGGCATCCTCGCGGAGTTGCGTACCCTCAACAGCAACGTGGCCAATGCAAGTAATGGCATCCAGTCAGCCATGGCTGAGATGACCAATATGCAGAGAAACATTGTGGAGCAGTTTCAAATTCACAATGCTGCCATGGCCCAGGCTAGGTCCCATTCACATGGACCTCCACCTGGACCTCCACCTGGGTATTATGGGCAGCCACCCTATTAAGCCATGGGTGTGTGGGACATCTTTTCTCTTAACCCCCACTGTATTTACTTGTCCTTTGAGGTTTCAAACAATCCATTTTGTGTTGCTCATGCAGGTTGTGTTTTGTATTTGCTCCCATATAGCTCCTTAGAGTAATGCTTAAGGCCACTAGCCAATGCCATAGGTCTATGTGGAGTGTATCTGGCCACTTATGGCTTTAAATATGTATTTGGTTGGTGCTCCTCCTGTTTGCAGACATGTTTGTGTGACATTATGGCCATGCCCAAATATCCCTGGGCACAGGCAATATTAATGACTGGACTAGGCTGGCCTTTGGACTGGGTGTCCTTGTTTGGTTGTGCCACTCACTTCCAGGTGTAGATGTGCTCGATGTTTTTTTGGTAATGTTATCCATTTGTAACCACAGATGTATGTGGAATGTTTTCTGTTAAGCACTATAATTTTTCCTTTTCAAAGTAAAAAAAAAACTTCACTTACAATACTTGTGGCGTTTTTAGTGGGAACACATTTTAAACAGCTTGGGCTAAACCAGATAATTTGGGTTTGAAGAGGTGTAACAATGCAAAGCTAAAGCTAAGGAAACTACATGAAATACATTAGGCAAGAATTAAGGTCTAAATGTTTTACTTTGAGGTAATGCCACATTACGGCAAAACAACATATGTAACAAAAAGGATAACACAGACACACAGAATGTTGAGACAGGGAAAAAAGTTAAGTAAAATGCTGGCTGATCAGGTTGGCTCGAACAGATTGGCCAGACTCACTGGGGGGCCCCACAAAATTCTCGACTTCATCCTCGACGGCTGAAGAGGGCAGGCTGTCCACATAACGTGGGACACGTTCCATGATGGCAAAATTGTGCAAAACAGCACATGCCATTATAATGTCGATCACTTTCTTGGGATCATATTGCAGGGCCCCCCCAGTATGGTCAAGGCAACGAAAACGTGTCTTCAGCAGCCCAAAGGCCCTCTCCACAACAGCCCGGGTCTTGCGATGAGCACGGTTGTACGCTTCCTGAGAGGCATCCTGGGGCCGCAGCACAGGCGTCATGAGCCAGGGTAGAAGTGGGTACCCGGAATCACCTTAAACAGAGAATTAAATGTAATCAAAATTAAAAAGGCAACACAACAAACACCAAAAATTTAACAGATATCATAATGATGTAAGGTAAAGTGGCCAAAAAACAAAACAGGGCACATTAGGCCAAAAAAAAATTCCACTAATGTATTACCTAATTAAAAATGGCACTTCTATATACCAATTAATTAACAAACATCTGCACGGCCAAGGGTATTTGGATTTTACATATATTTTTAGTTTTCAGACATGTTACAATTAGGATGCTGCTGAGGGCCTATCCACATTTATCTGGAAACTACAATGTATGCAGTTTAAGTCCACTTTGACATTTAAAGACCAATAGTACAAAAGGAGCCAAAGGTCAAAGATCCTTGGGTATAAACTCCAAACCAATATATTTAGGGACAAGGAACTTACAGACATCCTAACTAAAGGGAAAACATTCTGAAGGACAAAGCGAGGCAAGCATTTTTTGGGGAAGTTCATAATATATGACCCAAGAAAAAGGCAGTTGGACGCTTATGTAAAGAATTCAAAAACAAACATATCAACAAATACAAGATTAATGCCACATTTAATAACACACAAATAGGACACACTTACCAAGCAGCCATGCCCCCGAAAATTCACCTGCCTCAAATCTCCGAAACAACCCAGATCGCCTGAGGATATAGGAGTCGTGGGACGATCCTGGGTAGCCGGCAAGGGCACTCATAAACCGCATATCCGGACCAACCACGGCCTGGACATTAAGGGAGTGTCCCATTTTACGATTCCTTAAGGCAAAAACATACAAAAAGGGTAATTGATATTTGACCCAAAATAAAAAATTAACCACAAAACATGTCTGCACTCTATTGGGAAATACTAATGAAAAGCCTAGATAAAGCAGCTACACAAATGAGGGATAAACAAATATGCTGCCGCAAAGGAAAACAGGTTACATGACACGTTGGGCAACATAATAAACAATCTCAATACCTATATATATACTCGTCGGCTGCCCTAGGTACGAGTGCCACATGTGTGCAGTCAATAGCACCAATAACGTTGGGCATGTCGGCCACATTATAAAACCCAAGCTTAATGGCGTTTCTGGCTGCCATATCATCAGGAAAATAAATATATTTTTGAGTTATGGCAGCCATGCCTTCCAAAAATTTAGACAGTGCGCGGCTCAGCGTAGGCTGTGACATCCCCACGGAGAGGGCACCCAGCCTCTGGAACGAGCCGTTCGCCAAAAATTGCAGGCAGCCAAGCATCTTGGTCATACCTGAAATTGCATGCCCCTTCCTTGTGGTGCGGGCTAACCATGGCCGCAGCTCACTATATAATTTATGGAGGGAAGCGCGATTAAGCCTGGTCAGCTCGAACAGCTCAACATCATTCATGCTATCGATGTTCATGCGACGACGCAGGGGCAATCTGCTCTCAGACATCTCGATCAACTCAATGCCAAAAAGCATAAGCCCTTGATGTGCCACAAACTCGCTCCGCTCCATCCTACTCCCGAGGCCAAATAGCTGCCGGCAAACATTTCGTAAAGCAGCTCTTTAATGGGCTTCCAAACAATTAGCAATCACCTCTCTGAATTGGTCGCAAGCCCATGTGAAGGACGTAAAAAATAGGATCGGACGCAAATAATACGATTTGGACGGGAAAAACACACGAACTAACGCAAATTATACGATTCTCGTACGAAATGCGTATGTTCATATACGTCTATGCGCGAACGATCGTGCGAATACGAAATGGCCAAAAAAACAAGAAAAAATGACAAACACCCACCCAAACTTACGATTCTCGATACGAAATCAATTAACTTTGGCTCTTTGAATCGAGGGGTCAGTCTGATTTGCGATGTTTCCACCCGTTGGAATTCCACCCTTCACATGTTGGACCGATTATATGAACAGAGAAAAGCCATCACGGATTTCCTGATGATCCAAGCAGATAGGGGGACTCCCCTGTGTAACTTCAATGTCAACCAGTGGCAGCTCATACGTGACACCTGCTGTTTGCTCAGGCCCTTTGAGGAAGCCACTTTATTTGTCAGTCGGCAGGATTACGGGATGAACGACGTGATTCCACTGCTTCATGTACTACAGCACATGTTGGAAACCATGGCTGGTCAGGGCACTGGAGACATGGCGTTTACATCTTACGGCCACATGAACCCCGTTGGAGCTGAACTGGAGGAGGAGGAGGAAGAGGAGGATGAGGAGTTGCCCAGCGAAACACAGTTTAGGCTTGGCGAAATGGCTGGTTTATCTAGTCAGCGGACAGGAGAGGAGGAGCAGGAGCAGCCAGAGGAGCTAGAGGTTTTTGAGGAAGGCGAGACAGAGGACCCGGGCACACCGTGGCAGTATGCAGTGGAGATGGAGACAGGTAGTCCATCCGAGTCACTTGCGCAAATGGCAGGAAGCATGCTCACGTGCTTGCGTAGTGACCCCAGAATTGTTTCCATCTGTCGGCGGGATGACTTCTGGCTGTCCACCTTATTGGACCCTCGCTTCCGGCACAAAATGGGGGCATTTTTTAAACCCACCGAGAGGGAGGACAAACTGAACTACTACAAAGACATTCTACGTAGGCAGTTGGCCGATGCCTATCTGCGCCATGGTCCATACTCTCGCAGGTCTGACTCGAGGGGACCTCTGCGCTCACCTTCCACTGCCATGGCCGCTGGGGGGGTTGGCAGGAGCAGCAGCAGCAGCTCCATCAGCAGCAGCCTCAGTCTTCAGTCGCTAATGAGTAGCTTTCTACACCCGCATAGTGAGGCTACTCATGAGCAGCAGGAAGACCTGGAGCAGGACCTGAACCAGCAGGTCATGTCATACTTTGACATGGCCATGCCAACACACCTTGAGGATCCGCTGGACTTCTGGGCAGCCAAACTTGATTTGTGGCTGCAACTAGCAGAGTTTGCCCTGGAAAAGCTGTCCTGCCCGGCAAGTAGCGTGCCATCTGAGCGGGTGTTTAGTGCGGCGGGGGCCATAGTTACGGCGAGGAGAACTCGTCTGTCAGCTAAAAATGTGGAGGTACTCACCTTTGTCAAAATGAATCAGGGATGGATCAGCCAGGATTTCCACCCACCAATGCCTGATGCATGCGACTAGATTCAGCAGGGTGCCACGTTTTACACTTTCCAAATGGTGCAAAACATATTTATGTCTTTAGGCCAATTTTTGGGCTCCTGCTGATGCCAACTCCAGGGTGTGAATCATCCAATTTTTGGGCTCCTGAAGCCAACTCCAGTGTCTCTTTAAAGTAATGTTTTGGCTCCTGCTGCTGCCAACTCCAGGGTGTGAATCATCCAATTTTTGGGCTCCTGAAGCCAACTCCAGTGTCTCTTTAAAGTAATGTTTGGGCTCCTGCTGCTGCTGCCAACTCCAGGGTGTGATTCATCCAATTTTTGGGCTCCTGAAGCCAACTCTAGTGTCTCTTTAAAGTAATGTTTGAGCTCCTGCTGCTGCTGCCAACTCCAGGGTGTGAATCATCCAATTTTTGGGCTCCTAAAGCCAACCCCATTGTCTCTTTAAAGTAATGTTTGGGCTCTTGCTGCTGCTGCCAACTCCAGGGTGTGATTCATCCAATTTTTGGGCTCCTGAAGCCAACCCCAGTGTCTCTTTAAAGTAATGTTTGGGCTCCTGCTGCTGCTGCCAACTCCAGGGTGTGATTCATCCAATTTTTGGGCTCCTGCTGCCAACTCCAGTGTCTCTTTCAAGCTATGTTTGGGCTCCTGCTGCTGCTCCTGCTGCTGCTGCTGCTGCTGCTTGAAACTCCAGGGTGTGTCAGTCAATTTTTGGGCTCCTGCTGCTGCCAACTCCAGTGTCTCTTTCAGCCAATGTTTGGGCTCCTGCTGCTGCTGCCAACTCCAGGGTGTGATTCATCCAATTTTTGGGCTCCTGAAGCCAACCCCAGTGTCTCTTTAAAGTAATGTTTGGGCTCCTGCTGCTGCCAACTCCAGGGTGTGAATCATCAATTTTTTGGGCTCCTGAAGCCAACCCCAGTGTCTCTTTAAAGTAATGTTTGGGCTCCTGCTGCTGCTGCTGCCAACTCCAGGGTGTGATTCATCCAATTTTTGGGCTCCTGAAGCCAACCCCAGTGTCACTTTAAAGTAATATTTTGGCTCCTTCTGCTGCTGCTGCCAACTCCAGGGTGTGATTCATCCAATTTTTGTGCTCCTGCTGCCAACTCCAGTGTCTCTTTAAAGTAATATTTGGGCTCCAGCTGCTGCTGCTGCCAACTCCAGGGTGTGATTCATCCAATTTTTGGGCTCCTGCAGCCAACTCCAGTGTCTCTTTAAAGTAATATTTGGGCTCCTGCTGCTCCTGCTGCCAACTCCAGGGTGTGATTCATCCAATTGTTGGGCTCCTGAAACCAACCCCAGTGTCTCTTTAAAGTAATGTTTGGGCTCCTGCTGCTGCTGCCAACTCCAGGGTGTGATTCATCCAATTTTTGGGCTCCTGCTGCCAACTCCAGTGTCTCTTTAAAGTAATATTTGGGCTCCTGCTGCTGCCGCTGCCAACTCCAGGGTGTGATTCATCCAATTTTTGGGCTCCTGAAGCCAACCCCAATGTCTCTTTAAAGTAATGTTTGGGCTCCTGCTGCTGCCAACTCCAGGATGTGATTCATCCATTTTTTGGGCTCCTGCTGCCAACTCCAGTGTCTCTTTAAAGTAATATTTGGGCTCCTGCTGCTGCTGCTGCCAACTCCAGGGTGTGATTCATCCAATTTTTGGGCTCCTGAAGCCAACCCCAGTGTCTCTTTAAAGTAATGTTTGGGCTCCTGCTGCTGCTGCTGCCAACTCCAGGGTGTGATTCATCCAATTTTTGGGCTCCTGCTGCCAACTCCAGTGTCTCTTTAAAGTAATGTTTGGGCTCCTGCTGCTGCCAACTCCAGGGTGTGATTCATCCAATTTTTGGGCTCCTGAAGCCAACCCCAGTGTCTCTTTAAAGTAATGTTTGGGCTCCTGCTGCTGCTGCTGCCAACTCCAGGATGTGATTCATCCAATTTTTGGGCTCCTGCTGCCAACTCCAGTGTCTCTTTAAAGTAATATTTGGGCTCCTGCTGCTGCTGCTGCCAACTCCAGGGTATGATTCATCCAATTTTTGGGCTCCTGAAGCCAACCCCAGTGTCTCTTTAAAGTGATGTTTGGGCTCCTGCTGCTGCTGCTGCTGTCAACTCCAGGGTGTGATTCATCCAATTTTTGGGCTCCTGCTGCCAACTCCAGTGTCTCTTTAAAGTAATATTTGGGCCCCTGCTTCTGCTGCTGACAACTCCAGGGTGTGATTCATCCAATTTTTGGGCTCCTGAAGCCAACCCCAGTGTCTCTTTAAAGTAATATTTGGGCTCCTGCTGCTGCTGCTGCTAACTCCAGGGTGTGATTCATCCAATTTTTGGGCTCCTGAAGCCAACCCCAGTGTCTCTTTAAAGTAATTTTTGGGCTCCTGCTGCTGCTGCTGCCAACTCCAGGGTGTGATTCATCCAATTTTTGGGCTCCTGCTGCCAACTCCAGTGTCTCTTTAAAGTAATATTTGGGCTCCTGCTGATGCTGCTGCCAACTCCAGGGTGTGATTCATCCAATTTTTGGGCTCCTGAAGCCAACCCCAGTGTCTCTTTAAAGTAATGTTTGGGCTCCTGCTGCTGCCAACTCCAGGGTGTGATTCATCCAATTTTTGGGCTCCTGAAGCCAACCCCAGTGTCTCTTTAAAGTAATGTTTGGGCTCCTGCTGCTGCTGCTGCCAACTCCAGGATGTGATTCATCCAATTTTTGGGCTCCTGCTGCCAACTCCAGTGTCTCTTTAAAGTAATATTTGGGCTCCTGCTGCTGCTGCTGCCAACTCCAGGGTATGATTCATCCAATTTTTGGGCTCCTGAAGCCAACCCCAGTGTCTCTTTAAAGTGATGTTTGGGCTCCTGCTGCTGCTGCTGCTGTCAACTCCAGGGTGTGATTCATCCAATTTTTGGGCTCCTGCTGCCAACTCCAGTGTCTCTTTAAAGTAATATTTGGGCTCCTGCTGCTGCTGCCAACTCCAGGGTATGATTCATCCAATTTTTGGGCTCCTGAAGCCAACCCCAGTGTCTCTTTAAAGTAATGTTTGGGCTCCTGCTGCTGCTGCTGCCAACTCCAGGGTGTGATTCATCCAATTTTTGGGCTCCTGCTGCCAACTCCAGTGTCTCTTTAAAGTAATATTTGGGCCCCTGCTTCTGCTGCTGCCAACTCCAGGGTGTGATTCATCCAATTTTTGGGCTCCTGAAGCCAACCCCAGTGTCTCTTTAAAGTAATATTTGGGCTCCTGCTGCTGCTGCTGCTGCCAACTCCAGGGTGTGATTCATCCAATTTTTGGGCTCCTGCTGCCAACTCCAGTGTCTCTTTAAAGTAATATTTGGGCTCCTGCTATTGCTGCTGCCAACTCCAGGGTGTGATTCATCCAATTTTTGGGCTCCTGAAGCCAACCCCAGTGTCTCTTTAAAGTAATGTTTGGGCTCCTGCAGCTGCTGCTGCCAACTCCAGGGTGTGATTCATCCAATTTTTGGGCTCCTGCTGCCAACTCCAGTGTCTCTTTAAAGTAATATTTGGGCTCCTGCTATTGCTGCTGCCAACTCCAGGGTGTGATTCATCCAATTTTTGGGCTCCTGAAGCCAACCTCAGTGTCTCTTTAAAGTAATGTTTGGGCTCCTGCTGCTGCTGCTGCCAAATCCAGGGTGTGATTCATCCAATTTTTGGGCTCCTGAAGCCAACCCCAGTGTCTCTTTAAAGTAATCTTTGGGCTCCTGCTGCTGCTGCCAACTCCAGGGTGTGATTCATCCAATTTTTGTGCTCCTGCTGCCAACTCCAGTGTCTCTTTAAAGTAATATTTGGGCTCCAGCTGCTGCTGCTGCCAACTCCAGGGTGTGATTCATCCAATTTTTGGGCTCCTGAAGCCAACCCCAGTGTCTCTTTAAAGTAATGTTTGGGCTCCTGCTGCTGCTGCCAACTCCAGGGTGTGATTCATCCAATTTTTGGGCTCCTGCTGCCAACTCCAGTGTCTCTTTAAAGTAATATTTGGGCTCCTGCTTCTGCCAACTCCAGGGTGTGATTCATCCAATTATTGGGCTCCTGAAGCCAACCCCAGTGTCTCTTTAAAGTAATGTTTGGGCTCCTGCTGCTGCTGCTGCTGCTGCCAACTCCAGGGTTTGATTCATCCAATTTTTGGGCTCCTGCTGCCAACTCCAGTGTCTCTTTAAAGTAATATTTGGGCTCCTGCTGCTGCTGCCAACTCCAGGGTATGATTCATCCAATTTTTGGGCTCCTGAAGCCAACCCCAGTGTCTCTTTAAAGTAATGTTTGGGCTCCTGCTGCTGCTGCTGTCAACTCCAGGGTGTGATTCATCCAATTTTTGGGCTCCTGCTGCCAACTCCAGTGTCTCTTTAAAGTAATATTTGGGCCCCTGCTTCTGCTGCTGCCAACTCCAGGGTGTGATTCATCCAATTTTTGGGCTCCTGAAGCCAACCCCAGTGTCTCTTTAAAGTAATATTTGGGCTCCTGCTGCTGCTGCTGCTGCTAACTCCAGGGTGTGATTCATCCAATTTTTGGGCTCCTGAAGCCAACCCCAGTGTCTCTTTAAAGTAATGTTTGGGCTCCTGCAGCTGCTGCTGCCAACTCCAGGGTGTGATTCATCCAATTTTTGGGCTCCTGCTGCCAACTCCAGTGTCTCTTTAAAGTAATATTTGGGCTCCTGCTATTGCTGCTGCCAACTCCAGGGTGTGATTCATCCAATTTTTGGGCTCCTGAAGCCAACCTCAGTGTCTTTTTCAAGCTATGTTTGGGCTCCTGCTGCTGCTGCTGCCAACTCCAGGGTGTGATTCATCCAATTTTTGGGCTCCTGAAGCCAACCCCAGTGTCTCTTTAAAGTAATCTTTGGGCTCCTGCTGCTGCTGCCAACTCCAGGGTGTGATTCATCCAATTTTTGTGCTCCTGCTGCCAACTCCAGTGTCTCTTTAAAGTAATATTTGGGCTCCAGCTGCTGCTGCTGCCAACTCCAGGGTGTGATTCATCCAATTTTTGGGCTCCTGAAGCCAACCCCAGTGTCTCTTTAAAGTAATGTTTGGGCTCCTGCTGCTGCTGCCAACTCCAGGGTGTGATTCATCCAATTTTTGGGCTCCTGCTGCCAACTCCAGTGTCTCTTTAAAGTAATATTTGGGCTCCTGCTTCTGCCAACTCCAGGGTGTGATTCATCCAATTATTGGGCTCCTGAAGCCAACCCCAGTGTCTCTTTAAAGTAATGTTTGGGCTCCTGCGGCTGCTGCTGCTGCTGCCAACTCCAGGGTGTGATTCATCCAATTTTTGGGCTCCTGCTGCCAACTCCAATGTCTCTTTAAAGTTATGTTTGGGCTCCAGCTGCTGCTGCTTGCAACTCCAGGGTGTGATTCATCCAATTTTTGGGCTCCTGAAGCCAACCCCAGTGTCTCTTTAAAGTAATGTTTGGGCTCCTGCTGCTGCTGCCAACTCCAGGGTGTGATTCATCCAATTTTTGGGCTCCTGAAGCCAACCCCAGTGTCTCTTTAAAGTAATGTTTGGGCTACTGCTGCTGCTGCCAACTCCAGGGTGTGATTCATCCAATTTTTGGGCTCCTGAAGCCAACTCCAGTGTCTCTTTAAAGTAATGTTTGGGCTCCTGCTGCTGCTGCTGCCAACTCCAGGGTGTGATTCATCCAATTTTTGGGCTCCTGCTGACAACTCCAGTGTCTCTTTAAAGTAATATCTTGGCTCCTGCTGCTGCTGCTTGCAACTCCAGAGTGTGATTCATCCAATTTTTGGGCTCCTGCTGCCAACCCCAGTGTCTCTTTAAAGTAACGTTTGGGCTCCTGCTGCTGCTGCTGCCAACTCCAGGGTGTGATTCATCCAATTTTGGGCTCCTGCTGCCAACCCCAGTGTCTCTTTAAAGTAATGTTTGGGCTCCTGCTGCTGCTGCTGCTGCCAACTCCAGGGTGTGATTCATCCAATTTTGGGCTCCTGCTGCCAACCCCAGTGTCTCTTTCAAGCTATGTTTGGGCTCCTGCTGCTGCTGCTTGAAACTCCAGGGTGTGATTCATTCAATTTTTGGGCTCCTGCAGCCAACTCCAGTGTCTCTTTCAGCCAATGTTTGGGCTCCTGCTGCTGCTTGCAACTCCAGGGTGTGATTCATCCAATTTTTTGGCTCCTGCTGCTGCCAACTCCAGTGTCTCTTTAAACCGGACCTTCACCCTGATTTAATGAAAAGCCCAAACTCTTAAAAAACAATTCCTCAGCATCTAAAATTAATATATTTTACATGTTTAGTCACTAATTTATTATACTTTCCCCCACTGGGCTGCAACTCTGTTCGGGAATTTAGGATACGGGCGCCGCCATCTTGACTCAGAAGCATCACACTTACTGAGGAGAGGAGAGTGGGATAAGGTACAGGGGGGCGGGTTATAGCTGTGCTTTGCTCAGACAGAGCAGAGCTGGGGTCAGGGAAAGGTCAGCAGTCCCAGAATGCAGAGCAGCACAGTCACTTCCTGTTTGCAGGCACTTCCTGTTTGCAGGCTGCCTGCAAAAATGGCAGCTTCCATAAGCCGCCATCTTGGATGTTTAAAGGCTTATAAAATGCAGTAGATGCAGGTAGGATGATTTTTAATGTGAGCAATCTGTATGTACAGGGTGTGGGAAACATATAAGATAGACTCTTATTTAGAGTGAAGGTCCGCTTTAAAGCAATGTTTGGGCTCCTGCCCCTCATAGTGATGCCACTTCAACTCTCTGCAATTGTGCCGCTCTGTGATTCTATTAGAGATGCCTCTGATCTGCATGTGATATTTATTCAAAGTATTATTTAACTAACCCAGCACGCATCATATGCGTGTTACAGCAAGGCAGAATGGTTTACAACCCTATTGAGGCTCAGAAATAGCCGTTTTTAATAGCGATTTGTCGCGAATAAATTCGGGTCGAAACAATTTTTGTCGGAAAATTCGGCGAATCAGTCGAATCGAATTTTTCAAAAGTTCGCTCATCTCTAATTATGATAACAGGAAATGTATCTTACCTCATCTTCACATTTTTTCTATTTTCTGGGGACCAATAGGGATTCCCTAGGGGTCGGTTTAGCCCTATCCAGGGCCCTTCTCACCACTCGTTCCGGATATCCACGTTCCTGAAATCGATTTGCCAATGCAGATGATTGGTTTGCAAACTCTTCCTCGGAGGAGCAATTCCATCTCAGCCTCAGGAATTGCCCCACCGGAATCCCTTGCTTCAATTTCTTGCCATGAAAGCTGCTATAATGCAGTAAACTATTGACCGCTGTGACTTTTCCAAACAGGGTCATCTCTAATTGCCCATTCTCTCGTTTGGAAATTGTCAAATCCAGGAAATCAACTTTAGCATCTGAAATGTATGATGTGAGAAAGATCTTCAGCTGGTTATCATTCAAAAATGTATTAAGCCAATGCATTCATCCTGAGTGCCCTGCCACAGCAGGAGCACGTCATTGATGTAACGAAACCATCCTAGGATATATGGTTGGTATTTTGCCATTTACATGCCAAATACTATTTCTCTCTCCCACCACCCCAGAAATAAATTCGCCACTGATGGGGCACAATTCCACAGATCTGCCTATAGAATGAGCCATCAAAGGTGAAAAAATTGTGTGAGAGCACAAATTCTAACAGTTCGATGACAAATTCCTGTTGTCGATGGTCCCTTTGATTTTCCATGTCTGAAAAGAATTTGCAGGTCTGGAGGGCTAGGGTGTGGGAGATGTTCGTGTACAGGGCCTCAACGTCCAGGGTGACTAACAATGCTTCACTCGATAAGTGGATATGGTTAAGTTGGTTGAGCAGGTCCATCAAATCCCTGACATAGGAGTCCAGGGATAATACTTGTGGCTGTAGATGTTTGTCTATATATGTGCATGCTTTTTCTGTGAGACCCCCAATGCCCACCACAATAGGTCTTCCTGGCGGGCAGCTTGGGGAGCACATAGAAAGTGGGGATAACCGGGTGTTCTACCTCCAAATAACTAAATGTTTTCTGATTAATAACCCCTTGTTGCCAGGCCTCCTTAATGAGAGAATCATATTCCATTTTGTATCTAGACAAGGGGTTGGCAGCCAATTTCGCATAGCCCACCGGATTAAGAAGTTGCCGAAGGACCTCGCTGTGATAATATTCAGTGGACATAACCACGATATTTCCGCCCTTATCGTCCTCCTTGATGGTAATATCAGTACGTTTTTGCAGGCTATGTATGGCCGCCAATTCCCCCTCAGTCAAGTTACCAGGTCCCTGTTGAAATTTAAAATTTTTGATTTTCTCACTTGCCACTTGGAAGAATGTAAAGGTTGCTGGGCTAGTCGACCAAGGGGGTGTAAATATGGAGGGTTTCCGAAAGCCCAAATCCCCATTTGAGGTTTCATCCGGTTCATGTAACAATGTAGTAAGATCATCGAGGGCAACACCCTCTTGCCAATCTAGCTTGATATGGGTCTGTTCTGGGGCCTCAAATAATTTTTTGAGGAGAAGTCTCCTACAGAATAAAAGGATCTTTAACGCCCCATATTTATTGATTGAAATATTGGGCGCAAAGGACAGGCCCCTAGATAATACAGACATTTCTTCTTTTGTGAGTGGTCGTTCCGAAATATTAATTACTGTCAATTCTTGATTGTCCCTGTCCTCCTCCAATGTCAGGGGACTAGGGGTATTTACGGGCTCGACTCTTGTCTCGCTCTCTTGGGAGGGTCTTGGTGTACACAGCGGTGACCCCACCGGGCAACGTTTTTTCCATGATTTGTGCCTCCTCTTCCCTCTCCTCCTCCTTGGCTTTTTGCGCCAGTCTGTTCCGAAAAATGGCGCAAGTGGCCTTTTTCAGAGTTTCTACTAGAAATTGATGCACTTCTACTAGTGGAGCGATTCCTATAACTCAAGTGGCCAGGGCGTTCATTCCCCAAGTGTTTCCACCTGTAGACTCTTTTAAATTGTGCATCCAGTCTATCTCTCTGGAGCTTATCCTGTTTATTGGTCATTATTGTATTCTCAAAGGATTCTAAATCCTCATCCATTTCAACAGGAAATCTTTCTATTTCCTGAGTGGGGGCATCCAGAGGGATCTTTTCATATAGAGTTCTTAAAGTATCTTTTACTGTATTCAAACAAAGTCTGTCCATTTCAATGAACTCATCAATTAGATGTATAGAACATTGGTTCAAATGTGCCTCCCATCTTTGTTTATACCCATCTGGTATCTCCCAGGCCGGGAAGATCTGCACTCTAAGGCCACGGGGTATCAACTAGAGATGAGCGAACTTTTGAAAAATTGGATTTGGCCGATTTGCCGAATTTTCCGGGAAAAAACGCTTCGGTCCGAATTTATTCGCGATGAATGGCTATTAAAAACGGCTATTTTTGCGCGTCCGAGAGCTTCCATAGGGTTGCAGAACGTTTTGCTTGGCTGTAACATGCATAGGATGCATGCTGGGTTAGTGAAATACTAATGTAAAGAAGTATGACATGCAGATCAGAGGCGTCGCTGTCGCAGAGCAGCACAATTACAGAGCCTTGAGGTGGCATCAGCATGATGAGCCCATATATTGCCTGAAAGACACACTCTGGACTTGGCAGCAGCATAGGGAGCCCATATATTGCCTGAAAGACACATCCAGGAGTTGGCAGCAGCATTAGGAACCCATATATTGCCTGAAAGACACACCCTGGAGTTGGCAGCAGCATAGGGAGCCAATATATTGCCTGAAAGACACACCCAGGTGTTGGCAGCAGCATTAGAAGCCCATATATTACCTGAAAGACAGACCAAGGAGTTGGCAGCAGCATTAGGAGCCCATATATTGCCTAAAAGACACACCCAAAAGTTGGCAGCAGCATAGGGAGCCAATATATTGCCTGAAAGACACAACCAGGTGTTGGCAGCAGCATTAGGAGCCCATATATTGCCTGAAAAACACACCAAGGAGTTGCCAGCAGCATAAGGAGCCCATATATTGCCTAAAAGACACACCCAGGAGTTGGAAGCAGCATTAGGAGCGCATATATTGCCCGAAAAACACACCCTGGATTTGGCAGCAGCATTAGGAGCTCATATATTGCCTTAAAAACACACCCTGGAGTTGGCAGCAGCACAGGGAGCCCATATATCGCCTGAAAGTCACACCCAGGAGTTGGCAGCAGCATTAGGAGCCCATATATTGCCTGAAAGACACACTCTGGACTTGGCAGAAGCATAGGAAGCTCATATATTGCCTGAAAGACACACCAAGGAGTTGGCATTAGCATAGGTAGCCCATATATTGCCTGAAAAACACATTGGAGTTGGCAGCAGCATAGGGAGCCCATATATTGCCTGAAAGACACACCCAGGAGTTGGCAACAACATTTGGAGCTCATATATTGCCTGAAAAACACATTGGAATTGGCAGCAGCATTTGGAGCCCATATAATGCCTGAAAGACACACCAGGAGTTGGCAGCATAATTAGGAGCCCATATATTGCCTGAAAGGCACACCCTGGAGTTGGCAGCAGCATTAGGAGCTCATATATTGCCTGAAAAACACACCCTGGAGTTGGCAGTAGCAGCATTTGGAGCCCATATATTGCCTGAAAAACACACCCTGGAGTTGGCAGCAGCATAGGGAGCCCATATATTGCCTGAAAGTCACACCCAGGAGTTGGCAGCAGCATTAGGAGCCCATTTATTGCCTGAAAGACACACTCTGGACTTGGCAGCAGCATAGGAAGCTCATATATTGCCTGAAAGACACACCAAGGAGTTGGCATTAGCATAGGGAGCCCATATATTGCGTGAAAAACACATTGGAGTTGGCAGCAGCATAGGGAGCCCATATATTGCCTGAAAGACACACCCAGGAGTTGGCAGCAGCATCAGGAGCCCATATATTGCCTGAAAGACACACCCAGGAGTTGGCAGCAGCATAGGGAGCTCATATATTGCCTGAAAGATACACCAGGAGTTGGCAGCAGCATTTGGAGCACATATATTGCCTGAAAGAGACACTGGAGTTGGCAGCAGCATTAGGAGCCCATATATTGCCTGAAAAACACACCCTGGAGTTGGCAGCACTATTAGGAGCCCATATATTGCCTGAAAGACACACCCAGGAGTTGGCAGCAGCATTAGGAGCCTATATATTGCCTGAAATACACTCCCTGGAGTTGGCAGCAGCATAGGGAGCCCATATATTGCCTGAAAGACACACCCAGGAGTTGGCAACAACATTTGGAGCTCATATATTGCCTGAAAAACACATTGGAATTGGCAGCAGCATTTGGAGCCCATATAATGCCTGAAAGACACACCAGGAGTTGGCAGCAGCATTAGGAGCCCATATATTGCCTGAAAGACACGCCCTGGAGTTGGCAGCAGCATTAGGAGCTCATATATTGCCTGAAAAACACACCCTGGAGTTGGCAGTAGCAGCATTAGGAGCCCATATATTGCCTGAAAAACACACCCTGGAGTTGGCAGCAGCATAGGGAGCTCATATATTGCCTGAAAGTCACACCCAGGAGTTGGCAGCAGCATTAGGAGCCCATTTATTGCCTGAAAAACACACTCTGGACTTGGCAGCAGCATAGGAAGCTCATATATTGCCTGAAAGACACACCAAGGAGTTGGCATTAGCATATTGCCTGAAAAACACATTGGAGTTGGCAGCAGCATAGGGAGCCCATATATTGCGTGAAAGACACACCCAGGAGTTGGCAGCAGCATAAGGAGCCCATATATTGCCTGAAAAACACATTGGAGTTGGCAGCAGCATAGGGAGCCCATATATTGCCTGAAAGACACACCCAGGAGTTGGCAACAACATTTGGAGCTCATATATTGCCTGAAAAACACATTGGAATTGGCAGCAGCATTTGGAGCCCATATAATGCCTGAAAGACACACCAGGAGTTGGCAGCAGCATTAGGAGCCCATATATTGCCTGAAAGACACGCCCTGGAGTTGGCAGCAGCATTAGGAGCTCATATATTGCCTGAAAAACACACCCTGGAGTTGGCAGTAGCAGCATTAGGAGCCCATATATTGCCTGAAAAACACACCCTGGAGTTGGCAGCAGCATAGGGAGCCCATATATTGCCTGAAAGTCACACCCAGGAGTTGGCAGCAGCATTAGGAGCCCATTTATTGCCTGAAAAACACACTCTGGACTTGGCAGCAGCATAGGAAGCTCATATATTGCCTGAAAGACACACCAAGGAGTTGGCAGCAGCATTAGGAGCCCATATATTGCCTGAAAAACACACCCTGGAGTTGGCAGCAGCATTAGGAGCCCATATATTGCCTGAAAGACACACCCAGGAGTTGGCAGCAGCATAGGGAGCTCATATATTGCCTGAAAGACACACCAGGAGTTGGCAGCAGCATTTGGAGCACATATATTGCCTGAAAGAGACACTGGAGTTGGCAGCAGCATTAGGAGCCCATATATTGCCTGAAAAACACACCCTGGAGTTGGCAGCACCATTAGGAGCCCATATATTGCCTGAAAGACACACCCAGGAGTTGGCAGCAGCATAGGGAGCCCATATATTGCCTGAAAGACACTCCCTGGAGTTGGCAGCAGGATAGGGAGCCCATATATTGCCTGAAAGACACACCCTGGAGTTGGCAGCAGCAGCATTAGGAGCCCATATATTGCCTGAAAGACACACCCAGGAGTTGGCAGCAGCATTAGGAGCTTATATCTTGCCTGAAAGAGACACCCAGGAGTTGGCAGCAGCATTAGGAGCCCATATATTGCGTGGAAAACACATTGGAGTTGGCAGCAGCATTAGGAGCTTATATATTGCCTGAAAGAGACACCCAGGAGTTGGCAGCAGCATTAGGAGCCCATATATTGCGTGGAAAACACATTGGAGTTGGCAGCAGCATAGGGAGCCCATATATTGCCTGAAAAACACATTGGAGTTGGCAGCAGCATAGGGAGCCCATATATTGCGTGAAAGACACACCCAGGAGTTGGCAGCAGCATAAGGAGCCCATATATTGCCTGAAAAACACATTGGAGTTGGCAGCAGCATAGGGAGCCCATATATTGCCTGAAAGACACACCCAGGAGTTGGCAGCAGCATTAGGAGCTCATATATTGCCTGAAAAACACACCCTGGAGTTGGCAGCAGCATTAGGAGCCTATATATTGCCTGAAAGACATATCCAGGAGTTGGCAGCAGCATTAGGAGCCCATACATTGCCTTAAAGACACACCCATGAGTTGGCAGCAGCATTAGGAGCCCATATTTTGCCTGAAAGACCTACTCTGGACTTGGCAGCAGCATAGGGAGCCCATATATTGCCTGAAAGAGACACTGGAGTTGGCAGCTGCATTAGGAGCCCATATATTGCCTGGAAAACACACCCTGGAGTTGGCAGAAGCATAAAGAGCCCATATATTGCCTGAAAGACACACCCTGGAGTTGGCAGCAGCATGAAGAGAACATATTCAGATTTTGGGCACATATATCTTATATTAAGAATATTAATAAAAATTAAGATTAACGTAAAGCATTTCCTCAATAATTACTTGTGGTCTGATGCAGAGAAATGTCTGTATCTGGAGAGCAGCACCTTAAATCTGTTTTGCACTATCCATATTTATTTAGTGTTGGTCTGGCACCATGATCAATCTACTCTGATGCATCAGACATTGGTGGGTGGAAATCTTGGCTGATCCATGCCCGATTAATTTCCACGCAGGCCAGTCTCTCAAAAAAACATTTTTCAAGCGTACTGGAGCAAATTAAATTGCCCTTATCAGAGCATCACATACGCACATCTAAGAGTTTCATCACTTTGTTCCTGTTAATGTTTTCAGGGCCTAGTTACTACTTAGTGAAAGGCCATAGATAGTTACACACCTGCTGCTGTTTGAGACAAATCCTGCTTTAAGTGTAGTGTGGCGTTTTGTCCTCCCCTCATATACGCACTAAGTATGTCAGGCAGAGAAATGCCAGGATGGGCACAGAGAATTTGCTGTCACAGAGCAGCACAATTACAGAGCCTTGAGGTGGCATCAGCATGATGAGCCCATATATTGCCTGAAAGACACACTCTGGACTTGGCAGCAGCATAGGGAGCCCATATATTGCCTGAAAGACACATCCAGGAGTTGGCAGCAGCATAGGGAGCTCATATATTGCCTGAAAGACACACCAGGAGTTGGCAGCAGCATTTGGAGCACATATATTGCCTGAAAGAGACACTGGAGTTGGCAGCAGCATTAGGAGCCCATATATTGCCTGAAAAACACACCCTGGAGTTGGCAGCACCATTAGGAGCCCATATATTGCCTGAAAGACACACCCAGGAGTTGGCAGCAGCATAGGGAGCCCATATATTGCCTGAAAGACACTCCCTGGAGTTGGCAGCAGGATAGGGAGCCCATATATTGCCTGAAAGACACACCCTGGAGTTGGCAGCAGCAGCATTAGGAGCCCATATATTGCCTGAAAGACACACCCAGGAGTTGGCAGCAGCATTAGGAGCTTATATCTTGCCTGAAAGAGACACCCAGGAGTTGGCAGCAGCATTAGGAGCCCATATATTGCGTGGAAAACACATTGGAGTTGGCAGCAGCATTAGGAGCTTATATATTGCCTGAAAGAGACACCCAGGAGTTGGCAGCAGCATTAGGAGCCCATATATTGCGTGGAAAACACATTGGAGTTGGCAGCAGCATAGGGAGCCCATATATTGCCTGAAAAACACATTGGAGTTGGCAGCAGCATAGGGAGCCCATATATTGCGTGAAAGACACACCCAGGAGTTGGCAGCAGCATAAGGAGCCCATATATTGCCTGAAAAACACATTGGAGTTGGCAGCAGCATAGGGAGCCCATATATTGCCTGAAAGACACACCCAGGAGTTGGCAGCAGCATTAGGAGCTCATATATTGCCTGAAAAACACACCCTGGAGTTGGCAGCAGCATTAGGAGCCTATATATTGCCTGAAAGACATATCCAGGAGTTGGCAGCAGCATTAGGAGCCCATACATTGCCTTAAAGACACACCCATGAGTTGGCAGCAGCATTAGGAGCCCATATTTTGCCTGAAAGACCTACTCTGGACTTGGCAGCAGCATAGGGAGCCCATATATTGCCTGAAAGAGACACTGGAGTTGGCAGCTGCATTAGGAGCCCATATATTGCCTGGAAAACACACCCTGGAGTTGGCAGAAGCATAAAGAGCCCATATATTGCCTGAAAGACACACCCTGGAGTTGGCAGCAGCATGAAGAGAACATATTCAGATTTTGGGCACATATATCTTATATTAAGAATATTAATAAAAATTAAGATTAACGTAAAGCATTTCCTCAATAATTACTTGTGGTCTGATGCAGAGAAATGTCTGTATCTGGAGAGCAGCACCTTAAATCTGTTTTGCACTATCCATATTTATTTAGTGTTGGTCTGGCACCATGATCAATCTACTCTGATGCATCAGACATTGGTGGGTGGAAATCTTGGCTGATCCATGCCCGATTAATTTCCACGCAGGCCAGTCTCTCAAAAAAACATTTTTCAAGCGTACTGGAGCAAATTAAATTGCCCTTATCAGAGCATCACATACGCACATCTAAGAGTTTCATCACTTTGTTCCTGTTAATGTTTTCAGGGCCTAGTTACTACTTAGTGAAAGGCCATAGATAGTTACACACCTGCTGCTGTTTGAGACAAATCCTGCTTTAAGTGTAGTGTGGCGTTTTGTCCTCCCCTCATATACGCACTAAGTATGTCAGGCAGAGAAATGCCAGGATGGGCACAGAGAATTTGCTGTCACAGAGCAGCACAATTACAGAGCCTTGAGGTGGCATCAGCATGATGAAAGACACACTCTGGACTTGGCAGCAGCATAGGGAGCCCATATATTGCCTGAAAGACACATCCAGGAGTTGGCAGCAGCATTAGGAGCCCATATATTGCCTGAAAGACACACCCTGGAGTTGGCAGCAGCACAGGGAGCCCATATATTGCCTGAAAGACACACCCAGGAGTTGGCAGCAGCATTAGGAGCCCATATATTGCCTAAAAGACACACCCAGGAGTTGGCAGCGGCATAGGGAGCCCATATATTGCCTGAAAGACACACCCTGGAGTTGACAGCAGCATAGGGAGCCCATATATTGCCTGAAAGACACACCCAGGACTTGGCAGCAGCATTAGGAGCCCATACATTGCCTAAAAGACACACCCAGGAGTTGGCAGCAGCATAGGGAGCCCATATATTGCCTGAACGACACACCCAGGAGTTGGCAGCAGCATTAGGAGCTCATATATTGCCTGAAAAACACACCCTGGAGTTAGCAGCAGCATAGGGAGCCCATATATTGCCTGAAAGACACACCCAGGAGTTGGCAGCAGCATTAGGAGCCCATATATTGCCTGAAAGACACACTCTTGACTTGGCAGCAGCATAGGAAGCTCATTTATTGCCTGAAAGACACACCCAGGAGTTGGCATTAGCACAGGGAGCCCATATATTGCCTGAAAAACACAATGGAGTTGGCAGCAGCATAGGGAGCCCATATATTGCCTGAAAGACAAACCTAGGAGTTGGCAGCAGCATTAGGAGCTCATATATTGCCTGAAAAACACATTGGAGTTGGCAGCAGCATTAGGAGCCCATATATTACCTGAAAAACACACCAGGAGTTGGCAGCAGCATTAGGAGCCCATATATTGCCTGAAAGAGACACTGGAGTTGGCAGCAGCATTAGGAGCCCATATATTGCCTGAAAAACACACCCTGGAGTTGGCAGCAGCATAGGGAGCCCATATATTGCCTGAAAAACACACCCTGGAGTTGGCAGCAGCATTAGGAGCCCATATATTGCCTGAAAGACACACCCTGGAGTTGGCAGCAGCATAGGGAGCTCATATATTGCCTTAAAGAGACACTGGAGATGGCAGCAGCATTAGGAGCCCATATATTGCCTGAAAAACACACCCTGGAGTTGGCAGAAGCATAGGGAGCCCATATATTGCCTGAAAGACACACCCTGGAGTTGGCAGCAGCATGAAGAGAACATATACAGATTTTGGGCACATATAGCTTATCCTAAGAATATTAATAAAAATTAAGATTAACGTAAAGCATTTCCTCAATAATTACTTGTAGTCTGATGCAGAGAAATGTCTGTAACTGGAGAGCAGCTCCTTAAATCTGTTTTGCACTATCCATATTTCTTTAGTGTTGGTCTGGAAATCTTGGCTGATCCATGCCCGATTCATTTCCACGCAGGCCAGTCTCTCAAAAAAAACATTTTTCAAGCGTACTGGAGCACATTAAATTGCCCTTATCAGAGCATCACATACGCACATCTAAGAGTTTCATCACTTTGTTCCTGTTAAAGTCTTCAGGGCCTAGTTACTACTTAGTGAAAGGCCATAGATAGTTACACACCTGCTGCTGTTATCGACAAATCCTGCTTTAAGTGTAGTGTAGTGTTTTTTCCTCCCCTCATATACGCACTAAGTATGTCAGGCAGAGAAATGCCAGGATGGGAACAGAGAATTCGCTGTCGCAGAGCAGCACAATTACAGAGCCTTGAGGTGGCATCAGCATGATGAGCCCATATATTGCCTGAAAGACACACTCTGGACTTGGCAGCAGCATGGGGAGCCCATATATTGCCTGAAAGACACATTAAGGAGTTGGCAGCAGCATTAAGAGCCCATATATTCCCTGAAAGACACACCTTGGAGGTGGCAGCAGCATAGGGAGCCCATATATTGCCTGAAAGACACACCCAGGAGTTGGCAGAAGCATTAGGAGCCCATATATTGCCTAAAAGACACACCCAGGAGTTGGCAGCAGCATAGGGAGCCCATATATTGCCTGAAAGACAAATCCTGGAGTTGGCAGCAGCATAGGGAGACCATATATTGCCTGAAAGACACACCCAGGAGTTGGCAGCAGCATTAGGAGCCCATATATTGCCTAAAAGACACACCGAGGAGTTGGCAGCAGCCTAGGGAGCCCATATATTGCCTTAAAGAGACAAACCCAGGAGTTGGCAGCAGCATTAGGAGTTCATATATTGCCTGAAAAACACACCCTGGAGTTGGCAGCAGCATAGCAAGCCCATATATTGCCTGAAAGACACACCCAGGAGTTGGCAGCAGCATTAGGAGCCCATATATTGCCTGAAAAACACACCCTGGAGTTGGCAGCAACATAGGAAGCTCATATATTGCCTGAAAGACACACCCAGGAGTTGGCATTAGCACAGGGAGCCCATATATTGCCTGAAAAACACATTGGAGTTGGCAGCAGCATAGGGAGCCCATATATTGCCTGAAATATACACCCAGGAGTTGGCAGCAGCATTAGGAGCTCATATATTGCCTGAAAAACACATTGGAGTTGGCAGCAGCATTAGGAGCCGATATATTGCCTGAAAGAGACACTGGAGTTGGCGGCAGCATTAGGAGCTCATATATTGCCTGAAAAACACACCCTGGAGTTGGCAGCAGCATAGGGAGCCCATATATTGCCTGAAAAACACACCTTGGAGTTGGCAGCAGCATAGGGAGCCCATATATTGCGTGAAAGACACACCCAGGAGTTGGCAGCAGCATTAGGAGCCCATATATTGCCTGAAAGACACACCCAGGAGTTGGCGGCAGCATTAGGAGCTCATATATTGCCTGAAAAACACACCCTGGAGTTGGCAGCAGCATAGGGAGCCCATATATTGCCTGAAAAACACACCTTGGAGTTGGCAGCAGCATAGGGAGCCCATATATTGCGTGAAAGACACACCCAGGAGTTGGCAGCAGCATTAGGAGCCCATATATTGCCTGAAAGGCACACCCAGGAGTTGGCAGCAGCATAGGGAGCTCATATATTGCCTGAAAGACACACCATGAAGTTGGCAGCAGCAGCAGCATTAGGAGCCCATATATTGCCTGAAAGACACACCCTGGAGTTGGCAGCAGCATTAGGAGCTCATATATTGCCTGAAAGAGACACCCAGGAGTTGGCAGCACTATTAGGAGCCCATATATTGTGTGAAAAACACATTTGAGTTGGCAGCAGCATAGGGAGCCCATATATTGCCTGAAAAACACATTGGAGTTGGCAGCAGCATAGGGAGCCCATATATTGCCTGAAAGACACACCCAGGAGTTGGCAGCAGTATTAGGAGCTCATATATTGCCTGAAAAACACACCCTGGAGTTGGCAGCAGCCTAGGGAGCCCATATATTGCCTGAAAGACACACCCAGGAGTTGGCAGCAGCATTAGGAGCCCATATATTGCCTGAAAAACACACCCTGGAGTTGGCAGAAGCATAGGGAGCCCATATATTGCCTGAAAGACACACCCTGGAGTTGGCAGCAGCATGAAGAGAACATATACAGATTTTGGGCACATATATCTTATCCTAAGAATATTAATAAAAATTAAGATTAACGTAAAGCATTTCCTCAATAATTACTTGTGATCTGATGCAGAGAAGTGTCTGTAACTGGAGAGCAGCGCCTTGAATCTGTTTTCCACTATCCATATTTCTTTAGTGTTGGTCTGTCACCATGATCAATCTACTCTGATGCATCAGTCATTGGTGGGTGGAAATCTTGGCTCATCCATGCCCAATTCATTTCCACGCAGGCCAGTCTCTCAAAAAAACATTTTTCAAGCGTACTGGAGCACATTAAATTGCCCTTATCAGAGCATCACATACGCACATCTAAGAGTTTCATCACTTTGTTCCTGTTAAAGTCTTCAGGGCCTAGTTACTACTTAGTGAAAGGTCATAGATAGTTACACACCTGCTGCTGTTATCGACAAATCCTGCTTTAAGTGTAGTGTAGCGTTTTGTCCTCCCCTCATATACGCACCAAGTTTTGCAGGCAGAGAAATGCCAGGATGGGCACAGAGAAGTTGCAGAGGCCTAAATTCATCAAGCAGAGGTTGCAGCAGACTAGGGGTGAGTGGCAGCAGGAGTCTCAGTGAGAGGCCTGATCTTCCGGGATCAGCTAGCGGTCGTGTCTTGACCAGCAACCCATCATCCATTGGTTAACACGATCATCCACTTCATCACAAGTGACATCTGACACCCCCAGTCAACTGTCGGTTATATCTTATGCTTTGGGTTCAGCTCCACTATTCAGTGAGGACGATCTGATAATCAGAAAAATCAGCAGCTACTGCCCAGCCAAGAAGTGGAGGAGACACTCGCCGCTTCTTCAACTAGGCGGGCAAGTAGTGATGAAGAGAGTGGCGTGGAAGGTGGTGTTGCAAGCGTTTTGGCTTCTTAAGCAGACACTGTTGAGGAACCTGAGGAGGACATCAGTGAGTTTTGAGGGCACATTTAAAGGCTTGGAGTGATGAAGATTGACAGATTAGTAACATATTAGTTACATAGTAACATATTAGTAACATATTAGTAACATCGTAACATATTAGTACCATAGTAACATATTAGTACCATAGTAACATATTAGTAACATAGTAAGATATTAGACCTAAATTCATCAAGCAGAGGTCTCAGCAGACTAGGGGTGAGTGGCAGCAGGAGTCTCAGTGAGAGGCCTGATCTCCCGGTATCAGCTAACAGTCGTGTCTTGACCAGCAACCCATCTGCCGTCATCCATTGGTTAACACGATCATCCACTTCATCACAAGTGACATCTGACACCCCCAGTCAACTGTCGGTTATATCTTATGCTTTGGGTTCAGCTCCGCTATTCAGTGAGGATGATCTGATAATCAGAAAAATCAGCAGCTACTGCCCAGCCAAGAAGTGGAGGAGACACTCGCAGCTTCTTCCTCTAGGCGGGCAAGTAGTGATGAGGAGAGTGGCGTGGGAGGTGGTGTTGCAAGCGTTTTGGATTCTTAAGCAGACAATGTTGAGGAACCTGAGAAGGACATCATTGAGTTTTGAGGGCAATTTTAAAGGCTTGGAGTGACTGAGAGTGACAGATTTAGCGGTCAGCATGGTGGCAGAAGGGGAAAGTATGGAGGCAAATGTGCTCGGGAGGTAGTGGAAGAGGGTCCCTGGAGTCGTCGGCGACGACAGCAGCAGTGAATTAGTGCGTACTGTTGGTAGGAAAATCAGCTACTCGCCGATGTGGCAGTTTTTCATCAAGCATCCGCAGGAGGTTAACATGGCTATATGAAAGATGTGTAGGCAGAAGGCGAAGTGTGGCCAGGGTCCCAATGTTGGCCCCACAGCCCTGCGTCAACATTTACAGCGTCACCATAAAGCGGCCTGGGAGAGTTGGCTCCAAAGTGGTGGTCCAGCCTGCGGCATTACCTAGTGGCACGCCGCTCCCTGTTCCAGCCAGCCAAGGCTCCACCACCTCCTGTGTGTCATACCCATCCTCTGTCGCTCCAGATGCCCCTTCTCCTCTTAATTCGAGTCAGTCATTCCGCCAGCAATCAATAGGCCAAGCCATGTCCAAGAGACAACAGTATGTGCCCACTCATCCAACGCGCAGAAGCTAAATGTGCTACTGTATAAGTTGCTGGTGCTGCAGTCCCTCCCTTTTGAGGTGGTGGACCTTTCAAAGAACTGATGGCTTGTGCCGAGCCGAGGTGGAGAGTCCCACGCTGTCATTTCTTTGCGAAGAAGGCAGTACTAGCCCTGTACAATTTTGCTGAACAGAAGGTGGGGCAGTCCTTTAGCCTGTCAGTGTGTACCAAAGTGCACGGCAGTGCCTACGTCTGGAGCTGTAACTACGGTCAGCGACAATACATATCATTTAAGGGCCACTGGGTGATTGTGGTTCCTGCACAACCACAACAGCAACTTGGACAGGTCCCTTCGCTGTGGCCTCCACGCTCCTAGGCCGTTGTGCCTGTGACAGTGCACTTGCACTTAGCAATGGTGTAACAGAAAAAAGTGCCTAATTGTTAATTACATATTAATTGTTAACATTTATCTTATTTGAACACATTTATAATAATAACATATAATAACATATAACATAATAACAATACCATATAACATAATAACAATAACATATAAAATGTATCAATTTTTTGGGGCTGTTAATTTTGTATTTTGTTTTTTATTTTTTTTTTAATATTTTGTATTTTTTTTTAAATATATATTTTTGTTTTTTACATTTTTTTTTTTTTTTTAAATATTTTTTTTCATTGTCTTTTTTTAATATTTTGTTAATTTTTTTACAATTTTTCTTTACATTTTTTATTTTTCATTTTTTTTTTGTATTTTGTTTTTTCAAAAAAAAAAAATTTTGATTTCGGTATTTTTATTTATTTATTTTTTTCAGTGCCCTTCCAGCCTACCATGTGTGCAGGACACGGCAGTTTCATGCTGTTCTTCACATGGTTTGCCTTGAGCCACGGAGTCACACATGGGAGGAACTGCTAAAAATCATAAATCAATAAATTAAATCATGGCTTACTCCACGAAAACTGCAAATGGGAACCATGGTGACTGACCATGGTAAGAACATCTTGTCTGCGCTGCAACAAGGAAGCCTGAGCCATGCGCCCTGTATGCCACACGTGTTCAACCTAGTTGTCAAGCGTTTTCTGAAGTCTTCCGCCCATCTGCAAGACATCCTAACAACGGGAAGGAAACTTTGCATTCACTTCAGCCACTCCTACACCGCCAAGCACACCCTTCTTGAGCTACAGCGCCAGAACGGTATCCCCCAACATAGTCTGATTTGCGATGTTTCCACCCGTTGGAATTCCACCCTCCATATGTTGGATCGACTATACGAACAGAGAAAAGCCATCACTGATTTCTTGATCCAAGCGCATAGGGGGACTCCCCTGTGTAACTTCAATGTAAACCAGTGACATCTGTCATTTGCTCAGGCCCTCTGAGGAAGGCAATTATTAGTCAGTCGCCAGGACAACGGGATGAAAAATGTGATTCCACTGCTTCATGTACAACACATGTTGGAAACCATGGCTGGTCAGGGCACTGGCGACATGGCGCCTACATTTCACGGCCACATGAAGCCTGTGGGGGCTGAAGTGGAGGAGGAGGAGGGGGTGGGGCACAGCAAAGCACAGTTTAGGTTTGACAAAATGGCCATTTTATCTGACAGGAGAGGAGGAGCAGGAGCAGCCAGAGGAGCTAGAGGGTTGTGAGGAAGGCGAGACAGAGGACCCAGACACACCATGGCAGTATGCAGTGGAGATGGAGACAGGTAGTCCCTCTGAGTCACTTGCACAAATGGCACGATGCATGCTCACGTGGTTGTGGAGTGACTGCAGAATTGTCTCCATTTGTCAGCGGGAGGACTTCTGGCTCTCCACCTTATTGGACCCTCGCTACCGGCACAAAATGGGGGCATTTTTTTACACCCACTGAGAGGGAGGACAACTGACCTACTCCATCAGCAGCAGCCTGAGTCTTCAGTCGCTAATGAGTAGCTTTCTTCACCCGCATAGTGAGGCTAATCATGAGCAGCAGAAAGACCTGGAGCAGGCCCTGAACCAGCAGGTAGTGTCATACCGTGACATGACCATGCCAACGCACCTTGAGGACCCGCTGGACTTCTGGGCAGCCACACTTGACTTGTGGCCGCAACTGGCAGAGTTTTCCCTGGGAAAGCTGTCCTGCCCGGCGAGTAATGTGCCATCTGAGCGGGTGTTTAGTATGGCGGGGGCCATAGTCATGCCAAGGAGAACTCGTCTGTCCACGAAAAATGTGGAGAGACTCACCTTTGTGAAGATGAATCAGGCATGGATCAGCCAGGATTTCCACCCACCAATGGCTGATCCATGGTAGTAGCTGATGCATGGTAGCTCCTTATGCTGCTGCCAACTCCAGGGTGTGTCTTTCAGGCAATATACGGGCTCCCTATGCTGCTGCTTCCAGCTCATATGTGTGTCTTTCAGGCAATATATGGGCTCCTAATGCTGCTGCTGCTAACTCCAGTGTGTGCACTCTTAAAAGACACATGCTAGCATAATTGGGATGCCCCCCCCTGGTTAAAGGCAATGTCTGCTGGCAATTTGACAACGTGACTTTCTTTACAAAATGCAACCAGTTAGTAGACAGGTAGTCTTGAAATATTTATGCTAGTGTTTGGAATGCCCACTCCTCAAATACAGAGGATGGCTCCTTAGATAGTGGAAAAGTGACGTTGATTACAAAATGCAACCACAGTTAGTAGATAGGTACTCTTGAAATATTCATGCTAGTGTTTGGGATGCCCCCTCCTCAAATACAGAGGTTGGCTCCTTTGAGAGTGGAAAAGTGACTTTGATTACAAAATGCAACCAGTTAGTAGACAGGTACTCTTGAAATATTAATGCTAGTATTTGGGATGCCCCCCCCGACGAAAGTCAAAGTTTGCTTAAAAAGTGACTTTGATTACAAAATGCAACCAGTTAGTAGACAGGTAGTCTTGAAATATTTATGCTAGTGTTTGGGATGCCCCCTCCTCAAATACAGAGGCTGGCTCCTTAGATAGTGGAAAAGTGACGTTAATTACAAAATGCAACCAGTTAGTAGACAGGTAGTCTTGAAATATTTTTGCTAGTGTTTGGGATGCCCCCTCCTCAAATACAGAGGTTGTCTCCTTTGATAGTGGAAAAGTGACGTTGATTACAAAATCCAAAAAGCTAGTAGACAGGTAGTCTTGAAATATTTATGCTAGTGTTTGGGATGCCCCCTTCTCAAATACAGAGGTTGGCTCCTTTGATAGTGGAAAAGTGACGTTGATTACAAAATCCAACCAGTTAGTAGACAGGCACTCTTGAAATATTTATGCTAGTGTTTGGGATGCCCCCTCCTCAAATACAGAGGTTGGCTTCTTTGATAGTGGAAAAGTGACGTTGATTACACAATCCAACCAGTTAGTAGACAGGTACTCTTGAAATATCTATTGTAGTGTTTGGGATGCCCCCTCCTCAAATACAGAGGTTGGCTGCTTGGATAGTGGAAAAGTGACGTTGATTACAAAATGCAACCAGTTAATAGACAGGTAGTCTTGAAATATTTATGCTAGTGTTTGGGATGCCCCCTCCTCAAATACAGAGGTTGGCTCCTTTGATAGTGGAAAAGTGACATTGATTACAAAATCCAACCAGTTAATAGACAGGTAGTCTTGAAATATTTATGCTAGTGTTTGGGATGCCCTCTCTTCAAATACAGAGGTTGGCTGCTTGCATAGTGGAAAAGTGACGTTGATTACAAAATGCAACCAGTTAGTAGACAGGTACTCTTGAAATATTTATGCTAGTGTTTCCCCCCTCCTCAAATACAGAGGTTTGCTCCTTTGATAGTGGAAAAGTGACTTTGATTACAAAATCCAACCAGTTAGTAGACAGGTACTCTTGCAATATTTATGCTAGTGTTTGGGATGCCCCCTCTTCAAATACAGAGGTTGGCTCCTTTGATAGTGGAAAAGTGACGTTGATTACAAAATCCAACCAGTTAATAGACAGGTAGTCTTGAAATATTTATGCTAGTGTTTGGGATGCCCCCTCCTCAAATACAGAGGCTGGCTCCTTTGATAGTGGAAAAGTGATGTTGATTACAAAATGCAACCAGATAGTAGACAGGTAGTCTTGAAATATTTATGTTAGTGTTTGGGATGCCCCCTCCTCAAATACAGAGGTTGGCTGCCTTGATAGTGGAAAAGGGACGTTGATTACAACATGCAACCAGTTAGTAGACAGGTAGTCTTGAAATATTTATGCTAGTGTTTGGGATGCCCCCTCCTCAAATACAGAGGTTGGCTGCTTTGATAGTGGAAAAGTGACTTTGATTACAAAATGCAACCGGTTAATAGACAGGTAGTCTTGAAATATTTATGCTAGCACACTTTTTAAAGAATGACACCAGGAAAAGGAAAAGCAAAATAGGCAGGTGTGTTATTAACACTAAATAGGCTTGAAAGCTAATGCAAACTCTTTAAACTGTCCCTGTCTTTCTCTGTCACTGTCACAGCCTCTCTCCTTCTCTATCTGTCCATCGCTCGGCTTCTTCTGTTCTTTGTTCTATCTATCTCTCCCTCTCTTTATCTATCTACCTATCTGTCTGTCTGTCTGTCTATCTATCTGTCCCTCGCTCTCTCCGTGCCTGATCTGCTCTGGCCGCAATACAGTGTCAGAATGATCTTCCGCAAAATGGCTGCCGCTTATATAGGTCTGTGACATCATCGGTAAGCCTGTCTGCTGATAGGTAGCGTGTGACACCTACCCAGGATTCCTTGCCCCATGTGACACGTCCTGACATGTGGATCCACCATTTTAGATGGGCTGTATAGCAGTAAATGGAGTTTTAAGGAAGCGATTTGAGCGATCGAATCGCAGCGATATTCAGAATCGTACTGAATCGAATATTTCCGGAAATTCGTAACAAATTCGGGTTCGTCAGAATCGATTCGCTCATCTCTAGTATCAACCCCTGTTCCTTGTAAATCCCTAAGCTGTAAATGTTCCACCATAGCTTAGTATATTTAATCTGCTCACATTTTATCTGTTTAAATAAATCCCTCAACACATGGGTGGTTTCTACATGAGAAGACATTGTGTTGTGTTGTATATCTCTCATTATGTGGTTTTGATATTGAGGAAACATTGAGGATTCTCTAATTATTGATGCACTTTAGGTGAATGCACTTAGCACTTTAGTTTATAATCATGATTATCTAAATAACAAGTTTGGCAGTATTATGTTTTATTTAGCACCTATTTATGATTAGTCCTACTGGCAGCCAGGTACAACTTCACCCCCTTTTGGCAGATTTTGATACTGCATGTCCTGTAGGTTTTTTAATATTGTCTTTTAGTGTATTGTATATTGTGATAGTCATTAAATAAATATATCTTTTATGCATTGATTGGGTGTGTGCAAGTATAAGTCTCTGGAATTTACTCTTTGGGGATTTTTGGGCATCCCCAATTTTTGTATTAGTAGTTTGTATTTTCAGAGCACTGTACCATATTTATTTTTAATTGGTTGGTGCCTTCCAGTTCCAAGCAGTATCACATATTAAATGGCTGTGGGTGGCGCTATGACAGGCTGGGGGTGTACCCAGATTGCTGGAGCCCCTGTTGCAATGACCTCACTGCAACACCCTGAAATCCTTATCTTCACCTTGATCCTTGGCCTAAATGCTGTCCTCCAACTGGCTCCCGGTGGTCACAAGGGCTGTCTATCCCAGCTGCAGGTCAATGCCAGAAATATTTACTGTCATCTCAATCCTCAGCTGAAATGCTGTCCTTCAATTGGCTGCCGTCAGTCATGTGGGTCAGCCTTGACTTGCGGGTGGAGAAGACGGCCCACGTAACCGCCGTTCGCCAATTGGAGGACATCATTTTCATAGAGGATCGAGGTGAAGGTAAGGATTTCAGGGTGCTTCAGGTAAATTTGCCCGGGGACTTCAGTAATCTGGATGCCCCCCGAACCTGTCATAGCACCACCCCGCACCCGTTCATTCGAAAACGGGTGTGGAACCACTTTAAATTGTATTGGCATAAAAAAAAATATTGTTTGCGTTTTGATTATATCTGGCTTTGTTACCTAATAATTGTTTTTTTGGATTTTGTGTGTTCTTCTTATTTATATATATATTTAGTAAAATACATGGCTAAACCGGACCAATTCTTAAAATAAACAGTGTTCATATGCATCCCTCCCCCAGGGCAATTCAGATTGCTGCACATAAAAATTGAATTCACCTTTTTGCAACTCCTGCTGCTGTAGGTTTTTCAACCTCAGTGGCAGCCTATGGATCTGCCAGTGACCTACAAAGAGAAAGGGCTGCTGGGTTTCCTGCCACTTTGCATTGTGGGTTATGTCTGGTAAACTGGAGCATCGACCGAGCACAGTTGACAAAAAACACATTTACCCATCTACATGCATGATACTGAATAGGTCATGCTAAAGATTTGAAGCAAGCTCAACACTGGGTGTACATTTGGGTGTGAATTGCGGCCTGCATCTTTGGGAGTTTAAAATTTTTAATAAAAAATATTTAATTTTTCCTTTAAAAAGTTACCTGTGCATGTAAAAAGGCATATTTACAGCTGAGGTCCATAATTTTTACAATGAGGTAAGAATAATTGTTTGCTCATCTCTTCTAGTTGGAGATCCACAAAACCTGGCCTGTTGGTGGTTCACAAGGACAGGGTTGTGGAACACTGCCGTGGAGGCTGATTCATTACTAGCGCCAGGTACCGGCAGATGAGCGTCTGTAGCAAGGCTCTCAGAGCGACTGCTAGCAGTGCTGTGATCGGCTATGGTTCGCTGTTACCGAGCGCCTCAGTCGCTGGCAGGCATTAATGAATGTGTGAGTCGCTATAACACCAGTACTGCGCTATATGGGAGCGAACGGTAGCGACTGGTCAGTGTGACTCAAGGCACAGCTTTGTTCCAGGCTAGGTAAACCTGGAAAATTTGTTTGGACTCAGGGCTATGACCACACCGATAGATTGATATAATTTTCTATCTCAATGTATTAAATGCATTTAAATACATGTATGTAAAAAACCAATTGTCCACATCAGTGGCCGTATTTACAATCCATAATGTTCACAATGTACATTACAATATTACATAAAAACCTATCTTTCCTTGTTACAAAAGAAGCTCTCATGAGTATAGAATACACTGTATCATCAGTTTTTCAGTGGGGCAGACATGTATCATGTTTCGCCTTACACGGCTTCCTCAATGCCCTCTGTATGTAACAAGCAGACAGACATTCCATATTGTTAGTAAATTGGTTAGTATCAATTAATCAGTATCAATAACTTCTTACTGTATTCATTTAGGAATTCAATAAAAAACATGACAATACCTGGTTCTGATGTGTGACTCAAACCATATGAGTCACATGACTCAAACCATATTCATAAAAAAAACAGCCTCACACAGCGCTGGCGCTCAAAATTGGGTGGCTGTAGCCCAGAGCGCCAGAAGCTGTGTGATTAAAGTCCGTTTTTGAACACATATCCACTAGTAACTAAGCGAAAACATACGGAATTACATTGTTATTACATTGTGACACAAACACTTTAATACCAGACCTGTAATGACAATTCTGCATAAAAATTATAAAAATCAAAAAAGTTTAAAAAAAATGACTTTTTCTAGGCCAGGAGAGGTCACACAATAATTTGATTAAAAAAAAATAAAAAAATAAAAAATAAAAAGAAAACCCTGTTTAAACAGAAGAAAAGGAACATCCATTGAAATGTATGGGAGAGCAACAGGTAGCGACTGTGATGATGAATCGGTCACTATGTGACGCTGTAAGAGATGCTCACAAGAATCGCTTTGATAAATGCGGTATTGTGTACAGCGCCTGGGGGTCATTGTTCACTACCTGTTGCTGCCAGTGGCTACCTGGCGCTATGCCTTGATAGATAACCCCCTTAGTCTTTGATGTCAGACAGACATTAGGCATGGACATTACATTATAGTTACTCACTTTTCCCTTATCAGACATCTGATCTGAATTCTAGTATGGGTGGTTTGTCTATTTTTGAGAAAAACTGAGTGCCAGTTAGATATGTTATGTTAATATTGACTATAGGTGTAATAAAATTTTGGGAAACCAGTTTTGGGAGCCTAAAACAGACTACAATTCTTATTTTAGGAATGTTTTAAATCTTTATTGAGCCAACTTACCTAACTGACTTTTGTCCAGCAAATAACCTATTTTATGCTGAGTAAATTTCATAAATGACCCCTGATTCTATTCTGTTATAACAAACTAGTAAACCAAACAAATCAAGCTGGCCCAACATATGAACCGAAGAGACAGGTTGTTCCAAATGACAGTATGCCAGAACAGAAGGCATTCAACGGAAAATGCTTAGGGCTAACCACCAAATCCAAATAGACCGTTTCAAGGACATTGGCCACAAGTATATTTGTCTTGTCGTAACCAATAACTTTAAATTTATGGCAGCTAAGTTTAAAAACAAGTAGAATTTTAAACGTTTATCCTACTGCCTAATAAAACACAGTTTATTTATGTAAACATACATATTCTAAATCTAAAAAACTGATTGGAAATACTTTAAAAACTTAATCTATTTGGATTGCATAAATGTTATTGCAAATGCTGATTTAGGTCATTCAGGAAATTTAAGGATATAAGTAGTGTTTCCACTTAATATTCAGTAGTGAGGTCAACTGACTGTATTGTAGTTAAGGTAAAATACAATAGTCGAATAACATCTGTGTCTATATTTAAATTACAAATGTTGTTGTTCCTTGGCATGGGCCTTGATTCAGTTGAAGTAAAGTTGTCTTAAAAATTGTCATACAAATAAGGTCTATTTCTTGATTTGCTTTAGAATAAGGCATAAGATAAATTAAAGGAGAAAGATCTTTGCTAGTGATGAGCAAGCCCCAGCTGCAAAATTCGGCTTTGTACCAAATTTTGAGAGCTCAGGCTCATGAGCCCAAGCATGAACTTAAGCAAGAAGTCTGTGCTCGAGTTCAGCATTCGGCCGAACCCCGGCACCCGGGAAGCTGGTTTATCAGCTGCTCAGCAGCCAATCAACCAGATTTTTACAACTAAGAACCTCAGCCATGCCCATACTGGGCATGCTGTGATTGGCTAGATGGGACATGTGACCCCCTCCGTATAAAAGGCAGGGTTGTGCATCAGGCCAATCTCAGAGCGCTCTGCAGTGAAAACAGGTTGCTGTTACTGTATGAGGGACAGATAGGGCTCCATTTTCAAAAACAAAAAAAAAAATGTCCTTTTAAGGACAGATAGTTACGGAGCGGAGGCTGCTGGAGTGAGGGACAGTGAGGAAGCGACAAACCTGTCCTTTTGAGGGCAGCTAGGTAGGGAGAGTCAGCGGTGGGTTTGGGAAGGACAGATAGGGAGTGACATGGCAGCACATCTGCCTGTTGTCCTCATTGTACACTGAGGATGGGCAGCTACTGTGGCATATTTAATCCCACATCTGCGCATTTAATACAACTCACCTGTTTCCACCTGCATTCTACATACTCGGTGTTTGATAACAGTACTTACCTGTGACAACTGCATTCTTAATACTGGGTGTTTGATAGAAGCACTCACCTGTGCCCAATTGCATTAAACATACTGTGTGTTTAATAAAAGTATTCACCTGTGCCCAACTGCATTCTATATGCTGGGTGTTTGATAAAACTACTCACCTGTGTCCAACTGCATTCTATATACTGGGTGATTGATAAAAGTACTCACCTGTGCCCAGCTGCATTCTACATACTGGGTGTTTGATAAAAGTACTCACCTGTGCCCAGTTGCGTTCTACATACTGGGTGTTTAATAAAAGTACTAATCTCTGCACACCTGCATGCTACATACTGGGTGTTTGATAAAAGTACTACTCTCTGGGCACCTGCATTCAACATTGTGTGTTTGATAAAGTGGATTGAGGAACAGTGAGGAAGTGACAAACTGTCATTTTGAGGGCAGCTATGTAGGGAGAAGATGTGGTGATAGGTCAGCCGAATTGAGGGACATCTAAAACTGTCCTTTTGAGGACAGCTAGACAGGGAGAGTCAGTGGTGGGTTTGGGAAGGACAGATAGGGAGTGACATGGCAGCACATCTACCTGTTGTCCTCATTGTACTCTGAGGATGGGCAGCTTCTGGGGTACATTTAATCCCACATCTGGGCATTTAATAAAGCCCGCCTGTGGCCACCTGCATTCTACATACTGGGTGTTTAATAAAAGTACTAATCTCTGGGTACCTGCATTCTACATACCGAGTGCTTGATAAAAGTGCTACTTTCCTGGCACCTACATTCTACATAATGGGTGTTTGATAAAAGTACTAATTTTTGGCTACCTGCATTCTACATACCGGGTGCTTGATAAGTACTAACCTGTATCCAACTGCATTCTGCATACTTTGCTAAACGTTTTAATCCTTGGGCACCTCCATACTGGGTGCTTGATCAAAGTACTACTTTCCTGGCACATACATTCCACATACTAGGTGTTGGATAAAAGTACTAATCTTTGGGTACCTGCATTCTACAAACCGGGTGCTTGATAACAGTACTAACCTGTGCTCAACTGCATTCTACATACTGGATGTTTGATAAAAGTACTAATCTCTGGGCACCTGCATTATACATACTGGGTGTTTGATAAAAGTACTCACCAGTGCCCAACTGCATTCTACATACTGAGTGTTTGATAAACGTACTAATTAGAGATGAGCGAACTTTTCAAAAGTTCGGCATGGCAGTCCAAACTAGTTCAGGACAAACTTTCATCTAAAATGCATGGAAAACAATGACTGACTTCCCTAAGAGTCCTTTATAACACTCTGAAGTCACCCAAGGTTGTATAAAACATGTTTTAGTAGACTAATTAGCATATGAATCACCTGTAACATAATTTGTGTTTCAGTGGCCTGTGGTTGTCTTTGATAGTTTAAAGCACATAAAAATTGGGGAGAAACAACAGAGTTTGCATTCCAAGTAATGGAAGTAATGGCTTTTTACAAGCTTTGAAAAATGTACCCATTTTGGGTATCATGGGGGGGTAGAAGCGGGAAAGTCCTCAAAAAATTCCTATTTTTACGGCAATAGCGACAGGATTGGCATCTTAACAATTTAGTTAAAGAAGACCAAACAATGTCATTTTTTTACAAGCCTTGATAAATGTACCCATTTTGTGGATTACGGCATAGACCTGTGGTTGCGTAGGCCTACTGGTAGCAGAGAGTGGCAACGGAGGTGCTGTTGGTGGTAGCAGTACTGAAAGACTAGCCAGAGGCACAGGAGACCTGTGTTGGTTGTGTAGGGCTGCCAGTAGTAGGCAAGCCCTCAAAAAATGATACAATTTTTATGACGGTAGCAGCGGGATTGGAATCTTGATAGCTTAGTTGAAGAAGACCAGACTTAGAGGCTGATTCAGTACTAGCGCCAGCTATTGCCAGATGAGCATCTGTATATCGGTGCTTAGAGCGATGGCTAGTAGACGCTGTAAGCAGATTTCGGGTGCTCTAACCTAGCATGCAGTCGCTGTAGTAACCTGGCCGGCATTGATGAATATGATGTACGTTGGGCGCTCTAACAACAGTATAACGCTGCAGCGAGCGAGAGGTACCGCCAGCTCAGTGCTCGGCGCTCCACACCATATTTAACAAAAACTACACACACACAGCGTCAGCACTTTAAAGCTGGGCGCTGTAGCATCGAGCGCCAGACGCTGTGTGTGATCAAAGTCTGTTTCTGAACACATATACATCAGTAACAATGCGAAAACACAAGGAATGAAATTGTTTTAACACCGTGACAATGACACTTTAGTGCCAGACCTGTAAATACAATTCAACATACAAATATAAAAAGTTCAAAAAATGTATAAAAGTGCTTGTTTGCAGCCAGGAGAGGTCACAGAATGATTTGAGCAAAAAAAAAAAAAATTAATTGCTAAGCACGCTATTTAAACATAAACAAATGAAAGCCCATTGAAATGTATGGGAGAGCAACACTGGGCGAAAAGTAAAACGTGGCGCTCTTGAACCTAGAGCGCCGGCGCTATACGCTGAGCCGCCTGTAGTAATACATGTGCCGCTTCCTGACGCTGTTAGAAGCGCTCACCAGATTCACCAGACGCTACCTGCCACTACAAAGCACTACCTGGTGCTATCCTTTCTTAAATAACCCCAAAGTTTTTTTTACAAGCCTTTATAAATGTACCCATTTTGTGCATCACGGCATTGACCTGTGGTTTTATAAGCTTAGTAGTAGCAGAGGGTGGCAGCAGATGTGCTGTTGGTGGTAGTAGTGGGTGTCTACTGGTTTGGCATCCTTACAGTTTCATTGAAGAAGAAGCAATGGCTTTTTGCATATCTTGAAAAACGGTGGCAGGCTGGCAGTGGAGGTGTTGTTGGTGGTTATGGTCCAATCTGCTAACCCCGAAGTTCAAGGGGTCTGAGCTCAGTGTATCTCCTGGGGAAAGGACACAGTAGAGGTAAAAGTGCACCTGACTATTCAGGTGGTGGTGGTGCTGTTGGTGATGAACATCCCTTCCATGATGATGTGTGTCAGGTGGGCTTATGGGATTCAAAAACTTGTACATCATATTCTCAAAAGTGAGTTGCTTGTTGCTGCTGTTGCCACCGTCTGTTGGAGAGGTAGCGCAGAGTGGATACACGATGTTGGTGATGAACATCCCTTCCATGATGATGTGTGTCAGGTGGGCTTATGGGATGTAAAAACTTGTACATCATATTCTCAAAAGTGAGTTGCTTGCTGCTGCAGTTGTCACCGCCTGTTGGAGAGGTAGCGCATTGACTTGGCTGGGAGCGGATACCCGATCAGACATGCTTTCAGCAGGTGTCTGTATTTGAAAGCCATGGCTAGCTGGCTGCATGTCTTCTCTCATTAATAAGCAATGTTTGCCTTCCTCTTGGAAGGTGTAAAAAAATCCCCCATTTTGGCTTTATACCGATGGTCTAAAAGTGTAGCGATCCAGTACTCACCTTTTTGCTTTATGCTAGCAATGCGTCTCTCAGCACGCAAGCACCCGAGCATACAGGCCACCATCCTCGCCAGCATCTCTGAGGGCCTGGCTGGTTCCAGCTGTGCTCCATATTGCCATCTTTGTTCATCATCATGACCACCACCATCTTGATGGCTGTCGTCATCATCGTCATCATCATTGTGTGCTTCCTCCCCTATCCCTTCCTGTGATAAGTTGGTTGTTTCCTTCTCCTAATCCACCTCCTGGGGCCTGATTTTCTCCTCCTCCACCTCTTCTTGTAGATCCAAATAGCCAGGAGACATATCCTGCCTTTGTCCCTTGCTAAATCCTGGCTATGAGCGTTTTCTCCAAAATTAATATCAATGACATAACATCATTCATTCCACTGTTGTCCCCGCTAACAAATCTTGTCACCTTTTCAAAAGGCCTCAACACGTGACACGTTTCACTGATCATCTGCTAATGTCGGAGCTGAAAATCACACTGGCTGGAAAATCTGGCCGTTTGCTGCATGAAGAAATCATTCACCACTTTGCGCTGGTGGTTGAGGAGGTCCAGCATATGTAGGGTGGAATTCCAGCACATGGGGACATTGCAGATTAAGCAGTGTTCAGGAAGACCATTCGGGCACTCAAGTCTAGGAGAGTGTGTTTGAACGCATTGGATCGGCTATAGCAAACATCCGCCAGACATATGTGTTTAAGAAGCATTTGATGACCAGATTGATCATGTGTGCCAGGCATGGGACATGTGTCATGTGACCTAGGTGCAGAGCAGCCTTAATGTTCGCCCCCTTATCTGCAATCCAATCTAAGCTGACGTGGAGACAGACGGCGGGAGATTTCCTTATGCATGCATGGCAGCAGCTGCTTGGCATTGTGGCATTTCTCGCCCAGGCTCAGCATGTGTAATACAGCATGGCAGAGCTTGCAGTGATGAAAGGATGGAGGAGGGTAAGCTATGCCCTGCTGTCTCCTGTCTGTTGAGGAGGAGGACGATAGGTGCCTGGTGTCCAAACCTGGCACAAACACGGTGGTGTTACTAATGCCTGATCTTGTTGCGTCGGAGCATCGTCCTGCACAAGGTTGACCCAGTGGCCCGTGACATACATGTATTGCCCTTGGCCATAGCTACTGCTCCAAGTATCCTCATCTAAACCACAAATCATATTAACGGACTGCTTTTTGTTTCTCATATCTATTATGTTCTGTTTTTCCAGCCTCCTGGCCTAAAGATTCTAGACTCCATTGTTTACAAAAAAACAACTAAAATCAGGATAAGAGTCAGTAAAGAATGTGGTCCTTTACTGACTCTTATACTAATTTTAGTCATTTTTTGCTCTAATCCACTTTTTTTAGGCGGAAAAAGATGCGTAATAAAGTGGAAGTACATGAGTCTTAATAATTAACATTTCCCCATTTTTTGATAATTTCCTTAGGGACCATAAACCTAATTTCTGTTCAGTCTTTTTCCCCACACGCTCATAATTTGCACTTTGTGTTGATTCATTACCAAAAGGAACTCCCCATATGTTAACACTATGTTTTTATCCTCCTGTAGTTCTATTTTTTCCCTATGGCAACCATAGAGCATTTTCCCCAATTTAAGAACATTCCAGCTATAGAACAAAACGTTCAGATGTAAATTAGCCCTCTTCACATCATATAGAGAATCACATACAAAACAGTATCACCCATGTATGAACATGACTTGACACCTTTACCTCCACTTCCAGGGATTGCAATCCCTTTCATAACCTTATCTTTTTGCAATGCTCTCAAAAGAGGTTCAACCACACAGATGAGTAATTGCATGGACAGTGGACATCCTTGTCTCACTCACGAAATCACATCAAACTTCTCACTAATAATGCCATTAACCAGGACACTACTATTAATCCCAGTATACATTCCTTTAGTACTGCATACTACCATTCATTTTCTCTGATAGACCCATCTCCTTTAAAACTGAAAACATGCACTACTGAATCAAAAGCCTTTTCCAAATTAATGGATTCTGTAATCATACTGCCATTATTGGTTTGAGTAAAATCAGTCAAATCTCTACCCAACACTAATTGTTTACTGCTCTCCGTTCGTGTATATTACACACACCTGGGATTCACATATGATGTCACCCATAACTTTACTCAATCTTCTAGACAAAATGTTTGAAACAAGTTTGTAATCATTATTCATATATCTTCCTATCCCCGTTTTGTTTGGCAAAATAATTATAGCACCTTCCCAATAATCTTGCATAACTCCTCCTTCAAGGTCAGCCATGTAAATGTATACAATCCACACGGCAATCCATCACTCCCTAGAGTTCTGTTGTCATTCATTTCGCTTAAAGCTTCCCATGTCTCTCCTTCATTTGGAATTTTGCATACTTCTTTTTGCATAGTCCTATTTATCTCATTGTTCATCCCATTACAATAATCTTTAACTTGCCTTGCATCAATTTTCTTTTTCCATTCCAAAAAAGCTAGCATAGAAATCCTTTACAGTCTCCATGACATCCTCTCCTTCTACCGCTTTATAATTTCTATAAACTGATTCTCTTTTATAATTCTGTTTTTCTTCTTTTACTTCCTTTAACTGCCCTTTAATATCAAAACCACATCTTAATTTATACAAAGTTTGCAATCTTAGGGAAATGTATTCTTCCCATCTAATACTTTCTCTAGCTTTTCTATAGGCTTGTTCTCTTTTTTGCCCAGTCCCACCAGCTCGAAATATTGTCAAAATCATCATTTTTTTAGCTAACCTTTTAAATTATTTTTAAAAATATCTCCACATTTTTTCGTTTAAAAGATGAGACACATTTCATTTCCATAGACCTTTCCCATAGCACATATCAAACTCCAAATTTGCTACCTGAACACCAAATTTGCTATTTGAGTCTGGTGATCAGAAAAAGAGACTGCTTCTTGTTTGTAACCTTTACATTTTTTAGCCTCTGAGATGAAAATATAATCCAACCTTGAGGAAGATTCCCCACTATCAGAAAAAAAGGTGAAAAAACATTTCTTTTTATGACTCCGACCAATATCTTTATATTTAAAGAGGAACATCCGCCTTACATTTTGGATGTCGCCAGCTGCGGCAATATCCGGCTGCTTCAGGGCCCAATCCTCACTCCGCTGCCCATTTAGCTGTCACTAACTGACTATCCCACGCTGATCTTGCAGCTCTGCAAAGTCTCATGGGATTTCGGGTGGCTACATTGCATCCAATTCATGGGCAATGCGCAGGCGTAAGTCCAGGGCCGCATGCAGTGCCTGATGGGATGCAAGATGGAGCTACCCGTCGGGAGGTCACCCGGAATCTGAGGGACCCAGAAGATGGATTTCCCAGTGAGGTCATTAAATTCTGCCCGATTATGAAACCAGAGGGGAGAGAAGAGTACGGTGAGTCCGAACCTCCCCTGATGTTCCTCTTTAAAGTCACAAATAATATTGTTTAATAACTTTGATGTTTTATCTAATTTAACTTTTTTCTATATTTAGGCGCATTAATGTAGAAGAATTTAAAGCAGACCAAAACTGACTGAACTTTTGAAATACATTTGGCCAAAGCCCCTGCTGATACTTCCATTTTAGGGTGTAGAACTAGAAATAGATATTTTTGCTCTTTGACTAGTCCTGGAACACATTTTTTTATGTCTGTTCCTTTCTGTAAGATGACAGGTGATTAGTCATTGCATAGGTGTGGCAATGACATAATTGCCACACACAACAGTGGCAATGAATGGAGGAGGCAGAGCTTTACAGCTAAAGCAGGAGCTATTATCTGGGATTAAATTGAAACAGGAGTGGTGAAAATTGGCCAATGGTACTTTTCATGGAGGGGGCAATTCAGGGGATGCTAGTTTAAAATGTGTGCTTTGGTCCACTTCTGTTCCTGGTCCTTCATCTGTTTTTTCAATTACACACAATAAACTTCCCTTGTCCTCAAGGCACATTGACATTGCTCTCCCCAGGATTAGCTGATCCATGGACTTTACTTCTGGTCAAAATACCTATCCCTGCATTTCTGTTGTTTAAAGCAACAGACCAATGCGCAGTACTGAGTGTGCAGTATTCCCTACCTTTCTGGCTTTATGGTTTCTATCGTGTTATTTCTCTCCCTTTTTGTCTGTTGTGACTTTAATGCGGTACGCCTGAGATTGAGCATGCCAAAGAGAAATAGAACGTGTGGGGTCTATATTTGATTGGGCTTGTAAATTGTTATGGACTTACTTATAATTAACTATATATACTCCAGAAATATTTTTTTATATACTTTTTAGGGCACTAAAGCTCAGATATAATTATTTATATATCTTTTCGATGCACAATCAGCACTTTATATATAAATGCACTTTAGCTATGAATACTGATTAATAATAGTATTAAGCACAATTTTTGGACATATTGAAGTCCTTGATCACTTGAATTGTATATTCAGATTTAGTAGGGGATCTGCCGTTTATAGCTGTTTTGCTTATATGACCATATTATTGGATGTATTAACATTGGGCCCAGAAGAGTTGGTGATGTTCTTAACAGTGTTGTGTTTGTTTTTTATGTATTTTATCGATGCTTGTTTGATCAATAATAGAGATGAGCGAGTAGTGAAATATTCGAAATTTCGAATTTCGATTCGAATAGACCGCGTTACTCGACTACTCGACCGAATATCGAATCCCATTATAGTCTATGGGAAAAAAATGCTCGACACTTGGAAATCTCAATTCGACCACTTGGAGGTCACCAAGTCCACCCTGAAACATCAGAAAATGATGCCAACACTGCTGGAATGCAACTGGGACAGCAGGGGAAGCATGTCTGGGTGCATATAACACGCCCAAGTCGCACTATTACGCCACTATCACAGCCTCTCAACAATACACTCCAAACACAATATTACTTCTACGTAAAGTGAGACAAGACAAGGAAACCTTCTTTCCTCTACATTGCCATGGACCCCAAGCCAAACTGTACAAAAAAGAAGAACAAAATTCTGCACCCCTTAAAATCACGTTGCCTAATGACAACCACAGATGGCATAGGCAAGGGGGAAAATAAATAGACCCCACCCCTAATTGTCATTGTGTGTGTGTGTGTGTGTGTGTGTGTGTGTGTGTGTGTGTGTGTGATGTGGTCAGACATGTCCTCTTGTGTCATTGTGTCACCCCAGCAGTAAGGGAAGCTTAAAGGAGGAGGTTTGTTACAGTGTGTCACCCCAGCAGTCAGGGAAGCTTACAGGAGGAGGTTTGTTACAGTGTGTCACCCCAGCAGTCAGGGAAGCTTACAGGAGGAGGTTTGTTACAGTGTGTCACCCCAGCAGTAAGGGAAGCTTAGAGCTGAGACCTCTTAAAAATTGTGTGGAGGCCCAAGAGCTGAGACCTTTTAAAAATTGTGTGGAGGCCCAAGAGCTGAGACCTTTTAAAAATTGTGTGGAGGCCCAAGAGCTGAGATCTCTCAAACATTGTGTGGAGGCCCAAGAGCTGAGACCTCTCAAACATTGTGTGGAGGCCCAAGAGCTGAGACCTTTTAAAAATTGTGTGGAGGCCCAAGAGCTGAGACCTTTTAAAAATTGTGTGGAGGCCCAAGAGCTGAGACCTTTTAAAAATTGTGTGGAGGCCCAAGAGCTGAGACCTCTCAAACATTGTGTGGAGGCCCAAGAGCTGAGACCTCTCAAACATTGTGTGGAGGCCCAAGAGCTTAGACCTCTCAAACATTGTGTGGAGGCCCAAGAGCTGAGACCTTTTAAAAATTGTGTGGAGGCCCAAGAGCTGAGACCTTTTAAAAATTGTGTGGAGGCCCAAGAGCTGAGACCTTTTAAAAATTGTGTGGAGGCCCAAGAGCTGAGACCTCTTAAACATTGTGTGGAGGCCCAAGAGCTGAGACCTTTTAAAAATTGTGTGGAGGCCCAAGAGCTGAGACCTCTCAAACATTGTGTGGAGGCCCAAGAGCTGAGACCTTTTAAAAATTGTGTGGAGGCCCAAGAGCTGAGACCTCTCAAACATTGTGTGGAGGCCCAAGAGCTGAGACCTCTCAAACATTGTGTGGAGGCCCAAGAGCTGAGACCTTTTAAAAATTGTGTGGAGGCCCAAGAGCTGAGACCTTTTAAAAATTGTGTGGAGGCCCAAGAGCTGAGACCTCTCAAACATTGTGTGGAGGCCCAAGAGCTGAGACCTCTCAAACATTGTGTGGAGGCCCAAGAGCTGAGACCTCTCAAACATTGTGTGGAGGCCCAAGAGCTGAGACCTTTTAAAAATTGTGTGGAGGCCCAAGAGCTGAGACCTTTTAAAAATTGTGTGGAGGCCCAAGAGCTGAGACCTTTTAAAAATTGTGTGGAGGCCCAAGAGCTGAGACCTCTCAAACATTGTGTGGAGGCACAAGAGCTGAGACCTTTTAAAAATTGTGTGGAGGCCCAAGAGCTGAGACCTTTTAAAAATTGTGTGGAGGCCCTAGAGCTGAGACCTCTCAAACATTGTGTGGAGGCCCAAGAGCTGAGACCTTTTAAAAATTGTGTGGAGGCCCAAGAGCTGAGACCTCTCAAACATTGTGTGGAGGCCCAAGAGCTGAGACCTTTTAAAAATTGTGTGGAGGCCCAAGAGCTGAGACCTCTCAAACATTGTGTGGAGGCCCAAGAGCTGAGACCTTTTAAAAATTGTGTGGAGGCCCAAGAGCTGAGACCTCTCAAACATTGTGTGGAGGCCCAAGAGCTGAGACCTCTCAAACATTGTGTGGAGGCCCAAGAGCTGAGACCTTTTAAAAATTGTGTGGAGGCCCAAGAGCTGAGACCTTTTAAAAATTGTGTGGAGGCCCAAGAGCTGAGACCTTTTAAAAATTGTGTGGAGGCCCAAGAGCTGAGACCTCTTAAACATTGTGTGGAGGCCCAAGAGCTGAGACCTTTTAAAAATTGTGTGGAGGCCCAAGAGCCGAGACCTCTCAAACATTGTGTGGAGGCCCAAGAGCTGAGACCTTTTAAAAATTGTGTGGAGGCCCAAGAGCTGAGACCTTTTAAAAATTGTGTGGAGGCCCAAGAGCTGAGACCTCTCAAACATTGTGTGGAGGCCCAAGAGCTGAGACCTCTCAAACATTGTGTGGAGGCCCAAGAGCTGAGACCTCTCAAACATTGTGTGGAGGCCCAAGAGCTGAGACCTTTTAAAAATTGTGTGGAGGCCCAAGAGCTGAGACCTTTTAAAAATTGTGTGGAGGCCCAAGAGCTGAGACCTCTCAAACATTGTGTGGAGGCACAAGAGCTGAGACCTTTTAAAAATTGTGTGGAGGCCCAAGAGCTGAGACCTTTTAAAAATTGTGTGGAGGCCCTAGAGCTGAGACCTCTCAAACATTGTGTGGAGGCCCAAGAGCTGAGACCTTTTAAAAATTGTGTGGAGGCCCAAGAGCTGAGACCTCTCAAACATTGTGTGGAGGCCCAAGAGCTGAGACCTTTTAAAAATTGTGTGGAGGCCCAAGAGCTGAGACCTCTCAAACATTGTGTGGAGGCCCAAGAGCTGAGACCTTTTAAAAATTGTGTGGAGGCCCAAGAGCTGAGACCTCTCAAACATTGTGTGGAGGCCCAAGAGCTGAGACCTCTCAAACATTGTGTGGAGGCCCAAGAGCTGAGACCTTTTAAAAATTGTGTGGAGGCCCAAGAGCTGAGACCTTTTAAAAATTGTGTGGAGGCCCAAGAGCTGAGACCTCTCAAACATTGTGTGGAGGCACAAGAGCTGAGACCTTTTAAAAATTGTGTGGAGGCCCAAGAGCTGAGACCTGTCAAACATTGTGTGGAGGCCCAAGAGCTGAGACCTCTCAAACATTGTGTGGAGGCCCAAGAGCTGAGACCTTTTAAAAATTGTGTGGAGGCCCAAGAGCTGAGACCTCTCAAACATTGTGTGGAGGCCCAAGAGCTGAGACCTCTCAAACATTGTGTGGAGGCCCAAGAGCTGAGACCTTTTAAAAATTGTGTGGAGGCCCAAGAGCTGAGACCTTTTAAAAATTGTGTGGAGGCCCAAGAGCTGAGACCTCTCAAACATTGTGTGGAGGCCCAAGAGCTGAGACCTCTCAAACATTGTGTGGAGGCCCAAGAGCTGAGACCTTTTAAAAATTGTGTGGAGGCCCAAGAGCTGAGACCTCTCAAACATTGTGTGGAGGCCCAAGAGCTGAGCACTTATTAGTGCTGCAGCTACGGCTGCTTTAGTGAGGGGTAGCTGCTGCTGCTGGAATAGGGACAGAAAGACTTCAGTGGTGTATTACCACCTATATACAAAACTATATACACTCTGCTCAAAACGGCTGCTTTAGTGAGGGGTAGCTGCTGATGCTGGAATAGGGACAGAAAGACTTCAGTGGTGTATTAGCACCTATATACAAAACTATATTTTGCACTACTGTTTTGTGTCCTCTGTGCCAACAAAACACTGTTTTATACACGGTGCGTATAGGCACCATTTCACCTTCTGGCAGTATACGGCTGTATAGCCAGGTGTTTTTCTTAAAAATATTTTTTATATTTGGCACTACTGTTTTGTGTCCTCTTTACCAACAAAACCTTGTTATATACCCGGTGCGTATATAGGCACCATTTCACCTTCTGGCAGTATACGGCTGTATAGCCAGGTGTTCTTAAAAATATATTTATATTTGGCACTACTGTTTTGTGTCCTCTGTGCCAACAAAACACTGTTTTATACACGGTGCGTATAGGCACCATTTCACCTTCTGGCAGTATACGGCTGTATAGCCAGGTGTTCTTCTTAAAAATATTTTTATATTTGGCATAACGCGTGGCCAAAAAAGTAAAACGTCTGAAATGCGGAGGGCTAGCGCAAAGGGACGTGGACGAGGACGGGGGCGCGGAAATGCTGGTGGGGGCACAAACCGCGTTGAAGCCAGTGGGGATACAATGCGTGCTGGTGAGGGGCAGCCAGCATTACGCTCATCCAGCTTCCCTGCCTTTATGGGACAGTTATGCGGGGGGCGGGGTACACCTCTGTTAAGGCCTGAGCAGCGTGAACAGGTGGTGCAATGGATGGCCGATAACGCTTCCAGTCACTTGTCCACCACCCAGTCATCCACACAGTCTCACTCTGACCCTCCTTCCTCCCAACCTGGCCAACAGAGTCAGCCCAACCTTGACCCCTCCCAGGACCTCTTTTCGGGTCCTTTTCCAGATGTGCTGCAAGAATCCCAGGAGCTAGCAGAGGAATTTGTTTGTAGTGATGCCCAAACACTTGAGTATCCGCCATCTGCTAGTGATGTGGACCCGGAACCAGCATCTGCTATCATGAGCGATGATGATGAGACGCAGTTGCCATCAAGGGAGGCTGTTGGAATGTCCAGTGGGCAGGAGGAGGAGCAGAGAGAGGAAGTGGAAGAAGAGGTGGTGGACGACGAAATGACCGACCCCACTTGGACAGGGGTGATGTCCAGCGGGGAAAGCAGTGGAGATGCGGTCTGCGCATCACCGAATAAGGCAGCAAGAGGCAGAGGACAGTCCAGAGGCAGAGGACAGTCCAGACAGAGAAGGCAGGCCACAGCCAGCAGGGCCGAAGCTCTTCCCGGCAGCAGGCAGTCGCGCGAAGCTCCCCCATCGAGGCCTCGTACTTCTGTGGTGTGGAGATTTTTTAACGTTTGCGCGGATGACAAACTGAGCGCGGTTTGCGCAATCTGCCACTCAAAACTGAGTAGGGGCTCTGAGAAGAGCAATCTGACCACCTCAGGCATGCGCCGTCACTTGGAATTCAAGCACTGGGCTGAGTGGGAGAGAGCAAACGCAATACAACCTGCGCCCCGTCTTGCTGCCACTGCCTCTTCCCCTTTGTTGTGTGCTGCCACTGCGGTCCAGACCTCCAGCCAGGACACCTCCACATCTGCCTCTGCCTCGGCTACTTTGGGGCCTTCTTCTTCAGCCCCACCTTCCCCCGCATCTTCGTCTGCACCTTCCATCTCCTCGTCCCATCAACTGTCCATCTCACAGGCGTTCAACCGCAGGCGGAAGTACGCCTCCAGTCACCCCCAAGCCCAAGCCTTAACCTGCCTCATCTCCAAACTGCTGGCCCTGGAGATGTTGCCGTTTAGGCTTGTGGAGACGCAGGCCTTCCGCGACCTGATGGCGGCTGCCGCACCTCGCTATTCCGTCCCTAGCCGCCACTATTTTTCCCGGTGTGGCGTCCCCGCCCTGCACCAGCACGTGTCGCGTAACATCAGGCGGACCCTGAGGTACGCAGTCAGCGCAAAGGTCCACTTGACCACCGACTCGTGGACAAGCGCTTGCGGCCAAGGACGCTACATCTCTTTGACGGCACACTGGGTGAATGTTGTGGAAGCGGGGACGGGGTCGCAAACAGGGACGGCCTACATACCACCCCCGCCCAAGATTGCCAGCACAGGTTCTGATAGACCCCCCTCCTGTCCCCGACAGTGCCGACAGGCTGACGCTAATCAAAATGAACAGCAAGTGGATTGACCCGGACTTTGCTTGTACAACAGTGGAAAGCAGCCAAGAGTGAAGTGCCATCTGTATGAAGTGCCATTTCCTCCTCCTCCTCCTCCTCCTCCTCCTCCTCCTCCTTAACCGCCGTAGAATTGCTGTATTAACGAAAAAAATTATGGCTCACCTCTTAGGCTTAATACAATCAATTTTTAAGAGGTCTCAACTCTTGGGCCTCCACACAATTTTTAAAAGGTCTCAGCTCTTGGGCCTCCACACAATTTTTAAGAGGTCTCAGCTCTTGGGCCTCCACACAATTTTTAAGAGGTCTCAGCTCTTGGGCCTCCACACAATTTTTAAGAGGTCTCAGCTTGTGGGCCTCCACACAATGTTTGAGAGGTCTCAGCTCTTGGGCCTCCACACAATGTTTGAGAGGTCTCAGCTCTTGGGCCTCCACACAATTTTTAAAAGGTCTCAGCTCTTGGGCCTCCACACAATGTTTGAGAGGTCTCAGCTCTTGGGCCTCCACACAATTTTTAAAAGGTCTCAGCTCTTGGGCCTCCACACAATGTTTGAGAGGTCTCAGCTCTTGGGCCTCCACACAATTTTTAAAAGGTCTCAGCTCTTGGGCCTCCACACATTTTTTAAGAGGTCTCAGCTCGTTGGCCTCCACACAATTTTTAAAAGGTCTCAGCTCTTGGGCCTCCACACAATGTTTGAGAGGTCTCAGCTCTTGGGCCTCCACACAATTTTTAAAAGGTCTCAGCTCTTGGGCCTCCACACAATTTTTAAAAGGTCTCAGCTCTTGGGCCTCCACACAATTTTTAAAACATAGCAGCCCTAATAAGGGCTCTCAATGACTCTCTTGTCTTCTGGTAGCTGGTATATATGGTGGTAAATGCGATATTCTGAGCTTCTGGGGCCCTGCCTGACTACATAGGATATGAAATATATACTGTTCAACATAGCAGCACTAATAAGGGATTAAGGACTGTCTTGTCTTCTGGTAGCTGGTATATATGGTGGTAAAAGGTATATTCTGAGCTTCTGGGGCCCTGCCTGACTAAATAGAAAATGAGCTATATACTGTTCAACATAGCAGCACTAATAAGGGATTAATGACTGTCTTGTCTTCTGGTAGCTGGTATATATGGTGGTAAAAGGTATATTCTGAGCTTCTGGGGCCCTGCCTGACTAAATAGAAAATGAGCTATATACTGTTCAACATAGCAGCACTAATAAGGGATTAATGACTGTCTTGTCTTCTGGTAGCTGGTATATATGGTGGTAAAAGGTATATTCTGAGCTTCTGGGGCCCTGCCTGACTAAATAGAAAATGAGCTATATACTGTTCAGCGTAGCAGCCCTAATAAGGGCTATTAAGGACTGTCTTGTCTTCTGGTAGCTGGTATATATGGTGGTAAAAGGTATATTCTGAGCTTCTGGGGCCCTGCCTGACTAAATAGAAAATGAGCTATATACTGTTCAACGTAGCAGCACTAATAAGGGATTAAGGACTGTCTTGTCTTCTGGTAGCTGGTATATATGGTGGTAAAAGGTATATTCTGAGCTTCTGGGGCCCTGCCTGACTAAATAGAAAATGAGCTATATACTGTTCAACATAGCAGCACTAATAAGGGATTAATGACTGTCTTGTCTTCTGGTAGCTGGTATATATGGTGGTAAAAGGTATATTCTGAGCTTCTGGGGCCCTGCCTGACTAAATAGAAAATGAGCTATATACTGTTCAACATAGCAGCACTAATAAGGGATTAATGACTGTCTTGTCTTCTGGTAGCTGGTATATATGGTGGTAAAAGGTATATTCTGAGCTTCTGGGGCCCTGCCTGACTAAATAGAAAATGAGCTATATACTGTTCAGCGTAGCAGCCCTAATTAGGGCTATTAAGGACTGTCTTGTCTTCTGGTAGCTGGTATATATGGTGGTAAAAGGTATATTCTGAGCTTCTGGGGCCCTGCCTGACTAAATAGAAAATGAGCTATATACTGTTCAACATAGCAGCACTAATAAGGGATTAATGACTGTCTTGTCTTCTGGTAGCTGGTATATATGGTGGTAAAAGGTATATTCTAAGCTTCTGGGGCCCTGCCCGACTAAATAGAAAATGAGCTATATACTGTTCAACATAGCAGCACTAATAAGGGATTTTTAAGAGGTCTCAGCTCTTGGGCCTCCACACAATTTTTAAGAGGTCTCAGCTCGTGGGCCTCCACACAATGTTTGAGAGGTCTCAGCTCTTGGGCCTCCACACAATGTTTGAGAGGTCTCAGCTCTTGGGCCTCCACACAATTTTTAAAAGGTCTCAGCTCTTGGGCCTCCACACAATGTTTGAGAGGTCTCAGCTCTTGGGCCTCCACACAATTTTTAAAAGGTCTCAGCTCTTGGGCCTCCACACAATGTTTGAGAGGTCTCAGCTCTTGGGCCTCCACACAATTTTTAAAAGGTCTCAGCTCTTGGGCCTCCACACAATTTTTAAAACATAGCAGCCCTAATAAGGGCTCTCAATGACTCTCTTGTCTTCTGGTAGCTGGTATATATGGTGCTAAATGCGATATTCTGAGCTTCTGGGGCCCTGCCTGACTACATAGGATATGAGATATATACTGTTCAACATAGCAGCACTAATAAGGGATTAAGGACTGTCTTGTCTTCTGGTAGCTGGTATATATGGTGGTAAAAGGTATATTCTGAGCTTCTGGGGCCCTGCCTGACTAAATAGAAAATGAGCTATATACTGTTCAACATAGCAGCACTAATAAGGGATTAATGACTGTCTTGTCTTCTGGTAGCTGGTATATATGGTGGTAAAAGGTATATTCTGAGCTTCTGGGGCCCTGCCTGACTAAATAGAAAATGAGCTATATACTGTTCAACATAGCAGCACTAATAAGGGATTAATGACTGTCTTGTCTTCTGGTAGCTGGTATATATGGTGGTAAAAGGTATATTCTGAGCTTCTGGGGCCCTGCCTGACTAAATAGAAAATGAGCTATATACTGTTCAGCGTAGCAGCCCTAATAAGGGCTATTAAGGACTGTCTTGTCTTCTGGTAGCTGGTATATATGGTGGTAAAAGGTATATTCTGAGCTTCTGGGGCCCTGCCTGACTAAATAGAAAATGAGCTATATACTGTTCAACGTAGCAGCACTAATAAGGGATTAAGGACTGTCTTGTCTTCTGGTAGCTGGTATATATGGTGGTAAAAGGTATATTCTGAGCTTCTGGGGCCCTGCCTGACTAAATAGAAAATGAGCTATATACTGTTCAACATAGCAGCACTAATAAGGGATTAATGACTGTCTTGTCTTCTGGTAGCTGGTATATATGGTGGTAAAAGGTATATTCTGAGCTTCTGGGGCCCTGCCTGACTAAATAGAAAATGAGCTATATACTGTTCAACATAGCAGCACTAATAAGGGATTAATGACTGTCTTGTCTTCTGGTAGCTGGTATATATGGTGGTAAAAGGTATATTCTGAGCTTCTGGGGCCCTGCCTGACTAAATAGAAAATAAGCTATATACTGTTCAACATAGCAGCACTAATAAGGGATTAATGACTGTCTTGTCTTCTGGTAGCTGGTATATATGGTGGTAAAAGGTATATTCTGAGCTTCTGGGGCCCTGCCCGACTAAATAGAAAATGAGCTATATACTGTTCAACATAGCAGCACTAATAAGGGAATTTTAAGAGGTCTCAGCTCTTGGGCCTCCACACAATTTTTAAGAGGTCTCAGCTCGTGGGCCTCCACACAATGTTTGAGAGGTCTCAGCTCTTGGGCCTCCACACAATGTTTGAGAGGTCTCAGCTCTTGGGCCTCCACACAATTTTTAAAAGGTCTCAGCTCTTGGGCCTCCACACAATGTTTGAGAGGTCTCAGCTCTTGGGCCTCCACACAATTTTTAAAAGGTCTCAGCTCTTGGGCCTCCACACAATTTTTAAGAGGTCTCAGCTCTTGGGCCTCCACACAATTTTTAAAAGGTCTCAGCTCTTGGGCCTCCACACAATTTTTAAGAGGTCTCAGCTCGTGGGCCTCCACACAATTTTTAAAAGGTCTCAGCTCTTGGGCCTCCACACAATGTTTGAGAGGTCTCAGCTCTTGGGCCTCCACACAATTTTTAAAAGGTCTCAGCTCTTGGGCCTCCACACAATTTTTAAAAGGTCTCAGCTCTTGGGCCTCCACACAATTTTTAAAACATAGCAGCCCTAATAAGGGCTCTCAATGACTCTCTTGTCTTCTGGTAGCTGGTATATATGGTGGTAAATGCGATATTCTGAGCTTCTGGGGCCCTGCCTGACTACATAGGATATGAGATATATACTGTTCAACATAGCAGCACTAATAAGGGATTAAGGACTGTCTTGTCTTCTGGTAGCTGGTATATATGGTGGTAAAAGGTATATTCTGAGCTTCTGGGGCCCTGCCTGACTAAATAGAAAATGAGCTATATACTGTTCAACATAGCAGCACTAATAAGGGATTAATGACTGTCTTGTCTTCTGGTAGCTGGTATATATGGTGGTAAAAGGTATATTCTGAGCTTCTGGGGCCCTGCCTGACTAAATAGAAAATGAGCTATATACTGTTCAACATAGCAGCACTAATAAGGGATTAATGACTGTCTTGTCTTCTGGTAGCTGGTATATATGGTGGTAAAAGGTATATTCTGAGCTTCTGGGGCCCTGCCTGACTAAATAGAAAATGAGCTATATACTGTTCAGCGTAGCAGCCCTAATAAGGGCTATTAAGGACTGTCTTGTCTTCTGGTAGCTGGTATATATGGTGGTAAAAGGTATATTCTGAGCTTCTGGGGCCCTGCCTGACTAAATAGAAAATGAGCTATATACTGTTCAACGTAGCAGCACTAATAAGGGATTAAGGACTGTCTTGTCTTCTGGTAGCTGGTATATATGGTGGTAAAAGGTATATTCTGAGCTTCTGGGGCCCTGCCTGACTAAATAGAAAATGAGCTATATACTGTTCAACATAGCAGCACTAATAAGGGATTAATGACTGTCTTGTCTTCTGGTAGCTGGTATATATGGTGGTAAAAGGTATATTCTGAGCTTCTGGGGCCCTGCCTGACTAAATAGAAAATGAGCTATATACTGTTCAACATAGCAGCACTAATAAGGGATTAATGACTGTCTTGTCTTCTGGTAGCTGGTATATATGGTGGTAAAAGGTATATTCTGAGCTTCTGGGGCCCTGCCTGACTAAATAGAAAATGAGCTATATACTGTTCAACATAGCAGCACTAATAAGGGATTAATGACTGTCTTGTCTTCTGGTAGCTGGTATATATGGTGGTAAAAGGTATATTCTGAGCTTCTGGGGCCCTGCCCGACTAAATAGAAAATGAGCTATATACTGTTCAACATAGCAGCACTAATAAGGGATTTTTAAGAGGTCTCAGCTCTTGGGCCTCCACACAATTTTTAAGAGGTCTCAGCTCGTGGGCCTCCACACAATGTTTGAGAGGTCTCAGCTCTTGGGCCTCCACACAATGTATGAGAGGTCTCAGCTCTTGGGCCTCCACACAATTTTTAAAAGGTCTCAGCTCTTGGGCCTCCACACAATGTTTGAGAGGTCTCAGCTCTTGGGCCTCCACACAATTTTTAAAAGGTCTCAGCTCTTGGGCCTCCACACAATTTTTAAGAGGTCTCAGCTCTTGGGCCTCCACACAATTTTTAAAAGGTCTCAGCTCTTGGGCCTCCACACAATTTTTAAGAGGTCTCAGCTCGTGGGCCTCCACACAATTTTTAAAAGGTCTCAGCTCTTTGGCCTCCACACAATGTTTGAGAGGTCTCAGCTCTTGGGCCTCCACACAATTTTTAAAAGGTCTCAGCTCTTGGGCCTCCACACAATTTTTAAAAGGTCTCAGCTCTTGGGCCTCCACACAATTTTTAAAACATAGCAGCCCTAATAAGGGCTCTCAATGACTCTCTTGTCTTCTGGTAGCTGGTATATATGGTGGTAAATGCGATATTCTGAGCTTCTGGGGCCCTGCCTGACTACATAGGATATGAGATATATACTGTTCAACATAGCAGCACTAATAAGGGATTAAGGACTGTCTTGTCTTCTGGTAGCTGGTATATATGGTGGTAAAAGGTATATTCTGAGCTTCTGGGGCCCTGCCTGACTAAATAGAAAATGAGCTATATACTGTTCAACATAGCAGCACTAATAAGGGATTAATGACTGTCTTGTCTTCTGGTAGCTGGTATATATGGTGGTAAAAGGTATATTCTGAGCTTCTGGGGCCCTGCCTGACTAAATAGAAAATGAGCTATATACTGTTCAACATAGCAGCACTAATAAGGGATTAATGACTGTCTTGTCTTCTGGTAGCTGGTATATATGGTGGTAAAAGGTATATTCTGAGCTTCTGGGGCCCTGCCTGACTAAATAGAAAATGAGCTATATACTGTTCAGCGTAGCAGCCCTAATAAGGGCTATTAAGGACTGTCTTGTCTTCTGGTAGCTGGTATATATGGTGGTAAAAGGTATATTCTGAGCTTCTGGGGCCCTGCCTGACTAAATAGAAAATGAGCTATATACTGTTCAGCGTAGCAGCCCTAATAAGGGCTATTAAGGACTGTCTTGTCTTCTGGTAGCTGGTATATATGGTGGTAAAAGGTATATTCTGAGCTTCTGGGACCCTGCCTGACTAAATAGAAAATGAGCTATATACTGTTCAACGTAGCAGCACTAATAAGGGATTAAGGACTGTCTTGTCTTCTGGTAGCTGGTATATATGGTGGTAAAAGGTATATTCTGAGCTTCTGGGGCCCTGCCTGACTAAATAGAAAATGAGCTATATACTGTTCAGTGTAGCAGCCCTAATAAGGGCTATTAAGGACTGTCTTGTCTTCTGGTAGCTGGTATATATGGTGGTAAAAGGTATATTCTGAGCTTCTGGGGCCCTGCCTGACTAAATAGAAAATGAGCTATATACTGTTCAACGTAGCAGCACTAATAAGGGATTAAGGACTGTCTTGTCTTCTGGTAGCTGGTATATATGGTGGTAAAAGGTATATTCTGAGCTTCTGGGGCCCTGCCTGACTAAATAGAAAATGAGCTATATACTGTTCAACATAGCAGCACTAATAAGGGATTAATGACTGTCTTGTCTTCTGGTAGCTGGTATATATGGTGGTAAAAGGTATATTCTCAGCTTCTGGGGCCCTGCCTGACTAAATAGAAAATGAGCTATATACTGTTCAACATAGCAGCACTAATAAGGGATTAATGACTGTCTTGTCTTCTGGTAGCTGGTATATATGGTGGTAAAAGGTATATTCTGAGCTTCTGGGGCTCTGCCTGACTACATAGGATATGAAATATATACTGTTCAACATAGCAGCACTAATAAGGGATTAAGGACTGTCTTGTCTTCTGGTAGCTGGTATATATGGTGGTAAAAGGTATATTCTGAGCTTCTGGGGCCCTGCCTGACTAAATAGAAAATGAGCTATATACTGTTCAACATAGCAGCACTAATAAGGGATTAATGACTGTCTTGTCTTCTGGTAGCTGGTATATATGGTGGTAAAAGGTATATTCTGAGCTTCTGGGGCCCTGCCTGACTAAATAGAAAATGAGCTATATACTGTTCAACATAGCAGCACTAATAAGGGATTAATGACTGTCTTGTCTTCTGGTAGCTGGTATATATGGTGGTAAAAGGTATATTCTGAGCTTCTGGGGCCCTGCCTGACTAAATAGAAAATGAGCTATATACTGTTCAGCGTAGCAGCCCTAATAAGGGCTATTAAGGACTGTCTTGTCTTCTGGTAGCTGGTATATATGGTGGTAAAAGGTATATTCTGAGCTTCTGGGGCCCTGCCTGACTAAATAGAAAATGAGCTATATACTGTTCAACGTAGCAGCACTAATAAGGGATTAAGGACTGTCTTGTCTTCTGGTAGCTGGTATATATGGTGGTAAAAGGTATATTCTGAGCTTCTGGGGCCCTGCCTGACTAAATAGAAAATGAGCTATATACTGTTCAACATAGCAGCACTAATAAGGGATTAATGACTGTCTTGTCTTCTGGTAGCTGGTATATATGGTGGTAAAAGGTATATTCTGAGCTTCTGGGGCCCTGCCTGACTAAATAGAAAATGAGCTATATACTGTTCAACATAGCAGCACTAATAAGGGATTAATGACTGTCTTGTCTTCTGGTAGCTGGTATATATGGTGGTAAAAGGTATATTCTGAGCTTCTGGGGCCCTGCCTGACTAAATAGAAAATGAGCTATATACTGTTCAGCGTAGCAGCCCTAATTAGGGCTATTAAGGACTGTCTTGTCTTCTGGTAGCTGGTATATATGGTGGTAAAAGGTATATTCTGAGCTTCTGGGGCCCTGCCTGACTAAATAGAAAATGAGCTATATACTGTTCAACATAGCAGCACTAATAAGGGATTAATGACTGTCTTGTCTTCTGGTAGCTGGTATATATGGTGGTAAAAGGTATATTCTAAGCTTCTGGGGCCCTGCCCGACTAAATAGAAAATGAGCTATATACTGTTCAACATAGCAGCACTAATAAGGGATTTTTAAGAGGTCTCAGCTCTTGGGCCTCCACACAATTTTTAAGAGGTCTCAGCTCGTGGGCCTCCACACAATGTTTGAGAGGTCTCAGCTCTTGGGCCTCCACACAATGTTTGAGAGGTCTCAGCTCTTGGGCCTCCACACAATTTTTAAAAGGTCTCAGCTCTTGGGCCTCCACACAATGTTTGAGAGGTCTCAGCTCTTGGGCCTCCACACAATTTTTAAAAGGTCTCAGCTCTTGGGCCTCCACACAATGTTTGAGAGGTCTCAGCTCTTGGGCCTCCACACAATTTTTAAAAGGTCTCAGCTCTTGGGCCTCCACACAATTTTTAAAACATAGCAGCCCTAATAAGGGCTCTCAATGACTCTCTTGTCTTCTGGTAGCTGGTATATATGGTGCTAAATGCGATATTCTGAGCTTCTGGGGCCCTGCCTGACTACATAGGATATGAGATATATACTGTTCAACATAGCAGCACTAATAAGGGATTAAGGACTGTCTTGTCTTCTGGTAGCTGGTATATATGGTGGTAAAAGGTATATTCTGAGCTTCTGGGGCCCTGCCTGACTAAATAGAAAATGAGCTATATACTGTTCAACATAGCAGCACTAATAAGGGATTAATGACTGTCTTGTCTTCTGGTAGCTGGTATATATGGTGGTAAAAGGTATATTCTGAGCTTCTGGGGCCCTGCCTGACTAAATAGAAAATGAGCTATATACTGTTCAACATAGCAGCACTAATAAGGGATTAATGACTGTCTTGTCTTCTGGTAGCTGGTATATATGGTGGTAAAAGGTATATTCTGAGCTTCTGGGGCCCTGCCTGACTAAATAGAAAATGAGCTATATACTGTTCAGCGTAGCAGCCCTAATAAGGGCTATTAAGGACTGTCTTGTCTTCTGGTAGCTGGTATATATGGTGGTAAAAGGTATATTCTGAGCTTCTGGGGCCCTGCCTGACTAAATAGAAAATGAGCTATATACTGTTCAGCGTAGCAGCCCTAATAAGGGCTATTAAGGACTGTCTTGTCTTCTGGTAGCTGGTATATATGGTGGTAAAAGGTATATTCTGAGCTTCTGGGACCCTGCCTGACTAAATAGAAAATGAGCTATATACTGTTCAACGTAGCAGCACTAATAAGGGATTAAGGACTGTCTTGTCTTCTGGTAGCTGGTATATATGGTGGTAAAAGGTATATTCTGAGCTTCTGGGGCCCTGCCTGACTAAATAGAAAATGAGCTATATACTGTTCAGTGTAGCAGCCCTAATAAGGGCTATTAAGGACTGTCTTGTCTTCTGGTAGCTGGTATATATGGTGGTAAAAGGTATATTCTGAGCTTCTGGGGCCCTGCCTGACTAAATAGAAAATGAGCTATATACTGTTCAACGTAGCAGCACTAATAAGGGATTAAGGACTGTCTTGTCTTCTGGTAGCTGGTATATATGGTGGTAAAAGGTATATTCTGAGCTTCTGGGGCCCTGCCTGACTAAATAGAAAATGAGCTATATACTGTTCAACATAGCAGCACTAATAAGGGATTAATGACTGTCTTGTCTTCTGGTAGCTGGTATATATGGTGGTAAAAGGTATATTCTCAGCTTCTGGGGCCCTGCCTGACTAAATAGAAAATGAGCTATATACTGTTCAACATAGCAGCACTAATAAGGGATTAATGACTGTCTTGTCTTCTGGTAGCTGGTATATATGGTGGTAAAAGGTATATTCTGAGCTTCTGGGGCCCTGCCTGACTAAATAGAAAATGAGCTATATACTGTTCAACATAGCAGCACTAATAAGGGATTAATGACTGTCTTGTCTTCTGGTAGCTGGTATATATGGTGGTAAAAGGTATATTCTGAGCTTCTGGGGCCCTGCCTGACTAAATAGAAAATGAGCTATATACTGTTCAGCGTAGCAGCCCTAATAAGGGCTATTAAGGACTGTCTTGTCTTCTGGTAGCTGGTATATATGGTGGTAAAAGGTATATTCTGAGCTTCTGGGGCCCTGCCTGACTAAATAGAAAATGAGCTATATACTGTTCAACATAGCAGCACTAATAAGGGATTAATGACTGTCTTGTCTTCTGGTAGCTGGTATATATGGTGGTAAAAGGTATATTCTGAGCTTCTGGGGCCCTGCCTGACTAAATAGAAAATGAGCTATATACTGTTCAGTGTAGCAGCCCTAATAAGGGCTATTAAGGACTGTCTTGTCTTCTGGTAGCTGGTATATATGGTGGTAAAAGGTATATTCTGAGCTTCTGGGGCCCTGCCTGACTAAATAGAAAATGAGCTATATACTGTTCAACATAGCAGCACTAATAAGGGATTAAGGACTGTCTTGTCTTCTGGTAGCTGGTATATATGGTGGTAAAAGGTATATTCTGAGCTTCTGGGGCCCTGCCTGACTAAATAGAAAATGAGCTATATACTGTTCAGCGTAGCAGCCCTAATAAGGGCTATTAAGGACTGTCTTGTCTTCTGGTAGCTGGTATATATGGTGGTAAAAGGTATATTCTGAGCTTCTGGGGCCCTGCCTGACTAAATAGAAAACGAGCTATATCCTGTTCAACGTAGCAGCACTAATAAGGGATTAAGGACTGTCTTGTCTTCTGGTAGCTGGTATATATGGTGGTAAAAGGTATATTCTGAGCTTCTGGGGCCCTGCCTGACTAAATAGAAAATGAGCTATATACTGTTCAGTGTAGCAGCCCTAATAAGGGCTATTAAGGACTGTCTTGTCTTCTGGTAGCTGGTATATATGGTGGTAAAAGGTATATTCTGAGCTTCTGGGGCCCTGCCTGACTAAATAGAAAATGAGCTATATACTGTTCAACGTAGCAGCACTAATAAGGGATTAAGGACTGTCTTGTCTTCTGGTAGCTGGTATATATGGTGGTAAAAGGTATATTCTGAGCTTCTGGGGCCCTGCCTGACTAAATAGAAAATGAGCTATATACTGTTCAACATAGCAGCACTAATAAGGGATTAATGACTGTCTTGTCTTCTGGTAGCTGGTATATATGGTGGTAAAAGGTATATTCTGAGCTTCTGGGGCCCTGCCTGACTAAATAGAAAATGAGCTATATACTGTTCAACATAGCAGCACTAATAAGGGATTAATGACTGTCTTGTCTTCTGGTAGCTGGTATATATGGTGGTAAAAGGTATATTCTGAGCTTCTGGGGCCCTGCCTGACTAAATAGAAAATGAGCTATATACTGTTCAGCGTAGCAGCCCTAATAAGGGCTATTAAGGACTGTCTTGTCTTCTGGTAGCTGGTATATATGGTGGTAAAAGGTATATTCTGAGCTTCTGGGGCCCTGCCTGACTAAATAGAAAATGAGCTATATCCTGTTCAACGTAGCAGCACTAATAAGGGATTAAGGACTGTCTTGTCTTCTGGTAGCTGGTATATATGGTGGTAAAAGGTATATTCTGAGCTTCTGGGGCCCTGCCTGACTAAATAGAAAATGAGCTATATACTGTTCAGTGTAGCAGCCCTAATAAGGGCTATTAAGGACTGTCTTGTCTTCTGGTAGCTGGTATATATGGTGGTAAAAGGTATATTCTGAGCTTCTGGGGCCCTGCCTGACTAAATAGAAAATGAGCTATATACTGTTCAACATAGCAGCACTAATAAGGGATTAATGACTGTCTTGTCTTCTGGTAGCTGGTATATATGGTGGTAAAAGGTATATTCTGAGCTTCTGGGGCCCTGCCTGACTAAATAGAAAATGAGCTATATACTGTTCAACATAGCAGCACTAATAAGGGATTAAGGACTGTCTTGTCTTCTGGTAGCTGGTATATATGGTGGTAAAAGGTATATTCTGAGCTTCTGGGGCCCTGCCTGACTAAATAGAAAATGAGCTATATACTGTTCAGCGTAGCAGCACTAATAAGGGCTATTAAGGACTGTCTTGTCTTCTGGTAGCTGGTATATATGGTGGTAAAAGGTATATTCTGAGCTTCTGGGGCCCTGCCTGACTAAATAGAAAATGAGCTATATACTGTTCAACATAGCAGCACTAATAAGGGATTAATGACTGTCTTGTCTTCTGGTAGCTGGTATATATGGTGGTAAAAGGTATATTCTGAGCTTCTGGGGCCCTGCCTGACTAAATAGAAAATGAGCTATATACTGTTCAGCGTAGCAGCCCTAATAAGGGCTATTAAGGACTGTCTTGTCTTCTGGTAGCTGGTATATATGGTGGTAAAAGGTATATTCTGAGCTTCTGGGGCCCTGCCTGACTAAATAGAAAATGAGCTATATACTGTTCAGCGTAGCAGCCCTAATAAGGGCTATTAAGGACTGTCTTGTCTTCTGGTAGCTGGTATATATGGTGGTAAAAGGTATATTCTGAGCTTCTGGGACCCTGCCTGACTAAATAGAAAATGAGCTATATACTGTTCAACGTAGCAGCACTAATAAGGGATTAAGGACTGTCTTGTCTTCTGGTAGCTGGTATATATGGTGGTAAAAGGTATATTCTGAGCTTCTGGGGCCCTGCCTGACTAAATAGAAAATGAGCTATATACTGTTCAGTGTAGCAGCCCTAATAAGGGCTATTAAGGACTGTCTTGTCTTCTGGTAGCTGGTATATATGGTGGTAAAAGGTATATTCTGAGCTTCTGGGGCCCTGCCTGACTAAATAGAAAATGAGCTATATACTGTTCAACGTAGCAGCACTAATAAGGGATTAAGGACTGTCTTGTCTTCTGGTAGCTGGTATATATGGTGGTAAAAGGTATATTCTGAGCTTCTGGGGCCCTGCCTGACTAAATAGAAAATGAGCTATATACTGTTCAACATAGCAGCACTAATAAGGGATTAATGACTGTCTTGTCTTCTGGTAGCTGGTATATATGGTGGTAAAAGGTATATTCTCAGCTTCTGGGGCCCTGCCTGACTAAATAGAAAATGAGCTATATACTGTTCAACATAGCAGCACTAATAAGGGATTAATGACTGTCTTGTCTTCTGGTAGCTGGTATATATGGTGGTAAAAGGTATATTCTGAGCTTCTGGGGCCCTGCCTGACTAAATAGAAAATGAGCTATATACTGTTCAACATAGCAGCACTAATAAGGGATTAATGACTGTCTTGTCTTCTGGTAGCTGGTATATATGGTGGTAAAAGGTATATTCTGAGCTTCTGGGGCCCTGCCTGACTAAATAGAAAATGAGCTATATACTGTTCAGCGTAGCAGCCCTAATAAGGGCTATTAAGGACTGTCTTGTCTTCTGGTAGCTGGTATATATGGTGGTAAAAGGTATATTCTGAGCTTCTGGGGCCCTGCCTGACTAAATAGAAAATGAGCTATATACTGTTCAACATAGCAGCACTAATAAGGGATTAATGACTGTCTTGTCTTCTGGTAGCTGGTATATATGGTGGTAAAAGGTATATTCTGAGCTTCTGGGGCCCTGCCTGACTAAATAGAAAATGAGCTATATACTGTTCAGTGTAGCAGCCCTAATAAGGGCTATTAAGGACTGTCTTGTCTTCTGGTAGCTGGTATATATGGTGGTAAAAGGTATATTCTGAGCTTCTGGGGCCCTGCCTGACTAAATAGAAAATGAGCTATATACTGTTCAACGTAGCAGCACTAATAAGGGATTAAGGACTGTCTTGTCTTCTGGTAGCTGGTATATATGGTGGTAAAAGGTATATTCTGAGCTTCTGGGGCCCTGCCTGACTAAATAGAAAATGAGCTATATACTGTTCAACATAGCAGCACTAATAAGGGATTAATGACTGTCTTGTCTTCTGGTAGCTGGTATATATGGTGGTAAAAGGTATATTCTGAGCTTCTGGGGCCCTGCCTGACTAAATAGAAAATGAGCTATATACTGTTCAGCGTAGCAGCCCTAATAAGGGCTATTAAGGACTGTCTTGTCTTCTGGTAGCTGGTATATATGGTGGTAAAAGGTATATTCTGAGCTTCTGGGGCCCTGCCTGACTAAATAGAAAATGAGCTATATACTGTTCAGCGTAGCAGCCCTAATAAGGGCTATTAAGGACTGTCTTGTCTTCTGGTAGCTGGTATATATGGTGGTAAAAGGTATATTCTGAGCTTCTGGGACCCTGCCTGACTAAATAGAAAATGAGCTATATACTGTTCAACGTAGCAGCACTAATAAGGGATTAAGGACTGTCTTGTCTTCTGGTAGCTGGTATATATGGTGGTAAAAGGTATATTCTGAGCTTCTGGGGCCCTGCCTGACTAAATAGAAAATGAGCTATATACTGTTCAGTGTAGCAGCCCTAATAAGGGCTATTAAGGACTGTCTTGTCTTCTGGTAGCTGGTATATATGGTGGTAAAAGGTATATTCTGAGCTTCTGGGGCCCTGCCTGACTAAATAGAAAATGAGCTATATACTGTTCAACGTAGCAGCACTAATAAGGGATTAAGGACTGTCTTGTCTTCTGGTAGCTGGTATATATGGTGGTAAAAGGTATATTCTGAGCTTCTGGGGCCCTGCCTGACTAAATAGAAAATGAGCTATATACTGTTCAACATAGCAGCACTAATAAGGGATTAATGACTGTCTTGTCTTCTGGTAGCTGGTATATATGGTGGTAAAAGGTATATTCTCAGCTTCTGGGGCCCTGCCTGACTAAATAGAAAATGAGCTATATACTGTTCAACATAGCAGCACTAATAAGGGATTAATGACTGTCTTGTCTTCTGGTAGCTGGTATATATGGTGGTAAAAGGTATATTCTGAGCTTCTGGGGCCCTGCCTGACTAAATAGAAAATGAGCTATATACTGTTCAACATAGCAGCACTAATAAGGGATTAATGACTGTCTTGTCTTCTGGTAGCTGGTATATATGGTGGTAAAAGGTATATTCTGAGCTTCTGGGGCCCTGCCTGACTAAATAGAAAATGAGCTATATACTGTTCAGCGTAGCAGCCCTAATAAGGGCTATTAAGGACTGTCTTGTCTTCTGGTAGCTGGTATATATGGTGGTAAAAGGTATATTCTGAGCTTCTGGGGCCCTGCCTGACTAAATAGAAAATGAGCTATATACTGTTCAACATAGCAGCACTAATAAGGGATTAATGACTGTCTTGTCTTCTGGTAGCTGGTATATATGGTGGTAAAAGGTATATTCTGAGCTTCTGGGGCCCTGCCTGACTAAATAGAAAATGAGCTATATACTGTTCAGTGTAGCAGCCCTAATAAGGGCTATTAAGGACTGTCTTGTCTTCTGGTAGCTGGTATATATGGTGGTAAAAGGTATATTCTGAGCTTCTGGGGCCCTGCCTGACTAAATAGAAAATGAGCTATATACTGTTCAACATAGCAGCACTAATAAGGGATTAAGGACTGTCTTGTCTTCTGGTAGCTGGTATATATGGTGGTAAAAGGTATATTCTGAGCTTCTGGGGCCCTGCCTGACTAAATAGAAAATGAGCTATATACTGTTCAGCGTAGCAGCCCTAATAAGGGCTATTAAGGACTGTCTTGTCTTCTGGTAGCTGGTATATATGGTGGTAAAAGGTATATTCTGAGCTTCTGGGGCCCTGCCTGACTAAATAGAAAATGAGCTATATCCTGTTCAACGTAGCAGCACTAATAAGGGATTAAGGACTGTCTTGTCTTCTGGTAGCTGGTATATATGGTGGTAAAAGGTATATTCTGAGCTTCTGGGGCCCTGCCTGACTAAATAGAAAATGAGCTATATACTGTTCAACGTAGCAGCACTAATAAGGGCTATTAAGGACTGTCTTGTCTTCTGGTAGCTGGTATATATGGTGGTAAAAGGTATATTCTGAGCTTCTGGGGCCCTGCCTGACTAAATAGAAAATGAGCTATATACTGTTCAACGTAGCAGCACTAATAAGGGATTAAGGACTGTCTTGTCTTCTGGTAGCTGGTATATATGGTGGTAAAAGGTATATTCTGAGCTTCTGGGGCCCTGCCTGACTAAATAGAAAATGAGCTATATACTGTTCAACATAGCAGCACTAATAAGGGATTAATGACTGTCTTGTCTTCTGGTAGCTGGTATATATGGTGGTAAAAGGTATATTCTGAGCTTCTGGGGCCCTGCCTGACTAAATAGAAAATGAGCTATATACTGTTCAACATAGCAGCACTAATAAGGGATTAATGACTGTCTTGTCTTCTGGTAGCTGGTATATATGGTGGTAAAAGGTATATTCTGAGCTTCTGGGGCCCTGCCTGACTAAATAGAAAATGAGCTATATACTGTTCAGCGTAGCAGCCCTAATAAGGGCTATTAAGGACTGTCTTGTCTTCTGGTAGCTGGTATATATGGTGGTAAAAGGTATATTCTGAGCTTCTGGGGCCCTGCCTGACTAAATAGAAAATGAGCTATATACTGTTCAACATAGCAGCACTAATAAGGGATTAAGGACTGTCTTGTCTTCTGGTAGCTGGTATATATGGTGGTAAAAGGTATATTCTGAGCTTCTGGGGCCCTGCCTGACTAAATAGAAAATGAGCTATATACTGTTCAACATAGCAGCACTAATAAGGGATTAATGACTGTCTTGTCTTCTGGTAGCTGGTATATATGGTGGTAAAAGGTATATTCTGAGCTTCTGGGGCCCTGCCTGACTAAATAGAAAATGAGCTATATACTGTTCAGCGTAGCAGCCCTAATAAGGGCTATTAAGGACTGTCTTGTCTTCTGGTAGCTGGTATATATGGTGGTAAAAGGTATATTCTGAGCTTCTGGGGCCCTGCCTGACTAAATAGAAAATGAGCTATATACTGTTCAACATAGCAGCACTAATAAGGGATTAATGACTGTCTTGTCTTCTGGTAGCTGGTATATATGGTGGTAAAAGGTATATTCTGAGCTTCTGGGGCCCTGCCTGACTAAATAGAAAATGAGCTATATACTGTTCAACATAGCAGCACTAATAAGGGATTAAGGACTGTCTTGTCTTCTGGTAGCTGGTATATATGGTGGTAAAAGGTATATTCTGAGCTTCTGGGGCCCTGCCTGACTAAATAGAAAATGAGCTATATACTGTTCAGCGTAGCAGCCCTAATAAGGGCTATTAAGGACTGTCTTGTCTTCTGGTAGCTGGTATATATGGTGGTAAAAGGTATATTCTGAGCTTCTGGGGCCCTGCCTGACTAAATAGAAAATGAGCTATATACTGTTTAACATAGCAGCACTAATAAGGGATTAAGGACTGTCTTGTCTTCTGGTAGCTGGTATATATGGTGGTAAAAGGTATATTCTGAGCTTCTGGGGCCCTGCCTGACTAAATAGAAAATGAGCTTTATACTGTTCAGCGTAGCAGCCCTAATAAGGGCTATTAAGGACTGTCTTGTCTTCTGGTAGCTGGTATATATGGTGGTAAAAGGTATATTCTGAGCTTCTGGGGCCCTGCCTGACTAAATAGAAAATGAGCTATATACTGTTCAGCGTAGCAGCCCTAATAAGGGCTATTAAGGACTGTCTTGTCTTCTGGTAGCTGGTATATATGGTGGTAAAAGGTATATTCTGAGCTTCTGGGGCCCTGCCTGACTAAATAGAAAATGAGCTATATACTGTTCAGCGTAGCAGCCCTAATAAGGGCTCTTAAGGACTGTCTTGTCTTCTGGTAGCTGGTATAGATGGTGGTAAAAGCGATATTCCGAGCTTCTGGGGCCCTGCCAGCGACAGCCTGTCTTTCCCTGCTGTGAGCGTCTGTCCCTCACTAAGTTCAAGCTGCTAATGCTGACGAAGAGGAAGTGCTGAGTTTTGTATATTCGAGGTCACATGGTTTTTCCAGCCAATGCGTGTAGACGCCGTTTTCGCGATGCCAGCGTCCTCCCAGGACCTGTCCCACCCCCCCTGCATGGTGATTGGTGTAAAAAACGCGCCAGGGAAGGTGGGAGGGGAAACGAATTGTGAGTGCGCCATCGCCGCTGTACTCGATCGAAATCGAGTATGACGACCAGCGTAGTATTCGATCGAATACCGGCTCGGTCGAATACTACTCGCTCATCACTAATCAATAACATTTGCAAATTTTTATTGAGGTGTGTGCGCCCCATTTCTAGACTCAGATTTGGTTCTTGTGATCTTTTATATTTTGGCCAAATTCTCTACATCTTTTACAAGACCTTTGCTGGTCTTTAAAGCAAATATAACCTTTATCCACTGCCAGGCTGATAACTGACAGGGGATAAAAGAGCTCTCCATTTATCCTTTTTTTTAAAAAACAACAAGGGTACTGTATGCATTCTTCACTGGCCCAGCAAATGTCACATGTTCACAGTGATGTTTTAAGAAAACATGAATTTTCTCCAGCTCAAGGCGCATAACAATGAATTAACAACATTTCTTCAGCTGCCAGATACAGGGACTCCTCTTTAAACAAGTCTAATAGCTTGCATGTTTCTCTCCTCTTCCTCCACAGCTCCATAATACCATCAGCAATAGCCTTGGACATAAAGGTAACATCAAATAAGCCTGAGTGTGCCAAATCTTGTAGCATATATATATATATATATATATATATATATATATATATATCTTACTCTGTTCTTTTGCCATCAGTGATGTAGCTAATACTTCCAATGGGACAAGCCTCTACTGAACAACTTTTAATTGAAAACATACCGTGTTCACAAATGGTTGCAGTCTGTCTTTGGAGCCCACAATAAAGAAAAGTCACAATCACAGACCAAGAGCCTTGTGGCCCCCAAAAATGAGGGACTCCTTGGAATGTCCCTTCAACCGACCAAGTAATTTAAATCACACTTAATCAAGCCAAAGGGCCTAAAATATTGCTTGGCAGGTGAAAAAGATTGTTGTGTTTTTTTAACTGTATTTAACAAAGAGGCACCATGGACCCCAACTCAGAGAGAGTTGGTGCCTGCACACTTAAAACAGAGCTGCCCCCCCCAAAAAAAAAAAATCCTTGGCAGGTGAAAAAAATTGATTTTTTAAACTGTATTAAACACTGAGGCACTGTGTACCCAAGTACCCCAATGCAGTGACTGGGGCCAGCTAAACCAGACAATGACCAGCAGATGCAACACCCCCTGTGCCCAATTCCCTCCCTGTCCCTTCTTTTCTCTTATGATGTGGTTCAAAATGCCATAAACATTTCTTAAACCGTTCCTGCTCTAAGATCAATGCTCTCTCTGCAACAGCCACGCTTGATAATGGTGGATAGTCTGCGCATCACGTGACCTGATTGGCCCACCTACCCTGACCTCTTATACTGTGACCATGTGACCCTGTCTCTATGCTACTCCCTGGTTGGCCAAGACCTGTGGTCTGGGGCTGGTAAAATCCCGCTAGGTTTGTCTTCCATGTTTCTCAGCGAATCACAGGAAGTTCGGGTTCATGGCAAACCAAACTTTTCCTGAAATTCTGGTCGAAACTGGGTCCGACCAGTTTGGTTCGCTCATCTCTAGCACTAATCTCTGGGCACCTGCATTCTACATACTAGGTGCATGATCAACATACTCATCTATGCCCAACTCCTTCTACATACTGGGTGTTTGATAAACGTACTAATCTCCGGGCACCTGCATTCTACATACTAGGTGCATGATCAACATACTCATCTATGCCCAACTCCTTCTACATACTGGGTGTTTGATAAACGTACTAATCTCCGGGCACCTGCATTCTATATACTGGGTGCTTGGTAAAAGTACTTACCTATGCTCATCTGCATTCTACATACTGGGTGTTTGATAAACGTACTAATCACCGGACACCTGCATTCTACATACTAGGTGTTTGAAAAACAACTAATCTCTGAACACCTGCATTCTACATGCTGGGTATTTGATAAACGTACTAATCACCAGGCACCTGCATTTTACATGCTGGGTATTTGATAATGGTACTCACCTCTGAGCACCTGCATTAAACATACTGGGTGTTTGATAAAAGTACTAATCTATGGGCACCTGCATTCTATATACTGGGTGTTTGATAAACGTACTAATCACTGGGCACCTGCTTTCTAAATACTGGGTGTTTGATAAACCTACTAATCACCGGGCACCTGCATTCTACATTCTGAGTGTTTAAAAAACAACTAATCTCTGAACACCTGCATTCTACATACTGGGTATTTGATAATGGAACTCACCTCTGAGCACCTGCATTAAACATACTGGGTGTTTGATAAAAGTACTAATCTATGGGTACCTGCATTCTACATACTGGGTGTTTGATAAAAGAACTCACCTGTGCCCAACCACATTCTACAAACTGGGTTTTTGATAAAAGTACTATTCTCCAGGCACCTTCATTTTACATACAGGGTGTTTGATAAAAGTACTAATCTATGGGTACCTGCATTCTACATACTGGGTGTTTGATAAAAGAACTCACCTGTGCCCAACCACATTCTACAAACTGGGTTTTTGATAAAAGTACTATTCTCCAGGCACCTTCATTTTACAAACTGGGTGTTTGATGAAATTACTCACCTGTGGCCAAGTGCATTCTACATACTGGGTGTTTGATAAAAGTACTCACCAGTACCCACCTGCATTCTACATACTAGGTGTTTGAAAAATTACTAATCTCTAGGCACCTGAATTCTACATTCTGGGTATTTGATAAAAGTACTCACCTGTGCACACCTGCATCCTACATACTGGGTTTTTGAAAAACTATTAATCTCTGGGCACCAGCATTCTACATGCTGGGTATTTGATAAAAGTACCCACCTCTGCCCACCTGCATTTTACATACTGGGTGTTTAAAAAAGTTCATACCTTTCCCCAGCGGCATTCTATTTACTGTCTATTTGATAAAAGCACTCACCTTTGCCCAACTGCATTCTACATACTAGGTGCTTGATAGAAGCACTCCCCTGTGCCCAACTGCATTCTACATACTGAGTGTTTTATAAAAGTACTCACGTGTGCCCAACTGCATTCCACTTACTGGGTGTTTGGAATAAGCCATCTGTGCCCACCTGCATAGCATGTACTGGATTTTTAATACACGCTATCTGTTCAATCTGCATAGCATATACTGGGTATATAATACAAAGTCATCTGTGCCCACCTGCAGGGGTTCTTTTAGGTTTCTGCGGGTGCTGGACACGTACTGTGAGATTTTATGTATTGTGCAGTATCATAGTTATGCCTTTTGTATAAGTTGTATGAGGGTTATACTTAATAAAAGAGATGAGGGTTATTTAAGAATGGCTAGCGCCAGGTAATGCTACCTAGTGGCACATAGCGTCTGGTGAATGTAAATTGTTTTGCTCAAATCATTGTTTGACCTCTCCTGGCTGCATTTTTTTATTTTTTATATTTTTATGCAGAATTTTATGTGTAGGTCTGGCACTAAATTGTCATTGTCACAGTGTTAAAACAATGTCATTCCATGTGTTTTTGCTTTGTTATTGGTGTATATGTGTTCAAAAACATACTTTGATCACACAGCGTCTGGCGCTCTATGCTAGAGCACCCAGCTTTAGAGTGCCGAGGCTGTGTGTGTGCAGCTTTTTCTTAAGTATGGTGTGGAGCACCAAATGCCGGATGCACTGAGTTGGCGCTACCTATCGCTCGCTGCAGCGTTGTCCTCTTGTTAGATGTGGTGTACCCTTGGGCGCTATGACCTCGGGACACCACCTAGCGTTCGCTGCAGCGGTTTTCTCTCCGTGAGATGTAGCGTAGTGTTGGGCGCTCTGGCCTCTGGACTCAGCATTCCATTGCCTTCGTACCTTGCGATGGGCGTTCCAAAGCGTTCGTACCTTGTGACGGGTTGAAAGATCTTGCTTTCGGTTTTGCTTTATGCATTTCCGGTTTTCCTGTGCGGAGCGATGCCCCCCACCAAGCGACGCTTCTCCCAATTCCCCCTCAGCTCCTCATCTTCATCTTCAGAGGATGATGTGACTATGAGGTAGAGGCAGCGAGTGGACCCCAGAGTCAATGGCCGTTTATGCCTTAATATTTGTGCTGTAATTTTTACGCTTTAGCATTTTTGCTGCTTAGTGCAAATGTATTGTCAATTCTGCTATGTTTTTTTTTTTTTAATATTTTTTGGGTTAATGTACATGGATATCCCAACCCATGGGATAGATCTTAGTAATATATTATATTACTGGGATTTTTCTTTTTACCCCAGGGCATCCCAAATTGTGATGGGCCACTGTATTGAAATTCCCAGGTTGCCCATAAACTTACCTTCTTTCCTGGTTCAACTATGCATGCGTGAGCAGTGGCGATATCCCTGCTAGCCCTCTATCTAGACGTTTGTATGTGGCACACAATTCTGTTTTGCTGGGGAAGGCATGCTCCTTCTTGGATTGTAGTGTGGTATATGTCCGCCTGTGCACTGGTCAAGAAGGGATCTGACCACGGTGAATGGAGGAGAGGCTGCTCATGCGTTGTTGGACCGTAACATTTTTTTTTTGGGTTTAACAACTTGGGGTTTTTCACATAGTGGCCCATGCACAATTCGTTTAGGGTGGGTTTAAGGACCCAAACCCAGATTTTTTTTTGTTACACTTTAAAGTGGACCAACACCCAGGATTTTGACTATCCTGGGTATTGGTCCACTTCCCCGGGGCACCCCGATCGGGGGTGCCCCGCTGTGTGAAACCCCCCAGAAAGCCCCCAAAACTCACCTCTCCCCGCTCCCACGTGGCCGCGCCGTCCAATCGGCGCCGACGGACAAGCTGATTGACAGCAACGTACAAGCAGCTTGCCCGTCGGCGCCTCCCGCGCGTCACTCTTGACGTGTGCGCGCCCGCGCCGGCCATTCAGAGACGGCCGGCGCGGGCACGCGCACGCCTAGAGGGGCGCGAGGGAGGCGCCGGTGGCTGGCCGCCACCGAAGACCAGGTAGGTGGAGTTGGGGTGTACAGGGGGGGTTCACCCCGCGGGACATCCCGATCTCGGATGTCCCGCGGTGTGTGAGGTGATCGGCCCGGGAATCTTATAGATTCCCGGGCCGATCACCTCAGGGTGTTGGTCCTCTTTAAGTATATGTTATTTAATATGTATTTATATTTGTAATATTGTTTGGCTTAATGTTTTTAGGGGGAGAAGGGGGATGAAGAAGTTGAAGCCCCAGTGGAGCCTGCTGCTGAGGTGAGGAGGGTGTGGAGCCTCAGCTCCTCTGAGGCGGACTCAGCAGAGTCAAACTACTGCTGGGAAGTCCCGGTGGGGAGGAGGAAAGGCACTCCACCACACTCCCTGAGGGTTCAGAGAGTGAGAGGGAGGAGTGTGGCCCCTCGGAGTTTGGCTTTGCTGGGCCGAATAGGAGGATTAGAGGCACCCCTGCTTCACCTCAGAGCCCTCCCTGGGAAAATACCAACACCTCATCCCCTGGTGAGTGGCGTTCATTGTTCTGATTGTCTGGTCATTTGCAACAGTCTTGTGTCTAAAATGTTAATTGTTTTTTCAGGGGATCACAGAGCCACCACCTCCACAGATGTTGGCCCAGCTGGGAACCAGCATGTTGGAGGTAAGTTTGACATTAATAAAGCTCACCACCTCTATGCATCCTGTGTTGCTTGCCTTAATCATTATTATATAATGTGACATACAATTCTGAATTGCCCATGTTGACTCTAGAACAGTAGGGTATCTTCTGGTGTCCGACAAGATCCAACAATTATGTGGCTTGCTCATGTGTTTTGCCAAGTAGTTATGTTATTGCTAACACATGGCCAAGTGTGTTACAATAATTTGCCACATTGAACTCATACATATGATTTGAAAGATAGTTCTTATGTTTGTATCTGTTGTGCTTTTTTTCTACACATAGATAATGCCACACAGGCAGACCCAGTCCTGATCCTCCCCACCCAATCTTGCCACCACCAGGCTCCCAGGGGCTCCAGCAGCATGGGCCAAGGCCACAGCTGTGATGGTGAGTAATGTGATTTGTGACAATAAGCTTGTAGACATGCATGTATGTGTCCATGACCATGTACCCATGTTAGTGGCAGTCTAGAGTTTACACTCATACCCGTAGAGCCTCTTTTCGGGAATAATCAATCAGAATTGCCTCATAGCATGCACGTCTCCTGCCCCTGCTAATGTAACTTGGCGCTAACTTGGCAGCAGTTGCTTAGGTACTTTACATGCTGCTTTTACATTCCTGCTATATTTGGAATAGTGCATTCCCTATTGTTTTGATTTAAAAATATATTTCTAATAAAAGCACACTTTACATATATTTTTATTCATTTGCCTCAGGTGTTATTGGCCACTATATTAACTAAATTCTTCCTGTGGTCACGTAGACCTTTATTGGTTAGGTTATTTGCTTTGTGATGTTAGACTATGGTGGGTATGTTGAATGGTTCCAGAGGTTAATTTACTTTGGCAGCACAAATTATTAAAGGTTGGCCTGTTATGTATGTTTACAAATATTTTAAAGTATCGCAAATTTTTCTTGGTGACTTATATTTAAATGGTACTTTGAATGTAGGTAAGTGTTGGAGTAAGAATTACAAATGTAGAAAAAAATGATGTCTGTGTTGTGCAGCTGGAGACTAATAGCTCATGTTTATGTCTGTTGAGTGTCGGGGCCCGACACTCTGGCCTGTTCCACGCTGAGGAGAGGGGGAAACAATGTAACAAAGTATCAGCTGTTCAGTGCTGGCAGCCGTCCAGCATAAGATAACAACATTGCCTGGCCAGAACTCATATATCTAAAACAGAGAGAAAAGCTCTAGAAGTCATTTAGCTGATAATTCAAATGTCTATGAACCAGAGAGTCATTGGCTCAAATCTCAGACTCACCAGTTTTTATTTTTTTTGGGGGGGTGGGGGGGGGGTTATTTTATTTCAGAATTGGAATTTGGGGTTTACATCCTGTTTTTTTGCTCTAAACATTTTATATTTTGACAGTTTTCCCTTCATGTTGGCTCTGCTGCAGAATCTTTCAGTTTACCATTTTCTCTCTCTTTTCTCAACACATTTTTCCATATGATCTTTCTTTCAGCTTTGTGTGTGTTGAACAAAGCCCAACCCAGGATTTTCATCTGGAGTTTTGTTTTGTGCCCCTAGGGGCATCCCGATTTGGGATGCCCTGATATATGAAATCCCCAAGTTCGCCTGTGAAAATGTACCTTTCCCTGTCCCACAGCGCATGCGCGGGCTCTCATCCAATCAGCGCTGTTTGCACGCAGATGGGGAGCCTGAGCAGTAACCTTCCTGGCCGCCCGGCCTGTCTAAATGACTATCTGCGTGAGCGCGCCTGAAAAATGGGGGGTTCTGTGGTTATCCAGGGGTCGTTTCACACTGTGGGTCATCCCGATTTAGGATGCCCAAGGGGGAAGGTCAGTGGCCGGGTCTTATAGACTTCAGGGTTGGCCACTCAGTGTTTTGTTCCACTTTAATACCTTTAGATTTTCCTGCACAGTTATTCAAAGAAGAATTTCAGTTATTTTCAGTCAGTTTAGTTTATTTTGTATAGATTTTACACATTTGAGTCACCTGGTCTCATAACAAAAGCAGCACCTCACACACACACAGCCGTTACCACTGATTACAGTCTGAGGTAAAGTGTTGCTAGGAGACCAGTGGGCTAAATGAAGCAGCTCACTAAATACAACCCAGCAGATCCCCCTATTCAGCAAATGGACTGAGCCACTGTCATTATACAATTTAAAAGAAAAGCAGATATTTTTTCCTTTTTCTATCACCACATAACATACACATGTTAGAAGCTATTGTGTGGCTATTTAATTATTTATCTTTTTTAATGCAAATTTCGCGATACTGCTCCTTTAAGTGACTTTATGGTAAACAACAATGTTGAACAAAAATCATAGGTATATACCGTAGTTGTAGATCTGTAGTTGAAGACCTGTAGTACTTAATTGTGTATTTTCTTTCCCACAGCTTGCATTCAAGAGTATGCTGGAGCTCCAACAGAAGATACATTTGCTGCTGTGTGGCATTTTTTTAGGCCATGTTGGCTAGTTTTGTTAAAATAAAAATATTTCTATTTTGATACCTACATATGTGTTTTGTTTTTATTTAGCATAGTATTGAATGTCTCCACACACAAACATGATTAGGTATTTTTTCTTGCACCTGGGTTCAAAAAAAAATGATATAAAAAAGATTAAAAAATAAGAAAAAAAAATCAAAAAAATAAATTGCTAACTCCCTGACCTGTTGCACCAGGCCCAAGATTCCCCTTGCTCCCCAGAAAAAAAACATTCCTTCTTCCAGGTAAGTCACCTAAGCAGTGTGACCAAAAATGTAATTAAACAAATGGGGACGATTTGATAACATTCAAGCAGACCTTAAGAGCTGTATAAAACCATGACAATAACAATAGATAAAAAAATTATTAAGGTCAGAACCAGTTTTAGCTAATTTTAAATTAATTAAAGGTTAAGCAATTAGACCAGACACAGGGACATATGGGGAAAATGTGTAAAAGTTTAAAAATTTACATAGAACACTTTTGTCTACCGTACAGGCAAAATAATCGTGTTGCTCGGAATGCTCAGACGCTGCAGTGAATGAGGGAGAGGGCTTCTACAGCGCCACACAGACATGACATTTATCAATGTTAAACAGATTACTACAGCGTCACATCAGCGACCGAGACGCTAGGTTACAGTGCCCGATATCTGCTTACAGCGTCTACTAGCGGTCGCTCTAAGTGCCACTATACAGCTCACATGTCGATATGTGTAGCTATTAGTAAATCAGCCTCCACGTGTAGTATTGTTCCCATTCTTTTCTTTTGATTTTTGCATTGACTTCATGAAATAATTTGCTGCTCATATGACTCTATTTAATTACATGTAGCTAGGATTGAGATATGTGTGTATACCCTGCACCTACAGTATTTGACTCTAATGTGGATACATAGTGAAACTAATACCAATGTTAGTAATGCACACATGTTTTCATGTTAATTATGTCCTGAATGTGCCCACAACAACTATCTCTATTTATAGATTTTAATGGTGGTTTTAATTGATTATGCATTTGGTTTTGCAATACTTAAAAAAGTCTGCATGGCTTTATACTTGTTCAGTTAGTTATTTAGCCAATACAGCACAGTTATATAACATATTATCTTTTTTGGGGTTGTTTTGTTGTGTTGATGTAAAATATACTGGGTATATAATACAAGTTATCTCTGTCAACCTACATAGCATATACTGTGTATAGAATACAAGTTATCTTCTGCTTAAGTGCTTCCAGTGTTGCAGTAATTAGGGGATGGTGATTTCAATAAGTCTTTGGGGGACTGTATAATCCATGGAGATTCACCTAACACAATGTCACAATCACCCTTTCCTTCAGATATCCATTTCTTGCATTTTTGGTTATGGGACCAGTCCATTAATCTTTGAAAATGGGAAGCTCCCCAGTAATGATGAACGAGTCAGTTGAAGTTCGTAATTGGCAAGTTTGGCCGAATTCGAACTTGGGGTATAAAAATGATTTTAAGATGAGGGTAGCTAGGACTAGAGGGTTGAAATTCGAGGAGAACACCAGGGTGATTGGCCTGCACGAAATAGGCTAGGGAAAGTATCCAAAACAATAACCGAAAACTAAAAAAATTAATGACTGTGCTAGCGCTCCATATGCCCTTACCTCCCTTAAATTCCACCACCAAATAACGACTCCGAACCACCATATCTTTGGAAAGATTAAAATTTAATCGGCCACAGCCAAACATATAAATAAGTTACACGCAATTAACTATCTGCGTGAGCGCGCCTGAAAAATGGGGGGTTCTGTGGTTATCCAGGGGTCGTTTCACACTGTGGGTCATCCCGATTTAGGATGCCCAAGGGGGGAAGGTCAGTGGCCGGGTCTTATAGACTTCAGGGTTGGCCACTCAGTGTTTTGTTCCACTTTTATACCTTTAGATTTTCCTGCACAGTTATTCAAAGAAGAATTTCAGTTATTTTCAGTCAGTTTAGTTTATTTTGTATAGATTTTACACATTTACAGAGTCACCTGGTCTCATAACAAGAGCAGCACCTCACACACACACAGCCGTTACCACTGATTACAGTGTCAGCCTCTGAGGTAAAGTGTTGCTAGGAGACCAGTGGGCTAAATGAAGCAGCTCACTAAATACAACCCAGCAGATCCCCCTATTCAGCAAATGGACTGAGCCACTGTCATTATACAATTTAAAAGAAAAGCAGATATTTTTTCCTTTTTCTATCACCACATAACATACACATGTTAGAAGCTATTGTGTGGCTATTTAATTATTTATCTTTTTTAATGCAAATTTCGCGATACTGCTCCTTTAAGTGACTTTATGGTAAACAACAATGTTGAACAAAAATCATAGGTATATACCGTAGTTGTAGATCCGTAGTTGAAGACCTGTAGTACTTAATTGTGTATTTTCTTTCCCACAGCTTGCATTCAAGAGTATGCTGGAGCTCCAACAGAAGATACATTTGCTGCTGTGTGGCATTTTTTTAGGCCATGTTGGCTAGTTTTGTTAAAATAAAAATATTTCTATTTTGATACCTACATATGTGTTTTGTTTTTATTTAGCATAGTATTGAATGTCTCCACACACAAACATGATTAGGTATTTTTTCTTGCACCTGGGTTCAAAAAAAAATGATATAAAAAAGATTAAAAAATAAGAAAAAAAAAATCAAAAAAATAAATTGCTAACTCCCTGACCTGTTGCACCAGGCCCAAGATTCCCCTTGCTCCCCAGAAAAAAAACATTCCTTCTTCCAGGTAAGTCACCTAAGCAGTGTGACCAAAAATGTAATTAAACAAATGGGGACAATTTGATAACATTCAAGCAGACCTTAAGAGCTGTATAAAACCATGACAATAACAATAGATAAAAAAATTATTAAGGTCAGAACCAGTTTTAGCTAATTTTAAATTAATTAAAGGTTAAGCAATTAGACCAGACACAGGGACATATGGGGAAAATGTGTAAAAGTTTAAAAATTTACATAGAACACTTTTGTCTACCGTACAGGCAAAATAATCGTGTTGCTCGGAATGCTCAGACGCTGCAGTGAATGAGGGAGAGGGCTTCTACAGCGCCACACAGACATGACATTTATCAATGTTAAACAGATTACTACAGCGTCACGTCAGCGACCGAGACGCTAGGTTACAGTGCCCGATATCTGCTTACAGCGTCTACTAGCGGTCGCTCTAAGTGCCACTATACAGCTCACATGTCGATATGTGTAGCTATTAGTAAATCAGCCTCCACGTGTAGTATTGTTCCCATTCTTTTCTTTTGATTTTTGCATTGACTTCATGAAATAATTTGCTGCTCATATGACTCTATTTAATTACATGTAGCTAGGATTGAGATATGTGTGTATACCCTGCACCTACAGTATTTGACTCTAATGTGGATACATAGTGAAACTAATACCAATGTTAGTAATGCACACATGTTTTCATGTTAATTATGTCCTGAATGTGCCCACAACAACTATCTCTATTTATAGATTTTAATGGTGGTTTTAATTGATTATGCATTTGGTTTTGCAATACTTAAAAAAGTCTGCATGGCTTTATACTTGTTCAGTTAGTTATTTAGCCAATACAGCACAGTTATATAACATATTATCTTTTTCGGGGTTGTTTTGTTGTGTTGATGTAAAATATACTGGGTATATAATACAAGTTATCTCTGTCAACCTACATAGCATATACTGTGTATAGAATACAAGTTATCTTCTGCTTAAGTGCTTCCAGTGTTGCAGTAATTAGGGGATGGTGATTTCAATAAGTCTTTGGGGGACTGTATAATCCATGGAGATTCACCTAACACAATGTCACAATCACCCTTTCCTTCAGATATCCATTTCTTGCATTTTTGGTTATGGGACCAGTCCATTAATCTTTGAAAATGGGAAGCTCCCCAGTAATGATGAACGAGTCAGTTGAAGTTCGTAATTGGCAAGTTTGGCCGAATTCGAACTTGGGGTATAAAAATGATTTTAAGATGAGGGTAGCTAGGACTAGAGGGTTGAAATTCGAGGAGAACACCAGGGTGATTGGCCTGCACGAAATAGGCTAGGGAAAGTATCCAAAACAATAACCGAAAACTAAAAAAATTAATGACTGTGCTAGCGCTCCATATGCCCTTACCTCCCTTAAATTCCACCACCAAATAACGACTCCGAACCACCATATCTTTGGAAAGATTAAAATTTAATCGGCCACAGCCAAACATATAAATAAGTTACACGCAATTAAAGGGCCCCCCCTTTTTGTTCCGGGTCTGAGAAGCCTAAGATAAGACAACCATGGGAGGGGGCAGAGACAAACGCACCACAAAGCGGAAGCCAGCGGAAGCTCGGCCGCGTACCTCCTAGGCCTGGGAGCTTAACTGAGCTAACCACCAGAAGACAAAATTCCCCCTGTTAGGGGTTCCCTAACTGATCCACCAAATTTCTTATCTTACCAACCAAAACCTTCCTGGCCGGTTTCTGCTAGAAACAGCCGCATACCCAACCAAATTAAACCTGCTACCCGAAACCCGAGAAGAGACCCGCCAGAGCCAGGCAGCTCTGACACCTTAGCGTTGCCTGGCCCGCCACAACTCCACCGCCATGTTGATCCGTTCCTTCAATGACATGTCAACAGATCGATACCCCTGACATGCAAGTGCACCACGTGCGACCGGTAAAAGCCCCAAATTTCCCCCAACATCGACATGGCGCAACATCAACCACCCATTCAACCTTATGAACCACGCTATCGCCTTGTTGACCTTCAACCGAACCTTCTCTATGGCCAACAAGTCTCTAGCATGCCACCACACATACCGGGGGACCATTTGTGTCCCCATCATAACCACCCCCGGGAACACCCCAAGGAAAACAACAAGTCCCGGGTTACGGACTTGATTAAATGCCTCATCGGCACCCTCCCCACATCGCTACCACCCGCTTGTAATGCCAAAACTCCCAGTGGCCCCAACCTCGATGCCCTTTCCAAGGTGTGCTCACGTAGTTCACACCACTGCAGCCCTCTCACACCAGCCCAGCTCAATCGTGCCCGCTCCTCCGGTATTCCCAGATGCGACCCGCACCTTCTCAGCGCCGCTCGCCGAGCCGACCAAAATATAAAAGAATGACCGTCGATCACGACCGAGCACGCCGATCTTAAAACAAAAAACAAGGGAAGAGGGAGGGGGAGGGGAGGAGGGTGGGATGTAGGTAGATGTGAAAAAACGATCATCGCGATCACCTATGACCGTTCGACTCCGCCTATCATACCGCCAACTCCCACCTCCCCAGCCTCTTTATTATCTCTTCTGAGAGCCCCCGCCTAGTGACCTCGATCAATGCCCCTATCCACAAGGAGTGGGTGCCGTACTTCCCACTCCAATCCCAAGCTCCCTCAGGCATCTCCTAAATACCGCCAGAAGCCGAAAACGCAATTGAAGGAACTGTCCTCATGCTTCAACAGCGGACCACCCCCATTCGGCCTGACCCTCCAAAACTCTTCAACAGCGGCAGCCAGGCATGAAGCACAAAGCGGCAACCTTCCCGGAAATATGCTAAACACCCCCCATCTGTTTTTTTTTTTTGACCTTCGACAACCACCTCCTCTGCCCTCAATCCCCCTGGCCCCATTTATTGGGGGTCACCAACACCTCCACCCACATATCTCCATAAAATGCCAACAAAAATGGCGCTTTAAACAACTATGCTTCGAGACATGACAACCACACCCTGGCCAATATGCCAATCACAGTATTCCCCACGAGACTGGCCACCTGCTATCCGCCAATCCGTGCTCCTTCCACCAACTTTTCGACACCTGCCGCTCCCACATTGATTTAGTAAAATCCGACCAACCCTCTTGTCCTCCTGTCAACCGAGGCCGAGATCTCACCACCCGCTACCATCTCAGTTAGCTCCATCTGTCCCCTTCCATGGCCAGCACCCCGAATTCCTTCTCCAAGACCCACCACTCCTGCCATGTTTTTACATAAGACCCCCAAGTGGATGGTGCGACCAACCTTTAAATTAAACCAAAAGGCGTTCCACACAATCTCCAACCGACCGCTCGGGCATGACTCGCCGACCTCCAATGCCTCAGATGCCAGTTTCCTGAAACGCTCCCACTGTGAATGAAAAAGAGCGTCCGCTATCCCATTTTCCACGGCAGGCACATGCGCCGCCCTGCACAAAACATTATACCGCAAACAACCCAGTACCAGCTGCCTAATCAGCACGATGACCGGCAGCGGTGACAACGTCTGTGTGTTGACCGCCAAAATGACTGACATGTCCGACCGAAAACAAACCGCCTTGTTTCTCCCCCCCACAGTATCACAGCCACCACCAGTGGAAACAGTTCAAAAAGGGGCCAAGTTCCTTATAAGCGCCGATTCCAACCACCGCCTTGGCCAAGGGCCTGCACACCAACGACCCCCCCAAATAAGCCCCAAAACCACCCGACCTGCCATATCGGTAAACAGCTGGAGCTCCTCGTTTGCCCTCATCTGTTCCAACCAAACAGCCAGCCCGTTAAACGACTCCAGAAAATTGACCCACATCCTGATTTCCTCCTTGATGGCCGCCGTTGGCCTGATGAAGTGATGCGGCTCCCTGACGCCCACTGTTGCCATTGACAACCTCCTCGTGAACACCCGCCCCATAGGCAAAACCTGATCTGCGAAGTTCAACTTCCTGAGCACCGAGTGAAGCTGCTGCAGTGTAACCTTCCTTGACTCCAGATCCCCTACCAACCTGTCATCCCTCGGCAACCTGCAGGCCCTCTCTCCCGCATCAATCTCAATCCCTAAGAATTTCATAACCGTTGCCGGACCCAACGCCTTCTTATGCGCAACCGGCACCCCGAACGCCCCAAACATTTTCAACATGGTCGCCTAGACCCTTCACATATTCCGGTGTCCGCCAGCCCCATGCCCAGGAAGTCATCCAAGTAGTGGGAGATGGACCCCATGCCCACTTTCTCCTTCACCACCCACCACAGGAACGAGCTAAAGGTCTCAAAATATGGACACGAAATTGAGCACCCCATTGTCAGACAACGGTCAACATAATACCCTCCCTCAAAAACATCCTAAAAGGTACAAACTATCCGGATGCCCCGGCAGCAGCCGAAATGCAGACTCTATGACGGTCTTGGCCATCGAAGCCCCAGGGCCCGCTTCCCTCACCAAGGCCAGAGCAAAGTCAAACTATGTATAAGACACCGATGACAGCTCTTTGTCCATGCCATTACTCACTGACGCTCCCTTCGGGAAAGACAAGTGATGAATGAAGCGAAATTTGCCCCGCTCCTTCTTAGGCACCAACCCCCAATGGGGACACCACCAGCTTTTCCAGAGGGGAGTCGTTAAATGTGCCCGCCATCCGCCCCAAAGACACCTCCCTCACCAGCTTTACCATTACTACCTCCTGGGCAGACTTCAGGTTTTTTAGAGAGCGTGCCCCAGGAGGAGCCATACATGGGATCACGAAACCCAGCTCAACCTTCCGCCAGCAACCATTCCCCCCCCCCCTGATCGTGATACAGGACCATCTGAACCCCTGCAAACCCCCCCATCCCTTCTTAAAGCATCGCCCCAACGAGTGGCTCACCCCCGCAGCCTGAACACTTGAGCCGGAATTTGCACGTGGGTCCCCACCTGCAATAGGAGTCATTGAAGCCCAATACAAGTCTTTTCTGGCCGTTTCTGCCACCCCTGACCCCGTTGAGGTGGTGCCAGCCTAAAAGGGTGATACACCGCCACCGGGTACACCCCCCCCTGCATTCATAACCCTCAGTCAATACCCAATGTCCCTGTGATCTCAACCCAAGCCCTCACTTATCACCATTTGTTCCCCGTACACCCTGTGGGCCACCCATATGGTATCCAGGTAGCAAAACAGTGGCGAACAGTGCTCCAGATTCTTTTCCCCTATCCCGCTCACCAGTATAGAGAACGCCTGCAGTCGTTTACCAAAAGTTCTTAGAATCAGCGCCTCCTATCTTCGTCCTCCACCTTCCGATCGTACTACCTTCGCCAAATTTTCCCTTTACCTCTAGTTTAAGATGCCCCCCACACATAAGTGTGCCCCTTTGCCAAGTCCAAGATTGGCAGGGCCTAACACCCCCCCTTTTCCCCCCGGGTCCTAGCCGTTACCTTCCTCCCTATGTCCTACCTCCTCAACCCGTAACTGCCGCATCGTCCCCCCAATACTGACCGCCCGACCCGTGGCCCCTTGCACCCACACTGCTGTCAGGCCCCGCGCTGCGCCCGGCCCCGCGGCCCCTTCACTCGCCTCTGGCTCCCCCTGCGCAACAGATCCCGCACTCCCGCCATAAAACTTGCGACTCCGCCTGATCCCTCACCCGTAGAAACCCCACCCCCAATTGTGACACAGAAAATAATATCGGCGATCAAATGTGGCTCACCATGCCGAACTATCACGCCGCCTGGTCCGCCCGATCACTGATCTGCTTCCTGGGTCACCGTGCCTGATTGGCCCAGTGACCCGCTTCCCGCCTGATGTCCCGGCGCTGCCGCCGACCCTGGAGCCGCCGCTGTGCCTCCTGAAGACAAAGCCGACCAACTACTCCTGTTGCCACCACATGACCGCCCGCCTGGTCGCGGGCGTCCTTGACACACCCTCGACACGCCAGCCTAGCGTTCCGACCACGACACCCCCCGAGCTGGCTCCTGGTCGAACACCGCCTGCTAGGAAAAAGGAGAGGCGAGCAGCTGGTACTGGCCGGGAAACTGAGCCCCCAGCCATACATGCTCTCGTCTGCGGGGGTTGGGGGGGAGAGGAGAATGCCATGCAAACCAGGCCCCCGGGCTGTGGGGCCGTCAGGTCAAACGGCCATGCCCGCAGGACCACGCCATGCCGTAGGAACAGCAGGGACGTGCTGCGACGAGAGAGTGGAAGGAAAGAGGGGGGGCAGGGCGATGAGGGGTAGCGGGAAGCAGAGCTCAGGGGGGGCGCATACCGAGAAAGGGAGGGTGACGAGTGGGCCCCCACCCTGAACCCCCCACGTGTGAACTTCCGGGTGCTGAAGGTATGTGCTTGAAGGGCCCCCCCAGGAGCTGGAGGAGCTGGAGGAGAAGGGCACGCCCCCAGCTCTGTTCTCTGCTCCGCATGGCGCAGAGCTTTGACCACATGTTATGGCATGTGGGGGGGAGGTGCCCCCTCCTCCGTCTTGTACGCGGGGAGGGGGGGCAGGAGCGTGCCCTGATTGGCGGGCACGGTGCGTGCCCACCATGGGGGGAGGAGAGCTGACACTGCCGCAGCTCCCCGCCCGGCGAGGTGGCGGGAGATGTGGCTTTCCTGCGGCCCGGGCTCGGGCAGAGGGAGGCGGGGGGTGACGTCACTGCCTCTCCCCACCCACCGAGATGGCGGGGAGAAGCAGCACTGCTGCGGCCCGAGCGGGGCTGCTCTGAAGATGGCGAGGGAGGCGGGGAGGAGGGTATGACACTGCTGGCCTCCTCCGCCACCGAGACAGCACGGCGAGGAGCCGCTCCTCATGGAGGTGAGAGTGGGGTGAGGGAGGGATGGGATGCAGGCAGGGCCTAAGCCGGAGAGCAGCCCGGTGTGTGCAGCGAGGTTGGGAGGAGGGGGCGGCGAGGCAGGAGGGAGAATGATGAAGCACCTTACCAGTCCTCGCCCCCCCCCCCCCGCGCAACCCCACCAGCAGTGACTCATGTCACTGGTTTCATATGGCTGGATGAGCATCAGTCCTGACTGCTCATCCATCCAAGCCGGGGGTCAAAAGAGGAAGGGGAGGAGGGACGAACATTCCTTTATACTCCGTTTCCCTTTGATGTCACTTCCCCCGTGACCATTTCCACAAGGCTGGTCTGCTTCCGGGCAGGAACGCAGGCCAGTCATGTGGGCTGCCCTCCTTAAAGGGACGGCGCCTTCTAGAAATACACAAAGGGGTGTTACAGGCCGAACTATTGGGGTAATACCTGGGAGATTGCCCTTCCAAAAATGGGCTAGGGAAAGTTCTCAACAGAAAACTAAAAAAATACAAGAAATACACAAATAAAGAAAATAAATACATTCATCATTCAATATATATATATATATGCAAAAATCTATACATATGTACACCAATAAATAAATATATATACCTAATTTTCAGAACCAAAGAATAGGGAAGGTGCAGAATCCTCCAATTACAGGCAGCGTGGCATTCCCCCCTATCCCCATAGGCAGTGTGGCATTCCCCGTCCTATCCCCATAGGCAATGTGGTATTCCCCCGTTCCATTCCCATAGGCAGTGTGGCATTGCCCCATCCCATAGGCAGTGTGCCATTCCCCCATCCCATTTCTATAGACAGCGTGGTATCCCCTCCCATTCCCCATAGGCAGTGTGGCATCCCGTCTTCCATTCACATAGGCAGTGTGTCATTCCCCCTCTCATTCCCTATAGGGAATGTGACACCCCCCTCCTATTCCCCATATAGACAGTGTGGCACCCCGCAACCCATTCCCTATATAAGCAGTGTGGCATCCCCCGTCCCATTCCCAATATAGGCAGTGTGGCACCCCCCCCCCCCGTTCCCCTTAGGCAGCAAAAGTCACAACTTAGAAAAAAACTCATCTGTTATCAGCACTCCCGCATTGCTGGCTCAGCTGCCACACTGCGGGAGGCCAGAAGAAGATGGGAGGAGAGCCCCTGCTGATGCTTCTTACAGCCCGGCTCTGTGAATCGAGTGGGCCTGGCCTGCACCGTTTTGGCGCAAGCCACACCAACCCGCTCTATGGAGCCAGGTGATTGCGTGGCCCAGCTAATAAGAAGCAGCGGCAGGAACAATGCCCACCACTCCATCTTCTTCTGCCCTCCAGCTGCTGCCTCTTCCGGCCAGGGCACGAGTGAACATCCACCTGCTGCATGGACCCGGGTGCTCGCATGTGCCCGGCCAGAAAAGGCAGCAGCTGAAGGGCAGAAGAAGATGGCGGAGCGGCAGGCGCTGTCTCCGTCCCTGCCGTCACTCCTGGAAAAGACAGCGATAGCAGCGGTGGAGACGGGGACACGGCCCGCTGCTCCTCTATCTTCTTCTGGCCTCCCGCAGTGTGACAGGGAGCACCAAAAACAGGCGAGTTTACTTTTTTACATTCGCCTGAGAAGGCGCACTGACATTTTCCGCCCACTTTTGGGGAAACTCGGTGCGTCCTATAGAGCAAAAAATATGGTACATGAATAAATAAATGGATGCATAAATCTATACATATATACATCAATAAATAAATATTAAAGAAATATATACCGTATTTTTCATCTAATAAGACACACCTGCCCATAGGACGCACCTAGGATTTGGAGGAGGAAAATAAGAAAATTAATATTCTGAACCATGCTAAAACACCATCCCCCCAAAAAACAAAATAATAGGCAAAGTGCAGAATCCCTACATTACAGGCAGAGTGGCATTCCCCCCATTCCCTATGAGCAGTGTGGCATTCCCCCTTTCATTCCCATAGGCAGCGTGGCATTCCCCCCTTCCATTCTCATAGGTAGAGTGGAATTTCCCCTTCCCATAGGTAGTGTGGCATTTCCCCTTCACATTCCCATAGGCAGTGTGGCATTTCCCATACCCACAGGCAGTGTGGCATCCCCCCTCCCATTCCCATAGGTAGTGTGGCATTCCCCCTCCCATTCCCATAGGCAGTGTGGCATTCCCCCTATTTCACTCCTATAGGCAGTGTGGCATTCCCCCTCCCATTCCCATAGGCAGTGTGGCATTCCCCCTATTCCACTCCCCATAGGCAAAAAAAAAATAGAAACTCACCTTTCCATCTTACCTTCGCTGCTGGCCAGGCTGCCACAGCCACGGGAAGCCAGAAGATGGAGGAGCAGCAGGCAGGTGGGCAGGGCAACCGAACCGTGCATCAGCCACCCCCACCTGCTGTACAGAACCAGGTGTTTGCTCTGTGTGTGCAGGTACCACTGAGAAGAAGTGATGGAGGCAGATACAGCGAGGACGAGGCAAGCAGCAGAGGCAGCGGGCAGAGATCGGTTGCCTCGTCTGCTTGCCTGCTGCTCCTTCATCTCCCGGCCTCCCATGGCTGTGGCAGCCTGCCCAGCAGCGTGGGAATGATGGAGAGGCGAGTTTCCATTTTTCCTTATTTTTTCACATTTGCCTGATAAAACGCGCTGACAATCCACCCCACACACTTTTGGGGAAAAAATAAGTGGGTCTTGTAGGGTGAAAAATATGGTACATAAATAAATAGACTAAAATAATTTCTTACAGATGTCAGAGGCCCGGGGGGAAGGGGGGGCGGGGGGGGGGGGTTGTGGTGGTTTAAGCGTAAGAGGTGGAGGAGGAGATAGCTAATAGCTAACACTTTAACCAGTCAGTCAAGTGCTGATACAGCACAAGTCCCATGGGATCCACGCCTGGTTCACCTTAAGGAATATAAGGATGTCCACATTGGCTGTGGGTAGGCGGATTCTCTTATTGGTAATCACACCTCCTGCAATGCTGAACACAAGTTCTGACAACACTTTCAACAGGGCATGCCAGCACCTCCAAGGCATAGAGGGTAAGCTCTGGCCACATGTCCAATTTAACAACCCAGAAATTGAATGCAGAGGACCCATCGCTCAGTACCAGGAAACACATTGACAGGTATTTATCCACCATGTGAGTCAAAGTCTGCCTGTAGTGGGTCATGTGAGCCAGGCTGTCATGAGTCAAGGAGAAGCTGTCCTCAGTGTCAGGTATCTCCTGCTCCTCCTCTTGCTACTCCCTCCAGCCACGCTCCAGTGGGTGCTACCCTGCTGTGAGAGAAAGTCCTCTTTCTTCTCCACCTCTGATTGCTCCAAAACTGTCCTCTGGCTGGACATTGCAACCTACCCTGTGAGCCACATGTGCACTGCCCTGACAGCGGGGATAATGGGCCTTCCTCCTCCTCCTCTGCTTCCTCCTCAGTGTTTTTACAGCAGGCAGAGGATGTGGATTGTAGCTCTGACGATTATATCATCAGCGCTGACCATATTGGTGGCGTACTGGAAGCACTGTAGCACCACACATATGTCCCACATGGAGGCCCGCTCACTGGTGGTGAAGTGGTTCTGGTCTGCACTTCGAATCACCCGGACATTTTGGAGCCGGGAACTCACCTGCTGCTAATCACACACCCTTTCCAGAATGTACAACATGGAACTCCACCTGGCGGACAAGTCACATATGAGGCAGTGGGTGGGAAGGCTGAAATTCCTCTACAACAGCTCCGGCATCTCTGGATAATGAGCCAGGATGCTCTGCACCACTGATGTCCCGCAATCCTGGGTGAACCGAATGCCGTGAACCGAAAAGAGCACTAACACAGGTGTTTTGAATCAGGGGTATTGCAGAGCACTAACAGATGCTTTGAACTATCGGTATTGCAGAACACTAACAAGTGATTTGAACTATAGGTATTGCAGAGCACTAACAGGTGCCTTGAACACTTGGTAACCACATAAATGTATTGAAGAGCACACACATGAACAATTAGAATTAACAATTAGAATTAACAATTAGAATTAAAATGCGGTTCACCCCAGTGCTTATAGGATGTTGTGGGATCACAGTACACACAAAACCTAGTGCTTAAATGTAAAGGTGGGTTAAGGCTGCAGACAAAACACTAGTGTTTACATGAGCAAAGGAGGTGGGAGTAGCTCCATCATTATTATTTATACAAAATCATCATCATCATTATTATTCAGGGCCTGGGAATCAATTTACCGCCCAGTTTAACTCTCTCAACCGCCCAGTAGCTCTGGCTGCATTGCATGTCCCAACTTTGGGGACTCAAAAATAAGAGTAGGGACCACACTAAACACAGAGTGCCTGTGCAACCAAATCTCTGTCTTTCCACATAGCTAGACAAAACATCCATGTTTAAATGAGAAGGTGGGTTAAGCTGCTACACACCTTAGCTTCTTGTAGGATAAGGGGATACACCCCAGTACTTAGAGGATGTTGTGGGATCACAGTACACAGTACACCCCAGTGCTTAGAGGATGTTGTGGGGTCAAAGTACACACGAACCCCAGTGCTTAAATGAAAAGATGGGTTAAGGGGCCACACACAAAACCCAGTGCTTACAGCTTCTTTTAGGATAAGCAGAAAAGACCAGCACTCCAATGGTATTCAATAAAGTGTATTCCAATAGTAAAGCGTGATGCAATAACATGCCACACACAACCATATCCTGGTAACCAAGAGTCCATATTTCCAACATTTCGGGGGGTACAATCCCCCTTCCTCAGGGAATAACTATTTTAGGTGCAATAATTGCAATGTATGTAATTCTCTCATCCTTGGCTCCGAGTTCACCCACAGACACACGGGGCGCACCCCAGTGAGTCCGCACACCCCAGTCTGGGACCAGCTGCCACCGAGGCGGGCGCCGCCTGTCCTGTGTGCTCGAGTCACTGCAGCCCTGCGATCCAATCGGATCGTGGTGTCCGCATTGTCACTAGTTGCCGGACAGACTTCGCTGCTTGGCTGTCATCTCTTCCTGCCCCACTGACAGGCAGAGACACCGGACGGCGGTGGAGGGGCTCCCTCATTCCTGGAGCCCCAGAAGGTGCAGCTGAGTAGTTACTCCCACATTTTTATTGTTTTATATTATTAGTTATATGCCACTATGCAATTAACCCCCACTGACGTCACTATGACGTCAGGCGAGAATATCCAGTTTTCTCTAAAGGGGCCTCACACTTAGCACATGTTTGTCAGTTATTCCATGAAGAAGGAGGATTGTACCCCCGAAACGTTGGGAATATGGACTTTGGAATTATGGACTCTTGATTACCAGGATATGGTTGTGTGTGGCATGTTATTGCATCACGCTTTACTATTGGAATACACTTTATTGAATACCATTGGAGTGCTGGTCTTTTCTGCTTTTTGGATTCAAAGCGGCGCCAGCGCTGACCTGGCACCCACACAGATTGAATGTAAGTGTGCACCAGCAACTTGGAATATTTGTATCACATTCTTTTAGGATAAGGGGATAAGAGGATGTGGTTTCCCAGTACACACAAACCCCAGTGCTTATATGAAAAGGTGGGTTAAGGCCACACACAAAACCCAGCGCTATTAGCATCTTGCAGGATTTGGGGATATACCCCAGTGGTTGTTGTGAGATCAAACACACAAATCCCAGTACTTAAACCGGACCTTCACCATGTTTTATTGAAAAGCCCAAACCCTTAAAAAACGATTCCCCAGCATCTAAAATTAATATATTTTACGTTTTTAGTCACTTACTTATTATTCTTTCCCCCATTGTGCTTTGCTCAGACAGAGCAGAGCTGGGTTCAGGAAAAGGTCAGCAGTCCCAGAATGCAGAGCAGCACAGTCAGAAGGCACTGTTAGGGCTAGCGCTGCGGAGATGCCTCATGGCGCTTCCTGCCGCCCCTCTCCCGGGGCGAGAGCCGCGCTTCCTCCCCGCGGCTTTCCCCGCCGGGTTTCCCCTAGCCCGAGCGCTATTTCCCTTCCTGGCAGCGCCCCTCTCTTACCTGGTGTCCTGCCCTCCGTCCGGCGTGGCTGCCGGGGCCTGCGGGCGGCTCCCTCACTTCCTCCTTCCTCCCTGCCTCTCCTGCGCGCACGTCCCCGGCCACTAGGGGGCGCGCGCCGCAATACTGTGGAATTTAAAGGGCCAGTGCATCACTAATTGGTGTCCGGCCGTCCAATCCGGTAAGGACACTTCCTTTTTATTCTGGCCAGCCCTTCTCCCTTTGCCGGATTATCGGTGTGTTTCCGTGATTGTCTGTAGTTAATCTGTGGCTTTCTCGTGTATGACCTCGGCTTACCTTTTTGACCGCGAACCTCCGCTGCCTGTCCCGACCACGGCTTGTCTACTCGCTGCTGAACCCTCGCTGCCTGCCCTGAATCTGGCTACTCACCGTGACCATCGTTTATCTCTGCTGTACAATACCTCGGCAAATTGTGGAACTGTGCCGCCGTTGGGGGGTAGCGACCTGGGAGTCATCAGCCGCACAAGACCAACCTGCTTCGCGGCGGGCTCTGGTGAAAACCGGTGGCTCCTTAGACCCCGCTTCCCTGACGCGGTACTCACCAACCGTTCCACAGTTCCAGTGGGTCCACGCTTCATTGGTTTTCATCCGGTTGTAACAGTATAATCCGGCCATGGATCCCGCCGAGGTGCCATTGCCAGACGTCTCTGAGCTACCTGCACTAGTCGCCATGCAGTCACGGCAGATCAATCAACTTACGGCCATGATGCAGCAACTTCTGTCTATGCAGCAACCGCAGACGCCACCGCCTGCTCCTGCTGTCCCACCACAGCTTCCGGTGGCTTCCTCCGCGAGGATTCGTCTCTCCCTGCCAGCTAAATTTGAGGGGGACGCAAGACTTTGCCGTGGGTTTCTTGCCCAATGTTCCCTGCACCTGGAGTTATTGGCTGACCAATTCCCTACTGAGCGCTCCAGGGTGGCCTTTATTATCAGCCTGCTCTCTGGGAAGGCCTTAGCCTGGGCTACCCCATTGTGGGACCGCAACGACCCCGTTACCCTCATGGTTCAAACTTTTGTGGATCAGTTTCGCCAGGTTTTTGAGGAACCTGCCCGGGCATCTTCAGCCGAATCCGCCTTATTGAATCTGGTTCAAGGTGATCTGTCGGTGGGAGAATATGCCATTCGCTTCCGAACTTTGGCAGCCGAGCTGGCTTGGAACAATGAGGCTCTCTGTGCCTGCTTTAAGAAGGGTCTCTCTAGTAGGGTCAAGGATGTTCTTGCTGCCCGGGATCTTCCTACTTCTCTTTCTGAACTAATCCAACTTGCCACACGTATAGACATTCGTTTTACAGAGAGGCGTGATGAATTTCGCCAAGATTCTCTGCGTGCCAAGAGGGCATTCCGTTTGGCTCCTACGTTTCAGAACCCTCAGTCTACGCTTTCGTCTCCGTCTGAAGAAGTCATGCAAGTGGACCATACTCGCTTGACTCCCCAGGAAAGGTTGCGCCGAAGACTCGAAAGACTTTGTCTATACTGCGCCAGCCCAGAACATTTTTTGAAAAATTGCCCAATCCGCCCACCACGTCAGGGAAACGGGCGCACCTAGAGTCGTTTGGAGAGGCGTCTCTGGGTGTGTGTTCTTCCTCTCCTAGGTTCACTGTGCCGGACTCTGAATCTACCGGAAAATCCCCTTTCTTTATAGTCTATGGTCGTCATCTCCTTCCTCCTCTGCCTTTATTAACGCCCTCCTCGGTACCTGCGGTCGATGATCTTTCGGATCGTGGTGTCCGCATTGTCACTAGTTGCCGGACAGACTTCGCTGCTTGGCTGTCATCTCTTCCTGCCCCACTGACAGGCAGAGACACCGGACGGCGGTGGAGGGGCTCCCTCATTCCTGGAGCCCCAGAAGGTGCAGCTGAGTAGTTACTCCCACATTTTTATTGTTTTATATTATTAGTTATATGCCACTATGCAATTAACCCCCACTGACGTCACTATGACGTCAGGCGAGAATATCCAGTTTTCTCTAAAGGGGCCTCACACTTAGCACATGTTTGTCAGTTATTCCATGAAGAAGGAGGATTGTACCCCCGAAATGTTGGGAATATGGACTTTGGAATTATGGACTCTTGGTTACCAGGATATGGTTGTGTGTGGCATGTTATTGCATCACGCTTTACTATTGGAATACACTTTATTGAATACCATTGGAGTGCTGGTCTTTTCTGCTTTTTGGATTCAAAGCGGCGCCAGCGCTGACCTGGCACCCACACAGATTGAATGTAAGTGTGCACCAGCAACTTGGAATATTTGTATCACATTCTTTTAGGATAAGGGGATACACCCCAGTGCTTAGAGGATGTGGTTTCCCAGTACACACAAACCCCAGTGCTTATATGAAAAGGTGGGTTAAGGCCACACACAAAACCCAGCGCTATTAGCATCTTGCAGGATTTGGGGATATACCCCAGTGGTTGTTGTGAGATCAAACACACAAACCCCAGTACTTAAACCGGACCTTCACCATGTTTTATTGAAAAGCCCAAACCCTTAAAAAACGATTCCCCAGCATCTAAAATTAATATATTTTACGTTTTTAGTCACTTACTTATTATTCTTTCCCCCATTGTGCTTTGCTCAGACAGAGCAGAGCTGGGTTCAGAAAAAAGGTCAGCAGTCCCAGAATGCAGAGCAGCACAGTCAGAAGGCACTGTTAGGGCTAGCGCTGCGGAGATGCCTCATGGCGCTTCCTGCCGCCCCTCTCCCGGGGCGAGAGCCGCGCTTCCTCCCCGCGGCTTTCCCCGCCGGGTTTCCCCTAGCCCGAGTGCTATTTCCCTTCCTGGCAGCGCCCCTCTCTTACCTGGTGTCCTGCCCTCCGTCCGTCGTGGCTGCCGGGGCCTGCGGGCGGCTCCCTCACTTCCTCCTTCCTCCCTGCCTCTCCAGCGCGCACGTCCCCGGCCACTAGGGGGCGCGCGCCGCAATACTGTGGAATTTAAAGGGCCAGTGCATCACTAATTGGTGTCCGGCCGTCCAATCCGGTAAGGACACTTCCTTTTTATTCTGGCCAGCCCTTCTCCCTTTGCCGGATTATCGGTGTGTTTCCGTGATTGTCTGTAGTTAATCTGTGGCTTTCTCGTGTATGACCTCGGCTTACCTTTTTGACCGCGAACCTCCGCTGCCTGTCCCGACCACGGCTTGTCTACTCGCTGCTGAACCCTCGCTGCCTGCCCTGAATCTGGCTACTCACCGTGACCATCGTTTATCTCTGCTGTACAATACCTCGGCAAATTGTGGAACTGTGCCGCCGTTGGGGGGTAGCGACCTGGGAGTCATCAGCCGCACAAGACCAACCTGCTTCGCGGCGGGCTCTGGTGAAAACCGGTGGCTCCTTAGACCCCGCTTCCCTGACGCGGTACTCACCAACCGTTCCACAGTTCCAGTGGGTCCACGCTTCATTGGTTTTCATCCGGTTGTAACAGTATAATCCGGCCATGGATCCCGCCGAGGTGCCATTGCCAGACGTCTCTGAGCTACCTGCACTAGTCGCCATGCAGTCACGGCAGATCAATCAACTTACGGCCATGATGCAGCAACTTCTGTCTATGCAGCAACCGCAGACGCCACCGCCTGCTCCTGCTGTCCCACCACAGCTTCCGGTGGCTTCCTCCGCGAGGATTCGTCTCTCCCTGCCAGCTAAATTTGAGGGGGACGCAAGACTTTGCCGTGGGTTTCTTGCCCAATGTTCCCTGCACCTGGAGTTATTGGCTGACCAATTCCCTACTGAGCGCTCCAGGGTGGCCTTTATTATCAGCCTGCTCTCTGGGAAGGCCTTAGCCTGGGCTACCCCATTGTGGGACCGCAACGACCCCGTTACCCTCATGGTTCAAACTTTTGTGGATCAGTTTCGCCAGGTTTTTGAGGAACCTGCCCGGGCATCTTCAGCCGAATCCGCCTTATTGAATCTGGTTCAAGGTGATCTGTCGGTGGGAGAATATGCCATTCGCTTCCGAACTTTGGCAGCCGAGCTGGCTTGGAACAATGAGGCTCTCTGTGCCTGCTTTAAGAAGGGTCTCTCTAGTAGGGTCAAGGATGTTCTTGCTGCCTGGGATCTTCCTACTTCTCTTTCTGAACTAATCCAACTTGCCACACGTATAGACATTCGTTTTACAGAGAGGCGTGATGAATTTCGCCAAGATTCTCTGCGTGCCAAGAGGGCATTCCGTTTGGCTCCTACGTTTCAGAACCCTCAGTCTACGCTTTCGTCTCCGTCTGAAGAAGTCATGCAAGTGGACCATACTCGCTTGACTCCCCAGGAAAGGTCGCGCCGAAGACTCGAAAGACTTTGTCTATACTGCGCCAGCCCAGAACATTTTTTGAAAAATTGCCCAATCCGCCCACCACGTCAGGGAAACGGGCGCACCTAGAGTCGTTTGGAGAGGCGTCTCTGGGTGTGTGTTCTTCCTCTCCTAGGTTCACTGTGCCGGCACAACTTCACTTTGGCTCCACTTCCGTCCTGAACTTACCGGCCTTCTTGGACTCTGGTTCGGCGGGCAACTTCATCGAGGCCTCCTTGGTCACTAAGCATGATATAGCTGTCTACCGTCTGGCCAAGCCACTATTTGTCGCGGCCGTTAATGGGGACAGATTGAACTGCATGGTGCGCTACCGCACCAAACCTCTACTTCTGAAGATCGGCCTCTTCCATCAGGAATTTCTGGAATTTTTCGTATTACCCCACTGTACCTCGCCGCTTCTCTTGGGGCTTCCCTGGCTCCAGCACCATAACCCTACCTTGGATTGGTCCACTGGGGACATCAAGTCCTGGGGCGCAACATGTGTTAAGAACTGCCTTACGTCTTTGCCACTCCAAATTACAGCCCCCATCGTGGCCCTCACCAAAAAAGGAGCCAATCCCAAGGCATGGTCTCCGCAGGCTGAAACAGCCTTTCTTGCATTAAAAAAGGCCTTCGCCTCGGCACCGGTACTTTCCAGACCTGACCCGTCTCGTCCTTTCGCTCTTGAGGTGGATGCCTCTTCCGTCGGAGCTGGAGCAGTACTTACGCAACGATCCTCGTCCGGCAAAGCTCGAACTTGCGGATTCTTTTCTAAAACCTTCTCTCCTGCCGAGAGGAACTACACCATTGGAGATAGAGAGCTATTAGCCATCAAATTGGCTCTGGAAGAATGGAGACATCTCCTCGAGGGGTCTATCTTCCCAATTTCCATTTTTACTGACCACAAGAACCTCTCTTATCTGGAATCCGCACAACGCTTAAACCCTCGTCAGGCCCGTTGGTCACTCTTCTTTGCACGCTTTAATTTCCAGATCCACTTCCGTCCAGCTGCAAAAAACATCAGGGCAGACGCTCTCTCCCGTTCCTCGGATGTCTCGGATAAGGTCTCTTCTCCTCAGTTTATCATTCCACCCGATCGTCTGGTTCACTCTGCTCCCGCTGCTCTAGTATTAGGTCCTCCGGGGAGGACTTTCGTACCTGTCTCTCGTCGCCTATTAATACTAAAATGGGGTCATGCCTCCCATACTGCTGGTCACCCTGGAATCAAGAAGACCTGCGCCATCATCTCCAGATACTACTGGTGGCCCACGTTAGCAAACGATGCCGCAGAATTCGTACAAGCCTGCACCTCGTGCGCGCGCAACAAGACCCCTCGTCAACGTCCCGCAGGTCTTCTCCAACCACTTCCCATTCCGGACATCCCCTGGTCTCACATCGCCATGGATTTTATCACTGATCTCCCGCCTTCTCAGGGCAATACCGTCATCTGGGTAGTGGTGGACCGATTTTCGAAGATGGCGCATTTCATTCCGTTGCCTGGATTACCTTCTGCTCCCCTATTGGCAAAGAATTTCCTTAAACACATCTTCCGTCTACATGGGCTCCCAACCCACATTGTCTCCGACAGGGGAGTTCAATTCGTATCGAAATTCTGGAGGGCTCTCTGTAATCAATTAAAGGTGAAATTGGACTTTTCTTCCTCGTATCATCCCCAATCCAATGGCCAAGTGGAGAGGGTAAATCAAACTTTGGGGCTGTATCTACGCCATTTTGTTTCCACTCGCCAGGATGACTGGGTGGACCTGCTGCCCTGGGCAGAGTTTTCTTATAACTTTAAGGACTCTGAATCTACCGGAAAATCCCCTTTCTTTATAGTCTATGGTCGTCATCTCCTTCCTCCTCTGCCTTTATTAACGCCCTCCTCGGTACCTGCGGTCGATGATCTTTCGCACCAGTTTTCTTCCATCTGGCGTGAAACACAGCATTCTCTGGAACAAGCCGTGTCTCGTATGAAAATCCAGGCTGATAAGAAGAGAAGGACTCCTCCTTTATACTCACCGGGGGATAGGGTATGGCTTTCGGCCAAGTATATTCGTTTTAAAATCCCCAGTTACAAACTTGGTCCTCGCTTCTTGGGACCTTTTAAGATCCAACAACGTATCAACCCTGCCTGTTATAAGTTGCATCTGCCACCCTCTCTTCGCATAACCAATTCCTTCCATGTCTCTCTGCTCAAACCGGTGACTGTTAATCGTTTTTCCCCCAAATTATTGGAACCTAAGCCAGTCGCAGGTACTGAAGATACCTTTACGGTCAAAGAAATACTTGCTTCGAAGATCTCCAGAGGAAGACGCTATTTCTTGGTGGATTGGGAGGGCTACGGCCCTGAGGAGAGATCCTGGGAACCGGAGGAAAACATCCTTGATCGGACCCTTATTTCGGACTTCCTTGGTCCTAAGAAGAGGGGGAGACCAAAGGGGGGGGGTACTGTTAGGGCTAGCGCTGCGGAGATGCCTCATGGCGCTTCCTGCCGCCCCTCTCCCGGGGCGAGAGCCGCGCTTCCTCCCCGCGGCTTTCCCCGCCGGGTTTCCCCTAGCCCGAGCGCTATTTCCCTTCCTGGCAGCGCCCCTCTCTTACCTGGTGTCCTGCCCTCCGTCCGGCGTGGCTGCCGGGGCCTGCGGGCGGCTCCCTCACTTCCTCCTTCCTCCCTGCCTCTCCTGCGCGCACGTCCCCGGCCACTAGGGGGCGCGCGCCGCAATACTGTGGAATTTAAAGGGCCAGTGCATCACTAATTGGTGTCCGGCCGTCCAATCCGGTAAGGACACTTCCTTTTTATTCTGGCCAGCCCTTCTCCCTTTGCCGGATTATCGGTGTGTTTCCGTGATTGTCTGTAGTTAATCTGTGGCTTTCTCATGTATGACCTCGGCTTACCTTTTTGACCGCGAACCTCCGCTGCCTGTCCCGACCACGGCTTGTCTACTCGCTGCTGAACCCTCGCTGCCTGCCCTGAATCTGGCTACTCACCGTGACCATCGTTTATCTCTGCTGTACAATACCTCGGCAAATTGTGGAACTGTGCCGCCGTTGGGGGGTAGCGACCTGGGAGTCATCAGCCGCACAAGACCAACCTGCTTCGCGGCGGGCTCTGGTGAAAACCGGTGGCTCCTTAGACCCCGCTTCCCTGACGCGGTACTCACCAACCGTTCCACAGTTCCAGTGGGTCCACGCTTCATTGGTTTTCATCCGGTTGTAACAGGCACTTCCTGTTTGCAGGCTGCCTGACGTTACATAAGCCTCCATCTTGGATGTTTAAAGTCTCATAACATGCAGTAGATGCAGGTAGGATGATTCTTAAAGCAGACCAAAAGTCAAAAAAGCTAATTCAGTAAATTGCACCAGTAAAGGTAATCAGTGATGTAGAAACTATTTGAGGGGGCTTAAGTCCATGCATATGTTATGGAATAGCAGGAAGATTCTATGCTGCATAACAGCATGGTAGCAGTCATCTCACCACATACCACAGTCAAAATTGCCTCACATATTGGTGCAATCCTTTATTTCTAGTAGAAAGCCATCAGCTGTGATTGACTCATTGCTCTGCTGCACAGATGATAGATTGTATCATTTTACAATATACATAAGATTGTATCATTTTACAATATACATAAGGTTTATACTGTCTGAGTGGTCTGCAGTAAATCCAGAGTCTGCAGTGAACAGTCACACACACAATATCACTAGCAGTTGGTCATTCAGTGTCGGTGTGTTTATATAACATAATACACAAGCTGCCTGTGTTTCTGAAGAACTTACCTCATTCAGTTTGGTGTGGGCTGCTTCTTGTACAGCTTTCCCCTCATGCTTATGTGTGTGACAAGATGGTCACTTCCATGCAGTTCTGCAGCAAAGAATAAGCTTATGGAAGCCGCCATCTTATCAGGCAGCCTGCAAACAGGAAGTGCCTCCTGACTGTGCTGCTCTGCATTCTGGGACTGCTGTCCTTTACCTGACCCCAGCTCTGCTCTGTCTGAGCAAAGCACAGTTATAACCCGCCCCCCTGTACCTTATCCCACTCTCCTCTCCTCAGTAAGTGTAATGCTTCTGAGTCAAGATGGCGGTGCCCGTATTCTAAATTCCTGAACAGAGTTGTAGCCCAGTGGGGGAAAGAATAATAAGTAAGTGACTAAAAACGTAAAATATATTAATTTTAGATGCTGGGGAACCGTTTTTTAAGAGTTTGGGCTATTCATTAAATCACGCTGAAGGTCCGGTTTAAGGCCGCACACAAAACATCAATAAATAACTTAAATGAAAAGGTGGGTTAAGGAATTACATACAAAACCCAATGCTTATAGCTTCTTGTAGCATAAGGGGATACACCCCAGTTCTTAGAGAATGCTGTGGGATCACAGTACACACAAACCCCAGTGCTTACATGAAAAGGTGGGTTTAGGCCGCACAAAAAACACAGTGCTTAAATGAAAAGTTAGGTTAAGAGTGTTTAAATAAAAAGGTGGATTAAGGGGGTACGCAAAACACAGTGCTTAAAGGGAGATGTGGGATAAGTAGATATCCAGATCCCAGAAGTGACAAACCAGTGGCATTAATGCAGTAGTAGCGAGCCCAAGCCTACTCCAGCTCCCTCTCCAGTCACTATCCCTGACTGAATGTTGCCATGGAAAGGGTAGGTTTTTAAACAAATAGGCCTGTCTCTCCATCAGCAGCAGCCGGCAACCTGTCCCTATCTACTGCAGAGCGCACAGTGAGATCGACGTGAGGTGGACTCTGCCTTTTATGTGTTCAGCTTTGAGCGCACAAACCCGTAAGTTCAGCATAGATCCGAATTTTGCGGGTTGGATCAGCTCATTACTACTCCCCAGTATGTGGTAAAGTTTGGGAGTGCTAAGCCTCCTTGGCTTTTCGGTTTTTCAAGGAGTGGAGCTTGGTCAACGTAGTTTGGTCAATTTTGCTTAGTTTTATGTAGCAATAGAAACATATAGAAACATAGAAGGTTGACGGCAGAAGGAGACCATACGGTCCATCTAGTCTGCCCTTATGTGTATACTGTATGTTCTCCTTATCTTAGGATAGATGTGTGCTAGATAGGTGTGTGCAATGGTACAAATTTGAGTGTTAGGCATTCAAGTTTTGCAGAGATTGTCTGGGATGCTCATTTAAATGGAGATGATGATATAAACATAGACAAAATCGAGGATGGTGTGTCTACCTCTGTTGCCTCCAATTTAGAGTAATTTATTTTGAAGTTAGAGAGATTCCCATATTCTTCAAACAATTTAAGTAAAACCAGTATGCCTACTGTTGGGTAAATCATGTAGAACAGTAAATCATCCACAATCCACAATCATCCACATATATTTCCTTTAAAAGGGTTCTAATACCAGTGCTAAAATCAAGGGGGACAGTGGGCACCCCTGCTTGTGTGTACGGTGACTCCATAACATTCTCTAAGCCCTAGGGTGTATCCCCTTATTCTACAAGAAGCTATAAACACTGGATTTTGTGTGCGACCTTAACACACTTTAAGCACTGGGGTTTTGTGTGTGGCTTTAAACCACCTTTTTGATTAAACACGGGAGTTTGTGTGTACTGTGATCCCACATCCTCTAAGCACTGGGGTGTATCCCCTTATCCTAAAAGAAGCTGTAAGCACTGGGTTTTGTGTGCGGCCTCTTAACCCATTTTTTCATTTAAGAAACTGGGGTTTGTGTGTACTTTGACCCCACAACATCCTCTAAGCACTGGGGTGTACTGTGTACTGTGATCTGTTGCCTCCACTTTAAAGTAGTTTATTTTGAAGTTAGAGAGATTCCCATAGTCTTCAAACTATTTAAGTAAAACCAGTATGCCTACTGTTGGGTTAATCATGTAGAACAGTAAATCATCCACATATGCTGCAATTTTATGCGGGGTCAGATATTTCCTTTAAAAGGGTTCTAATACCAGTGCAAAAATCAAGGGGGACAGTGGGCACCCCTGCTTGGTGCCATTATATATCTGAAAGGGATTAGAAAGGGAGCCATTCATTTTTATTCTGGCCGAAGGGCAGGAATATAAGAACATAATCATATTAGCTCTAGCTCCTAGTCCTATGTGTGGCAGGATTGCTTAAATAAATTGCCAATTAACTATGTCAAAGGCCTTCTCGGCATCTATAAACAGTAGCAGTAATGGTATGTGTTTCTTTCTGGCTAGGTGAATAATGTTTATGGTTCTGACAATATTGTCTCTTGCTTCATGCCGAGGGATGAAGCCTCTTTGATCACTGTCAATCAGTGAAGGTAATATAATGAGGACGTGTACTTCAAGATCCATCTGATTAAGTGTTGTGGGTGTTGTGGGGCTGCATAAGCATTTTAAGCCTCAGTGCGGGCTCAGTTGGGGTAGGAACATTTTGTGATAGGCATTTGTGAGTTCATCAGGACCCAGTAACTTGCCTGTCGGTGTTTGCTTTATAGATCTCTCCAGTTCTTCTAAAGCTTGTATCTCCAAATCAGATAGCAAGGGCATCCCTGACTCAGCGATATATTGAGTGATTTAAGAGAGTCTGTGTGTGTCCGTCTGAGACCTAATAGTCAAGATATTATAAAGTCTCTGGTAGTAGGCATAGAAAGCTTGAGTCCATAGGCTTGTTTTTAGGACGTTTATCTCCCCCAGCCAAGAGATGTCTTTTTCGCATAAGTTTACAGATGTACCCTTAATTTCTGAAGAAGAGGGTCATAGTTGAATCGGTATAACGAGATAGGGTCAGCTGGGATAAGTACTCACAGGTATCTTATGGCCTCTTCACATCATTTAAAGGGGAAATTTCCTTTTAATCTCTGCACCAGGGACTGAGGCAGCTCTGTTTTAAGTGTGCATACACCTTCTCTCTCTAAGTCTAATATTGCTAGGGCTGAATGGCACCAACTAATTACTAAGTAAGTGTGGTGCAATGCTCTGGGTACCACTCAAAGAGCCAAATTACTAATAAAGGTGGGGGTGCCCAAACCCCAAGAGAATATAAACCAGAGACTTAACGTTGCACAAACTCAAATGATATCAGAAAATGTTTTTATTCAATCCACATGATACAAAAGACAATTTAAAAAACATAAAAGACACAAACATTCTCATAATCTGCCATGGGGGGCGCTGTTATTCAGGGCTGCCATAAAAAAGAATCAATAATAAATAATAGATAAAACTAGATACCCACAGCCCTTCTAAGGGCAAAAATCATCAATAAAAGCTAAAGTGCCATGTGCTTCCCAATAAAGTGCATCAAAAACTAATAGCCAATCAGATAAATCTAGTGCAAAAATATTCAATACATTATATGAGGTAAGTACAAAAGCACAAAGAAAAAAATGCACTTACATATACATAGTGTCCGTGATGAGGCCAGCTGCTCGTCCCCCCAAGAAAAAGCCCACGCGTTTCAAGGCGAACCAGTCTCTTTTTCAAGGCAGAGTACAGAGGCAGAAGGTGCTGTTGTCCCCGTTAAATACCCACCTCCCATCGCTTCCCCGCCAAGCTCACAATTGCCAGCTGGCGGCGGACGCACCACGGCCAGAAGTGCGTCACGCCGTCCAACCAGAAATGACGCTGCCGCGCTCCAAGCTGGAGTGAAGTGAGTCACGTAGAAACGCACTCAGCGAGGCCGCGCCACGCCTCCACCTGCAGACAGGGAGGCAGATGTAGCTCGAGACCCGCCAAGCACAGCGCGGAACTGGGGAGCCGGAAGGTGAGTATCCCCCGGTGGCAACGAGCACTAGAATACAAAACACCAAACGCAAAACTACTAACATTAAAACAAATCAAGTATGTACACAATTTTTATATAGTACAAATGTAAAATATTGTAAATTCTTTTACTTATTATGCACCAACATATATAAATATGACAATTATTATTACACCAAAACATCAAGCAAATCTGCCAATATGCCACAAGGAATAGCATACAGTGTACACTCACACCCAAAATATGGTGTGCATCACAGATAATATAAGACAGAGCCGTCCTAATATCCATGTAGCAGAATGGAATATCCCCCTCTTTAGATATGCCCCCACCTCCCTTGACCCCAAACTATATAGAAAAGGGGAAAAAGAGAGGGGGTAGGGGGAAGGGGGAGAACAAGGAGAAAAAAACAGGACGGAAAACAAACTTATACAGGGGGGTAACATCATATATCCGCCCATAAGAGAATGCAATAATTAGGCAGAAAATGAATCCCACTATGTGTATCCATGCTGACCCTCCATGATTTAGCAGTGTAAGCATATGGGGGTTTGGTGAGCGAGTTGTTAAGGAGGGGAGATCTTGACCTCATCAAGCAGACCCAAACCATCGAATCACTCGAAGTCCCCGAAAACATCCATGCACGACCACCTACATTGTGAATAAAAGCAAAAAATTATTAACCCAAAAAAAGTCCTAATAACATACACCCAGATTAAGGGAGAGCCCCAGCTCCTCTTATTCAGTTACTATAAATTTCCCAGTGAATACTGCAACACCCCACCACCATAATTAGTGCTCAACTACCCCACACTGTGAAACACTCACCATACTGAGACCCACTATGGGAACATAGTTCCCCTTTATACCCATTTAACATAACTTATATTAACCACATGGCATAAAGTGCCCTCAAAAACCCAAGTATAATGTGTATATGAGCATGGATGATTAACCCAGGAACGGTGTAAACAAAATGTCTTCATTGAGTCCGCTCGGCTGTTGTGAATCTAGCTGGAATATCCAGCGCAATTCTCTCTGTTGCAGGCGTTTTTTAATGTCCCCTACCCGAGATCCTAGATGTACTTATTCTAAAGCTACTACTCTCAGCCCCTCCATACTGCCACTGCGCTGTTCCAAGATATGTATGGCTACTGGCGGCACTGGTCGTCCCTGGTCCTTATTTCTTTGTGCCAATCGAATTGATGAAAAATGTGCCTGGATTCTAGCTTTAAGTACGTTTTTTGTCTCGCCGACATAAATCTTGGATCAGCCACAAATCAGCATATAGATAACTCCAGCCGTTCTGCAATTCATAAGCTGTCATAAGCTGGGGTACGTCCTACCTGTTTTAACATTAGTCATCTCCTTTGAAATTTCCATGTGTGAACAAATAGAACAGTTACCACATGGGTAGCTCCCTTTTGTCCTATTCTCCTGCAACCAGGTGTTGGGCCTGGAAAAATGACTCCTACATATCTTGTCACCCAAATTTGGGGCCCTCTGTGCCACCATTCGTGGGCCATTCCTAACCCATCTGGCCAGGTACGGGTCACTTTCAGGATCCCCCAATGTTTCTGCAATAACTGACAGGTGTGCCCATTCGTCGGGAGATAAATCTTACCTCATCCACATGTGTCTCTCTTTTTTTGGGGACCAGGAGGGTATCCCTAGAGGTCTGTCTTGCCCTACCCAGGGCATTTCTCACCAATCGTTCATGGTATCCTCGTTTTTGAAATCGGTTTGCCAGTGCAAATGATTGTTGCATGAATTCCTCAGTAGATGAGCAATTCCACCTCAATCTGAGGAATTGTCCCACCGGGATCCCTTCCTTTATTTTCTTGCCATGAAAACTGCTATAATGCAGTAAACTATTGACCGCTGTTGCCTTTCTAGTTGACCGCTCTCTTGTTTGCGACTGGTCAGGTCCACTATGTATATATAAGTGTATTATTTTCTTTATGCTTTTGTACTTACCTCATATAATGTATTGCAGTTTTTTGCACTAGATTTATCTGATTGGCTATTAGTTTTTGATGCACTTTATTAGGAAGCACATAGCACCTTAGCTTTTATTGATGATTTTTGTCCTTAGAAGGGCTGTGGGTATCGAGTTCTATCTATTATTTATTATTGATTCTTTTTTATGGCAGCCCTGAATAACAGCGCCCCCATGGCAGATCATGAGAATGTTTGTGTCTTTTTATGTTTTTTAAATTGTCTTTAGCTATCTTTAGCTATTTAGTATCATGTGGATTGAATAAAAGAATTCTGATATAAAATTCTGCAACGTTAAGTCTCTGGTTTATACTCTCTTGGGGTTTGGGTACCCTCACCTTTATTAGTAATCCTTCTCTCTCTAAGTTCACTACTACCACCAACAGCTCCTACACTGCCATCCTCTGCTACTACTAGGCCGTGATGCACAAAATGGGTAGATTTATCAAAGCTTGTAAAAAAAGCTATTGTTTGGTCTTCTTCAACTAAATTGTCAAGATGCCAATCCTGCTGCTACCCCCTTTACAAATGGGATCATTTTTGATGGCTTGCCCACTACTGCCATCCCTACACAACCACTACGGGTCTACCCCGTCTACCCCACTACAGTACCGCTAATGCCACTACTACCACCAACAGCACCTCTGCTGCCACCCTCTGCTACTACTAGGCCTACGCAACCGCAGTTTAACCCTGTGATGCACAAGATGGGCACATATTTCAGTGCTTGTAAAAAAACATTGCTTCTTCTGCAGCTAATATTTAAGGGTGCCAATTCAGTTGCTACCCTCCGTTGCAAATGGGATCATTTTTTGAGGCCTTGCCTGCTACTGCCAGCCCTATACAACCACAGGTCTACCCCCTAGTGCCTTGGGCATTAGATTATGTGATATCAGCAAATAGTCTATGCGTGAGTAGTAGACCTGTGAAAAAATTAGTAGTCTTTGGTGGATGGAGTTTTAAGATGCCATTCATCACAAAGTTGGCTATTATGTAAAGCTTTTTTAATTCTTTTAGTTGCTGGGTATGAGAAAAATGACTTCCTAGAGGAGTTATCTAAAAGAGGATCTAACTTTATGTTAAGATCTCCTCATACAATGATCATGCATTCTTGAAAGATAGTTAGTTTGACTATAATAGATTTTTTAAAATAAAAGATATCTTCTATCTTGAAGTATATACTGCCACTAATGTGTGCATTTTGTTGTAAACCGAGCCCTTTATCATCAACTATCTCCCATTTTCATCCTTGGATTCTGCTAGCAGTTTAAATGGAGCATATTTTGCTATGACAGTATCAACTCCTTTTGTTTTGGTGTCTGGTGCATTGCTTGTTAATACCTGAGGGAATCTAGAAATGAGAGAGGATATTTTACCTCGCTTAAAATGTGTTTTTTGAATTAATGCTATATTAGTGTGTTGACGATGCAATTCAGATAGAAATGCTCTCCTTGTTTCTAATATGTTTAGGCCTCTTGTGTTAAAGCGGAACTTCATTGGGGGGGTTACAAAGAAAAAAATGTCTTATCTTCTTCACAGGCCAGTGTCGCTCCGGATCCTGGACGCCACCAACTTGGGTGAAAGACACAAGTGAATGAGCGGCAGAATCACATACAGGCCTGGGGTATGCAGCTTTGTGTCTTTTCCTGCGGCTGTCATATGGGCTCAGGACTAGCAGCGTGGGGCCCTGGATAAGTCAGGCTTTTTTATTTGTAATCCCCCTTCCTGCCTCAGTGCTATGGTAGGGTGGCAGGGCGGGGGGTATAACTTGTTCTGATTCTGTGACTTAATATGGCTAGTTATGGTTCAAATGTGTGTCCTCTACCCTCTCCACAGGGTGTGTAGGGAAAATGGGAAGGGAGGAGAATTTGGAGTGCAGAGGAGAAAAAAATGTTGAAACATAGGAAAGATGATGTTAGTCAAGATAGCTGTTATGTAAGCAAGTAAGAGAAGAGGCAAGTGAGGGTAGTGAGAGAGAACAGATGAAATTGGATATCCTAGGCAAGTAAGGAAATACGTTTTAAACCATACAAGAGAATGGTGCCTCAATCCAGCGGGAGGCAGCATGTGGGAACGTGGAAACTTCAATATTCCAGTGAGGCTGAGGTCCCAATCTAGTGAAATCAACTTAGGTATTTATTAAGCAAACAACAAATATATTTATGGCTGGTTAGGAAACAACTAGCCATAGTGTGCTACTTTACTGTGAGAATTTATGGACCAATTAAAGTCCAAACCCGCAAAGTTTGGATCCGTTCGGGACCCCCAACATGGATTGAGATTGAAATCCGCGAGCATCTTCAGCATTTGGCCTGGACCTAGAAGAAGGCTGATTGCTTTGCACAGCAACCAATCAGCCTTCTTCCTTCCCTAGCAACCACAGCCATGCCAACTCATGGGATTGGCCAGGCGGGATACGTGACCCCCGTAATTAATATTAATAGTCACAGCTGAGGTGTTGGTACCCAGTTAAGCACTGGGGTATACCCCTTTATACCACAACTAGCTCTAAGCCCTGGGGTTTGTGTACCCCCTTAGATGACTAGCTCTAAGCATTAGGGTGTACCCCCTGATACCACAACTAGCTCTAAGCATTGGGGTGTACCCTTTATAGCACAACTAGCTTTAAGAACTGTGATTTGTGTACCCCTATACTCCAAAAAGCTCTAAGCACTAGGGTGCACCCCCAATATCACAACTTCCTTTAAGCACTGGGGTGTACCCTCTGATAACACAACTATCTCTAAACACTAGGGCATACCCCTTTTACCACGACAACCTCATTCTAGCTCTAAGCACTGGGGGTGCTGAACCCCCTTATACCACAATGGGCTTTAAGCACTGGGGTGTACCCCCTGATATCACAACTATCTCTAAGCACTGGGGTGTACCCCCTTACACCAAAACATTATCTAAGCACTGTGGTTTGTGTACCCCCTTATACCACAACTAGCTCTACACACTAGGGTTTGTGCACTCCTTATACCACAACTGACTCTAAGCACTGTGGTGTACCCCCTTATACCGAAACTTCCTGTAAGCACTGGGGGGTACCCCCTTATACCAAAACTTGCTCTAAGCACTGGGGTTTGCATACCCCCTTATGCCACAGCTAGCTTTAAGCACTAGGGTGTACCCCTTATTCTACAAATAGCATAAAGCACTGGGTTTGTGTTCCCCTTATACCACAACTTGCTCTAATTACTGGGAGTTACCCGTTATACAAGAACAAGCTCTAAGCACTGGGGTGTACCCCCTTATACCACTAATCCCTCTAAGCACTGTGGTTTGTGTAGCCCCTTATACCACGACTACTTCTAAGCACAATTGTTTGTGTACCCCCTAATACCACAACTAGCTTTAAGCACAGGGTTTTATACCTTTATACCACAACTTCCTCTAAGAATTGGGGCTTATGTACCCCCTTATACCACAATTTGCTCTAAGCACTAGGGTGTACCCCCAATATCACAACTTCCTTTAAGCACTGGGGTGTACCCAACTAGCTCTAAACACTAGGGCATACCCCTTTTACCACAACAACCTCATTCTAGCTCTAAGCACTGGGGCTGCTGAACCCCCTTATACCACAATGGGCTTTAAGCACTGGGGTGTACCCCGATATCACAACTAGCTCTAAGCACTGGGGTGTACCCCCTTATACCGAAACTTCCTGTAAGCACTGGGGGGTACCCCCTTATACCAAAACTTGCTCTAAGCACTGGGGTTTGCATACCCCCTTATGCCACAGCTAGCTTTAAGCACTAGGGTGTACCCCTTATTCTACAAATAGCATAAAGCACTGGGTTTGTGTTCCCCTTATACCACAACTTGCTCTAATTACTGGGAGTTACCCGTTATACAAGAACAAGCTCTAAGCACTGGGGTGTACCCCCTTATACCACTAATCCCTCTAAGCACTGTGGTTTGTGTAGCCCCTTATACCACGACTACTTCTAAGCACAATTGTTTGTGTACCCCCTAATACCACAACTAGCTTTAAGCACAGGGTTTTATACCTTTATACCACAACTTCCTCTAAGAATTGGGGCTTATGTACCCCCTTATACCACAATTTGCTCTAAGCACTAGGGTGTACCCCCAATATCACAACTTCCTTTAAGCACTGGGGTGTACCCAACTAGCTCTAAACACTAGGGCATACCCCTTTTACCACAACAACCTCATTCTAGCTCTAAGCACTGGGGGTGCTGAACCCCCTTATACCACAATGGGCTTTAAGCACTGGGGTGTACCCCGATATCACAACTAGCTCTAAGCACTGGGGTGTACCCCCTTACACCAAAACATTATCTAAGCACTGTGGTTTGTGTACCCCCTTATACCACAACTAGCTCTACACACTAGGGTTTGTGCACTCCTTATACCACAACTGACTCTAAGCACTGTGGTGTACCCCCTTATACCGAAACTTCCTCTAAGCACTGGGGGGTACCCCCTTATACCAAAACTTGCTCTAAGCACTGGGGTTTGTGTACCCCCTTATACCAAAACTTGCTCTAAGCACTGGGGTTTGCGTACCCCCTTATACCACAGCTAGCTTTAAGCACTAGGGTGTACCCCTTATTCTACAAATAGCATAAAGCACTGGGTTTGTGTTCCCCTTATACCACAAATTGCTCTAATTACTGGGAGTTACCCGTTATACCAGAACAAGCTCTAAGCACTGGGGTGTACCCCCTTATACCACTAATCCCTCTAAGCACTGTGGTTTGTGTAGCCCCTTATACCACGACTACTTCTAAGCACTGTTGTTTGTGTACCCCCTAATACCACAACTAGCTTTAAGCACAGGGTTTTATACCTTTATACCACAACTTCCTCTAAGAATTGGGGCTTATGTACCCCCTTATACCACAATTTGCTCTAAGCACTGGGGTTTGTGTACCCCTTTATACAACAACTAGATCTAAGCAATGGGGTTTGTGTACCCCCTTATACCACAACTAGCTTCAAGCCCTGGTGTGTACCCCTTATATCTCAACTAACTATAAGCACTTGGTTTGTTTTCCCTCTTATACCACAACAATCTCTAAGCACGGGGGTATACCCCCTCATACCACTACTCCCTCTAAGCATTGGGGGCTACCCCTGATACCAAACTAGCTGTAAACCCTGGGGTGTATCCCTTTATAACACAACTTCCTCTAAGCACTGAAGTTTGTGTACCTCCTTATACTACAATTAGCTCTAAGCATTGGGGTGTTCCTCCTGATATACAATTATACAAAAGTTGTAGCACACTTAATATAGTAAACTAAAGATGAAATGTAGTTAGCATAAAATATCAGCCAAAAAGAGAGGGGTTCTGAAGCTCCAATGTGCATCCACTCTCGGCACATGAGGAAACAGTCTACATAAGGAAATCGGAGAATCGAACACCCAACACTCAAAGCTGCATTTCAAATAGCGTTATTTTAATGCTGGTAAGTATATACAGTATACAAAAAAGTGAAACAATATGTACAAGTGCAAACTAGCAACCGATATATAGTAATGGACCGCAGGTTAATCAAGAACCACACAGATATCCAGCATATATAACAGGTCCCACGGATCTGACAGACAGCAAGTGAAAAAAGTTTTTTTATGCATAGCACATCGCAATACTTGATTGCCCGTGGACCTGATACAGCATAACATTAAAATGCAGCAAATACAGAGAACACAGTAAGGCGACTTACAAAGGCAGGCAATAAGCTAGGATACCGGGTGGACAACAGATACAACACTCGATGTTTCGGCCTGGTCAGGCTCTTTCTTTCTTGAGAAAGGCCTGACCAGGCCGAAACGTCGAGTGTTGTATCTGTTGTCCACCCAGTATCCTAGCTTATTGCCTGCCTTTGTAAGCCTTGAAGCAGCATGGGGGCTGCGTTGTCTGTTGTCGGTCTGTTGCCCTGGGTGACACCACGACACGTGAGATTGTATTGTTTGGATTGTTTACCGGCACTTGCACTTTTCATATTGTGGTTTGGGTTTACATTTAAAGTCTCTCATCATGGTTTCCTGTGCAACATTAGGTGGATAGAAAGACAGAGTGAGAGGGGGGTTTTGCTTCATGTTAATTGGTTGTGATAATGATATGCACTAGTGTATATATATATAAAAAAAAAAAAAAAAAAAAACTCTTTTCTTTTATTGTATATATATTTTTGTTGGATTAATGGTATGTCACAGTTTAGATAATTAGATATGTATATTTTATTCATCTGTATGTTAGCACTATAGCATAGTTTGCTTTATTCACTCTATACTTTAATTGCTGCTTCTTTATATATGCATGTGTGTAATTTTACACACATTAGCATATATATACTCACATATTTGTATATTTTTCTGTGTATATATATTTTCTATACATATTTTTTGTATATATTTGCATGTTTACCATTTATGATATGTTTATTAGGGTTTAGATACACCTTTTTCACACATTTTTTGTGCCGGCACAAAAAGATAGGGGGTTTTCATATATACATTTAAAACAACCTTTTCTCACCCATGGGCATGATATATATTTGATAGTCCTTGTCTGGGCAGTATACATTAATTATCAATTTTCGGCCATACCGTTTGCTTTTAATTGTCTTTGTTGTGTGTATATGTTTGATGGTTTTAATTTTTGTACCAATTAAATACTTTTTGTAATTGAGAATTGTGTAGTGGTGCTTCCTGTGGGAGGTAGGTGTGCAACTTGCATGCCAACTCCAAGGTGTGTTGAGTTCATTGTAGTAGGTGAGCACACAGGTTATATTGTAGAAATCTTTCAGGCGGTGCACCCTTTGCTAGTACATTAACACCCTCAAAGAATTGGGGTGTAGCCCCTGATACCACAACTAGCTCTAAGCCCTGGGGTGTACCCACTAATAATCACAACTTCCTCTAAGCACTGTGGTTTCTATACCCCCTTATACCACACCTAGCTCTAAGCACTGATGTTTGTGTAACCCCTAATAGCACAACTAGCTCAAGCACTGGGGTGTGCCCCCTTATCCCTCAACTTCCTCTAAGAATTGGGGTGTTTCCCCTGATACCACAACTAGCTCTAAGCACAGGGTTTTTACACCTTAATACCACAACTTCCTCTAAGCATTGGGGTTTATGTGTCCCCTTATACCACAACAAGGTCTAAGCATTAGGGTGTACCGCATTATGCCACAACTCCCTCTAAGAATTTGGGTGTACCCCCTGATACCACAACTAGCTTTAAGCACTGGGGTATACCCTTTTATACAATTTTCCAAAAAGCACTGGGTTTGTGTATCCCCTTATACACTTACACAACATTTAGGACTTCAATTTGTGTACCCCCTTTTACTAAACCATCTCTAAAAACACTGGGGTATACCCCCCTTATACCACAACTAACTCTAAGCACTGGGGATTATGTAACCCTTATCTCACAACTACCTCTAAGCACTGGGGGGTTGTACTCTCTTATAGCACAACTAGCTATAAGTACCGTGGTTTGTGTACCTCATCATACCACAGCTAGCTCTAAGCACTGGGTTTTAAACAGTACAGTACAAGCTTTAGGCACTGGGGGTAAACCCCTTATACTACAACTAGCTCTAAGTGCTTGGGTTTGTGTACCCCCTTATATCACAACTAGCTCTAGGCACTGGGGCGTACCCCCTTAAAGTGGACCAACACCCAGGATTTTGACTATCCTGGGTTTTGGTCCACTTCCCCGGGGCACCCCAATCGGGGTTATGTGAAACCCCCCAGATCGCTAGTTACAACGCACCTCACCCCGCTCCTACGGCGCATGCACTGGAGTGTGCCCACTGATACCAAAACAAGCTCTAAGCACCAGGGTGTACCCCCTTATATCACAACTTCCACTAAGAATTCGGGTTTGTGTACCTCCTTAAACCACATCTAGCTCTAAGCACTGGAGTTCTTTACCCCCTTATACTAACACTAGCTTTAAGAACTTATACCAAAATAGGTTGTATGCACTGGGATGTACCCCTTTATACCACAACTTTCTCTAAGCTCTGGGGTTTATATACCCCCTTTTATCACAACTTCCTCTAGTACCTCGGGTTTGTCTACCCTCTAAAATCACAAGCTCTAAGCCTGGGGTTTGTGTACCCCCCTTACACACAAGTAGCTCTAAGCACTGGGTGTATCCCCTTATACTACAACAATTTGTATGCACTGGGGTGTACCCTTTATACCACAACTTCCTCTAAGCACTGGGGTTTGTGTACCCCCTTATACCACAACTAGCTCTAAGCACTGGGGTTTTTCTACCCCCTGGTACCACAACTTCCTCTAAGAAATCAGGTTTGTGTATCCTCTTATATCACAACTAGCTCTAAGCACTGGGGGCACCCCCTTATACCACAACTAGCTCTAAGCACTGGGGGTACCCCCTTATACCACAACTAGCTCTAAGCCGTGGGGTTTGCGTACACCCTTATACCACAACTAGCTCTAAGCACTGGGGGTAACCCCAGTATATCACAGCTTCTTCTAAGCTTTGGGGTTATATTTCAATTTTTTCCAAAATTGTTTGAGGTGTGCTGTCATTGGCTGTGTGTGGTTCTAGAGAGTTTTTGTACACTGCCTGCAATGAGGGATGCCACACAATGCCTGTAATGAGGGATGCCGCACACTGCCTCTAAAGGGGGGTGAAGCTCACTGCCTGTAATGAGAGATGCCGCAAACTGTCTGTAATGTGGGATGCCACTCGCGGGCTGTAATGAGGGATGCTGCACACTAACTGTAACAAAGGATGTAATTCACTGGCTGTTATAAGGGATGCCACACACTGACTTTGATGGGGATACCACTCACTGCCTGTAATGGGGTGATTGGGTGGGGGATTTTAGCACACCGTTCAGAATATGTTTTTTCTTTTACCTCTAACTAGTGGTCACATCTTATAGTCAGGTGCGTCTTGTGGAATAATATGTATGGTATAATTATCTGCAGGTAATTTTACTCAGCATAATTTTTTTATATTACAAGCCTTCCAACGTTGTTGTTCGTTTGCAAATTAGATAGGGAGAGATTCCTGCAGCAGCAGTTTAGGGACAGATAGGCTCTTTGGTTAAAAAACTGCCATTTTCATGGCAAACTATAGCCAGGGATAGGGGCTAGAGTGAGGGCTAGGGTAGGGTTGGACTCAATACTGCTGCACTAAGGTTCAATTGGTTTAAGGTTCAGCGGCAACAACCACTCATCCTTTTGCTATATCTGATTAAAGATAGGTTTACAGGTTCAGCTCATGATTTCTGTTCTGAAAAAATTGGGCGTGGCTCTTGAATCTGTGATGCCTCATAATAATTAGCAATCTGATGAATCTGGAGGAGGAGGGAGGGGCAGGAGCAGGGAGGGACCAGAAATCCTATCCCACTCTGCTGAGTTGATTGGGGGACGGGATGAAAAAGAGAATGGTATTGGCTGAACCTGTAAACTCTGACATCTCTGCTATTTCTTCTTCGATTTAAAAATGGAAAACAGATTAGGACAGTGCCAATTGTAGCATGATGCAATTACCTTTGCCTGCAGTATTACTTGAATATTTACTGACTTTGCACTTAAATACATTGCATATTAAATACATTGGCCTCGGAACCATCCCTTCCAGATTTTAGTCTGGGGAAATGGGGAGCTCTTTGTTCTCAGGTCCCCGAACCAGCTCCCGGACTTGTTCCGCTTTCTAGAGGCACCCGCGGTGGACATCCCGGATTGGACAGCGCCGGACCTGGCGGGGTTCAACTGGCAGCTCCCGCAACGACCTGGAGGCGCCCTGCGAGGCGCCGGGAGAGGCCTGAGAAGACGCCGCTGATGACCTTGTGAGGTGTGGGTGGCGTTCCGCCGCCCCCCCCCACCGCGGTCCCCCCTTAAGCTGGGATACTCGGTGGGCTCCCGGTTGTGGGGGCTGCGGGGGGGGGCCCGGTTCGGCACCCCCTGGAATCTAGTGGCACTCGGTTCTGTGGCGGACACGGTGGACGCTGGCTCTCCGGGCCGGCGGGCGTACCCAGACTCTGTCCTATTTCTTCCTCTTGTGCCTAACTGTGGTAAATGTTGATTTTCGCTGCCCCTCGGGGCCCCGCCCTGTCTATCCGCCCTTGCGGAGTCAACACGGGGGGGGGCTTTGCGTCCCCGGCTGTCGGGCTCCCCTTCTGAACCCTGGCCCCCCTGCTTTGGGGGAGGGGCGGCGACGGCTGGGCGGGTGCCCCCCCCCGGATCGTCGAGCCTCGCTGCATGTGCACGATCAGGCTGGGTGCGCCCTGGTGGGGAGGGTGACGCTGGGCCGGGCCCTGGTCGCCGGCCCCCTCAGAATCGCTGCGGTTCCCTTCTTGTTGAAGCGGTCATGTTTTATTACGTTGTGTTTTAATGACTCCCCCTAAATAATCACGCCCTGGGTTGCAGCAATAGCTGTTAGTTGAATTAGTGCGGCTCCCTCGCTGTTGCTCCGTGTTCTGATCCTCCACCCCCCCACGATTACTGGTGCCCCCTTCCGTGTCTGACGACTGTCTCTCACGGACGGGGAAACGCAGCGCCTGACCACACTCGCGCTAGCGTGTTCCACTCAGAGGAGGAGGAGTGGAGTGGTGAACAAAGTAGCACCAGTTCCGGAGGCCCCCTGTAGGCCACCTTCCAGTTGACTACACTAGTAGTCTTGTTGTTTAGTGTTATTTGGTTTCTACCCACCTGTTTGTAGTCCCCCCCTTTGTACCCCCTTACGTACCCGTCTCCCCCCATCCCACCTTTCCCCCCCTCCCCCACCCTTCCATCCTAGCCCCACCCCGTAACCCCGACCGCCCGTGGTATAGCATTGGGTATGGAGTTGAGATCCCGAGGAGGCTTCACTGACTGGTGACATCACCGTAGTCATAGTGAAATGACCGCAATGAAGCTAATATCCTTGAATGTGAAAGGCCTCAACTCCCCTGAGAAGAGGGCGATTCTGGGGCAGGAGTTGCGTAGGCTCAGAGCAAAAATAGCCTTTATACAGGAGACGCACTTTAAGAGGTCACAGGCCCCCCGACTAAGCAGCCGACTGTTCCCACACGTATTCACCAGTAGTGCAGCAGATGCCAAACGGAAGGGTGTGGCGATCATGATCGCGAGCGGGGTTCCATTCACCCTCCGGGATTCCTGGGGGGATGAATCCGGGCGGCTCCTCGTGGTGAAATGTATATTTGGCCAAAAAACTTACACCCTGATATCCTTATATGCCCCCAATCAGAGACAAGTCCAGTTCCTTAGACACTCACTGACCAAGATAGAGGAGTTTGCTGAAGGTGAAATAGTCCTTGCAGGCGATTTTAACCTGGCCATGGAACCACTATTGGACTCCTCGGCGGGCAGGTCTGCCGTTTCTCACTTGGCGTTGAGATCCCTAAGGAAAAAGCTCCATGACATGCAGCTAGTTGATGCGTGGAGGGTGTTGAACCCGATGGGAAGGGATTATTCCTTCTACTCGAGGGTGCACGGGACATACACCAGGTTGGACTACTTCTGGGTCTCGCACAGCTTGCTGGGTTTGACAACGGATAGTGGGATTCTTCCAACCTCCTTTTCGGACCATGCACCGGTCTCCCTCGATTTGAACTTGACCGACAGGCCCCCACCCCCTCTGACTTGGCGACTCAACGAGTCCTTGCTGCAGGACGAAGCGGTAGTTCAGGCGGTCCGGGAGGGACTAGAGGCTTACTTTAGCAGTAACGATAACGGAGAGGTATCACCTATGCTTTTGTGGGAGGCGCACAAGAGTGTCATCAGAGGAGTCCTGATTAGTCATGCATCAAGGTTGAAGAGGGAAAGAACGAAGCAGTTGGAGCAGCTCGCGGATAAGGTTAAGCGTTTAGAGCTGACTCACAAACATACCGAGGCAGCAAAAGTGCTTGGGGAACTGACACAGGCGCGGGAGGCCCTTAACGCATTGCTTAGGCAGAAAGCAAAGTACATGATTAAGAAATGTAGGCGCAGGTACTATGAGCATGGGAATAAGAGTGGTGCGCTCCTGGCGAGAGCCCTTAAGCAGCAGTACACTCAAAATTTTGTCTCAGAGATAATTGACAGCTCACAGCAGAAGCAACATACCTCCAGGAACATAGCTTAGACCTTCCGGGCGTATTATGCCAAGTTGTATGACCTGGCCGGCGGGAGGGACGAGCGGGCGCTCCCGGAGAGGGTCAGGGCATATATAGAGGGCTCAGGGATGCCGGTGTTGCCGCGGGAAGTGGTTGAGTCACTAGAGGACCCAATCAGCATGGATGAGCTAGCCGAGGCACTAAAACACACGCCAGCGGGAAAGGCCCCGGGTCCGGACGGGTACACCATCAAATATTATAAATCATTTCTTACACTGCTGGGCCCCCGCTTGGTGAGAGCTTGGAACACGATCATGGATCGGGAATCCCCCGGTTGGTTCTCGGGGAGGGAACTAGAGGCCCATATCTCGGTAATACCTAAACTGGGTAAAGACCCGTTATCATGCAGGAGCTACTGACCAATTTCCCTTCTCAACACGGACCTCAAATTATTTGCAAAAATCCTGGCCAATAGATTGGCCCCGGTGGTGGCACAGATAGTGCACCTCGATCAAACGGGCTTCGTGTTGGGAAGGGAAGCCAGAGACAACGTGGTGCGGGCCATTAACGTGATACACGGGGCTAAGACATCCTACACCCCCGCCATGCTCCTGTCTACAGACGCGGAGAAGGCCTTCGATAGGGTGAGTTGGCCTTTCCTCCGAGAGACCCTCCGACATATAGGATTGGGAGATGGGATGAGGCTGCTTATAGAGGCTTTGTATACCACCCCATCAGCCAGAGTCAGAGTGAATGGCGTACAATCGGACCCGGTGCTCATCCGGAATGGAACCCGACAGGGGTGCCCGCTGTCCCCCTTGCTCTTTGCTTTATCGCTGGAGCCGTTCCTCTGTAGGGTAAGAGGCAACAGCGACATTCAAGGGGTGGACTTGGCGGACGGCTCACACAAGGTCGCTGCTTACGCAGACGACATGCTCTTTTTTATCACGACCCCTGCGGTTGTCGGTTCCAGTCCTGATGAAGGAATTCGAGATCTACAGGAGGCTGTCCTACCTCAAGATAAACTTCGACAAGTCAGAGGCCCTAAACGTCTCACTTTCTGGTGAGGTGGTAAGAAACATTCAACAGTCATTCTCATTTAGGTGGGCTAGAACCTCTATCCCATACCTCGGCACACACCTGCCCAGCCAGCTGTCAAAGATCCTGACCCTAAACTTTTGGCCCCTGGTGCGGAAAATTAAGACGGACTTAGAGTCCTGGGACCGCCCTGCATTCTCCTGGATGGGCAGGGTGAACATCATTAAAATGTCCATTCTCCCAAGGCTGTTGTTCCTGTTCCAAGCTCTCCCGATCCGCATTCCGCAACGTTTCTTCCGGGAACTCAATAGGGCCTTGCTGGGTTTTGTCTGGGGTAGGAGAAGGGCGAGGTTGAGGTCCCACTTGCTGTACAGACCTAAACAGGCAGGCGGCATGGCACTGCCTGAAGTGAGATTGTACTGGGTAGCCACACACCTGCAAAGAGTTTGTGAGTGGCAGAATTGCCGAGCGACTAAAAGATGGGTCCAATTGGAAACAGCTATGATACCCGCTCGCCTAGAACTACTGGTGTGGAATAGGTCGCCCTCCTCCCCGGAGACGAGGGCTCATCCGTCCATTGGGGCGACACTGGGGATTTTCAGGGATTACAGAGAGTGGCCGAAGTTTTCCCCCTGGCCCACTCCGGTGCTGCCGGTAGTCGGGAACCCCCTGTTACACGCGGGCCCACTCGGAGCAGGCCTGCGAGAGTGGGGAGGCCTGCAGCAGCTCCGAAGCGGGGATCTAATTAACGGAGAGGAGTGGGTCACTCTAGATGACCTTAGAACTAGATGGGAGAATGATAAGTTAGACCCTTGGACTCTCCTGCGCTTCCAGTCCTTCCTCTCCCAAATGGGGTTCAGGAGGGACCTGAGTAGGTGCCCTACGGAATTCGAGAGGATTTGCCTAGATGGCCAGCCGTTCCCGCACTTAATATCAAGACTATACACCTTACTAATGAATGTGGAAATGGCCCCCCCGACCTTTTGGCGAGACTGGGAGAGAGATCTGGGCAGACCCCTGGGGAAGAAAGAGAAGGAGAAAATTTCCCTGTTAGCGCATAAGTCCTCTGTGGCCTCCAGGGTACAGGAGACGAATTATAAGATCCTCACTCGTTGGTATTACACCCCAGACAGGCTCAGTAGGATGTACCCAACAGTGGACCCCAAGTGCTGGAGATGTGGGATTGAGAGCGGTACGATGTTCCAAATTTTCTGGACATGTCCTAAGATCAGAGAATTTTGGGGTAAGGTCTTGCCCATTATCACTCAGGTCACAGGGGTGGATATGCAGAACGACCCGGCCCAGGTCCTACTCCACTCAACGAAACGTCCAGTTGGTAAGTACAAGAAAACATTGCGAGTCCACCTACTCAATGCTGCTAAACAGGTGATCCCCAGGCGCTGGAAACAAAATAGCGCTCCATCAGTGAGGGACTGGATAGGTGAAGTGCTCAGTATATGTGAGATGGAGGATCTTACGCTGTCGCTTCACGACAAAGAGGAACAGTTCAAGACCACTTGGAGGCCCTGGTTAGTGTTCCAGGAGTCGGAGGGGTTCAGGGCGTTATATGGCTGATCGTCCCCGGGGTCGGGTTTACGCTGCTTTGGCGGAGTTAGCTCTTTTTGAGCCGGGCTCCAAGGGAGAGGCCTACGAATACCCCCGGGTGTCAATACCCAATGACAAGGAAAGCTGCATTGCATCTTACTTGCCTCCTTCCCACTGGTCCCTCACCCCACTCCCTCCCCCCTTCCCCCTTTCTTCCCCCAGTCTCCCCTTCCCTTTATGTGTTATCCTACCCTGTCTTGTGTCTGGGAGCGGGACGGGAGAACCCCGGGCCCCTGTGTATTGGAAGCAAGTAGCCCATGTCTGGAGCCTATATGATATGAGAAGTTACCAGCACACCAAGTGCTTAATTGTTGTTCTGAAGTGGTAGGCATGAAGTGACATCTGATGAGTATAAAGACAACTGCTCTGTGTTATTATTGCATAATGCTGACATGTGGCCCGACTCTCTCTATCCCCCGCCCCTTATCTTCTTTGCCGTTATTTGTACCACATCTGATTGTTGTATTGTACCTGTAAAACTGCTTAAATAAATAAAGAATATTAAAAAAAAAAAATACATTGGCCTCGATCTGAAAAAAAAAAATCTCTAGATAGAAAAAAAATCACTTTAAGTCAAAAAGCATGAGAATCTCACTTTTGCTAAATCACCAGCCGGGAAGACAATGAAAGTCATTGAAAGTCGGCGATGGTCTTATTTAACAGCATCGAAAGAATGCAGCGCCAGGCGTTCTTGTTTAAGCAGTGCCGGATGAAACCTGGGGCTGTAGCTCATTAGCCCATAGAGCTCAATGGGCAGAACTGAAGTGTTCAATTTTTTTAAATAATATTACACACATTTATTTGTACAAAACTTGCACTGTGCCTTGTCAGTTATTGAAATGCAGGACCTAGATCATGGTTCAAAATGTTTTTTTGGGGGGTTATTAAAATTTTAATGGCTTCTTTTGCTTAACAAAGTGCAATTTGGAGAACAACGACTAAAATGCAGACAAAACGCACTGTAGTTTGTCCCTAGCAGTGATTTCTTGTAACTGTAAATAAGAAACACTGACAAAAAAATACAGCACCAAATATTTCAAGGAGGTAAAATTTCATAAATTTGCTGGGGAGTGCCGAAAAAGGGGCAGTACAAAGTATAATCGTCTGGTGGGTCTAACAGGTGCTGCCAATACTTCAGTGCAACAATCAAAGCTAATTAGGGGTTTATTCATCAAGGGATAGCGCCAGGTAGTGCCTCGTAGCGACAAGCAGCGAACGGTGAACGGCAGGCTCTATACGCAATACCACATTTATCAAAGCGATTCTGGTGAGCGCCATGTAACGTCCAATTCATTATCACAGACGGCTCAGCGTATACCACCGGGGCTCTGCCTTACAGAGCGCCTGGTATTACCTGTCGCTCTCCCATACATTTCAATGGACGTTACTTTTCTTCACTTTAAACAGGGTTTTCTTTTTATTTATTTTTTAATCAAATCATTTTGTGACCTCTCCTGGCCTATGTAATGTCATTTTTGAAAACATACTTGTTTTTTATATTTTTATGCAGAATTGTCATTACAGGTCTGGCATTAAAGTGTTAATGTCACAATGTAATAACAATTTAATTCCATATGTTCTTGCTTTGTTACTAGTGGATATGTGTTCAAAAACGGACTTTAATCACACATCTTCTGGTGCTCTGGGCCAGCGCTGTGTGAGGCTGTTTTTTTGATGACTATGGTTTGAGTCGCTCACACTGACCAGTCGCTACCGTTCTCTCCCATATAGTGCTGTACTGGTGTTATAGCGACTCACACATCAAATTCATCAATGCCGACCATGTTACCAAACCGACTGAGGCGCTCTGTAATAGCGACTCATGGCCGATCAGAGCGACCACTAGCGGTCGCTCTTAGCACCGCTGTACAGACGCTCATCTGCCGTTACCTGCCACTAGTAATGAATAAGCCTGCCTGTAGCGTTCGGCGCAGCGACTGCTAGTGCCAATGAAATACACAGCACAGCACCAGATAAGACAGGAATGCCGGCGCTCGAAAGCTAGTTCTATAGCCACAAAAATTATGGTCTTGGTGCCCCAGGCCATTTCTTTGTTCTTTTAATTGCAACTAGGGTTTGTTTTGGGGTATGGCTTATATTCAAAGTATCCTCAAAAATCTTGAAAATCATGCTAGGGCTTATTTATATATATATATATATATATATATATATATATATATACACACACACAGGACTGTTTTCCATGTTTTTTGGTATTAGGAAAAGTTTGGTAACACTACTTTTCTTTTTAACTTTCTCTTGTGTTACTGTTCAGTATAGAGAGTTTTCCCCTTTTCAACCTTAAAATGACTGACTTTATTCTACTTACAATGCCATATCAGCAATTCTCTTTCCTGCCATGAAATTAGCTGTCAACGTTGTTAAACTGAAGGGTAGTGAATAATTGCATACTGCATTTTAAAACATCACAAATTAGCTGAATATGTTAATTGTTTTCTGTATAGCCCCCGGTTCATTTATCGAAAGTAAGGGAAAATCTGAGAAAATGTGAAATCAAATTAAATATATATATTAAATATTCTTCTACTCCCATTTTAGGGCCCTTTCAATGTTTCAAAAATTGCAGATTACAAATACAAATTACAGTTCGCCGGGTTGATAATGCTTATGGTTTTTTTTTTCATTTTTGGTGGTCAAATTATTTCAAATTTAACCCGGCCCCCAACATGTTTAAACATTTTTTTTAATGCGTGGGGTCCCCCCCTCTAAGCATTACCAACCCAGCCAACCAAGCATAGGGGCTTGTAATTCCAGGGCTCAAGGACCACCTAGCCAGCCCCTGACCTGACCATTACAATCCCTTATGCCCTATACCATAGGTCCAATGCCCCACACCAGGCACATGCTATGAGCTGTCAGCTCATCTGCACCACCCTGGCCATCGGGAGTAATGGAGTATTAACTGGTATAGGGGCTCATGGGACCCCTTACCAGTTCAAAGTGAAAGTGTAGTAAAAATAACACATACACATTTAAAAAAAATGTATTAATCTAAATGAACTTGTACCTACCTCACCCCCCGGGCTTCTACGCTGGCTCCTTTAAATGTATAGCGCCAGGGTGGGTAAGTTGGGGGACTCCATGATAAGCCACTGGGAAGCAACGTTTATATTAAGAGGCATTATTTATGATGTCAGAAAAAGAGAGGGGCATAGAGGGGGTGGTATGAGAAAAAACCCTTTTAGGCCCCTCCCCTTCTGTGATGTCAGCAATTATTCCATGAGGACCACGCCTTCAAGCAGACTCCCCCCGCACCCTAACTTTAGTCCCTCGCTTGATAGCGAGCTTGAAATAAAGAGGAACCTATGTTACACTTTCATTCAAATGGCGGTGCAGCCATCAGTTTCTGACCACATCTGCATGCTGGTGGGGGTCCTGAAGAAGGAAGAGGAGAGACAATAAAAAAGACCCTCCACACCTGAGGCAGAGAGCGTCTGACGGGGGACAAAAGCTGAAAGACAAGAATGAGTGATGATTAAGAACAATAAAAATATTTTTGTGTGGGGTATTATTTATTTTTCACTTAGGGTGAACTGATAAGGAGTCCTGGGGGCCTTTATAGCAGTTCACTATGGTCAAGAGCCAGCAGGTGCCATGCTGGTAGAATGACACATTGCAAGAGCCCATATGAAAGGAACATAACATGGGCAGGGACATAACATCTCTCTAACTGCCCACTGGGTCAATGTAGTGGTGGCTGGGACTGAGGCGGGAAGCACTGTGGCACAGATCCTTCCACCACCCAGAATTGCTGGACATCAATCAAGGCCTCATGCAGCCTCCTACTCTGCTTTCTCATCAAGCAGACAGCACAGCACCTGAACCACCAATTTGAGCATTGCCTTGTGGAAAAGCCAGCAGGTGGTGATAAAACTCATCTCCACACTGCCTAGAAGCTGTGGGCCGCTATCCAGGACCAGGCAGATGAGTGACTCCTGCCATTGCATCTGAAGCCTGAAGACAATGGGCCAAACCTTGTAATTGCTGCTGCTATCTAGGGAAATATAGGCCTTTTGGTTAAACAACTGCCCTTTTTAGGGCAATGTTTAGCTGGGATATTGGCTGGATTGAGGGCTAGCCCTAACATTTAAAACTACTTTCTGTCACAACTAGGGTGTGTGTACCCTGTTAAGCGCTGGGGTGTAACCCCCCTTATACTAAGCACTGGAATTTGTGTAGCCCCTTATACCACAACAAGCTCTAACCACTGAAGTGTACTCCCTTATACTACAACTGAGGTTTGTGTACCTCCTTATGCCACTGTGTGTTTGTGTGCCCACTTATACCACACATAGTTCTAAGCACTTGGGTTTGTGTACCCTCTTATGCCACAACCAGCTCTAAGCATGGGGGTGTGCCCGCTTAATCCACAACAAGCTCTAAGCATTGGGGTGTACCACCTTATACCACAACTTCTTCTGAGCATTGGGGAGCACCCCCAGAAACCACAGCTAGCTCTAAGCACTGGGGTGTACCCCCTTAGACCACAACTAGCTCTAATCACTGGGGTGTACCCCTTTATACCACGACAAGCTCTAAGCACTGCCATTTGTGTACCCCCTTATACAACAGCTAGTCCAAAACACTGGGGTGTACCCCCTTATATCACAACTAGCTCTAAGCACTTGGGCGTACAAACTTTTTTTTACATTTTTGGTCTGAAAATTATTTCAAAGGTAACCCCTATACAACATGTTTAAATTTGTTTTTTTAATTGTGTTGGGTCCCCTCCTAAGCATTATCAACCCGGTGGAACAAGCATATGGGCTTGTAATTCCAGGGATCAAGGGTCATCCAGCCAGCCCCTGGCCTTGATCATTACAAGCCCTTATGCCCCATAGCACAGGACCGATGCCCAGCGCCGGCCTATGATATGGACTTCTGGGCTCATCTGCACCACCTTGACCATTGGTGGTGCCGGTAATGGCGTATGAACTGGTATAGGGGTCCATGGGAGCCCTTACCAGTTGAAAGTGAAAGGGTAGTAAAACACACACACGTGTGCATTTGCAAAAAAAAACTTTATTATATTATTCTTAATTAACTTATATTTACCTTCCCTCTTTGGGCACCCATGCAGGCTCCTTTAGATGTAAGCTACTGGGGCATCTATGGATGTGCTGACAACATTTGGAAAGGAGGGGAATCCATGTTCCCCTCAGTTTATCCAGGATCCTGATTGGGGGACTCAATGATAAGCTGCCGGGGAGCGGCTTTTATATTAAATGCCTCTCTGATATGTCACTTATGATGTCACAAATGGGGAGGAGCCTAGAGGGGTGACACAGGAAAATCTCATCTGGGCTCCCCCTCTATGACATCAGTAATGATGTCAGGGAGATTCATCTAGGCCACACCAATTTTAGAGGCTGGCTCCCCCTGCCCTCACTCCAGTCCCTTGCTGGGTAGTGAGAATGAAAGAAGGGGGAATCCCTCTTAATCCAAATGGCGGAGTAAAATTAGGAAGAATAAATGTATTTTATTGTGTGGTGTCTTATTTATTTTTTACATGGGGTGAACTGGTAAGGGGTCCAGGGGGCACCTATACCAGTTCACTCTGGTCAGGAGCACTATGGTCAGGTGCAGGTAAAGTAATGATACATTTCTCGCACCCCCATTTGGGGCATCAGGGGTGTATAAGAGCCTGTGCCCATTGGTGTGGACAGGGAGTTCTTTGAGGGATTTCCAAGGCCCTACCAAAGGGCATAATGGCTTGTAACTTGCAGAGACAGGGGCCGCAAATAGCGTGGCCACTGAGCTCTGGGATACAAGCCCTTATGCTTGGTGCCCAAGCTAGTTTTTAAATGTAAGAAACATTAAAAAAAATAATATTTCCCACTGTCACGTCTCTGGCTTTAATGAATGGCTGTTAAGTGGCATTCAGTAAAACAAGGGAAAGTGACAAAAAGAAAAATTCAGATATTCAAATATTGTTTCCTTAGATATAAAAATGGCAAATGCTAATAACAATTACCAAAAAGTAAACCCACAGGCGGTTTCAGTGGTAAACAGGATTCTTTTAAAAAGCCAAATTTTGTCAAACAGTTCAAACTGAAAAAATACAATTTAAAACATAAAAAATTGGGCTTATCTTCATTAGAAAACAATTAGAAGTTAGAAAACCTAACCAAAATCGCCAATAAAATCACCAAAACATAGAAAAAAATAAACCCACAGGAAGTTTTCATGTTAGATTGGATGCTTTTAAAAGCTGCATTTAGTAAAACATTTAAAACATTGGATCTAACCAAAAATGCTAATAAAAACACCCAAACATATAGGAAAACAAACCCACAGGCAGTTTTGATGGTATATAGGATGCTTTAAAAAAGCCTAAATTTAAAAAATTCAAAACGTTATTTATTTATTAATGTATTTAATTAATGTTCTTGCACTCTGTGATTATTCAGAGTACTTTCCCTATCCATTTTGTGCAGGGCAATATGTGTTACACCCAATTTGCCCTCGCACATTTTTTAGTTATGTATTTCTTTTTTTGGTTTTCTATTATTATGTTGAGTACTTTCCCTAGCACATTTTGTGCAGGGCAATAGCCTCACTTCAGCCCCAAAACCCTTGAAAAAAAGAATAGTTTTTTTCATTTATGTATGTAGTTCTTGAATTTTTTGTTTTTATGTGATAATTATGTGTAGGGCAGCCTCCAACACCCCTAAAAAGCATTTAATTTGTTTTCTTTACTTGTGTATATCTTTAATTTTTGTTTTCTGTTATTGTTCTGAGTGCTTTCCCTAGCACATTTAGTGCCTGGCAATCGCCCCCTGGTGTTCCCCTCGATTTTCAGCCCTCTAGCGCTTGCTACCACCATTTTACAGCCATTTTTGGGCACCCAAGTTAGGGTCCCTATCGACTTTAATGGGGTTCAGGGGCCCGAACCAGAACTTTAGTGGCAAGTTTGGCCGAACTCAGTGAACCCGAACTTCAACAAGTTCGCTCATCACTACTCATGATGAATGCGTAGGCTTTTGTCCAATCAGCAATGAATACTGTGCTTATAAATGGATGACATCAAACTCTGTTTAGATACAGAGCTAGGCATAGAGAGCATGAAGTGCTCTACATGTATTGTAGTGAGAGCATTCCCTATCTTCCTCTGGCTGACATGCGCGCCCCTGCCCGTTCATTCATTGTGGGTTTTGATCCACTTTAATGTGGTGGAGGGACTGAAGATGTGCACTTTAGGGAAGGCTGCACTATATTGCTATATCCTATTTAAAACCTGTTTTAATTTTAATGCATTGCATTTTTTGGGATATGCATTATATTATGGCCATTTATTTGGGCTTTTTTGAGTATTTTGATTATTAGTGTTTTAGCCCTTTTTAAAATAAATGATTTTTAGTATTTTAGCATGGGTGTTTCTTTATATATATATATATATATATTTTTTTTTTTTTTAAATATATTTATTTTAAACATTTACACTTCATACAATACATATCAAAATCTGCATATATCTTTTTTTTTTAATTTAAGGCAGCCACTGAGGTAAGGGATATATGGCTTTCTAACCTTTAGCCCATAAATTGTTTCACTGTATTTGAAAAAAAGGCCTTCCCAATATTTTATTTTGAGTTCATAGCAAGGTCCTTTTTTGCTAAATTGAAAAAAAAAAACATTTGAAGACTAGATCTGAGTTCTCTCTATATCACTTCTAGTTCTGTAGGGAATGGAATGCAGCCAATGACTTGAAAGAAATCTTTCTCTTCCTACTGATATGATGGATTTCTGAAAACACATTTAGAATTCCAACATGAAAACTTGTAAATTCCCTGCACATAGGGCCCTTTATTTAGCTTCTTGACCAAAGTGCCTGCTGGTGGCTAGACTAGGAAATCTGAGAATCATTAGCCTATTACCCAACAAGGCATGTTTTTCACAATATATTTTCTTAACATTTTCCTGTAAAGGTAAACGCAAAAATGGTATAGCAGATAAATAAGGGAGGTTAATGCAGCAGGAAGTAGGAGGATTACTAATGTTAAAACATGGGATGTTTTCCAACACACCTGCCTGATCCCCAAAGCTTAATGTCTTCCATTTATATTTCTTTTGGGAAGTATGGTAACCACGTCTAGGCAAGAGTAAAAAATATTTTTCAATCAGCGACACGTCTGAGTTCTACAGGGTACTTGTGTACTCAGATTAGTTAATGTACGCTCTGTGAAATGACTGTAATATATATGTGCAACTAAAGGAATACGTTGCAAATATGCAACTTAGTTACTAAGGAATATTGTGGTGTCAAAGTCATGCTATGTATGTTGTTGAAAATATTATTTTAACTGATTCTTTATATAAGTAATGAATCTGACATTTGCAAGAGGAGTCTTCATTGATATTAAAGGATTTTTACTTTATTTTAAACTTGTTTGCTGGTTATTTGGGGAATGATCTAAACACCTCATTAGAAAACATGCTGTTGAACAATTGACTTCTGTGTGAGCATTCTGACTAGAGATGAGCGAACTTTTGAAAAGTTCGATTCAGCCGATTCGCCGAATTTCACAAAGAAATTCGGGTTCGGCAGAATCAAACTTTTACGAAGTTCCCCATCAAAAATGCCGGCATGGTGGGAGCCGGCCGGCGGGCCGGTAAAGCCGGCCGGCCCGCTCCCACCATGCCGGCATTTAAAAAACAAAAACAAAAAAAAAAAAAGCATTTTTGCCGGCATGGTGGGAGCGGGCCGGCCGGCTCCGCTGTCAGCGGAACCGACCGGCCCGCTCCGCTGTCAGCGGAACCGGCCGGCCCGCTCCCACCATGCCGGCATTTAAAAAAAAAGCAAACACTTACCTGCAGGTCCGGAGCGTGGAGGCCGGCGCCGCTCTCAGCTGTCATCTGAGGGCGCGTCATCAGAGGGCGCCTCTGATGACGCGCCCTCAGATGACAGCCCGCTCCCACCATGCCGGCATTTTTTTTTTTAATTTCAGGAAAAATTCGATCGGCACGAACCACAAAATATTCGGGTTCGTGCCGAATCGAATATTTCCTGAAATTCGGAGCGAATTCCGGTTCGTCCGAACCGGTTCGCTCATCTCTAATTCTGACCACTACTGAGACAGACATCTCGGCACGGCTGGTCAGGGACCGTGTCCTTTTAAATAAGCCAAGGAGCAGGATCCACAGACGAAGGTTGATGACAAAAGGTCACCTACCCATACAGCCGCTTCAAGGTGCCACATAGAGTAGTCTGGACTTGGGTTGAAAGAATTGCAAGCTATTTATTTGGAGGAGAGGGAGGTATTTTGAGACAGAGTATACCTACTATAAAATGATACAAAGCACAGGCAGAATTGTCTGTGAGCAACATGAGCTTGCAGGCTTAAAATGAATTAAAGCAAGCAATGTATGTGTGCTACTCTTACAGTGTTGAGTTTGTCATGTGGTACAGCAAGGGATAAAAGAGCCTGTTCTTAATTTTGTTTTTTAAAAAAAGGTATCCGATCTGTCCATGACAACCACTCCAGTGCACTAGACATAGGGGGCTGCTAACCCAGGGCTTGGAGATTGACCCTGCAGATATATGTACTTCTTCATTATTCACAATTCCAATGAGCTGGAATTCTTGTGTTATGTGTTTCTAACTTTACAGACTAAGCAATAGCAAAAGTAGCACCTGGTGCCGTACCTGGGTAGGTAGGTAGTCCAAGGTACGGGCTAGGTGTCCCAGTCTATTCAATGTCTCCATCCAGGATGCATAATTTCCCCTGCTGGCCTTAGAGTGTGAAAAACAATTACTCAAGAGCAAAGAACACTGTCAATGCTGTTGATGTTTTTATTTTAATGAAAAACAATTGCTTTTTCTTTTCATAAATGTACTGTAACCAAAATAAAATAAAGCTTTATGGCATATAGGACATTTAAATGCATCTTGAGGTATGATTGGCAGTTTAAAACATAAATCACGTCTTTTCTTCTGATACTAAGCACGTGCAGCAGTTATGTATGCAGTGGTTTTCAGAGAACAGGTGGTGTTTATGTTTGTGTTCATCAATGTTATTTAAAAAGCATTTATATAAAGACAAAAAAAAAAAATAAGCTCTCCCCTGGTGGCCTTGGTGCTTTTCATTGTAGGTATACCAGAGCATAAGGATGAGAGACCTCAAATGCTGGTGGCCTTAGCTGACTGAATTGGATCAGACAGCAGAAAGGGGCCCCAGGACACACTGCTTCACCCGCAAGATATGAAGGAATAATGCTGTCCCATGCTGGACCTGGAGGATATGGGATTAATAAATATTTTTCTATGGTGTCGGTGTTTTTTGAACAACGTTCCAGAGATGCCTATACCTGTTCAGCCAAGTGTTGAGTGGCCGCCAAGACACCTGCTCGATTACTTGCACACCTACAGGCATGGCAAAAGAGCCCTGTGCACATTTCTATGGGCCCAGTGCTCTACCAGGGATGCCCCTGGAATCCCTGAAAGAGCACCAAACCTGTGCCAAAGGGAATAGGTCCCTGTTTGCCTAGGGCATGGGGCTGTCTGCTTGTCCTTAGAGACATATAGAACAAAAAACAGACACCATACAAAATATTTTTTAATAATCCTACATCTTCCGGGTCCAATCCTGGACAGCATTCTTTCATCATATTTAGCTCGTATGCCTGGTGTTCCTGGATGGTTTTACTAAAAAAAAGGGGAACATTTTCCCTTTTAAAGATATTATTTGAATTTGGCACTACAGAATGCCAGATACCAAGAACTACCCGTCCAGATGAATTCCTGTGGACCAGATAGACTCCTGTACTACACATTACTACTGGCTATTAGTGCCTATAAGCCATACTTTACCCTTCTCCTTACATGTGCAGTCACTATTCTGACAGAAGGCAATAATGTGAATCCCACAGACAGCTTCACCTTGTCTGTGTGTCAGTGATGGATGTGTTCTTTCTCCGTAAGGCTTAGCAGATGTTTCATTTCACATATCTTCATGATCAGCTAACATTCAGAATTTGTTTCAGTACAGAATCTTGCAATAAACACTTCTTACAGTAGGAATCTTGATGTAGTAGGAATGTACATTCAAAAACAGTAAGAAACTTGTGATGTAAACCCATAACAGCAGCAGGTAAAAAGACTGTAGACTGCATGAGGGAACAGCACATGTGCATTGCATGAATGCAAACTAGAAAATGGCTGAAGTGAGAGAGGAAGAAGGGAGGAGCTGCTTGCATCACAGCTAAACTATGGGAGCCAGGATGGTACAAAAGAAGTTAAAGGCACACTGCTCAGCCTATGTAAATAAACATTATATCAAGTATTTACCCCTAGTAAAATACATGGATCGTGGGACATGACAGTCACATCCCACCCCCATTTCATGAACCATCAAAAGGCTACCAGGCTTACTGCATCATAAAATACTTTGACATTGTTAATGTCTGAGTGGCTTTGACCAGCAATAGCTCAATCAGTAAGTGGCTCTCTAATGCTACATTTACTGTTTATATATTGTAAGCAAACTAACAGAAAAATATGCAGATACCACTGTCAACCAAGTCTTGCTATTTTTACTGATCATTTACAGAAAATAAAATGAAAACAAATCATACTTAAAATACATTTTACTTTCAGCTCCATAGACTAGTGCATTTCAAAGAAATATGCCTCTCTTATCCATCTAAATTTATGCTACATTATGTTGATAGCTCTGTTTCTGTTACAGCTAAATTGACCCTGAAATAGCGATGCTTATCTTTGAGGCCATGTTTGAAGAGTACTTCTCTGCACAAGATGTTCTGGTCTCTGTGTACCACTTCTGTCCCAGTACATGTTATTTTATATTCTAGAGGTTTGGCAGAACTTTGTCATTTTAGACCAGTTTACTTATGGAGGAACTGGCACAACTAGATATTTGAGAGTGCTCCATTCATAGCTACTATGTGTCTGGCTTATGCCTGTGATATCCACCGCAAAATTCACACCTGACACATTTAAGGCAGCTAAGAAATAGTACTGTGAGGAAAATCTAATATAATTTCAAATATGCCCAGTCAGTAAACAATAGACCTTATTTGAAATGCATAGCTTGCCTGCAAGTGCACCCACACCATGAGGCTGTGCTGGCAAGTATACTTCAAAGACTTTTGGAAGACATGCAGGGCAAATAGATAATAAAGAAAGATAGGACCCACTGTGCATATTACCCATTAACTAATTACCGGTATATTTTCATATGCAGGAGAACACATGCCTGCATGGGTATCCCTACACCTAGGACCTCCTGGGGCAAAGATAGGGGTGCTCTCACTGTTTAGAGTAGGACTGGAGGAAAAAGATGTGCATTGATGGGGCCCTGCAGCTTCCCATACATTTACAAATGTGTGCAACAAAAACCTCTGTTTTTAACAAATGTAGACAGATTGTAGGGTTTGTTGCAGGCTGGTGGGTATTTGAGTGTCAGGTTTTTCCCTTTTTGTTTTGTCTATGACTGATTGCCTAGCTCAGTGTGCACCACCCATTCCAGAAATAAATTGATGGTGTGGCTTGCCATTACCTTCTTATCTGTTAAATTGTGGTTAGTACATGTGGATAAATGTTGGGGGTCTTCAGCCACATGTTGTGGAGTCGCCCCCCCCCCCCCATGTGTGAATCAGGGTTAGATCCCTGGGCAGCCTCAGGTAAGCTCAGCTCTCAATTTATTCATTGCTATGTGTGTCCCATAAATAGGTGATCGTGTGCTGTTTAGAGAAGGACTGCAGGAAAAAAAGGTGCCATGAGGTGGCAGTTTCCCATACATTTGCAGATGTGTGCAATGAAAACCTCTCTGTCTAAACAAATTTAGACAGATTGTAGGATTTGGAGTGCCTTCTGTTGTTTTGAATTCCTTTTTGTTTTGTCTGGGAAAAATAGGGAGAACTTGGCCATATACAATAGTTGTGTTTGGTCTCAAAACTTGTCCAGAACCGTGATGGACCTATTGACATCACCATTGACATCCTATGACTTCCCTACAGAATGTTATGCCACATATTAGTTTTAGCTAGCCTCTGCTAGAGGAGGAGCCTGAGCTTCATCCCAGAGAGGAGTATACCACCTGTGCATAAATGATCACGTGGAGGTGGACCAGAAATCCAGTAGGCTCAACACGCCCCCTGTGATGTCTGAACCATTGCATAACATCCCACTGCAATAAGGTAACTTATAATGTCCCTTAACTGCTAATTCTTAATTTAACCTCTCACATGTATAGCATTTCCTTTGACCTGTATATTTTTATACATTCTTTATATGTATATTGTTTTTCTAGTGTGTGTTTAAATACAAAAATAATCTTGGGCTGCTCTGCATCCTGACCCTGAACCCTCACTCATCCTTGCTTCCTGGTTATAGTACATGCCACGGGGCTGGATGGACCGGAGCTATATCAACAGAGCTGGTGCCATTATTATGGGCTGGTAGGGCCCTGTTCACTGGTGATAGTGAATGGGCCCCACAGCCGGTCAATGCCTATATTAAGGGACCATACCCCATGATCTTGGTGGATATGATTTCATTTGAGGCCACGAGGGATGGATTTTGTCGCAACTACTGATATACTTACAGGACCAGGAATGTGACAATGTTTGTAGGAGTTAGATACATAATTTTTTATAAGTATGTACTTTATGTGTATATTATGTGCAGTATGTGTATTGTCTTTATAAATGCTGGTTCAGTAAAAAGTAAAGTTCAGTAGCTGTGAACGTCTGGTACCAGAATGTATCTATGTTCAACTATAAAGGAAGGGGGCACAGGCCTGGATGAAACAAACATTTTTAAATAGCATGTATCTTCCATATATATAATTTGTATAAAATAACTGGTGCTGATGGTATCACAGCAGGCCCGCTAGCGTGTACAGGGGATTTTAAGGGCATGATTTTTCAAGTACTATGACAGTGTGATCCATGTGGCAAACATTGGTGTAGATAGTAATCGGCAAAAACAACATTTAGCAATTTTTGTACACATTGTACACCAGCGAGCTGTAAAACACACATTTACAAAACTCTTAGCATGTACCTTATCTGTACACCTGTTTATCTTATGCAGGGCGGCCATATCCTATAGGATATAATGGGAAAATTACACAGCATAAGTTAATTGAGATGTTTTTTAAACTCCCCTGTAATTGTTCTATTTTCAGTCACCAATAGTTTTTAATTTATGAATTATATATAACAACCCCCTTTATTATTGTTTTTAACTAAAAAATCTTTTCACTGTAGGTGAAAATAGCTGTAGGTGATGAACAGAGATAAGCGAACTTCTTGAAAGTTCGATTCGGGCGATTCGCCGAATTTCCCCAAGAAATTCTGGTTCGCCCGAATCGAACTTTCACGAATCGCTCATCTGAAAAAAAAAAAAAAATGCCGGCATGGTGGAAGCGGGCAGGCCGGCTACGCCTGTCAGCGGGCCGCCGGCCCGCTGACAGCGCAGCCGGCCTGCCCGCTCCCACCATGCCGGCATTTTTTTTTTAAGCAAAAATGTCGGCATGGTGGGAGCGGGCAGGCCGGCTACGCTGTCAGCGGGCGTGTCATCAGAGGACGTGTCATCAGAGGGCGCGTCATCAGAGGGCGCCTGAGAGCGACGCCGGCCTCCACGCTCCGACCATGCAGGTAAGTGTTTGCTTTTTAAAAAAATGCCGGCATGGTGGGAGCGTGGAGGCCGGAGCCGCTCTCAGCTGTCATCAGAGGCTGCGTCATCAGAGGGCGCCTGAGAGCGGCGCCGGCCTCCACGCTCCGACCATGCAGGTAAGTGTTTGCTTTTTAAAAAAATGCCGGCATGGTGGGAGCGGGCAGGCCGGCTGCACTGTCAGCGGGCCGGCTTCCGCCGCCCGCTGACAGCGTAGCCGGCCTGCCCGCTCCCACCAGGCCGGCATTTTTTTTTTTTTATTTCAGGGAAAATTAGATCGCCACGAACCAAAAAAAATTTGGGTTCGTGCCGAATCGAATTTTCCCTGAAATTCGGAGCGAATTCCGGTTCGTCCGAACCGGTTCGCTCATCCCTAGTGATGAACACTGAGTGGAAATATCGACACACCATGGAATAGCAACTAGTAGAATCTGTCTGAAGGGGCAGCTTGCTAGGTCAGGGGTTTGCCATTGTGGTGACTGCCTACTGCTGCAGAAGTAGTAAATAATACCTACACACATGAGGTCTACACATCCCTGTTAATATGTCAGGTTTTAGTCATGTAAAAAGATCAGATCAGATCAACTTTGCCCACCGTTATTGCCTACTATAATATGTACAATGTAATTGAAAAGCAAACTGAAATCTCTTAAGCTGGTTGCATAAATATGCACACTCTTATACACAACAAATACTGTTGACTGGCCCTTTTGTTGTCACATTCTGTCTTTTGGGGGTAGGAGTATTTCATCACATCCCAGTTACAACCACAAAGTATAATTCCGCCTCTGCCTTGTTTTACTATGGGTATGGTATGCTTTTGGTGTTGCACAGTGTTGAGCTTGGCAGTGGGTGGGGTGGATTTCTGTGAGGTGCGGTCTGTGAGGTAATTTACCACCCTCAAACACCACGTATACAACATTGCCTGTCAAGCCAAATCTGACCTGGGTGACTTTCTTCTCTCCCAACGGATTTTGTCAGGTGCAGAACATCTATATACATAGCGTATCTGGTCTAATTTGGTGTATTTATTACTTTTATGCATGTACTTATTCTTTTCCACTTATGGTGGTTTTGTATAGGGCCCTTTCTTTTGTTGCCGCAATAGTTTAGTTCCTTAGGAAACAATGATGAAGAACAGTGACGGGAATATATATATATATATATATATATATATATATATATATATATATATTGTCTTGAAGATTCTGCCTGATATTAATACAAGCCAGACAGTGTACACCATCATAATATACACTTTTAGACATATCAAAAGGGGGGAGCTTATTTATTGATTGCTCAGTGAGTGAACATGTCTTCTCAGCTTCTGACATTCTCCCTGTTTCTGTGATTACCATACAATCGGCCTGACTCAAAGCCTCTCTCGCATGCGAGAATGATGATAAGTACTGTTTTTGGGCTTTTTTCCATGTTGGGTGATTCTTGGCCAGGAATTTACAGTATGCCTACGCCCAATCCAAATATTCACTGTATTAGATTTTTTGTTTGAGCAAATGTAATTCTAAGGGTTTACCTGCGCTTGCATATGATGCGTTGCGTGAGAGATCACTTCCTCAGGGAACAGCACCCTGAGGAAGTGATCTCTCACGCAACGCGTCGGTGTTGGTGAACGGGCGTTCTAAGTGGGACCTGGACCGGCTATTTTGGTGACAGTATTATTGTTATATATTTTTATGTGAGGGAATTGTTTGCTTTGCATGTGCCATGGTATATCAGTCTCACTGCTAAGACACTGCTATGTCACTTTCTGCACTGTGCACTTTATACCCCAGCATCTTACTGGGGTTTTGCCTATTCACCTAATAATTTTTTGTACCTGTATCTTGAATCTCATATTTTCTTTTGTATCCACAACTCTTGTGGTCACTATTTCTGTATACATATGCCTTATAGGCAGATGTTCACTTGTATCACTTATTTTCATGCAGTTGTACCTGGCATATCTCAGAAAACACCTTATATTCTTCAATATTAAATTTATGGACAGTCTTTAATAGTCCTTTATGGTTCACTTATAATGCCCGGTCATTGGTTTTTGTAAACCTTTTAAATTATGTGTCATGTTGTCATTATATGTTATGTGTCCATTTTAATATTGCAATAAAAATGTAGTTATTAGCATAGATAGTGTGTGCGGCTGATTTATATGGTGAGAATATAGCGATCTATACTGGTAGATTGCAACCATAGATAGTGTATTTGTGGGCCTGGTGCTCCGGGCCCCCTCTCACCTAGCCAGCACCCTTAGTATTGTCAGCTGTGTGGGTTCTCTTGTAGGAATTGTATACACCCATACTGAATAAAACTCCTGCCAAGCATGTCAATTTATTTTCCTTATAGGAAAATGTCCAGGGGTGACAGGTTTAGTGTAATCGCGGTGACAGAACCTGTCACCCCTGATTTCCTCTTCCTTCCATTTAAATAAAAAAACAAGCTGGATGGATATTTCTTGATACGGGGTGCATAAGTGACCCCTCCTCCCACAATCCAGCATATTTATACGGATTTGTATCACTGGGCCAATTTTCGCGATAGTGCTGTTCTAATTTCTGTTGATGTATTTGTGTATTTTGCCTTGTTTATGTTTACCCTTCCTTTTGTGTTTTGACATTTGGTATAAATTAAGCAGCCAAAACAAGTGGATGCTTAATGTCTTTTATTTAGGGGATATATCTACAATGCACCCCTCCATGGGTGGCTCAAGAGCAACACAATGCCTAAATTTCAGCAAAATAAATGTTTGCCCCTCAGCCAAAACAAAAGATTTCCCCCCAAAAGTCCATCACCCGTAATTAGGATGAAGTGGCCCGGTTGACACTCTCTGCTGGTTGGCGTGCCTCCATCAGTGGCGCAATCTTGGCATTTTGCTGGTTTGCCATTTGACCCAGGAGCACCTCCAACGTTTTATAGTGACGATGTTGCTCCTTCACCACTGCATCCATGCCCTCCTGAATCTTCCTGAAGCTTCTGTATTGCATCCATTAGAGGGGCAGTCTGTGTTTGAGAAAGATAATCATTCATTATTGGGTGCACAAACAGTCCTAAAAAGCTTTAAGGTATGTTGGCTCAGACGACACCTCCACCCTGTCCCTTGCCCTTGGTTCATTATGGACACACAATTACCTCATCAGTGTCTGTGCTCCCCTCACTGAGTGGGTGCTGTCTGTGGCCTTGGGTTCGGGGCAGCCACTGGAGACGGTGCAGCTGTTGGCGCAGGGGTTGCATCTTGAACAGTGGTAGTTGCTGGCTGGTTGTTTGTTACAGTTCAGCACCTTGGAGAGGTTCGGGCTGTTCACTGAGTCCTCCCATCGTGGGCATTCTCTACCTGCCGTGACACTGGAATTCCATTTCCAGGAAGCTTCATAGAGTTCTGGATGATGGGGTCAGACTTGAATGCGCGCATATTAAAAGCGCAAAATTGCAGCACCCAGAAGTGATGTAGGAGCCTCGGAGGGAATGGGCAGGTGGCCTCAGTTTCCATCACAAATAGCGCGGCTGGCGCTGTTAGACAGCACTTGCCTTCATCCGACGTGCTAACACATGGCCAGCATCACCACTCAGTTGAGACCACCTGTTCCAGTCGGATCCCTTTTATGCACTTAAGGAAATGGTAAGCCCTATAGTCCTGTTGAGTAACTTGAGAGATCTTTTTAACCCTTTAAATGCCAGCCACGAAAAATTTACGTGGTTGCCTCTCCGTCACTTAAGTGCCAGCCACGTAAATTTCACGTGCCTGGCATTTACCCCTAACAGTTAAAAAATAGAAAAAAAAAAACACTTACCTCTGGTATCACCGTGAAGCTTGGGGTGCCCTCTTCCTGCGGGGGGCATCCGATCGCCCCCCCGTCGTCCTCCGTCTTCAGGAGGGGGCCTGAAACCAGCCGACCCCCCCGTTTCCAGCGCTGACATCGCCGCTGTGAAAAAAAATAAATAAAAAACTGTCATTTACTCACCTCCACGCCCGAGCCTTCTGTCGGGTCTCCTCTTCACCAGGGGGGGGGGGTCCGATCCCCCCCCTGGGCTGCGCAGGCTTCAGGTGAGGACCCTCTTCCGGGTCCTCACCTCTAGTAATGGCGGCGATGGCCGCCTCCTAGCCCCGCCCATTGTGGGAGGAGCGGGATGACGTCATCCCGCTCCTCCTATACCCCCTCCGAGCTCCGGCATCTGTCAGATGCCGGTGGTGATCGGAGCAGGGCGGGTGTCAGGCGAGGAGGCTCCGATCGGAGCCCCCTCGCCTGTCACCCGCCCTGCGCCGATCACCACCGGCATCTGTCAGTGAAGTGACAGCGGCGCGGGACAGCGGCGAGGGACGCCGGATCGGAGGTGAGTACAGTAAAAAAATAAAAATAAAGATTTTTTTTCTTATGTGTCTGTGTGATTATTTACTTTTAACCCCTTGTGAACTGGTAAGGGGTCCATGACCCCTATACCAGTTCACAAGGCTGGGGGGATGGCAAGTCACCTGCGCTAGCGGGTGACTTGCCATTAACCCCCGGCACCCCCATTACCTGCCTCCCCAAAGGCCAGGGGGGGCAGAAGAGCCCGGGCCCACGGGCTATGCGGGCTTGTAGCCTGCAGGGCCAGGGGCCACAAAAGCTGGCCCCTGCGCCCTGTTCCTACAAGCCCTGCATAGCTGGTCCCGGGCTGGTTACTCTGGGTAAGGGGGACCCCATGTCAATTTTTTTTTTATTTTTAAGGGTTTTTAACCCTTAAAAATCAAAACAAAAATGGGGTTCCCCTCCCCTGGGAGGGGGGAACCCTATGTCATTTTTTTTTTTATTAACCCTTTGTGTTCTGTCACCCAGCAGCTATAAAAGGCTTCCAGCAGGTGAGCAGAAGCCAGTGCTCGCCGAGGAACAGTGTACTCCAGGATGGATGGGAGGTAAGTATAAAAAAAAAAAAAAATTAATAAAATATTTTTTTCTCTGTGTGTGTCTGTGTGATTATTTACTTTTAACCCCTTGTGAACTGGTAAGGGGTCCATGACCCCTATACCAGTTCACAAGGCCGGGGGGATGGCAAGTCACCTGCGCTAGCGGGTGACTTGCCATTAACCCCCGGCACCCCCATTACCTGCCTCCCCAAAGGCCAGGGGGGGGGCAGAAGAGCCCGGGCCCACGGGCTATGCGGGCTTGTAGCCTGCAGGGCCAGGGGCCACAAAAGATGGCCCCTGCGCCCTGTTCCTACAAGCCCTGCATAGCTGGTCCTGTGCTGTTTACTTTGGGTAAGGGGGACCCCATGTCAATTTTTTTTTTTTTTTTTAAGGGTTTTTAACCCTTAAAAATCAAAACAAAAATGGGGTTCCCCTCCCCTGGGAGGGGGGACCCTATGTCATTTTTTTTTATTAACCCTTTGTGTTCTGTCACCCAGCAGCTATAAAAGGCTTCCAGCAGGTGAGCAGAAGCCAGTGATCGCCGAGGGACAGTGTGCTCCAGGATGGATGGGAGGTAAGTATAAAAAAAAATAAAAATTAATAAAATATTTTTTTCTCTGTGTGTGTCTGTGTTTTTTTTTACATTTAACCCCTTGTGAACTGGTAAGGGGTCCATGACCCCTATACCAGTTCACAAGGCTGGGGGGATGGCAAGTCACCTGCACTAGCGGGTGACTTGCCATTAACCCCCGGCACCCCCATTACCTGCCTCCCCAAAGGCCAGGGGGGGCAGAAGAGCCCGGGCCCACGGGCTATGCAGGCTTGTAGCCTGCAGGGCCAGGGGCCACGAAAGCTGGCCCCTGCGCCCTGTTCCTACAAGCCCTGCATAGCTGGTCCCGGGCTGGTTACTTTGGGTAAGGGGGACCCCACGTCAATTTTTTTTTTTTGATTTTTAAGGGTTTTTAACCCTTAAAAATAAAAAAAAAAATGGGTCAGAGGGGGGACCCTATGTCATTTTTTTTCTCGATTTAACCCTTTGTAGTGTGGATGGTATTCGTATTTTATTTGTGAATGTTATAAAGTACTTGTTTCAGTTAGAGGGGTCTCCTGGGCAGGAACAGGGGGCTACCGATAAATATGTGGTACCGTTCTAATCGGTAGAAATGGGGCTTTCACATGCAATATGCTTTTCCTTAATAAAATACATTTTTTATTTAAAAAAAGGAGTCAATTTTCTAAAAAAAAATTTTTATTTATTTATTTATTTTTTTTACTTAATAATATTGTAAAAAAAAAAAAAAAAAATTTACAAACAAGACATTTCATGTTAAAGCCTAAACTCTGCTGCAAAAAAATATATATATAATTTTTCTGAAAGTTCCAGCAAAAATGGCACAAAACATGGCGCAAAACATGACGCAAAATGGGGAAAAATGGCCTGTCAACAGAGGGTGACAAAATCTCAAGTAGGCTGGCAATTAAAAGGGTTAATAGTACCTATGCATGTTGGGTATTGTTCTGTTCGGGGGACCTTGCGCTTTCAGACTTAGCTTGTTTTTTCTGGTTTGCATATTTATATTTTAGGAAAAGGTGTTTTTTATTCAGCTTTTTTATAAATTTTTTAGGGAAACCCTGCGCAACCAAAGAATTCTTTGAGGTAATAATTCCAGAAAGATGAGCCCACTAGAACAAGCTGGGTACCCTTAGAAAGCTTAACGTGTGTACTTTCAGGGAATATATGGTTTATGGGGGATATTCCAAATGTCAAGGGTTGTTTTGGTTGAAAAATCGCAAGGTGCGCACTTTGTCTGCAGAGCTGAAACTTTCAAGTAAAATTACCGTTACGCACATGCTTTACTTTGGGGTGTTTGGCAACTCTTCCCTTGACAGTAGCTATGCATGTTGGGTGTTGTTGTGTTCGGGGGATGTTGCGTTTTCAGATTAAACTTGTTTTTTCTTGTTTGTATATAGTTTTTTTAGGAAAATGTGGCTTTGATTCTGCTTTTTTATCCTTTTTTTAGGGAAACTCTTTGCAACCAAAGAATCCATTGAGGGATTACTTCCAGAAAACTATGGCCACATCAACAAGCCTGGTACGACTAGAAAGCCTGAGGTGTGTACTTCTAGATAATCTATAGTTTGTTGGGGATATTTCAAATGTAAAGGGTTGTTTTTCTGGAAAAACTGCAAGGTGCGCATATTGCGTAGCATAGTTGTATTTTATCTGAAAATCCCCTAAAGCGCTGTTTCAGTTTGGGGGAGTCTCCTGGGCAGGAAAGGGTATCTACCTATACATATGTAGTACCGCTGTAACCGGGAGAAATTGGGATTTCACACGCAATAAGATTTTATTGACAAACTTACATTTTTTATTACAAAAAAAAATACAAATTGTAAAAAATATTTTTTTTTTTTGCACATATTTCACCCAAAAATATTGAGAATACACCTAAAAAATGACAAACAAGACATTTCATGTTAAAGCCCAGACTCTGCTGAAAAAAACAATATATCATTTTCCTGGGAAATCCCTGGAAATCCCTTCAAAAATCACATTTGAACATGGGGAGCGCAAAATAGTGCAAAATGGTCTGGCAACAGGGAGTGACAAAAACTCCAGGTAGGCTGGCACTTAAAGGGTTAAATTACTGTCATAAAGGCAATTAAGGCCAGTTATTTTTGTAGACATAGATGTATATTTTATTGTAGACATTGGTCTATTTATGGTATTCACAAAGATGGCGTTGAGGATATTAAATCAGAACAGTTTTTAAACTGAAACATTTATGGGATATCTAAAATACAAAAATAGCAAAACACAGGTATATATATTTACCTCTGTTCCAATAAAAATGTCTGTTGATGTTGGGTCAGTGAAAATGCCACTATGTAGTGCTTATTGTTATAATTTCAGATTCAAGGGCGTTAAAAAAGTGTATAAGCGAAACATGTCCACCTCTATTTGTTACAGGAGGAACAAACAAGTTTCAGTGTAACATGGCATAAGTGAAGTTTTTACTTGGAACGTTTGAATGTTTAATATGGTGATGGTGGTTTAAATTTTTAACCAAAATTCCCAGAGTGAATTTCTTATATGATCAATCAATTTTATGCATGATTTCTAAGATATTGTGGGTGAGGTTTTATATATGAAGGGTTTGAGGTGGCCACCTCTTCTCTTTTTTTTGTTTTATTAATGATCCCTTCCTAACCAGCCCCTAAGATAGAGAATTGGGTGGGTGCCTAATCTTTTCCTGATTTGTGGGGAAAGAAGTTTTGTGCTTACTGCAAAGCCAAGGGAAAAGCAATGGCAAGGTCGAGCATAACTTGTGTGGACTCCACCAGGATTACACCCTGGGCCTCACATCTATGTGGGGCCCAAACCACTTTGCTGTGAAATCAATGATCCGCTTTACATTGAAACAGTTGCCCACAACATTTGTGTGTTACTTGACCCATCATGTGTGTCCCAGGCCAGCCCTCCCACTTTGGGCGTGCCTGTGGACAGTCATGTTGCTGTGGTTTTTTGGGGTCCTTCCCTCGCCCCCTGTGCCTGTCCCCTATATTTTGCAGCCAACTCTTCTCACTGGTGGTCACATGCTGGCTATCAGTGGCGCAGGTCCCTGACACCCCTGTTAGGTGTTGGGATGCAGCATCCTCGCAACCCACATGTGTAAATTTGCAACCTACAAAAAAACAAATAAAATGATGTGGAGAGTGTTAGAATTTATGAGGCCAAAACATCCCTCTGCTCACTCAGCACTTACCCCTCAGACCGTCTGTTATTGATTTTCCTCCAGAGAGGTTTTGGGATCATTCCATTTCTTTCTGGCCTGCTCAGCATCCTTGGGCTCAGGCCCCGCACCCATCACATTCCGGGCAATACCTGCACACATCTGCTCCCACAAAGGTTTGGGGGTAGAGCTGGACCTTGACCCAGCCAGGAAGTCATAATTGCTGCTGTGTCTTTGGCTCTGCTGTTGGCTCTGCAGGAGGCTTCGCTGTGGACCGCACAAGGATCCGCAGAGGGCTCCCGTGTCCTGATCAGTGGGTGTAACTTGGTGGGCTGTGCCAAGAACCCAAGAAGCACTGAGTTTGGATCTCCCACTGCTGCCTCACACTGCTGCGGAGTCCCATTCAGAGTGGGTAGTGTGGGAGTCAGCAGGTGGGTGCCTGCGGGAGGAATGGTGTGGCCTTGGGCTGGTGCTGCGCTACCCTGGCCGGGTGCTGTGGCTACCTCAGCTATGCCTGTGTTCTGGCCTCTGGGGGCTGCGGTGATGCCTGTGTTTGGGTATCTGGAGTTCTAAAGGAAGCACTGGCCTCAAAGGCTGTGGGTCAGGTGTGTTCTTTTATATATAAGTGCATTTTGCAGGCCAGCATAGGCCGATGAACCTCTTGCCTACATTTGGGTGTATAGACGCCGATGCAAAGGACATGACACCTACAGTGTACACCAGGGAGGAGCAAGACTATATTCTAAGGGTAAGTCTCCTTGCTATGCCAAGCTATGTCATTTGCCTAAGCAGGTGTGCCGCTTTACAATCAAGCAATGGTGCGTACAGATGACAGACTGCAACATTCAGTCAAAGGCACATGACGGGCACACAGTAATGGCGGTGGGCTTCTATTCCAAGTGGTTCAAAAGGCCCAGATTATTGTGCAAACTCACATGTACCGTTTGGCTTAAGTGCGTTTGCGACTGCAATTCGCCATCTACTGCTGCAGTGTTGTAGGGGAGAGCTGGGTCCGCCATGTGGCTACACGCGGTCAGCGAGTACTATCTGACATTACTAATGGAGGGGAGAGCTGGCCTATGCACACACTGACATAGACCTGCATTTGTTGTCAGACATCAGTTTTTAAAGGGGAAGCTGCGTGCATTTGGACTACAAGTGGGGGGTGGCAGCCGCTCAGACCATTTTATAACTAACCAGGGAGGTGCACATTAGCAGGGCAATTAGAATACAAAAGTCTTAAAGGGGCCACAGCACTCAAACCAGTTAGCTTGCTGACCAGCCTACAATCTGTCTCTAAACTAGGTTAAAAACAGGGGGCTCGGTCACACACATCTGCAGAAGTATGCTTAAGCTGCACCACCAGCGCCAAGGTGCCCCTGTGAGGTGCAGTCCTAACTCTAGTACTAATTCTAGTCTCTAAGAGCCCCATTTGGGACATACAATGCAATAGATAAATTGGGAGCAGGCTTACCTGAGGTTGCCCTAAACCTCAAGTGCAAGCCTGTATTGCAAGGTCTTTGACCCTTCCACCCCATGGCTTGCACTTGAGGTTTAGGGCAACCTCAGGTAAGCCTGCTCCCAATTTATCTATTGCATTGTATGTCCCAAATGGGGCTCTTAGAGACTAGAATTAGTACTAGAGTTAGGACTGCACCTCACAGGGGCACCTTGGCGCTGGTGGTGCAGCTTAAGCATACTTCTGCAGATGTGTGTGACCGAGCCCCCTGTTTTTAACCTAGTTTAGAGACAGATTGTAGGCTGGTCAGCAAGCTAACTGGTTTGAGTGCTGTGGCCCCTTTAAGACTTTTGGACTACAAGCCAAAGCAAACTGGAATATGACTTCAAGCCCAACAACCAAAAGAGGACATTGACAGAGGAGGTGGCAGCCTATCTGAGTGATGAGGGGAAGTTGCCTGGCACCCACACACAAATTATGCAGCCCTGGTCAGACCTCAAACACCAAAAATGGCCCCTGAAGTGGCGGTTTTACAGCCAGAACTTAATAGGTGTTGTATGTACTAAAGAGAAGGTAAGCTCTCAGGCAGAACTTGTAAAGTGACTTTTAAATCTCTATTGTAGCAGAGAAGTTCTGGCTGGGCATCAAGCCTATCCAGAGCCCACTGTTTGCTTCAGATGTACAAACTGCCTTTGGGCCGGTGATACTCCTTACTGATGCCAGTCTAAATGGTTGGGGTGATGTTCTGGTGAACTATCTTTCCGGGCACCTGGTCATTCAGGGAGACATGAATGTATATCAACAGCTTGAATTTGAAGGTGGCTATTTTTGTCATTCCATAATTAGTCCAAGATTCTGGGTTGTCTGGTAGGAGTGGACAATGTCAGGACTCTCTACAATCACCGGGGATTCCCAGGTGAGACTATCTTTGCCACCAGATCAAACAGAAAGGTGAACAAAGAGATCCTATGGTTGTAGGTATAGATGTCTACTCCCTGGACAGCATTCAACCTTGTTTTCCTCCCCTTTCACTCAAGCAATGCTTGCTTCACAGGTTACAGCTGGCATGGGTCAACATGATTGGCCAGGGTAAGTCCGGTAGATATATGAATATAATGTGGGAAGGGCAATGCTTTTGTCACTAAAGAAATGTGCAAGGCTCCATTTGCAGTACACACCTACAAGTTAATCATTTGTGAACATGAGCATACTGAGGACTCTTTAGGGAGGTGCTGACTAAAGATGTGCAGGTTGCTTTAAGTGGGAAGTCTTGTTGACATCACTGAATGATGGGCTCAATAAATAGAAAATAAATAGTCCTGGCCCCAAGATGGCACCAGAAGTTCTTCCTTTGTGTTGCTTGTTATTAGATTACTCCTGATCAGCTTCTTGTTTGTTGCATGTTTACGACCCCCAACTAATATAAGGAATTTGTTTACGTTTGAATTCTTGTTGCCCACAACCTTTGGCCTTGTCTACTGGAATACTTTTGTTTCATGCTGGCCCTTGATCTTTGGCTTTTACTCTCCTGAATCTCTGCTCCTTGATCTAGGCTACATTTTGACTACACTACTCCACTTGTGCTGTTAAACCTTTTATGCCAGGGAACTGTTGCCTGCCTGACTAGTCACTTGACTCCCTGGGAAAGCCAAGTAACCTCTCATGCAGCAAACCTATCTTTTCTTATGGGAGGCTCTAGAGAAAATCGGGAAGGTCCTTAGACTTTCAGATGCAGGGTCTTGGGTTCTGGGCAATATATTCCAAGGCCATCCTTGCTGGGCAGTGGCATGCATATTAATGATTGGCATACAGCTCTGTTTAGAAAAAACCTTGGCAACAGGGTGCGATAGAGAGGCCACATCCCTAGAAGGGGAAGCACGCCTCAGCCCAGAGATGCTGGGGATGTGTCCGGTATTGTTCACCTCATCATGGGAGCTGGAGCAAAAGTGATGCTTTTGGTGACCCGGGGGGATTTCACACAGGGGGGCAAACAGATTTTGAATGTGGTCGGAAAAGGCCAGGGTTTTGTTCTGCTTTAAATGCTATCTTTGACAGCATGGCTATAAAAATGGCAATTCTAGAAGAGAAGGGGATTCTCTCCATTGTGATAGCTACTTTGTCTAAGACAATAAAAGTATCCCCAGCACAAGTCTACCATAGATATTGGAAAGATTATTTTAGATGGTGTAATGCTCTTGGTGTGGCAACATGTATTTCTAATTTCTAATCTAATATTCTATTTCTAATTTTCTTGTGTTCCAAATGTACTCAAATATCATTTTAACCATTTTGTTAACTATTGCAATTAACTATTATATTAAGGCAGACTTGCTGAGGTTGTGGCCTTAACATCAAACCTATGTAAAGTTTAGAGCAGTGTAGATAGGATAAATATACGGGGAAGGACCTAAGCACTATGCTGTGGGGAAAGTGAAATGGCACAAAAGGGGAGTGGAATAGAGACTCAGTAAGGATGGGAGGTTGCAAGTAGAGCGATATAGGAGGGGTACACTAGCAAACATAGGTGGAAGTGGCGAGTTGGAGGAACACAGTGCCATTGATTGGCAGTGGTATCCTGAGGCAAGCCCAGAAAGCAATAAAAATGAATATTTGTACACCACCAGAGCCCCTGTGTGAAAGGACATAAGAGGGTATAGAAATGCCACAAAAAGGGAGTGGAATAGAAACTCTGTAAGGATGGTAGGTTGCAACCAGAGTGATATAGGAGGGGGTCCACTGGCAAACAGATGGCAGTGACAAGTTGGAGAAACACAGTGACATTGATTGGCAGTGGTATCCTGAGGCAAGCCCAGAAAGCAATAAAAAGAGAAATCTGTACAACACCACCAGAGCCCCTGTGTGAAAGGACATTAGAGGGTAAAAACTAATCTTTAAAGTTAGGAACTCCCTTGATCCGAACCCCCCGCCGTGCCTGTGATCTTGCACCGTCTGGAGCCTCAAATGCCCTTCTCCAGTACTTTGTGGGGAAGCACACCCCTTGTGCCAACCCCCTTACTACAGTGGATAGGGGGCGTGTCAGGCCTTGCCCTACTACCCCCATTGCGATGAATAGAAAAGGCATGGCAGCATGGCTGTGATTGATGGCAAGTCACGATTCCGGACTGCCATCAAACACGTCCCATGGTCAGTCTCTAGTCAGGCAGTGGATGTAGCGGCTGTGGCGGAGGTACAGATCCTGCAATCAGGTGAGTTCCAGCTCGAGGCAAAAGATATGTACCCTTTTATTTTTTAATTAGCCTGCTGAATCATTTTAAATAGTTTGCATAATAATATCCAGATCATCTGTGTATGTAAGAGTGTGGGGTTTGCTATAAGAGGGTAAGCATGTGTCTGCACGGGGGTGTGGATGCAATGGGTATGTATGGTTTGAATGTGTTTAGGATTGGTGTGGAAAGTGGTATTCTGATTGTTGTTTAAAATCTTCATTATGCTATTTAAATGAAGAATCTGAAATTCTGAACCATCTCATTTAACTGTGGCTCACAGCAGGGCACCAAATCACTAAGTGTCCGACGCCCTTTCAAAGGTTGAGCACCTGTTGGCAGTGGATTGTACACAATAAATCATGCAACAATCAGGTACATAAATGTGAGCATGAGCATGATGCATCAGCAACATATCTCAACATGAAGCAAAGGAAACACGGCTCCTTTCTGTTAGCACGCTAAACACACTATGCATACAGTCACGTGGTATGCTTGTTTTTTTTTACTAACTTTATCAATAGCATAACAAATAGACAATCACATATAGAATGTAGTTGTTGCATTAAAACTATGCCAACACTTCCACTCAACAACTACTTAGTTGTTCTGAACTCCTCAAACTTGGCTCTTGATTTGTCATGCCATTTTGTCAGACTCACAATAAACAAACTCAAGTTTCCTGCGTGCCACTAAATCACGCAGGTGGTGTTGTTTCACATCACATGCTTAGTCCTTGCACTCATCTTCTTAAAGCTTCTCACTGCTGATTGTCCTCATAAATAACGATTGGCTGAGTTAGTGGTTTATTGAAATTTGCCGACTTGCATGAGCAGCAGACATGTTCCTTCTTCTGTAGAAGACAACACAACTGACACCTATTTTCTGCTGGACCAAGAAACTGAAGTAAAGTTGCAGATATCTAAAGATTTAACCTTTTTAGGTATTTTAGCAGTCTCTTAATTGCATTCCAGATTCTGAAATGGCTTACTATACTTACTACTATAGATAATTCCAACTGAGGCTGTGCAAGTTGTAGTTATGCTATGTACAAAAGTGCCCCCACTGCTTGTCAGTAACTCTCATTGTTGGTTACCAGATCTTCTCCTTCTAACTTCAAGTAAGATGGATCGATTGGTGTTGATGCACCTTTGGCTTCTCACAATCCAAACTGGTTTTGGACTGAAGAGATTTTAGAAATCTGGTTGAGAAGAAACTCACATCTTCCTCTCTCTAGATTTGGATTCTCAAATTATATGTTGCATGTCCAATGTCTTTAGTTTTAAAGTGCTGGTTAAGAACTTCATCTAGTTTTGCAATTTCTCTTCCTTCTTGATGGCCAATGATTAAATCACATGAACATGGATCAGCTTTGGACATGGAGATCTTTGAAATCTCTCAAGATGTTCTTCACCCTGTTTGATATAACCTTCAGGTAGAGTCATGTACAGCTCTTCTTCAATGTTGTCATTTAGAAAGGCAGTTTTGATGTCAAAATGTCACCTGTTGAACAGAAGCTGCAGTCATTAAAGTTCTGAATGTGGTTTGCTTAGCAACTGGAGAAAGTGTAGCATCATAATCTTCACCATTTCATAATTTTGTGAGCATCCTTTGGTGACTAATCTTGCTTTAAACCAGTATACTTCCTTCAGAGTCAAATTTGTTCTTGAAGACCCATTAACATCAAATGGCTTTCTTGACTTACGTAGTTACATTTAGTTTTTCCTTTACTGCTAATAGTAACTGTTAATGACATTTTCTTCTAAATGAGTATCTAATCCTTTTTTGAAGCTGTCAGCGGTTGATGATGTAGCAAGCTTCTATGGGAGGCTATTCCACAGATTTATAGTTCTTATGGTACAAAATGATTGTCAGACTGAATTTCTTTTTTTCCAGTTGAAGGGAGTGCCCCCTGGCCATTTATTCATTCATACAAGTTAATAATGTCCCCTCCTCTCAAGACTAAACAGATTCAATTCTCATAAACCTTCCTCATAACTAAGATCTTTCTTTCATCTTATTTGTTTGGTGGCTCTCCTCTGCATCCTTTCCATATTCAGTGCGTCCTTCCCATGAACGGGTCACCAGAACCGAACAGCATATTCCAGGTGAGGGTGCACCAGTGCCTTGTAAAGAGGCAAAATGACATCCCTATCCCATGATTCCATGCCTCTTTTAATGTATGATAATATCTTGGTGGCCTTGGAAGCAGCTGCTTGACATTGCATGATGTTTTTTAGCCTGTGATCTACCAGTACCAGACCTTCTCAACAAGTGTTTCTCCCAGTTTCACTCCCCTGAGGACATTTGTGGTCTTTAGGTTATTAGACCCTGAGTGCATGACTTTAAATTTCTTCACATTGAACTTAATTTGCCAAGTGGGTGCCCAGACACTCTAAGTGTCCACGTCAGCTTGTGAAAATCTTTGATTTGTGCTATAAATCATCTGCAAAAATAGAGACAATGCATTTAATTCCATCTTCTATGTCGTTTATAAACAAGTTGAATAATAGTGGGCCCAACACTGAACCCTGGGGTATCCTGCTTCCAACTGGTAACCATTTAGAGTAGATCCAGAAAAACTATATCTACAGCCACCCCTGTGTCCAGGCTTCTACTCACCTCCTCATAGAAGGTTGGTCTGGCAGCTTCTGCCCATGCTTGTTGTCACTTTTAATATTATGCATGGTTACATATTTGTATATGTATTGCCTTAAAAGCCCCTAAAGCAATTTTTCGGCAATGGATGTTACAGGTCTTACAGGTCTGTAATTGCCCAGGGAAGACTTGTAGACCTTTTTAAAAATGGGCACCACATTTGCATTGCGCCAATCTCTTGGCACTATACCAGTTGCTAGTCTTTAAAGATCAAGAACAGGGGTGATGAGATAACTGAGCTGAGATATTTAAGAACTCTTGGGTGAAGTCCATCTGGTCCTGCAGTCTTATTCACAGTTAAATGATTTTGTTTTTCTTAGATGATATCCATGTTTAGCTTGTTAAGTATTATACTTGGGCTATAGCTATCAGTGGCATCGCCTGTGTTGGCTCCTTGCTTCTCTCTTGTGTACACAGAACTAAGGAATCCATTTAACAGCTCCACCTTCTCTTCATCCCCAGTGAACACTTCTCCATTATCATTAATTAGGACACCTACCTGTTCTGAGTTAGTTATTCTTTGAATTTATATATTTAAAAAATGTTTATGGCTTGTTTTGCTTTCTTTGGCCACATCTCTTTGTAATGTTTAAATACCCTTTTCCTGTTCTTTATTGCCCCTTTAACCGCAGGTGTCAGCCATGAGGGGTTTAATTTTAGCTGATTATATTTGTTACCCATAGGAATACTTTTTGCAACGTTGGTACTCACAATTGATTTAACCGTTTAAGTGCCAGCCTACCTGGAGTTTTTGTCACACTCTGTTGCCAGACCATTTTGCACTATTTTGCGCTCCCCATGTTCAAATGTGATTTTTGAAGGGATTTCCAGGGATTTCCCAGGAAAATGATATATTGTTTTTTTCAGCAGAGTCTGAGCTTTAACATGAAATGTCTTGTTTGTCATTTTTAGGTGTATTCTCAATATTTTTTTGGCGAAATATGTGCAAAAAAATAAAAAGAAATCTATTTTTTACAGTTTGTAGTGTTTTTTTGTAATAAAAAATGTAAGTTTGTCAATAAAATCTTATTGCGTGTGAAATCCCAATTTCTCCCAATCACAGCGGTACCACATATGTATAGGTAGACACCGTTTCCAGGAGACTCCCCCAAACTGAAACAGAGCTTTAGGAAATTTTCAGAAAAAATACAACTGTGATATGCGCTATGCGCACCTTGCAATTTTTCCAGAAAAACAACCCTAGCCGCAGGTGACTTGCCAGACCCAGAGCCTTATGAGCTGGTATAAGGGGTCTCATGGACCCCTTACCAGCTCACAAAGGGTTAACTGTGAAAAAAAACACAACACAATTAATAAAAGTATTTTATTAAAAAAAAAAAATATTTTACTGTACTTACCTTTGATTGTAAGCTCCTTTGTCCCTCGCCGCTCTGCTGACAGATGCCGGCATCCAGAGAAGGGGGAGGCAGGAGATCAGAGGATCTCCTGTCACCTCCTTCCCCGGCACCGATCACCGGCATCTGACAGCTAAGAGAGCTGAAGCCGGAGATCGGGGCTGGGATGACGTCATTAGCCCCGCCCCGTCATTAGCGGCAAGATGGCGGCCGACATCGAGAAGGAGAGAGGAGAGAGCCTCCCGGGCTCTCTCCTGAAGATCAGTAAGTCCTGGGGGGCGATCGGAGCCCCCCCAGGTGAAGAGGAGGGACAGCGGGAGCCAGCGCACACGCAGGTAAGTGAATGTAATTTTTTTTTTTTTTACAGTTAGCAGCTGCTGCTGCCCCACGGGGGATCGGATGGCACCAAATTAAAGAGGAGACCCGGCCGGATCCAACGAGGGGTCAGGTGAGTATTTTATTTTTTTTGTCCGCTAGCAGGGGTAAATGCCAGGCACGTAAATTTTACGTGGCTGGCACTTAAGTGACGGAGAGGCAACCACGTAAATTTTACGTGGCTGGCATTTAAAGGGTTAAAGCACTCCCATTTGCCAAGCTTAAAAATTATGCAAGGGTATAAAGGACTGTCTCCCTAGTCAATTGCAAAGAAACAGGGCTCATTGTGTATTGACCTTGCCTAAATAAACATAAACAAATAAACACTCCCATTTGACAACTGTATCCTTATTCCTCAACAGATTCTCCCAGTCTATGTCTTGGAGTGCAGCTCTGAGCCTGGGGAAGTTGGCCTTCCTAAAATTCAGTGTTTTTGTCCTCCCAGACAGAAACTCCTTCTTACAGTTTATGTTAAATGCAAATACATTGTGGTCACTGCTACCAAGATTTTCACAGACTATTACCATTCCTATCATGTCATCATTATTTGATAATACCAGATGCAAAAGAACAGCACTCCTAGTAGGTGCCTCCATGAACTGATTCATTTAGTTATCTTGTAGCAAGCTGAGGAATTCTCCCCCTTGTAGTAGAAGCAGAGCCTTGTCTCCAGTCAATTCCTGCGTAGTTGAAGTCTGCCATCACCACTACTGTACCAGCCTGTCATGCCCGCACTATCTGTTTATGCAGCTGACCCTCTATTATATATCTGATTGGGGGTCTATAGATTACACCAAATTGTATTTTAACATTGTTTACATCACCCCGCACTTCTACCCGCAAGGATTCTACATCCTCACAATCCTCTGCTAGTATCCCCTAATTAATATATGCTTTGAATTCTTGCTTTACATAGAGACAAACTTCGCCCCTTTCCTTTTTGCTCTGTCTTTCCGAAAGAGAGCAAAACCTTGATGACTGACAGTTCAGTCATGTGTGGAATCCAGCCATTTCTCAGCCACACCAATAACATCAATATTTGCTTCCAGTACCAGAGCCTCAAGGTCCCCCACTTTACCTGCCAGACTTCTGGCATTTTTCGAACATACACTTTAATACACTTTAAGTTCCTTTCTAGTTTGACACATTGAGCTTTAGTATTAGCTTCTGCAGTAACGCATCTGCCCTTTTTCACTGCTGGATTGCAACACATCTCCTTATCCATCATAGCAGTCCTCCTGCCCTCTAATTCTTCACCCACCATCATATGGTGTCCCCTAAGTAACCTCCACCCTTTCTAGTATCCTCTTACCCAGCACAGCAGCCACCCTTTCATTCAGGTGCAAATTATCTGTAGAATAAAGTTTGTACCCCAATGAAAAGTCAGCCCAGTGCTCTAGGAACTCAAATCCTTCTGCCCTGCACCAGGTTTTGAGCCATGCCTTTAATTCTCTTTTATCTCCCGCTGTCATGTCATGTGTAGTACATGGCACAAGCAGTATTCCAAAGAATACAACCTTGGAGGTTCTCTTCAACTTGGTGCCTAATTCTTTAAATGTATCCTTAAGGATCCTCCATCTCCCATTCATTTTGTCATTGGTACCCACGCGGACCATGACAGCTGGGTCAACCCTAGCCCCTCCCAGTAATTTATCCACCCTTTCCACAACAGGCCAAACCCAGGCACCAGGGAGACAGCAAACCATTCAGTTGAGGCGATCTTGTTGCCAAATTATTCTATTAGTCCTCCTGATAATAGAATCCCGTACTACTAACTGTCTAGTCCTACCTGCAGTCCCAACCACCTGCTCAATAGCTGGGCTGTCCTCCTGGCTGTTAGGGAGAGCGGTATCAACTAGGGCTGCCATTTCTGAGGCTGACACTCTTGCATCATTTCCCAACTTGGCAATTTTGCTAGGTTGCACAGGCACAGGTATAACCTTCCTTTTCTGTGCATACCTTCTACTCCTTCTATCTACATTTACCAAGCTACTTTTCTGCTCCTCCTGACCCATTACTCCACCCTCTGTTTCTACCCCACTTAATGCCTGTTCAGTGAGCAGAATATATAGTCAATATCCCCTTAGTGCCTCCAAGCTCACATTTATCACAGCAGTATTCACCCTTGAACTGCTGCTCCTGAAGTGTATACATATGACACATTTGGGTTGATTCAAAGAAACATGTAACAGCTTGGATTTGGCTCACGATCATCCTATTTTTCACGTCCGCTCGTGCGTTCGTATGAACTTGCGAGTGATTCAATAAGCAAATACGTTTCTATCCTAAAAGATACGTCCGTTCGTATGATATCTCCCGAACTTGCCTCAGTCAGTTGGCAATCGTAAAAATCACGTTCATGTGCTCACCTGTTGCGGCGGCAGCCTGTTTTTTCGGCTGCTTCCATCGTCAAGCTCTTCCAATTACTTGCGTTTGCCTCTGGTTTTCATTGGTTTTTGGCCTCTTAGATTCGTGCGTTCGTATGTTTATAAGATCTTGCGCATGCGCACCCTCAACCAGAAACTTACCTAAACCCCGTAGCGGCTGCATCCAACTTCATTTCTCGGTCCCTCAAACTTACCTAACCCCCTTAGCGCTTGCATCCAACTTCATTTCTCGGTCCCTCAAACTTACCTAAACCCCTTAGCGCTTGCATCCCACTTCATTTCTCGGTCCCTCAAACTTACCTAAACCCTTTAGCGCTTGCATCCCACTTCATTTCTCGGTCCCTCAAACTTACCTAAACCCTTTAGCGCTTGCATCCAACTTCATTTCTCGGTCCCTCAAACTTACCTAAACCCCTTAGCGCTTGCATCCAACTTCATTTCTCGGTCCCTCAAACTTACCTAAACCCCGTAGCGGCTGCATCCAACTTCATTTCTCGGTCCCTCAAACTTACCTAAACCCCTTAGCGCTTGCATCCCACTTCATTTCTCGGTCCCTCAAACTTACCTAAACCCTTTAGCGCTTGCATCCCACTTCATTTCTCGGTCCCTCAAACTTACCTAAACCCCTTAGCGCTTGCATCCAACTTCATTTCTCGGTCCCTCAAACTTACCTAAACCCCGTAGCGGCTGCATCCCACTTCATTTCTCGGTCCCTCAAACTTACCTAAACCCCTTAGCGCTTGCATCCCACTTCATTTCTCGGTCCCTCAAACTTACCTAAACCCTTTAGCGCTTGCATCCAACTTCATTTCTCGGTCCCTCAAACTTACCTAAACCCCTTAGCGCTTGCATCCAACTTCATTTCTCGGTCCCTCAAACTTACCTAAACCCCTTAGCGCTTGCATCCAACTTCATTTCTCGGTCCCTCAAACTTACCTAAACCCTTTAGCGGCTGCATCCAACTTCATTTCTCGGTCCCTCAAACTTACCTAAACCCCTTAGCGCTTGCATCCCACTTCATTTCTCGGTCCCTCAAACTTACCTAAACCCTTTAGCGCTTGCATCCAACTTCATTTCTCGGTCCCTCAAACTTACCTAAACCCCTTAGCGCTTGCATCCAACTTCATTTCTCGGTCCCTCAAACTTACCTAAACCCCGTAGCGGCTGCATCCAACTTCATTTCTCGGTCCCTCAAACTTACCTAAACCCCTTAGCGCTTGCATCCCACTTCATTTCTCGGTCCCTCAAACTTACCTAAACCCTTTAGCGCTTGCATCCCACTTCATTTCTCGGTCCCTCAAACTTACCTAAACCCCTTAGCGCTTGCATCCAACTTCATTTCTCGGTCCCTCAAACTTACCTAAACCCCGTAGCGGCTGCATCCCACTTCATTTCTCGGTCCCTCAAACTTACCTAAACCCCTTAGCGCTTGCATCCCACTTCATTTCTCGGTCCCTCAAACTTACCTAAACCCTTTAGCGCTTGCATCCAACTTCATTTCTCGGTCCCTCAAACTTACCTAAACCCCTTAGCGCTTGCATCCAACTTCATTTCTCTGTCCATAAAACGTAAGAAAATCACATAATTTACATATGTCTATATGTTTCTAAGCGTGTTGTTTCTGGTTTGTGTAATTTTTTGGGTGTGTGCATATTAGAAAAGACACATTTAGGAAGGCTTAAAATCTAATTTATTTACATTATTACCTTTGTTTGGTAGTAAATAATAGTTAATTTTTTTTTTTTTTTTTTGGGTTGTTTTGTTTAATTTTTTTTTTTTTTAATTTGGTCTCGGTAAAACACATAGTTTTTTTTTTTTTTTTTTAAAACTGTAAAACTCTTTTTTTTTTTTTTTTTTTTTTAAAACAGTAAAACACATAGTTTTCTTTTTTTTTGGTCAACAATAAAAAACATTTTTTGTTTGGTTTGACACAAACCTAATATTTTTTTTTATACAAATAGATAAAATCCTTTAAAACATTGGGACATAGGTAAAAAAAAGTAAAACAAAGGAGCCAGGACCAAGGGCACTATTCATCATCCTCTTCTTCATCTGTTGGCCCCAACGTCGCCTGTATGGCCAGCAGCTCGGCCACCAACTCCTTCATTCTTTTTTTTTTTCCCGCCAAGGTTTGGGGGATCATCCCTGTAACCAATAGAGAAAGAAACATAAATAGGAGTCCCAGACCGGTTTGTATGCTGGAAATAGATTTAGGGTTAATCAAATACATGTAAATGCATGACATATGTCATTCTTCAAAGGGATACAGTTAATGCATTTCCCACAGGTAAGTGTTTAAACTCCTTAAACCGGACCTTCTACATTATTTAATGAAAACCAATAACTATTCACAAATGATTCTGCACCACCTCAAAGTTATTTAGGGTTTTTTGGGGATTACAGCGCCGCCATCTGGACTCTGAAGCATAACACTTAATGAGGAGTGGAGAGTTGGATAAAGTACAGGGGAGTAGGTTACAGTGGTGCGTTGGGAATCCCGAGCATAGCTGGGTTGAGGGAAAGGTCATCACTCACACAATGCATGGCAGCACCTTCCTTTTTTCAATCTGTATCCCATGCTGCCTGTAAATATTGCGCATTCCATATTCCCCAATATTGGTTTTGTTCAGTCTAATAACATGCATTAGATGGGTGAAGGGTGTTTTTCCATGGTTCTAATCTGTAGGTACAGTGTGATGGCTAAGTCTTTGGTTCTTAATACTAGTTAGGGTCCTCTTTAAGCTAACGAAGTGCCCACATGAAAGTGTGAACTACACATTGGCTACGCCTTTAGTTATGTGTGTGTTATTAGCTAAGCAAACATTAATATGAATAATGGCATGGAGACTTACGGAGTTGGTGGCCGACAGATGGCTGGTTGGGGCCAACAGGCTGCCCTTGGTCCTGGCTCTGCTGTGAAGAAGTCCCTGGAGAAACATGTGACATTTGGTTAGTACTTGTATAGAGTCACTATTCCCAACATATCTGGCTCCCAGTCTGGCTGACATCACTCACCTTCGCCAGGATCGACTTCAAGCATCTCTGCTGCCTCCTCCTCCACTATCTCACCCGCTCCAGAAGCTTCTACAAATACATAATAAAGGATAACTTAGTTTTTGGCCTGCCATGTATATCTTTGTGCCTATACATGAAGAGTGACATACCAGAGCCTTCCCCATGCGTGGCCAGGTATGACTCCACGCCCACGCGCCTTGGCCCCTCCTCTGTGGTAAGGTCCAGGGGCTGGTCTGAGGAGGCCACAGAGGAGGGGTAGGTCCGTCGCCCGGGAGATCCACCACCTTCACTCACAGATGCAGAGTCATGCAGCACTGGTCGGCCTGTACGTCTCCGGGTGCGGCGAATTCTGAAATCCATTTCCAACACTACCAAAGAAAAGTCATTATAAATAAAGGCATAACTTATACATTTGGAACATATACCATGCAATTGCTTTGTACTTACTTGGGAAATGGATCCCAAAATACCTCCGCACCCGGGGCATGTGCAGACGTTTCAGGTCCGACCAATGCTGCATTATCTGGGTGTGAGTGAAGGTGGTGCTGGTCACACGGTGGATTTCCGCGATGATCTCCCGGGCGATGTCCCTTTTCTCGCACACATTGGGCGCGAAGTCATACCGGCGCTGAAGCATGATCTGAAAAACATAATGGACACAGAGCTTTTACTTTTACACACAGACCCATATGTGTTGCATCACAAGTTGAGAATTTAATGTCATTAACACACACATTTCGAGTGGCAGCCATTTTTGGGGAGTGCCTTAAAGAGGACGTTGACTGTGATTGACAGTCTGGTCTTATGTTATATGTATCACACACCATGTACATACAGATAATAGCCAACATCAAGAATCAGGCCACCTGCATCTATGGCATGTTAGGATGGTTTAAACATCCAAGATGTAGCCTAATGCTTAGGCTTTTGGACCACGTGTGTGGCTTCCCGTTGTGTTTTTATGGCTTAGGAAAACAGTGTTCCTCAAACATCCGCATCAAGGTCCGAGACAGGCCAGGTTTGCCAGCTCGCCCCGCTACTCCACAGGTTAATTAACTGTTGCTAAGCCGGAGCAATTGGCCGAATTAGGACATCAGCATAGACAGTTGAAAACGTGGCCAGGCTCGGCCCTTGAGGATGAAGTGTGAGGAGCCAGTGATTAAACATTAAGAGACCCCAAACTAGTTCCAAACGCATCATTTACATTTAGGCCATCATTGACTATTAGATTAAAATGCACAGGCAGCCACTTACCAGCATGAGGATCTCTTCCTGTTGACGGGTGAAGATAGTGGGCGCCATCTTTATGCTTCTTCAAGGCAGCAGATAAGTGAAACCCCAGCGGTTTCCTGGTTCCGCTCGAACGTACGTTCGTACGAGCGCGTAGTCGTGCGCATAGGCGTCACACGCTGGGCTCATTATTTAAAGGTCCCTGCACCCAAAGCTCATTCTCTTTGAGCATTTGTGTACGATGGCACCGAAAAAGGCGATGAGCAAGCGACCCCAGCCAAGCAAGACCGCGGAGGGCCCAACAACAAGGTCCCAGCAAGGTCGGCGAAAACTGAGAGGCAAGACTCCCACCTCGGCCCCACCAAGGGACCCTGGACCCTCAGGTACCAAAAAAAGGGGCCCCAAGCCCCGTGCCCCTGCAGCCAAAAAGCTGGCAACTGCAGCACCCACCACCTCTGCCCCCAGAAGAGGCAGCACAAGTGAGCCCACACCGGCCATGCCTTCAAGTAGGGCAGTTCGGCAACCCATGCCCCGCAGCAGGGCCCGAAGCCCATCCAGGGCCCGAAGCCCAGCCAGAGGCCGAAGAACCCCATCCAGGGCCCGAACCCCATCCAGGGCCCGAACCCCATCCAGGGCACGAAGCCCAGCCAGAGGCCGCAGAACCCAATCCAGGGCACGAAGCCCAGCCAGAGGCCGCAGAACCCAATCCAGGGCACGAAGCCCCTACAGGGCCCGAAGAACCCCATCCAGGGCCAGAAGCCCCTACAGGGCCCAAACCCCATCCAGGGCACGAAGCCCAGCCAGGGCCCGAACCCCATCCAGGGCACGAAGCCCCTACAGGGCCCGAACCCCATCCAGGGCACGAAGCCCAGCCAGGGCCCGAACCCCATCCAGGGCACGAAGCCCCTACAGGGCCCGAACCCCAGCCAGGGCACGAAGCCCAGCCAGGGCACGAAGCCCAGCCAGAGGCCGCAGAACCCAATCCAGGGCCAGAAGCCCCTACAGGGCCCGAACCCCATCCAGGGCACGAAGCCCAGCCAGGGCCCGAACCCCATCCAGGGCACGAAGCCCCTACAGGGCCCGAACCCCATCCAGGGCACGAAGCCCAGCCAGGGCCCGAACCCCATCCAGGGCACGAAGCCCCTACAGGGCCCGAACCCCATCCAGGGCACGAAGCCCAGCCAGGGCACGAAGCCCAGCCAGGGCCCGAACCCCATCCAGGGCACGAAGCCCCTACAGGGCCCGAACCCCATCCAGGGCACGAAGCCCAGCCAGGGCCCGAACCCCATCCAGGGCACGAAGCCCAGCCAGGGCCCGAACCCCATCCAGGGCACGAAGCCCAGCCAGAGGCCGCAGAAACCAATCCAGGGCCAGAAGCCCCTACAGGGCCCGCCGAACCCCATCCAGGGCCAGAAGCCCCTACAGGGCCCGCCGAACCCCATCCAGGGCCAGAAGCCCCTACAGGGCCCGCCGAACCCAATCCAGGGCCAGAAGCCCCTACAGGGCCCGAAGAACCCCATCCAGGGCCAGAAGCCCCTACAGGGCCCGAAGAACCCCATCCAGGGCCAGAAGCCCCTACAGGGCCCGAAGAACCCCATCCAGGGCCAGAAGCCCCCGACCTGGCACCAGCCGGGAACCGAGCCCCCGACCTGGCACCAGCCGGGAACCTAGCCCCCCAAGAGGGCCCCGAATTGCAACCATGACCACATCTACACCTGGAAGTTCGGTGGCCAGCCACGCAAGAACACCCAGTCCCTTGGCCAGTCCAGTCCAGTCATTGGGAAGCCACCAATCCGGCCATTCCCCTACCCAGCCCCAGGCCATAATGTCACCACATGTGTCTGCACACATGGAGGAGCAGCCAAGCCAACCATCTGGCCGCACATTGCGCCGCGGCCAGTTGAGTGGGAGATTCTCCCATGACCAAAATATGGCATTGGCTAGTGGCCTTACATTATACTATGACGAGCTATATGGGAGCAAATCCAAACACACCACCAAGCAGCGCAAGATGGAATTGTTTGAAACCATCCTCCGACAAGTAAATGCAGCGGGGGAAGAGAGGAAAGATGTGTCCCAAATTCAGAAGAAAATCTCTGATCTGAAGTATGCTGTACGGCAAAAAGAAATTAAAAGGCATAATTACAGGTAAATAAATGTTTTCGCTAAATATAATGTTTTGCATGTACTGTATGCACCTTTTCTGAGTACCAAACGATTTTCTCTTTTCAGCATGAAAACTGGAGGTGGCTTTCCATCTAAATTGGAGTTTACCCCTGCTGAGGAGATTGTGCTTGGACTTCTCCATCCGGTCGCGGTCGGTGGACATGCTGGTCTAAGGGACACAGACTCACCGACCCGTACCCACGGTGAGTACTCTTAAATCTGCATGTTTGCCTGTTTGCTAAATAATCTACAGTTCACTAGTAACAAGATAACGGGATGCCCCTATGGTTTGCCTTGCTTGGCCTCGCACTACTGTGGCTGTTTGTGTCCTCTTTTGGTCCCTGGGAATCACACATTTAGGCCCACAGCCATTATGGCAAAGATAAAATGTCCAATTGGATTGTTAAAGTCATGAAGTTTCGCAAGATAAGTGATATATTTGGAATCAATCACAAAACACACATCATTATGTATGTGTTGCCTTTTGGTTGTGTGAGTTGTGTTTGAGTTAACAATTTAATTACCCACCCCCAAACATATCTGACCTAGAGCAGCGAGACTCAACTGGCGGGCCGGGGTACCAATGCGGACCTTGGCACCACATTCAAGGACCCCTGCCCAGACAGCCCTGCACTCAGTTACTTCTGTGTTGACGTGCTCAGAGCTGCCCCCTTGATCGCCGATGTAGTGTTTGGTCTCCTGCCCAATGTGCTGGCTCCCTGAAACATAGCATTGCAATATGAAGTACTGCACAGAAAGTGGCATTGCAAGGTACACAGTAACTTTGTAAAAATTTCTCTGGCCACAATCGTGTCCCGCTGCCCCTGCTCTGGCCCATCTGCCACAGTCCCCCCATGCCCCCCCCCCCCACATAAGCCCCATACATTTGTAACAGATTGGCTCCATCCATCCCATCACCATCAATACGTTAACTCCCCCCTTTAGCCATCCAATCCCTGTCCCCTCAGCTCTGGCCCATCCAGCCCAGCAAGGGCAAGCAGCCTTTATTAGTTGGCACTTTGAAATCTCCAGCCCCTCCACCAGTGTATTTATTTTTAACTAGACACCCCCTGCGTCAGCACCATGGCCAGACATTCACCTCTCACCACATACCTTGAAATGGGCCTTTACAACAATTGTTTGAGTACCACGGACCTAGCGAATGGTAGGCTAAATCCCAAAATGTACGTTGAAAGTTGTATGCTGACTGGGTACACTTCCTGACTTCGAACTGAGGTCAGTTAGCAGTTTTTCACAGCCATTGCACCTATGTAAACTTGCGTGTGTTTGAACAAAGGTCACCATTGCTCTAGACTTGAATAATATTACAAATAGAGCTATATTTGATTACCTATCCAAAAAAAGGTTATGTGTGTGTTTACGTGGTTTGTTTTTCTCTTCTTCAGCCCAGCATGATCCCTCAGCAAGGGTAAACTCACCCCCCAGTTTGGTTATGCCTACCAGGTCCGTACAGCATAGGAGCCCAGATCAGAGATTTCCGGTAAGTTAATTTAGTATCATAAATACTAACAAGTGCTTAAGAATGTGTTAAACTGTTGAAATCCAAAATTTGGACGCAAACTTACCCTTTTTTTTTTGATATGTCCCTACAGACCCGCACACTCATGGAAGAGATCCAGGACATGGAGGAAGATGATGATGTCTCCGTACAGGGCACGTCGGATGAACTCCCCCTGGGTCCCAATTTGGAACTGCTCCATAATGTTTCTCTGGCCAATCCTCAGCAGCAGAGTGAATCTCCATCCATTGTGCTTGCACATGGGGAGACTGACACTACAGTCCCCAGTGTTCACTCTGCTGCTGAGGATTTGCAAAGCAGGCCTGTTGCTGTTGAGGGGACGACACCACGCGGCAGGGCACGCCCAAGAGCCAGGGTAATTGTGCGGCGGACGCCATTACGCCGCCCCACAATTTCCCAGGGGAGGCAGAGTGCCCTGCTTCAATTATGGACCCAACAAAGGGACTCTTATGACGCCCAGCTCGTTACAGAGCGTGAGCAAAGGCATGCCGACATGGTCAACATCCATACCAGTCTACAGGGCATCCTCGCGGAGTTGCGTACCCTCAACAGCAACGTGGCCAATGCAAGTAATGGCATCCAGTCAGCCATGGCTGAGATGACCAATATGCAGAGAAACATTGTGGAGCAGTTTCAAATTCACAATGCTGCCATGGCCCAGGCTAGGTCCCATTCACATGGACCTCCACCTGGACCTCCACCTGGGTATTATGGGCAGCCACCCTATTAAGCCATGGGTGTGTGGGACATCTTTTCTCTTAACCCCCACTGTATTTACTTGTCCTTTGAGGTTTCAAACAATCCATTTTGTGTTGCTCAGGCAGGTTGTGTTTTGTATTTGCTCCCATATAGCTCCTTAGAGTAATGCTTAAGGCCACTAGCCAATGCCATAGGTCTATGTGGAGTGTATCTGGCCACTTATGGCTTTACATATGTATTTGGTTGGTGCTCCTCCTGTTTGCAGACATGTTTGTGTGACATTATGGCCATGCCCAAATATCCCTGGGCACAGGCAAGATTAATGACTGGACTAGGCTGGCCTTTGGACTGGGTGTCCTTGTTTGGTTGTGCCACTCACTTCCAGGTGTAGATGTGCTCGATGTTTTTTTGTAATGTTATCCATTTGTAACCACAGATGTATGTGGACTGATTTCTGTTAAGCACTATAATTTTTCCTTTTCAAAGTAAAAAAACAACTTCACTTACAATACTTGTGGCGTTTTTAGTGGGAAGACATTTTAAACAGCTTGGGCTAAACCAGATAATTTGGGTTGGAAGAGGTGTAACAATGCCAAGCTAAAGCTAAGGAAACTACATGAAATACATTAGGCAACAATTAAGGTCTAAATGTTTTACTTAGAGGTAATGCCACATTACGGCAAAACAACATATGTAACAAAAAGGATAACACAGACACACAGAATGGTGAGACAGGGAAAAAAGTTAAGTAAAATGCTGGCTGATCAGGTTGGCTCGAACAGATTGGCCAGACTCACTGGGGGGCCCCACAAAATTCTCGACTTCATCCTCGACGGCTGAAGAGGGCAGGCTGTCCACATAACGTGGGACACGTTCCATGATGGCAAAATTGTGCAAAACAGCACATGCCATTATAATGTCGATCACTTTCTTGGGATCATATTGCAGGGCCCCCCCAGTATGGTCAAGGCAACGAAAACGTGTCTTCAGCAGACCAAAGGCCCTCTCCACAACAGCCCGGGTCTTGCGATGCGCACGGTTATACGCTTCCTGAGAGGCATCCTGGGGCCGCAGCACAGGCGTCATGAGCCAGGGTAGAAGTGGGTACCCGGAATCACCTTAAACAGAGAATTAAATGTAATCAAAATTAAAAAGGCAACACAACCAACACCAAAAATTTCACAGATATCATAATGATGTAAGGTAAAGTGTTCCCAAAAAAAAAAAGGGCACATTAGGGCCCCCAAAAATTCCACTAAGGTCTAACCTAAATAAAAATGGCACTTCTATATACCAATTAATTAACAAACATCTGCACGGCCAAGGGTATTTGGATTTTACATATATTTGTAGTTTTCAGACATGTTACAATTAGGATGCTGCTGAGGGCCTATCCACATTTCTCTGGAAACTACAATGTATGCAGTTTAAGTCCACTTTGACATTTAAAGACCAATAGTACAAAAGGAGCCAAAGGTCAAAGATCCTTGGGTATAAACTCAAAACCAATATATTTAGGCACAAGGAACTTACAGACATCCTAACTAAAGGGAAAACATTCTGAAGGCCAAAGCGAGGCAAGCATTTTTTTTGGAAGTTCCTAATATATGAGCCAAGAAAAAGGCAGTTGGACGCTTATGTAAAGAATTCCAAAACAAACATATCAACAAATACAAGATTAATGCCACATTTAAGAACACACAAATAGGACACACTTACCAAGCAGCCATGCCCCCGAAAATTCACCTGCCTCAAATCTCCGAAACAACCCAGATCGCCGGAGGATATAGGAGTCGTGGGACGATCCGGGGTAGCCGGCAAGGACACTCATAAACCGCATATCCGGACCAACCACGGCCTGGACATTAAGGGAGTGTCCCATTTTACGATTCCTTAAGGCAAAAACATACAAAAAGGGTAATTGATATTTGACCCAAAATAATAAATTAACCACAAAACATGTCTGCACTCTATTGGGAAAGACTAATGAAAAGCCGAGATAAAGCAGCTACACAAATGAGGGATAAACAAATATGCTGCCGCAAAGGAAAACAGGTTACATGACACGTTGGGCAACATAATAACCAATCTCAATACCTATATATATACTCGTCGGCTGCCCTAGGTACGAGTGCCACATGTGTGCAGTCAATTGCACCAATAACGTTGGGCATGTCGGCCACATTATAAAACCCAAGCTTAATGGCGTTTCTGGCTGCCATATCATCAGGAAAATAAATATATGGCAGCCATGCCTTCCAAAAATTTAGACAGTGCGCGGCTCAGCGTAGGCTGTGACATCCCCACAGAGAGGGCACCCAGCCTCTGGAACGAGCCGTTCGCCAAAAATTGCAGGCAGCCAAGCATCTTGGTCATACCTGAAATTGCATGCCCCTTCCTTGTGGTGCGGGCTAACCATGGCCGCAGCTCACTATATAATTTATGGAGGGAAGCGCGATTAAGCCTGGTCAGCTCGAACAGCTCAACATCATTCATGCTATCGATGTTCATGCGACGACGCAGGGGCAATCTGCTCTCAGACATCTCGATCAACTCAATGCCAAAAAGCATAAGCCCTTGATGTGCCACAAACTCGCTCCGCTCCATCCTACTCCCGAGGCCAAATAGCTGCCGGCAAACATTTCGTAAAGCAGCTCTTTAATGGGCTTCAAAACAATTAGCAATCACCTCTCTGAATTGGGCGCAAGCCCATGTGAAGGACGTAAAAAATAGGATCGGACGCAAATAATACGATTTGGACGGGAAAAACACACGAACTAACGCAAATTATACGATTCTCGTACGAAATGCGTATGTTCATATACGTCTATGCGCGAACGATCGTGCGAATACGAAATGGGCAAAAAAACAAGAAAAAATGACAAACACCCACCCAAACTTACGATTCTCGATACGAAATCACTTAACTTTGACTCTTTGAATCGAGGGGATTGTGCACTGATGTAGACTTTGGCATTTAACTTCTTATTTTAGCTCTATAACCAATTGGCAATAACACAAGTCCCCCAATATTAAGTCTCTTATTGAAAAGTCCCCTCACTTATAATACAACCTCACTTGCAAATACAACCAGAACTCGCAAAGCTCCTGAACTCACTGTAAACAATCTTATTTTTAGAGAGAATTAGGTTGTTCACACCGCGCTTCTAATATCTTAACTAAGTGGTGATGAAAAAATGCTAACACGTACCAGACTCCTATCCCAAAATAGTCTTAGACATGCATATATAGTATTATGGTACAGAGCAAAAACATTTCTTATATAGAAAGTTCATCAGTCAGTGAGTTATAAATCTCCAAAGATTTCTGAATCTTAAACGTCTCAAAGTGCATGCACAACTGCTGAAAAAAGAGTATCTTCAGGTGGAAAGGTTTTAGATGAAAGATTATTTTCAAAGAAAAGCCAAACCAGATGACTCAAGTTGCGTGCACGATCACACAGTCCACACGTGTTCACCGCCAATCAGGTGTATGCTTACCAGAGGAAATTTTCATTTCCACTTTCAAAATGCAGGAATTTAATATGTATATTCCAAAAGTCCTAAAATTCAATGACTTCATAGATACACAGGCAAACTGTGAAAAATCTTATGCAGTACCTGTTCCTCTCCACCACGGCCGCTGGCAGATATGGATAAAGCTCAGAACTGAGAAAATTCATACAGATGCTGCCCTGCCTGACGCATTTCACTGAATGTCAGCTTTCTCAAAGGCTAGTAGCAAGGAACAGGTGGCACAAGTTAAAAATTAAAAAAGCATAGTTTTATGCAGCCTTACGCTGCGCATGAACAATAAATGGCCAAGAGATACCTTATCACACGTAGGGGTTTTGTCCACCCGTCTGCCGTCATGCAGACTCGTGTCTGGTATCAGCCCAGGTTGCCGGAAGATAGTTAATTCAAATGCCTGGAATGCCCTCCCCCTCTGCGTCGCACGTCAACTCGATGGCGTTCGGGGAGTGTCAGCTGCTTAAGATGACACTAAGCCTCGGTTACATCCGGAGAGCATCGGCTCTTTCCGCAGCTTCCCCCTCTTCATAGTACGTCACTTAGGGGGAGTGTCAGCTAAGTGTTAGTGGATGCCGAATGCACCCGCATTCGGCTGTCTTTGGAGAGCATCGGCTCTTTCCGCAGCTCTATAATTCAAATGTTACACGGGCGGCTTTGGCTGTCTCAACTAGCTTTCTTGCTAACCTAAGGTTATAGCGGCAGTATTAATCTTTGTCCACTCGGCTTTGTGAACTTGAATAAAGCTGACTATTTGGATGAGCTGCATAGGCTCCTGTCAGACAGGGAGACCTATAGAATACTGAAAAAGGACCCCACAGTGGATTACAAACTTGAATTAGACAATTTGTTAACTGATGGGCTTTCAAAAGGGTTGCTAACACAGAAAGAATACAACTATTTAAGTACTAAGACGGTCAGGATCCCCACTATATACCAACTACCAAAATTACATAAGACACTTTAGAAACCACAAGCGCAACCTATTGGGGGGTGGGATCCTTGACCTGTCGATTAGTTGAATATATAGACTTGTTTTTGCAAAAACTTGTAGTTGGTCTACCATCCTATTTAAAGGATTCATCACAAGTTATTAACATCTGTGAGGGCCAGAATTGGAATGAGTTAACTTTTTTGGGCACCACAGATGTGACCTCATTATATACATTGATTCCTCACCAAAAAGGTATTTTGGCTATTCGACATTTTCTGATGACAGGCTCCCAACTACCTCTGGATCAGATCGACTTTCTGTTGGAATGTCTAACATTTGCATTAGAACATAATTTCTTCTGGTTTGAAAATCGTTTGTATCTCCAGATAAAGGGTGTAGCCATGGGGGCTAAGTTTGCCCTGAGCATGGCCAATTTATACGTAGGCTGGTGGGAGGCCCAGTTTATTAACCATCAGGATTGGCCCCACCTGGCACTCTGGAGGTGGTATATAGACGATGTGCTCCTCATGTGGAAGGGGACACAGATAGAGCTTGAAAGGTTCTTTGCAATGGTCAATGCAAACTCCTTTAATTTGGAGTTCATGTTAGAGTCCAGTCACCTTTCGGTCAATTTCTTAGATCTAACCATTAAGAGATCTGGATCCAGTGTCACCAATCTCACCTATTCCAAACCGACCAATCGAAATGGTTATGTCCCCTCCATGAGCTGCCATCACCTGAAATGGTTAAACGCGATCCCTAAGGGACAATTCATGAGACTCCGGAGAAACTCTTCTAACCTAGAAATTTTTATAACCAGGTGACTATACTTACTGACCGATTTTTAGAAAAAGGTTACAAACTACAAAATATTGAGCAACAGTTGAATGAGATAAGAGAGAAAGACAGAGTCCCTGGGACATCTACGAATTGGGCAAATGATCAGGATAAAATTGGACTTTGTCCATTATCACGGATTTCAATGTGCAGTATAGAGATATAAATCAGCTTATCTCCAGACATTGGAATCTTCTTAAAGATGATCCGGTATTAGGGTCTGTAATATCAGATAACCCTAGGATCATCTTTAGAAAAGCCCCTAACCTTAAGGATCTACTGACCAGGAGTTTCATGGAGAAGAAGAAAATTACCCTCACTGATAACATAATTAAAGTTTTTTTTCAGGTGTGGAGGTTGCATGGGATGCAAGACCTGTAAGGCAGTTGCAAAACCGAAGAAAACTTTTACGTTGTCCGCTACGGGCAAGGTTTATGAAGTTTCCCACTATATATTGTGTCACTCTAAGTATGTAGTTTATTTGATCTGGTGTCCCTGCCAGTTATTTTATGTTGGGCGAACCACTTGGGACCATAAAACCATAATCAGGGAACACATTTATAACATCAAACGTGGATTCGAGGCCCACAGCCGGCCCACGCTTGTGATCCCCAGCATATGTCATTTATGGGGATCTACCACGCTGAGAAACATTGTCTGGGATCTAACCTAATAAGAGAAATTTCTAAGTGCGAGAGTAGATGGATTTTTGAGTTAGATACACTGTCCCCCAATGGGCTCAACGTAGAATTTGATATAAATTGCTTTATAGATAACTCTTGAATCCTTGTTTTTTAGATATGTGTTTTTCATTTATAACCAGGGTTTTATATTGTAAAGTCGTTTTTAATTGAACCCCCATTTTTTTGAATGTACATATGTGATTGCTCTGTAAGTGCTCCCTTTTGCTCACTTCCAACACGGTTGCACTTTAACAATTTTCAATTGTTAATAAATAGTGATGAGCGAGTAGTATTCGACCGAGCCGGTATTCGATCGAATACTACGCTGTTCGTCATACTCGATTTCGATCGAGTACAGCGGCGATGGCGCACTCACAATTCGTTTCCCCTCCCACCTTCCCTGGCGCGTTTTTTACACCAATCACCATGCAGGGGGGGTGGGACAGGTCCTGGGAGGACGCTGGCATCGCGAAAACGGCGTCTACACGCATTGGCTGGAAAAACCATGTGACCTCGAATATACAAAACTCAGCACTTCCTCTTCGTCAGCATTAGCAGCTTGAACTTAGTGAGGGACAGACGCTCACAGCAGGGAAAGACAGGCTGTCGCTGGCAGGGCCCCAGAAGCTCGGAATATCGCTTTTACCACCATCTATACCAGCTACCAGAAGACAAGACAGTCCTTAAGAGCCCTTATTAGGGCTGCTACGCTGAACAGTATATAGCTCATTTTCTATTTAGTCAGGCAGGGCCCCAGAAGCTCAGAATATACCTTTTACCACCATATATACCAGCTACCAGAAGACAAGACAGTCCTTAATAGCCCTTATTAGGGCTGCTACGCTGAACAGTATATAGCTCATTTTCTATTTAGTCAGGCAGGGCCCCAGAAGCTCAGAATATACCTTTTACCACCATATATACCAGCTACCAGAAGACAAGACAGTCCTTAATAGCCCTTATTAGGGCTGCTACGCTGAACAGTATATAGCTCATTTTCTATTTAGTCAGGCAGGGCCCCAGAAGCTCAGAATATACCTTTTACCACCATATATACCAGCTATCAGAAGACAAGACAGTCCTTAATAGCCCTTATTAGGGCTGCTACGCTGAACAGTATATAGCTCATTTTCTATTTAGTCAGGCAGGGCCCCAGAAGCTCAGAATATACCTTTTACCACCATATATACCAGCTACCAGAAGACAAGACAGTCCTTAATAGCCCTTATTAGGGCTGCTACGCTGAACAGTATATAGCTCATTTTCTATTTAGTCAGGCAGGGCCCCAGAAGCTCAGAATATACCTTTTACCACCATATATACCAGCTACCAGAAGACAAGACAGTCCTTAATCCCTTATTAGTGCTGCTACGTTGAACAGTATATAGCTCATTTTCTATTTAGTCAGGCAGGGCCCCAGAAGCTCAGAATATACCTTTTACCACCATATATACCAGCTACCAGAAGACAAGACAGTCCTTAAGAGCCCTTATTAGGGCTGCTACGCTGAACAGTATATAGCTCATTTTCTATTTAGTCAGGCAGGGCCCCAGAAGCTCAGAATATACCTTTTACCACCATATATACCAGCTACCAGAAGACAAGACAGTCCTTAATAGCCCTTATTAGGGCTGCTACACTGAACAGTATATAGCTCATTTTCTATTTAGTCAGGCAGGGCCCCAGAAGCTCAGAATATACCTTTTACCACCATATATACCAGCTACCAGAAGACAAGACAGTCCTTAATCCCTTATTAGTGCTGCTACGTTGAACAGTATATAGCTCATTTTCTATTTAGTCAGGCAGGGCCCCAGAAGCTCAGAATATACCTTTTACCACCATATATACCAGCTACCAGAAGACAAGACAGTCCTTAATCCCTTATTAGTGCTGCTACGTTGAACAGTATATAGCTCATTTTCTATTTAGTCAGGCAGGGCCCCAGAAGCTCAGAATATACCTTTTACCACCATATATACCAGCTACCAGAAGACAAGACAGTCCTTAATAGCCCTTATTAGGGCTGCTACGCTGAACAGTATATAGCTCATTTTCTATTTAGTCAGGCAGGGCCCCAGAAGCTCAGAATATACCTTTTACCACCATATATACCAGCTACCAGAAGACAAGACAGTCCTTAATAGCCCTTATTAGGGCTGCTACGCTGAACAGTATATAGCTCATTTTCTATTTAGTCAGGCAGGGCCCCAGAAGCTCAGAATATACCTTTTACCACCATATATACCAGCTACCAGAAGACAAGACAGTCCTTAATAGCCCTTATTAGGGCTGCTACGCTGAACAGTATATAGCTCATTTTCTATTTAGTCAGGCAGGGCCCCAGAAGCTCAGAATATACCTTTTACCACCATATATACCAGCTACCAGAAGACAAGACAGTCCTTAATAGCCCTTATTAGGGCTGCTACGCTGAACAGTATATAGCTCATTTTCTATTTAGTCAGGCAGGGCCCCAGAAGCTCAGAATATACCTTTTACCACCATATATACCAGCTACCAGAAGACAAGACAGTCCTTAATCCCTTATTAGTGCTGCTACGCTGAACAGTATATAGCTCATTTTCTATTTAGTCAGGCAGGGCCCCAGAAGCTCAGAATATACCTTTTACCACCATATATACCAGCTACCAGAAGACAAGACAGTCCTTAATCCCTTATTAGTGCTGCTACATTGAACAGTATATAGCTCATTTTCTATTTAGTCAGGCAGGGCCCCAGAAGCTCAGAATATACCTTTTACCACCATATATACCAGCTACCAGAAGACAAGACAGTCCTTAATCCCTTATTAGTGCTGCTACGTTGAACAGTATATAGCTCATTTTCTATTTAGTCAGGCAGGGCCCCAGAAGCTCAGAATATACCTTTTACCACCATATATACCAGCTACCAGAAGACAAGACAGTCCTTAATCCCTTATTAGTGCTGCTACGTTGAACAGTATATAGCTCATTTTCTATTTAGTCAGGCAGGGCCCCAGAAGCTCAGAATATACCTTTTACCACCATATATACCAGCTACCAGAAGACAAGACAGTCCTTAATCCCTTATTAGTGCTGCTACGTTGAACAGTATATAGCTCATTTTCTATTTAGTCAGGCAGGGCCCCAGAAGCTCAGAATATACCTTTTACCACCATATATACCAGCTACCAGAAGACAAGACAGTCCTTCATCCCTTATTAGTGCTGCTACGTTGAACAGTATATAGCTCATTTTCTATTTAGTCAGGCAGGGCCCCAGAAGCTCAGAATATACCTTTTACCACCATATATACCAGCTACCAGAAGACAAGACAGTCCTTAAAAGCCCTTATTAGTGCTGCTATGTTGAACAGTATATAGCTCATTTTCTATTTAGTCAGGCAGGGCCCCAGAAGCTCAGAATATACCTTTTACCACCATATATACCAGCTACCAGAAGACAAGACAGTCCTTAATAGCCCTTATTAGGGCTGCTACGCTGAACAGTATATAGCTCATTTTCTATTTAGTCAGGCAGGGCCCCAGAAGCTCAGAATATACCTTTTACCACCATATATACCAGCTACCAGAAGACAAGACAGTCCTTAATCCCTTATTAGTGCTGCTACGTTGAACAGTATATAGCTCATTTTCTATTTAGTCAGGCAGGGCCCCAGAAGCTCAGAATATACCTTTTACCACCATATATACCAGCTACCAGAAGACAAGACAGTCCTTAATCCCTTATTAGTGCTGCTACGTTGAACAGTATATAGCTCATTTTCTATTTAGTCAGGCAGGGCCCCAGAAGCTCAGAATATACCTTTTACCACCATATATACCAGCTACCAGAAGACAAGACAGTCCTTAATCCCTTATTAGTGCTGCTACGTTGAACAGTATATAGCTCATTTTCTATTTAGTCAGGCAGGGCCCCAGAAGCTCAGAATATACCTTTTACCACCATATATACCAGCTACCAGAAGACAAGACAGTCCTTAAGAGCCCTTATTAGGGCTGCTACGCTGAACAGTATATAGCTCATTTTCTATTTAGTCAGGCAGGGCCCCAGAAGCTCAGAATATACCTTTTACCACCATATATACCAGCTACCAGAAGACAAGACAGTCCTTAATAGCCCTTATTAGTGCTGCTATGTTGAACAGTATATAGCTCATTTTCTATTTAGTCAGGCAGGGCCCCAGAAGCTCAGAATATACCTTTTACCACCATATATACCAGCTACCAGAAGACAAGACAGTCCTTAATAGCCCTTATTAGGGCTGCTACGCTGAACAGTATATAGCTCATTTTCTATTTAGTCAGGCAGGGCCCCAGAAGCTCAGAATATACCTTTTACCACCATATATACCAGCTACCAGAAGACAAGACAGTCCTTAAGAGCCCTTATTAGGGCTGCTACGCTGAACAGTATATAGCTCATTTTCTATTTAGTCAGGCAGGGCCCCAGAAGCTCAGAATATACCTTTTACCACCATATATACCAGCTACCAGAAGACAAGACAGTCCTTAATAGCCCTTACTAGTGCTGCTATGTTGAACAGTATATAGCTCATTTTCTATTTAATCAGGCAGGGCCCCAGAAGCTCAGAATATACCTTTTACCACCATATATACCAGCTACCAGAAGACAAGACAGTCCTTAATAGCCCTTATTAGGGCTGCTACGCTGAACAGTATATAGCTCATTTTCTATTTAGTCAGGCAGGGCCCCAGAAGCTCAGAATATACCTTTTACCACCATATATACCAGCTACCAGAAGACAAGACAGTCCTTAATCCCTTATTAGTGCTGCTACGTTGAACAGTATATAGCTCATTTTCTATTTAGTCAGGCAGGGCCCCAGAAGCTCAGAATATACCTTTTACCACCATATATACCAGCTACCAGAAGACAAGACAGTCCTTAATCCCTTATTAGTGCTGCTACGTTGAACAGTATATAGCTCATTTTCTATTTAGTCAGGCAGGACCCCAGAAGCTCAGAATATACCTTTTACCACCATATATACCAGCTACCAGAAGACAAGACAGTCCTTAATAGCCCTTATTAGTGCTGCTATGTTGAACAGTATATAGCTCATTTTCTATTTAGTCAGGCAGGGCCCCAGAAGCTCAGAATATACCTTTTACCACCATATATACCAGCTACCAGAAGACAAGACAGTCCTTAATCCCTTATTAGTGCTGCTACGTTGAACAGTATATAGCTCATTTTCTATTTAGTCAGGCAGGGCCCCAGAAGCTCAGAATATACCTTTTACCACCATATATACCAGCTACCAGAAGACAAGACAGTCCTTAATAGCCCTTATTAGTGCTGCTATGTTGAACAGTATATAGCTCATTTTCTATTTAGTCAGGCAGGGCCCCAGAAGCTCAGAATATACCTTTTACCACCATATATACCAGCTACCAGAAGACAAGACAGTCCTTAATAGCCCTTATTAGGGCTGCTACGCTGAACAGTATATAGCTCATTTTCTATTTAGTCAGGCAGGGCCCCAGAAGCTCAGAATATACCTTTTACCACCATATATACCAGCTACCAGAAGACAAGACAGTCCTTAATCCCTTATTAGTGCTGCTACGTTGAACAGTATATAGCTCATTTTCTATTTAGTCAGGCAGGGCCCCAGAAGCTCAGAATATACCTTTTACCACCATATATACCAGCTACCAGAAGACAAGACAGTCCTTAATCCCTTATTAGTGCTGCTACGTTGAACAGTATATAGCTCATTTTCTATTTAGTCAGGCAGGGCCCCAGAAGCTCAGAATATACCTTTTACCACCATATATACCAGCTACCAGAAGACAAGACAGTCCTTAATCCCTTATTAGTGCTGCTACGTTGAACAGTATATAGCTCATTTTCTATTTAGTCAGGCAGGGCCCCAGAAGCTCAGAATATACCTTTTACCACCATATATACCAGCTACCAGAAGACAAGACAGTCCTTAAGAGCCCTTATTAGGGCTGCTACGCTGAACAGTATATAGCTCATTTTCTATTTAGTCAGGCAGGGCCCCAGAAGCTCAGAATATACCTTTTACCACCATATATACCAGCTACCAGAAGACAAGACAGTCCTTAATAGCCCTTATTAGGGCTGCTACGCTGAACAGTATATAGCTCATTTTCTATTTAGTCAGGCAGGGCCCCAGAAGCTCAGAATATACCTTTTACCACCATATATACCAGCTACCAGAAGACAAGACAGTCCTTAATAGCCCTTATTAGGGCTGCTACGCTGAACAGTATATAGCTCATTTTCTATTTAGTCAGGCAGGGCCCCAGAAGCTCAGAATATACCTTTTACCACCATATATACCAGCTACCAGAAGACAAGACAGTCCTTAATAGCCCTTATTAGGGCTGCTACGCTGAACAGTATATAGCTCATTTTCTATTTAGTCAGGCAGGGCCCCAGAAGCTCAGAATATACCTTTTACCACCATATATACCAGCTACCAGAAGACAAGACAGTCCTTAATAGCCCTTATTAGGGCTGCTACGCTGAACAGTATATAGCTCATTTTCTATTTAGTCAGGCAGGGCCCCAGAAGCTCAGAATATACCTTTTACCACCATATATACCAGCTACCAGAAGACAAGACAGTCCTTAATCCCTTATTAGAGCTGCTACGTTGAACAGTATATAGCTCATTTTCTATTTAGTCAGGCAGGGCCCCAGAAGCTCAGAATATACCTTTTACCACCATATATACCAGCTACCAGAAGACAAGACAGTCCTTAAGAGCCCTTATTAGGGCTGCTACGCTGAACAGTATATAGCTCATTCTAGCTATATACACACTGCACACAACGGCTGCTTTAGTGAGGGGTAGCTGCTGCTGCTGGAATAGGGACAGAAAGACTTCAGTGGTGTATTAGCACCTATATACAAAACTATATACACTCTGCTCAAAACGGCTGCTTTAGTGAGGGGTAGCTGCTGATGCTGGAATAGGGACAGAAAGACTTCAGTGGTGTATTAGCACCTATATACAAAACTATATTTTGCACTACTGTTTTGTGTCCTCTGTGCCAACAAAACCTTGTTATATACCCGGTGCGTATAGGCACCATTTCACCTTCTGGCAGTATACGGCTATATAGCCAGGTGTTTTTCTTAAAAATATTTTTATATTTGGCACTACTGTTTTGTGTCCTCTTTACCAACAAAACCTTGTTATATACCCGGTGCGTATATAGGCACCATTTCACCTTCTGGCAGTATACGGCTGTATAGCCAGGTGTTTTTCTTAAAAATATTTTTATATTTGGCACTACTGTTTTGTGTCCTCTTTACCAACAAAACCTTGTTATATACTCGGTGCGTATAGGCACCATTTCACCTTCTGGCAGTATACGGCTGTATAGCCAGGTGTTCTTAAAAATATATTTATATTTGGCACTACTGTTTTGTGTCCTCTGTGCCAACAAAACACTGTTTTATACACGGTGCGTATAGGCACCATTTCACCTTCTGGCAGTATACGGCTGTATAGCCAGGTGTTTTTCTTAAAAATATTTTTTATATTTGGCACTACTGTTTTGTGTCCTCTTTACCAACAAAACCTTGTTATATACCCGGTGCGTATATAGGCACCATTTCACCTTCTGGCAGTATACGGCTGTATAGCCAGGTGTTCTTAAAAATATATTTATATTTGGCACTACTGTTTTGTGTCCTCTGTGCCAACAAAACACTGTTTTATACACGGTGCGTATAGGCACCATTTCACCTTCTGGCAGTATACGGCTGTATAGCCAGGTGTTCTTCTTAAAAATATTTTTATATTTGGCATAACGCGTGGCCAAAAAAGTAAAACGTCTGAAATGCGGAGGGCTAGCGCAAAGGGACGTGGACGAGGACGGGGGCGCGGAAATGCTGGTGGGGGCACAAACCGCGTTGAAGCCAGTGGGGATACAATGCGTGCTGGTGAGGGGCAGCCAGCATTACGCTCATCCAGCTTCCCTGCCTTTATGGGACAGTTATGCGGGGGGCGGGGTACACCTCTGTTAAGGCCTGAGCAGCGTGAACAGGTGGTGCAATGGATGGCCGATAACGCTTCCAGTCACTTGTCCACTACCCAGTCATCCACACAGTCTCACTCTGACCCTCCTTCCTCCCAACCTGGCCAACAGAGTCAGCCCAACCTTGACCCCTCCCAGGACCTCTTTTCGGGTCCTTTTCCAGATGTGCTGCAAGAATCCCAGGAGCTAGCAGAGGAATTTGTTTGTAGTGATGCCCAAACACTTGAGTATCCGCCATCTGCTAGTGATGTGGACCCGGAACCAGCATCTGCTATCATGAGCGATGATGATGAGACGCAGTTGCCATCAAGGGAGGCTGTTGGAATGTCCAGTGGGCAGGAGGAGGAGCAGAGAGAGGAAGTGGAAGAGGAGGTGGTGGACGACGAAATGACCGACCCCACTTGGACAGGGGTGATGTCCAGCGGGGAAAGCAGTGGAGATGCGGTCTGCGCATCACCGAATAAGGCACCAAGAGGCAGAGGACAGTCCAGAGGCAGAGGACAGTCCAGACAGAGAAGGCAGGCCACAGCCAGCAGGGTCGAAGCTCTTCCCGGCAGCAGGCAGTCGCGCGAAGCTCCCCCATCGAGGCCTCGTACTTCTGTGGTGTGGAGATTTTTTAACGTTTGCGCGGATGACAAACTGAGCGCGGTTTGCGCAATCTGCCACTCAAAACTGAGTAGGGGCTCTGAGAAGAGCAATCTGACCACCTCAGGCATGCGCCGTCACTTGGAATTCAAGCACTGGGCTGAGTGGGAGAGAGCAAACGCAATACAACCTGCGCCCCGTCTTGCTGCCACTGCCTCTTCCCCTTTGTTGTGTGCTGCCACTGCGGTCCAGACCTCCAGCCAGGACACCTCCACATCTGCCTCTGCCTCGGCTACTTTGGGGCCTTCTCCTTCAGCCCCACCTTCCCCCGCATCTTCGTCTGCACCTTCCATCTCTTCGTCCCATCAACTGTCCATCTCGCAGGCGTTCAACCGCAGGCGGAAGTACGCCTCCAGTCACCCCCAAGCCCAAGCCTTAACCTGCCTCATCTCCAAACTGCTGGCCCTGGAGATGTTGCCGTTTAGGCTTGTGGAGACGCAGGCCTTCCGCGACCTGATGGCGGCTGCCGCACCTCGCTATTCCGTCCCTAGCCGCCACTATTTTTCCCGGTGTGGCGTCCCCGCCCTGCACCAGCACGTGTCGCATAACATCAGGCGGGCCCTGAGGTACGCAGTCAGCGCAAAGGTCCACTTGACCACCGACTCGTGGACAAGCGCTTGCGGCCAAGGACGCTACATCTCTTTGACGGCACACTGGGTGAATGTTGTGGAAGCGGGGACGGGGTCGCAAACAGGGACGGCCTACATACCACCCCCGCCCAAGATTGCCAGCACGGGTTCTGATAGACCCCCCTCCTCTTCCTCCTCCTCCTCCTCCTCTGCCTTAACATCGCCCTCAGCCCCTAGCTGGAAGCGTTGCAGCACTGGCGCGGGGAGACGTCAGCAGGCGGTGCTTAAGCTCATCAGCTTGGGCGACAGGAAGCACAGCGCCGCAGAGGTGAGGCACGCCATATTGCAGCAGACAGAGATGTGGCTGTCGCCGCTGCAGCTAGGACCAGGCATGGTCGTGTGCGATAACGGCCGTAACCTGGTGGCGGCTCTGGAGCTTGCAGAACTCAATCACGTACCATGCCTGGCCCACATTTTTAATTTGGTAGTACAAAAGTTTCTAAAGACTTACCCCAACCTGGCAGAGCTACTGGTCAAAGTGCGGCGCTTGTGCGCTCACTTTCGGAAGTCAACTGTAGCTGCTGCTAGCTTAAAAAAAATCCAGCAACGCCTCCATTTGCCTCAACATCGGCTGTTGTGCGACCTGCCCACTCGCTGGAATTCCACCTATTGCATGTTGGCCAGGGTGTGTGAGCAGCAGAAAGCATTGATGGAGTACCAGATGATGCATCCACGCGTGCCTCCAACTCAGCTCCCTCAGTTTGCCAACCACGAGTGGCCATGGATGGCAGACATATGCGATGTATTGCGTATCTTTGAGGAGTCCACTAAGAAGGTCAGCAGCGAGGACGCTATAGTGAGCGTAACCATCCCGCTCCTATGCGTCCTTAAAGAATCGCTCATCGCAATAAGGGAGAACGCATTGCACACAGAGGAGACGGGGGTAGGAGGAGACGCAACGCAGGTAGACAGTCAGACCACACTTTTGTCTGCTGCTCGGTGGCAGTTGCAGGAGGAGGAGGATGAGGAGGAGGAGGACAACGTGGAGGTGGCTGTGGAAGAGGATGCTGGCGGCGAGGGTAGCAGTCAGTCTGTGTGCGTCCCATTGGTTCAGCGCGGATGGGGCGGAGAGGAGGAGGAAGAGGAGGAAATGGAAAATGATCCTTCTGGTGGGGGCAGTGAGGTCATGCCTACTCAGAGTCTGGCACACATGGCTGACTTCATGCTGGGCTGCTTTTCCCGGGACATACGTGTTGTCCGGATATTGGAGAACAAACTATACTGGGTCTTCGCACTCCTGGACCCCCGGTATAAAGATAACTTCTCCTCTTTTATTCCGGTAGAGGAGAGGACGAATCGATTACTGGAATACCAGAGGGAACTCTTGCAGAACATGATGCAGATTTTCCCACCCAGCATCGCTGGCGGCAGAGAGGAGAGTGTCTCCCAGAGTCTGACAACATTGATCAGGCCCACAGCCACCAGGGGAACACTCTCCAAGGTGTGGGACACGTTCATGTCACCCCCTCGTGCAACTTCCATCACTGCGGGGCCCGCTATCAGCAGGAGGGACAAGTATCGGCGGATGTTGCGGGACTACCTGGCAGACCACACCCCTGTCCTCCCCGATCCCTCGGCGACCTACACTTACTGGGTCTCCAAGTTGGACACGTGGCTGGAACTGTCCCTGTACGCCTTGGAGGTGCTTGCCTGCCCTGCTGCCAGCGTGCTATCAGAAAGGGTGTTCAGCGCAGCCGGGGGCATTATAACCGATAAGCGCAGCCGCCTGTCAACCGACAGTGCCGACAGGCTGACGCTAATCAAAATGAACAGCAAGTGGATTGACCCGGACTTTGCTTGTACAACAGTGGAAAGCAGCCAAGAGTGAAGTGCCATCTGTATGAAGTGCCATTTCCTCCTCCTCCTCCTTAACCGCCGTAGAATTGCTGTATTAATAAAAAAAAATTATGGCTCACCTCTTGGGCTTAATACAATCAATTTTTAAGAGGTCTCAGCTCGTGGGACTCCACACAATTTTTAAGAGGTCTCAGCTCTTGGGACTCCACACAATGTTTGAGAGGTCTCAGCTCTTGGGCCTCCACACAATTTTTAAAAGGTCTCAGCTCTTGGGCCTCCACACAATTTTTAAAAGGTCTCAGCTCTTGGGCCTCCACACAATTTTTAAAAGGTCTCAGCTCTTGGGCCTCCACACAATGTTTGAGAGGTCTCAGCTCTTGGGCCTCCACACAATTTTTAAAAGGTCTCAGCTCTTGGGCCTCCACACAATGTTTGAGAGGTCTCAGCTCTTGGGCCTCCACACAATTTTTAAAAGGTCTCAGCTCTTGGGCCTCCACACAATTTTTAAAAGGTCTCAGCTCTTGGGCCTCCACACAATTTTTAAAAGGTCTCAGCTCTTGGGCCTCCCCTACTGCTGGGGTGACACACTGTAACAAACCTCCTCCTGTAAGCTTCCCCTACTGCTGGGGTAACACACTGTAACAAACCTCCTCCTGTAAGCTTCCCTTACTGCTGGGGTGCCACACTGTAACAAACCTCCTCCTGTAAGCTTCCCTGACTGCTGGGGTGACACACTGTAACAAACCTCCTCCTGTAAGCTTCCCTGACTGCAGGGGTGCCACACTGTAACAAACCTCCTCCTGTAAGCTTCCCCTACTGCTGGGGTGACACACTGTAACAAACCTCCTCCTGTAAGCTTCCCTGACTGCAGGGGTGACACACTGTAACAAACCTCCTCCTGTAAGCTTCCCTGACTGCTGGGGTGCCACACTGTAACAAACCTCCTCCTCTAAGCTTCCCTGACTGCTGGGGTGACACACTGTAACAAACCTCCTCCTGTAAGCTTCCCTTACTGCTGGGGTGACACACTGTAACAAACCTCCTCCTGTAAGCTTCCCTGACTGCAGGGGTGACACACTGTAACAAACCTCCTCCTTTAAGCTTCCCTGACTGCAGGGGTGCCACACTGTAACAAACCTCCTCCTGTAAGCTTCCCCTACTGCTGGGGTGACACACTGTAACAAACCTCCTCCTGTAAGCTTCCCTGACTGCAGGGGTGACACACTGTAACAAACCTCCTCCTGTAAGCTTCCCTTACTGCTGGGGTGCCACACTGTAACAAACCTCCTCCTGTAAGCTTCCCTGACTGCTGGGGTGACACACTGTAACAAACCTCCTCCTGTAAGCTTCCCTGACTGCAGGGGTGACACACTGTAACAAACCTCCTCCTGTAAGCTTCCCTGACTGCTGGGGTGCCACACTGTAACAAACCTCCTCCTGTAAGCTTCCCTGACTGCTGGGGTGACACACTGTAACAAACCTCCTCCTGTAAGCTTCCCTTACTGCTGGGGTGACACACTGTAACAAACCTCCTCCTGTAAGCTTCCCTGACTGCAGGGGTGACACACTGTAACAAACCTCCTCCTGTAAGCTTCCCTGACTGCTGGGGTGACACACTGTAACAAACCTCCTCCTGTAAGCTTCCCTGACTGCAGGGGTGACACACTGTAACAAACCTCCTCCTGTAAGCTTCCCTTACTGCTGGGGTGCCACACTGTAACAAACCTCCTCCTGTAAGCTTCCCTGACTGCTGGGGTGACACACTGTAACAAACCTCCTCCTGTAAGCTTCCCTTACTGCTGGGGTGCCACACTGTAACAAACCTCCTCCTGTAAGCTTCCCTGACTGCTGGGGTGACACACTGTAACAAACCTCCTCCTGTAAGCTTCCCCTACTGCTGGGGTAACACACTGTAACAAACCTCCTCCTGTAAGCTTCCCTGACTGCTGGGGTGACACACTGTAACAAACCTCCTCCTATAAGCTTCCCTGACTGCAGGGGTGCCACACTGTAACAAACCTCCTCCTGTAAGCTTCCCTTACTGCTGGGGTGACACACTGCAACAAACCTCCTCCTGTAAGCTTCCCTGACTGCAGGGGTGCCACACTGTAACAAACCTCCTCCTGTAAGCTTCCCCTACTGCTGGGGTAACACACTGTAACAAACCTCCTCCTTTAAGCTTCCCTTACTGCTGGGGTGACACAATGACACAAGAGGACATGTCTGACCACATCTCACACACACACACACACACACAATGACAATTAGGGGTGGGGTCTATTTATTTTCCCCCTTGCCTATGCCATCTGTGGTTGTCATTAGGCAACGTGATTTTAAGGGGTGCAGAATTTTGTTCTTTTTTGTACAGTTTGGCTTGGGGTCCATGGCAATGTAGAGGAAAGAAGGTTTCCTTGTCTTGTCTCACTTTACGTAGAAGTAATATTGTGTTTGGAGTGTATTGTTGAGAGGCTGTGATAGTGGCGTAATAGTGCGACTTGGGCGCGTTATATGCACCCAGACAAGCTTCCCCTGCTGTCCCAGTTGCATTCCAGCAGTGTTGGCATCATTTTCTGATGTTTCAGGGTGGACTTGGTGACCTCCAAGTGGTCGAATTGAGATTTCCAAGTGTCGAGCATTTTTTTCCCATAGACTATAATGGGATTCGATATTCGGTCGAGTAGTCGAGTAACGCGGTCTATTCGAATCGAAATTCGAAATTTCGAATATTTCACTACTCGCTCATCTCTATTAATAAAATTTCAATTATGATAACAATTTGATACTTTCTACTTTTTAAGTATTTGTACATCTTGCATGCATATATTCCTTACTGTAGGTTATCTGTTATATGCATGGATATGTATATATATTTTTTTTTTGCCGTACGCTGAAAATTTTTACCAATTGGCACCCTTCCTTTGAAGTTTTTATAACCTTCTTAAAATTTTGGGGTTATATTTGACTAATTATTAATGATGGGTGTCTTTTAATCTATGATGTCTGGTGGACAAAGAGTAATGCTGCCGTCATTACCTTGGTTTCTTTTTAGTTCACAAAGCGGAGCGGACAAAGATTAATACTGCCGCTATAACCTTGGGTTAGCAAGAAAACTAGTGGAGACAGCCAAAGCCGCCTGTGTAACATTTGAATTATAGAGCTGCGGAAAGAGCCGATGCTCTCCGAAGGCAGCCGAAATTGGGTGCATTCGGCATCCACTGACACTTAGCTGACACTTAGCTGACTTACTATGAAGAGGGGGCAGCTGCGCACCGAAGCTTAGTGTCATCTTAAGCAGCTGACACTCCCCGAACGCCGTCGAGTTGACGTGCGACGGAGAGGGGAAGGGCATTCCACGCATTTGAATTAAATATCTTCCGGCAACCTGGGCTGATACCAGACACAAGTCTGCATGACGGCAGATGAGTGGACAATACCCCTACGTGTGATAAGGTATCTCTTGGCCATTTATTGTTCATGTGCAGCGTAAGGCTGCATAAAACTATGCTTTTTTAATTTTTATGCATTTTTAACTTGTGCCGCCTGTTCCTTGCCACTAGCCTTTGAGAAAGCTGACATTCAGTGAAACGTGTCAGGCAGGGCAGCGGCATTTGTATTTTAAAGGGGAAGACATCTGTATGAATTATCTCAGTTCTGAGCTTTATCCATATCTGCCAGCGGCCGTGGTAGAGGAGAGGAAAAGGGACTGCATAAGATTTTTCACAGTTTTGCCTATGTATCTATGAAGTCATTGAATTTTATGACTTTTGGAATACACATATTACATTCCTGCATTTTGAAAGTGGATTCAACCTGAGTATTAAAGGCATAAATTAAAATTTCCTCTGGTAAGCATACACCTGATTGGCGGTGAACACGTGTGGACTGTGTGATCGTGCACACAACTTGACTCATTTGGTTTGGCTTTTCTTTGAAAATAATCTTTCATCTGATTAACCCTTTCCACTTGAAGATACTCTTTTTTCAGCAGTTGTGCATGCACTTTGGGATGTTTAAGATTCAGAAATCTTTGGAGATTTATAACTCACTGACTGATGAACTTTCTATATAAGATGCTTTTTGCTCTGTACCATAATACTGTATAATCTTATAGCAAAGCAATACTTCCCTTCACCAATGTCAGTCTTCCTGACTCCATCTCTTCCTCTGCAGCTTTAATCTACTTCTGCTCCTCGTGGACAGGCAGTTATTGCATTTGGTTTTGGAAATGTTCTGACCATAGGAGAAAGGCACTTAGCTGTGATTCCTTTGTTTGGCCTCTCTGATCTCCTGACTGGGGATTGACTTGGTTCTTCTGTACTTTCCTTGTTGGGTTCAGAGCTTATACAGACTTCAGTGCATTCTTTTTCAGTATCTAGCGACTAGCGATTCTTGTTCTTTTTGCTTTAGTTGAATTACTGGCAAAACGTTATAACATTTCAGTAATATCAGTAATACAGAGTTCTCATCAATCACAATATCTCTGCTGAGTGTTACTGTGTTGGTCTCTGGGTGCATAATCCTGTATCCCTTTTGAGTTTCGCTATAGCCAACCAGGGCCTGAGATTCCCACTGAGATTCCCACTTTGACTGTTTTTCTTTGGGAACCTGCACAAATGTTGCTTCAGGCTTTTTGCAGTTCCATAGCTCATGTGGAGTCTTGTTTGTAGCATCAAACAGCATCCTTCTAGCATTTTTACAGTGAACGGTTCTTTTACACTAAAGCAACATATTCTTCTGTAAGTTTCTGTGACACTTCATCTTTGCTGTGCAGCAGGTAGGCAATTGTTTTTCTGGAAAAATCATCAATGAATGTGAGAAAATATCTCTTCTTGATGGTGGTTTGAACACTCATTGGACCAAATACTTCTGTGTGTATGATTTCTAGTAGCTGTGCAGATCTAGTGCTGCTATTTTTAGGAAAGGGTTTTTTGGACATTTTCCCTTTAAGACAACTGGTACATTTCATCACTTGACTGCTTTGGGCTATTGCAATTTCATCTGCAAGCTGTTGTTGAGCTAGCTTCTTTACTGCTTCTGGGTGTCTATTTCCACGATATCTGTGCCATACATGGTTCTTGGAGTCCTGCTGGGCCACTGTGAGGCTGGCACTCTCCGCATAGCACATGCTCCCACCCGCCATTGACATGAATAGGCAGCCGTAAGCACGCACAATGCAGGGAAAGCCGGATCCCAGCAGCTGGCCGCGAGTTCAAGAACATACTGGCAGGTAATTGGTGTGGCACCGCCAATTCACCCCTGGATTCTGGGTGACGGTGAGTGTCTTTTTTTTCTTTTATTACACATGATTTATCGCTAATAGGAGGAGGCTAGATTGCCCCTTTAAATGCAGCTTCGATACATTCTTCAACCTCAATACATTCAGAAGCATCAGCTTCCTCCACAGCAGACTTAACCCTTTGCTGAACTTTCTTCTTTTGAATATGACTCATTCTAGCTTTACAAATGCTGCAGTTTTTGTTTAGGTGACCAGGCTTTTTACACCCAATACATCTTATTTTTACAGAAATCCTGTGTCTGTAATGCTGCCTCTGTTCTGGGTTCATTACTTTTGCTTAGAGATTCTGCTTTTCTCGTACTCATTAACAAGTTTATCTTTAAAATACTCTAGTGTGAGCTCATCATCTGGCTGGGCATCTAGTGCAGTGACAAATGTGTCATAACTTTCTGGAAGACCATCTGCCTGGGCATCTAGTGCAGTGACAAGTGTGTCATAACTTTCTGGAAAACCGCATAGTAAAAATGCAGTAACATGAAAATAATTCCTTCCCCAATGCCTGTGAGGTGCTCCACTATCTAGGGTGTCTCTTATATAGTCCTGCCTATCGCCCTCTTCCTCACGTCCAGGATCGCCGGCTGCTAGCCCCGCCCCTTTGTGAGTGGGGCGAGTGACATCATTATGACGTCACCTGCCAGTCGACACCTCGCATCTGATCTGAGAAGCTCAGTAGCTCCGGGTGTTCAGAGGAGGAAGGTTTGAGGGGGCAAAATGGCTCTGATTTCTGCCCCCCCAGCCCTCCTCCACTGATCACCCGAGAGCTGTCATCGGAGCTTCGCGGGACATGATCGATGAGTAAAGGTGAGTAAAGAAAAAAAAGAACTAATAAATGTAATTTTTCTGTGTGTGTGTTTATTTTATACTGTTAACTCCTTGTGAACTGGTAAGGGCTCCATGAGACCCCTATACCAGTTCTCAAGGCTGGGGGCTGGCAAGTCACCTGTGGCTAGCAGGTGACTTGCCATTAACCCCTGGCACCCCAATTACCTGCCTCCCCAAAGCTTGGGGGGGCAGAAGAGCCAGGCCCACGGAGCTTGCAGCCGGCAGGGCAGGGGTCCACCAAAGGTGGCCCCTGCGTCCTGTTCTACAAGCCCCAATAGCTGGTCCCGGGCTGGTTATGATGGGTAAGGGGGACCTCATGTCATTTTTTTTTTTATTTTTAAGGGTCTTCAACCCTTAAAATTCCCGGTAGGGGGGACCCTATGTAATTTTTTTTATATATAATTAACCCCTTATGTTTATAGTGTGAATAGTAGTTGTATTTTATTTGTAAATGTTATAAATGTTATAAAGTGCTTTTTTCAGTTTGGGGGTTCTCCTGGACAAGAATGGGGGGCTAAAAATACATATGTGGTACCGTTGTAATCGGGAGAAATGGGGCTATCATATGCAATATGGTTTTCATTATTAAAACAAATGTTTTATTTAAAATAAAGGAGAAAGGCAGAGTGCGCATGTGCGGGAGCTGATGATGGCAAAGTTCTAGATCAGCTCCACGCCCGGCGGGTAGTAAGTGGGGAAAATTGCAGCGCAGGGGCACACTGTGAGCCGAGCGGCGGGACCGCGACTTACCGGAGGTCAGCGAGGTGCCTGAGGGAGTGTGGCTATCGGCCTGGAGGTGAATAGAGGATGGACGTGGCAGCCATCAGTGGGGGAGGTGATATCAAGATGGCAGGGGAGCTGTCGCATGAAGATCTGTTGGAGATTAACAATAGTGAAGCCTCCTTCATTGACGAGCAGAGGGAGAGGTACAACACGAATGGTGTGGCTGCGCAGGCTGAACTAAGTTCTATCCTCCTGTCCAAATTTGAGGGCTTGTTACAGAGAGCACTGGCCGATAATACAGCTCAGATAAAAGAGCACCTGTCTAAGGAGCAGGACAGGGTGTCCTGTAATTTGAGCACTTTAGAAAATAAGCTGGGAGATGTGATTGTGACCCAAGAAGCCCTGGCCTCTGTTAATAAGCTAAAAGTGGATAATTCCCTTTTGTTAGCGAAGCTAGAAGATTTTGAAAATAGGGGCAGGTCAAATCTTAGATTCAGAGGCATCCCAGAACACATTGATGAAGTAAAGTCAGCAATAACAGCTCTATGTCAGGAACTGGTTCCAGGAATACCCATTGAAAGGCTTGAATTTGACCGTGTTCACTGATCCCTAGGTCCTCGCAGACCCCCGAAGACCCCCCCAGAGATGTAATAGTTACATTCCATTTTTTTAACACTAAAGAGCTGATTCAGAAAGCGGCACGCCAGTGAGCTTCTCTATCATTTCAAGGATATAATTTCCAAATAATCTCTGACATATCTGCGGTGACTATGGCAAGAAGAAGAGAATTAAAGCAAATATAAGTGGGGATTCCCCTTCTGCATCACTTTTACAACAAGGAATCTTCATATTCAGCGACCTCGTTAGAAGAAACTAAGGGGCAGACTGTTTCCGCAGGCATCACTAGACCATCCCAATCCAAATCCCCCAGAAGTATGGAAGATTCTCCTAAAATCCAGAGAGCCGGGAAGAGGCAGAGAAAAGGTCTCCGATCTGCAGGATGTAGTTCTTCCTTACCATTCCATGATACCTGAAAGTTTTTCTTCCAGTTCTCTCAGTTTATTATTCTGGTCTATAGGCAACTTACTGTCAAGGACTTGGTCATACGACCACACGTAGTGAACTGGCCTGAATAGTCCCTCTTTAAGATGATGTGACTTTTTTTTTTTTTTTTTGTACATGTAGGTTGATTGTTGTTTGTTTTGTTATAGTAGTTGTCTATCTCTGTGGGTAGGTTTGTTTGTCCCGTCATCTTAAGCAAAGTATTTCCTCTATATAGTTGTGTTCTAGGTTTTAACCCTTTCTGATTTAGGGGGTGGAGGGTTCCTTGTTTTAATATGGTTCATGGTGTCTGCTGCTTTATTTTGTATTGATACAGCTAAGCGCTAACAATTATGATTCTTATAGTGTAGCCCCCTCTGCCCGCCGGCATTTTCATGTCGTACTCCAGTTGACTCAAAGGGATTATCCCTCTGATTTAGTTACAATATATTGTCCATTAGATTGGATCCTTTTATTTTGTATTGCTAATAGAGTTTGCATATGCAATCATTTGTTTCTCTGGGTCTAAGGACTATTCCCGGGCCCAGATCAGCAGTTGGTGGAAGTGAGAGCTCTCGATAACGAAGTGCCTGGGGTGTTCCCTCCTATTTGCAGGCCTGCACTACGTGGGTGGCCTGTGTGAGGATTTTTGTGTTCTCATAATAGGAGGCATTCCTTATTGAGGACTCTCTCTCTTGTAACATTCTGTGTACTCCCCTTCCCTCTTTCCATTCCCTTTATCCTATCCCTCTTACCTTTTTTTTGCTTGTTTTGTTTGTTTCTAGTTTGTCCTTTCTTCTTCTTTAGATTTTTTCTTTCACTTGTTTGTTGGATCCACTGAAAATGACTATTGTACTCTTGTTAAATATGCAGGGTTTCAGTTCCCCGCATAAGAGGAGCCTTGCATTCCGGAAATTCAGAACCCTCCGCCCTGATGTGCTATGTTTACAAGAAACAGATTTCTCAAAATCTTCTACACCCAGGTACCTGGATGCAGCTTATCCACAGGTATTTATGGCTTTTGCCGACACAAAGCAGAGGGGAGTGTTAATTGGTTTTAAAAGAGGAGCCCAATTCTGCTGCTTGAAAGAAATTAAAGATCCCGAGGGAAGATATTTGATCCTTGTGGGGACTTTGCAGGACCATGAGGTTACGATTGTTAATTATTATGCACCAAATGTAAACCAAATAACATTTCTTACTAAATTATTGGATGAAGTTAGCAATGTGGCCGTGGACTGACAATGCTATGTGGGGATTCAAATCTTGTTTTGAATCCTTATTTAGACAGTCCCCGAATAATAGCTTAGTGACTCCTCAGTCAGTGGCAGCCTCTAAAGCATTTAGACAGCTGCTGGATTCGCACTCCTTGGTTGATAGTTGGAGAGAAGCGCATCCGGGGAATCAAAACTTTACTCATTTCTCCCATCCACATAATGTGTGGACAAGGATCGATCATATATTTTTAATACAGGGATCTGTGGCTTCTATGAGATCAGTAAAAATTCTTCCAATTTCTTGGACAGACCATGATAGCATAATACTTAAACTAGACTCTTTGTCATGGGAACGATCTGGCTTCAATTGGTCTTGCAATTGGAAATGCTTCCCTCCTGGCAGAGGTGTCAGAAATCTCCAATGCATTGACTGAATTCTTTCAGCTAAATGAGACCCCTGAAATATCAGCAGTTACTTGTTGGGAGGCTCATAAACCCACCTTTAGGGGCCGTTTGATTCAGATCGCTTCTAGTAAAAAGAAGGAGAGGAATTAAATTATAGAGAGTCTGGATAGGGTGTATCTGAAGGTAGCAGAGGATGCAAAGTCTCATATGTCCCCTTCAATATGCGCAAAATTACATAGAGTAACTCACAAATTAAATTTAACACTTGCAGGCAAAGCAGAAAACATATTGTGTTGGGTTACACATAAATTCTACTGCAGAGCCAATAAGCCAGATGGATTGTTGGCTAAAAAATGAAAATCCCCAGAGCAAAGATTTAACCCTATAAGGGGCCATGGGCTAGCTGGTTCCGGGCTGGTTACTTCGGGTAAGGGGGACCCCATGTCATTTTTGGGGGGATTTTTAAGGGTTTTTAACCCTTAAAAATCCCCCCAAAAATGCCCCCCCCTTGGAGGGGGGACTCTATGTCATTTTTTTTCTCGATTTAACCCTTTGTAGTGTGGATGGTAGTTGTATTTTATTTGTAAATGTTATAAAGTACTTGTTTCAGTTTGGGGGGTCTCCTGGGCAGGAACGGGGGGCTACTGATAAATATGTGGTACTGTTCTAATCGGTAGAAATGGGTCTCTCATGCAATATGGTTTTCTTTAATAAAATACATTTTTTATTTAAAATAAAGGAGACAATTTTCTAAAAAAAAAATGTATTTATTTATTTATTTATTTTTACTTAATATTGTAAAAAACAGAATTACATTTACAAACAAGACATTTCATGTTAAAGCCTAAACTCTGCTGCAAAAAAAAATATATATAATTTTCCTGAAAATTCCAGCAACAATGGCGCAAAATGGGGAAAAATTACCTGTCAACAGAGGGTGACAAAATCTCAAGTAGGCTGGCAATTAAAAGGATTAAAAGTAGCTATGCATGTTGGGTATTGTTCTGTTCGGGGGACCTTGCGCTTTCAGACTTAGCTTGTTTTTTCTTGTTTGCATATTTATATTTTAGGAAAAGGTGTTTTTTATTCAGCCTTTTTATACATTTTTTCAGGGAAACCCTGCGCAACCAAATAATTCTTTGAGGGATTAATTTCAGAAAGATGAGCCCACTACAACAAGCTGAGTACGCTTAGAAAGCTAAACATGTGTACTTTCAGGGAATATATGGTTTATGGGGGATATTCCAAATGTAAAGGGTGGTTTTGGTTGAAAAATCGCAAGATGCGCACTTTGTCTGCAGAGCTGAAATTTTCAAGTAAAATTGCCGTTACGCACATGCTTTACTTTGGGGTGTTTGGCAACTCTTCCCTTGACAGTAGCTATGCATGTTGGGTATTGTTCTCTTCGGGTGACCTTGCTTTTTCAGATTAAACTTGTTTTTTCTTGTTTTTTTTTAGGAAAATGCGGCTTTGATTCTGCTTTTTTTATCCTTTTTTTAGGGAAACTCTTTGCAACCAAAGATTACATTGAGGGATTATTTCCAGAAAACTGTGGCCACATCAACAAGCCTGGTACACCTAGAAGGCTTGAGGTGTGTACTTCTAGAGAATATATAGTTGTTGGGGGTATTTCAAATGTAAAGGGTTGTTTTTCTGGAAAAACTGCAAGGTGCGCATAGCGCATATGGCAGTTGTATTTTATCTGAAAATCCCCTAAAGCTCTGTTTCAGTTTGGGGGAGTCTCCTGGGCAGGAAAGGGTGTCTACCTATACATATGTGGTACTGCTGTAACCGGAAGAAATTGGTATTTCACACGCAATAAGATTCTTTTGACAAACTTAAATTTTTTATTACAAAAAAACACTACATATTGTAAAAAATAGATTTTTTTTTCACATATTTCACCCAAAAATATTGAGAATACACCTAAAAAATGACAAACAAGACATTTCATGTTAAAGCCCAGATTATGCTGAAAAAAACAATATATAATTTTCCTGGGAAATCCCTGGAAATCACTTAAAAAATCACATTTGAACATGGGGAGCGCAAAATAGTGCAAAATGTCTGGCAACAAAGGGTGACAAAACCTCCAGGTAGGCTGGCACTTAAAGGATCAATGGAGTTAGAGCGGCCCACTGCCTCAATCAGTATGGTTCCTAAACCCGATACCGAGCATACTCTGTGGTCAAATTATAGGCCTCTCTCTCTTATTAACTTAGATATGAAGATTTTTACAAAAGGTTTAGCGGATAGGATGTCAGAATTTTTACCTACATTAGTTCACAATGATCAAGTCTGCTTTATTCAGATAGGCAAGCGGGGGATAATATCAGAAGGGTTATTCAGCTCTCTCAAATATCTAACGAGAGGGGTACGCCGAGCATGCTACTTTCGTTAGATATTAAAAAGCATTCGACTCGGTCTCATGGGACTACCTCCTTTTTCTGCTAGAGAGATGGGGTTTTGTTCCTAAATTTTGTGGAATGGTTAGAGAAGTTTATTCCAAACCTATAGCATATGTGAAATACTGGGGATTTAAGTTGGAGACCTTCCCCTTGATGAGAGGTACTAGACAGGGATGTCCATTGTCCCCTCTCCTGTTTGCCTTGGCAATGGAGCCTTTAGCGCAGAGAATTAGAGACTCTCCTGATATTTCTGGGGTATCTGTGGGTAAAGAGGATTATAAATTATGTTTATTTGCTAACGGTATCGAATCCAACATTCTCCCTTCCGGTCATCCTGCGGTTATTGAGAGAGTTTGAGTTGGTCTCAGGGCTACAGGTAAATACAGCAAAATCTAGAGCTTTGAATATAAATATCCTTGCTATCCAATGGTCCCAACTTCAGTCTGGGTTTGATTTTCATTGGGAAAAGATTGCAATAAAGTACCTGGGAGTCAATCTAACTAGTAGATACGACTCTTTGTTTAATGCAAATTATGTCCCTCTTCGTCATAAGCTTGTAGCATTGTTAGGGAAGTGGAAAGATTATGGCCTATCTTGGCTGGGCAGAATGGCTGCCATTAAAATGACTTTGTTGCCAAAGTTCCTTTATCTAGCAAGGACACTCCCTGTCAAGATCCCCTTGCAATATTTTAAACGCCTTCAGGGACAGATTATGGACTTTTTTTGGGATCATAAGCGTCCAAGTATAGCGCAGTGTCTTATGCTCAAACCAAAAGACCAAGGAGGTATGGGGGTCCCTAATTTGCAAAAATATTATCAGGCAGCCCAACTGGCCCAAATGTTTTCCTATCATGCAGCTAGTGATGTGCCGGCATGGGTTCGAATAGAAACTGAATTGAGTTATCCGGTCGCAATTGATAATTTGCTTTTGGATAACCCCCAGAGTCAGACCGGCTCTGGATAATCCCTTGATAGCCCATACTTTGAAGGTGTGGGATGGCCTGAAAATTGTCGGAGGCTTTGCCTCTCCGCAAATGCCACTATTAAAGCTTTGGGGTAACCCCATGTTCCCTCCAGCCTATATGGACCCTGGCAGGTTCAGCTCTTGGAAGCGTGCACGGATTTCGTATCTTGGGGATTGTCTTATAGACTCTAGAGTCGCAAATTTCCAACAGTTGAAAGATAAATATCATTTACTTTCTAGAGATTTTTTTTGATATATACAAGTAGTTCATTTCATCAAAACTATAGTGAAAGAGGCTGAGGTTCCAATCCGATATTCCTCTTATGAAAGGCGCTGTAGACAAGATCCAAGGCGGAAAGGAACGATTTCTGAGATTTATAACCATCTATGTGAACACACGGGGGATCTGAATCTCTCGTATAGGCAAAAATAGGAGCAAGACTTAAACGAGTTGAAGAATTCGCAAGAATGGCGAAGTATGTGGAGGGCCTCATTTGCTTCGACAGCTTCAACTATGGCAGTCGAAAGGAATGTTAAATTGTTTTTACGGTGGTACTTAGTTCCTGACCAAGTGAGACACTTTGCGGGAGATCACCAGGGGTTATGTTTTAGAGGGTGTGCTGAGGGAGGGTCTTATAGACAAATTTGGTGGGACTGTGTTAAGGCACAATTATTCTGGGATAAAGTGTTCAATGCGCTTAGCAAGGTTTTAGATTAGGTTAATTACACAGGACCCATGGGTGGCCTTAATAAATTATCCCATTAAAAGTAGCACCAGGATGCAGAGGCGCCTTACCTATAATATTCTGACGGGAGTGAAACAGGTGATAGCAGGCTCCTGGAGAACTTCTGATCTGAGCTTTAAGGCTTGTGTTAATGAAGTAAACTTTATAATGTTGATGGAAAAGTTATCTGCAATCCAGGCTGGAGATCTGGAAGGATTTCGAGAAATGTGGATCCCTTGGGTTCGAAATTATGGGCCGGTAGATTTTGACTTAAACTTGCTTATGGTCTAATCAGTGTTATGTGAATTTCTGTAGTTTTTTTTTTCTATCTTTGTATTTGTGTGTTTCTTCCTTTTCTTCTCGTCCCTCCCCCACTTTCCCTCTCCCTTGGTCCTTCCCCCTTATCCCATGCAATTTGGTTACTAGGTTGAAAATTTTTTTCTGTATCGCATGTTGCTTATGTACATTGATATTTCGACATTCACAGGATACATCTTCGCGGACCTCGTGCGAGCAACGGAAATGAAGCAAGCCTAAGCCAGTCAACTTTGCGATATTTGTTTTTATTGTATGTCGATTGATCGCCGCTTGCAGGTGGCTGTTGCAATATAAACATCTTGTATACTTTAGGTGTACACTAAAATCCTTCAATAAAAATTATTGAATTAAAATAAAGGAGAAAATATTCTAAAAAATATTCTAAAATCTAAAAAAATATTTTTTTTGTTTTGTTTTTTTATGCAAAAATATTTAAAAAAAACAGTAGAAAAATTAAAAACAAGATATTTCATGTTAAAGCCTAAACTCTGCTGCAAAAAATATATATATAATTTTCCTGGAAATTCCTGCAAAAATCACGGATAAACATTGTTCTGTCTGGGGGACCTTGTGCTTTCAGATTTAGCTTGTTTTTTCCTATTTGCATATTGTTTTTTTAGGAAAACATTTTTTTATTCTGAATTTTTATACATTTTTTAGGGAAACCCTGTGCAACCTAAGAATTATTCGAGGGATTACTTCCAGAATGATGAGCCCACTACAACAAGTTGGGTATGCATAGAAAGATTAAAAGGTGTACTTTCAGGGAATATATGGTTTATGGGAGATATTCCAAATGTAAGGGTTGTTTTGGTTGAAAAATCACAAGGTGCTCACTTTGTCTGCAGAGCTGAAATTTTCAAGTAAAATTACGGTTATGCGCATGCTTTACTTGCCCCCCCCCCCCCCACTTTGGGGGTCTCTTGCCTTGACAGTACCTATGCATGTTCGGTAATGTTCTGTTCGGGGGACCTTGCTTTTTAAGATTTAACTTGTTTTTCTTGTTTGCATATAGTTTTTTTAGGAAAATGTGGCTTTGTTTCTTCTTTTTTATTCTTTTTTATGGAAACTCTGTGCAACCAAAGAATTGATTGAGGGATTACTTCCAAAAAACTACGCCCACATAAACAAGCCTGGTACGCTTAGAAAGCATGAGATGTGTACTTCATGAGAATATATAGTTTGTTGGGGGTATTTCAATTATAAAGGGCTGTTTTCTTGCAAAACTGCAAGGTGCGCATTTTGTCTAGCACAGTTGTATTTTATCTGAAAATCTCCTAAAGCGCTGTTTCAGTTTGGGTGAGTCTCCTGGGCAGGAAAGGGTGTCTACCAATACATATCTGGTATCGCTGTAACCGGGAGAAATTGGGATTTCAGACGCAATGCGATTTTATTGACAAACTTACTTTTACTATGACAAAAAACACTACAAATGGCAAAAAATAGATTTTTGCACGTATTTTACCAAAAAGTTTTGAGACTACACAAAAAAGGCCAAACAAGACATTTCATGTTGAAACCCTGAACAATGTATAATTTTCCTGGAAAATCCCTGGAAATCCCCTCAAAAATCAAGGTTGAACATGTGGAGCACAAAATAGTGAAACGTGGTCTGGCAACAGGGGGTGACAAAAATTCCAGGAAGGCTGGCACTTAAAGGGTTAACCCTTCTATTGCCAGCCACATAAAATGTACGTGGCTGCCTCTCCGACCGTTAAACGCGAGCATATAAATTTTACGTGCCTGGCTTTCCCCCACTCCCTCCTGTTGAGGCTCCTCTTTACCAGGGGGCCTTCAATCCCCACGGGTTCTTTAGTCTTCAGGAAAGGGCCCAATAGGCGCTTGCCTCGCTTCTGGCATGCCCACCGCCGTCTTCAGCACTAGCCCCGCAGGGGCGGAGGGGAGCAGGGTTGTCATGTTTCACATGCATGGTTGCATTTTATGCTGTTTGTCCCTTTGCTCTTCCCTTCTCCTTGTCTTCTGTATTGTCCCTCCCCTCTCTCCTCACTTGCTTCTTATCCTCATCTTATCCACATGCTAGCTGCTTATCTGTGCACATCATAATTTTTTTACCTATCCATCTATTCATCGGTGTATGATCTGCAGTTTGAATAAACTTCATCACAATCTACAAGGTGTCTTTTGGATCGAGTCACTGTCAGCCGATTCACCTGGGACTGAAGGTTACAGCCATCTCATCACAACTGTAAGTTACAGAGATCACACTTTCAGTGCTTAGACTGGAGAGGCAGAACAGTCAAAAAATTAGTGAACGGATCTTAAAGGATCAGACAAATATCTTATAAAGGATCCTCGCTAGCTAGGCATGCATACTGAGATGTATATGGACACTTGATTACAGCAGCAAACAGCTGCGTCATCCAGCCAGCAGTAAGCCAGCCCAGAATTTATCAGTTACAACTCAGATTATTGTAAAGAACTACTCATACATGTGTTATTTAACAGCTTCTATACAGTCTGTGTATTACCACAGCTTCTATACAGTCTGTGTATTACCATATCTTCTATACAGTCTGTGTATTACCACATGCTTTCTTCTACCTGCAAGTCATTGTAAGCCCTGTGTGCTGACCTCTCCAGCTCCTCTCACCGCTGGTTGCCTAGTAAACCTGATCCCCTGGCCAGAAAGTTGATAAATTTCTATACAAACACACTACTTGGCAATTTAACCCTCTGCTTGTCAGCACAATGCACCAGGGAGACAACATGCAATCTGAAGAACTTCTTCCAGAACAAGAGTTATATCCTACAAGCTCCATAAAGCAAAAGCTTTTAACAAAACCAACTTGGAAGGTGCAACAAAACTATGAAGCTGACAGAGATGAACTCCTGTGTAACCTCAGACACTTATGGTCCAGGACTATTGAATGCATGTCAGCTCTGTCTCAACCAACACATGAGGTACTGCACCTAGAAGACCTAGTTAACCAATTGAATGCCCCTTTTGAGAATTATCAAAGGCTGTATGCCAAATATGCTGATCTCTTAAAGCGGTACAACATAGAAGATTCCTTACAAGAATTAAAGGAATGGAATGATCTTAATCTTGCAAGAGATGATTTAGTATTACAAACAAAGACAAAGGCAAAAGTAAGAATCGCACATTTCCATGAATCCAGATCCCATCTCTCCACATCTTCTAAGCACTCCACAAGATCTTCCAAATCCTCACTACACTCAGCCAGCAACTCATCAAAGCCCGCGCTGATGCAGAAGCATCTAAAATCCAGGCAGCCTTCACCCAAGAGAAAGCTGAGATGGAAGCTGATGCTGCAAGGATGAAAGCTGAGATGGAAGCTGATGCTGCAAGGAAGAAAGCTGAGATGGAAGCTGATGCTGCAAGGATGAAAGCTGAGATGGAAGCTGATGTTGCAAGGAAGAAAGCTGAGATGGAAGCTGATGCTGCAAGGAAGAAAGCAGAAATAGACGTTTTGGAAAAGCAGTGCGAACATGCCAAAGACATGGCAAGACTGAGTCTTAGAGCAGGCTGCTAGTTACAATGAGAAGTCTTTGAGTAGCAGTTGCTCTGTTATATCGTACACTTCAGAACTCCATCACTCTGTCATATCATACAATGCACTTACTCAAACAGCGGAAACTGGCATGGGCAGAAAAGACTTTCTACCTTCCTGTCACATTAACCAGTTACCTCTTAGCATCCCCACTACTATGCAGCTACAGACCAACACACCCTTGGACTGTAAGCCAGATCCAGCGTTGAACGCCTTAGCACCATCTTATGTTCCCAAGTCACTCAAGATCAGTGTGCCAGTAACTGCAACTAACTCTGTCCCACCTGCAACCGTATACCCAAAGTCTGAAAGCACAGACATGTCACAGTTCGCTAAATATATGCTTCGCAGGGAACTCACTAGGACAGGCCTCACCACGTTTGATGACAAACTCGAAAATTACAGAGGCTGGAAATTCACCTTTAAGGCCACCATCAACAAGCTAGACATCACTGCTGCAGAAGAACTGGATCTGCTCATCAGGTGGCTAGGTCCCCAGTCTGCTGAATGTATCAAAAGACTGTTTATACCTCCAATCCTACTGCAGGTCTTGATGCTGCTTGGGACCGACTTGAACGTAGTTTTGGCAGCTCCGAGGCCATCGAAGGTGCATTATTTAAAAGGTTGCAAGGCTTCCCAAAGATTACTAAAGACAATCTGAAGCTTCAAGAACTCAGTGATCTTCTTCTAGAGCGTCAACTTGCTAAAGCTGATAACCTCCTACCAGGACTCAGTTACCTAGACACCCCTCGTGGCATTAATCCTGTTGTCCTCAAACTACCATATAGCATTCAAGAAAAATGGGTAAATCGGGGGTCAACTTACAAGAAAAAACACGGAGTTGCCTTTCCTCCGCTTGACTACTTCTGTGACTTCATAAAGGAAATCACGGACTCTAAGAATGACCCAAGTTTCTTTTACTGTGACAATCCACCCTCTCCAGGACTTGCAAACACATGTATAACATACAGAGGCCACAGGGGCCCAGTATCAGTGAAGAGGACTGATGTCCAACCTGCACCCACTACAGTTCTTCAAAAGACTTGGCAAAATAAGAAACTTGGGGATCCAAATCGCCAATGTCCTATACATAACAAGCCATATCCACTTAAGAAATGCATCGGCTTTAGAAAGAAACCTCTACAAGAACGTAAGGAACTTTTAAAGGAATTCAGAATTTGTTTCAGATGCTGTGCCTCCACAGAACACCTTGCAAAAGACTGTAAGGCTATCATTAAATGCATGGAATGTGGTAGTGACAACCACGTACAAGCCCTTCATCTGTACCAACAAAGTTCTACTTCATCCACAGACATTCCTCCCGTGGCAGAGCATGGCGGGGAGCACAGTGAACGAACAGCTACCTCCACCCCAGTATTCTCTAAATGCACAAAAGTCTGCGGGGAAGAACTTTGTGAGAAATCCTGTGCAAAGATATGCTTGGTTCGTGTATACTCTAAGGGCCGACCTGAAAAGGCCATAAGCTGTATACCATTCTCGATGATTAGAGTAACCGATCTCTCGCAAGCACAAGGTTCTTTGATCTGTTAGGCATAGCAGGGGATGCTCTACCTTATACCCTGGGTACTTGTGCAGGCATTACAGAAGTCTTCGGTAGAAGAGCCAGTGGTCTCATAGTTGCTCTACTTAATAGCAACAAAGAAATACTTTTGCCAACTATCATCGAGTGTATTCAGATCCCAACTAACAAGGATGAGATTCCCACTCCTGAAGCTGCCCTGCATCATTCTCACTTCAAGGACATAGCCGATCAAATACCAGCCTTTGATGAAAATGCTGATATCCTGCTATTACTTGGAGAGATATTCTAAGAATGCATAAGGTTCGCCAGCAAATCAACAGTCCACATGATGCACCTTACGCCCAGCGTCTGGATCTGGGCTGGGTCATCATAGGCAACGTCTGCCTTAACAACTTCAGGAAACCATTCTCAGTCTCTTCCTTTAAAACACACGTTCTGCCATTACTTGTTTCCCACAACGACAACATCGCTACAGTGTGAAAGAAAAGCTTTGTGACAAAGTTACGCAAGGGCGCACCATAGTAGAAATATACTGTGTAACACCGCGCTGATAAATTATATAACAGTCTTTAAACAATAATAAGTTTCAAATCAAGCTCAACGTGTCAGAAAAACTCCCAAATTTTCCCAGTAAATAAAGAATGTGAATACACAGAGCTAGCTTCTAGTAGAAATGCACATCAATGTGTCAAACAAGTGTGCCCAAAAATATATAAATGATGCAAACAACTCAAAACATCCAGTCTCTCCTAGTTCTTCAACCGTATCCCAAAGTGCATGTGCTCAGAAAGTCTCTTCTTTGTGCTCTTATCACCCCTATGTGCAGATCCTTACCAGAAAGGTAACTTGAACATAGCCAAATATGACATAAATAGGTGTTTCCCAGTGTCCTTAAATGGTCAGCTTTAATTCAGGTTCTCCACATCCAAGCTTAATTCACCACAGGGCAGAGAGTGTTGTAGCGGTACTCAAAAATTGCATAGGTTCAATAGATGGTAACCATCAATTTGGTTCTGCTCGTGGGGTCCTCGTTCCGTGATTTATAGAAAAAGTACACAGACAAGCTTTCACCCTTGGTAGCCCTTCTACAGGTCAGCTTAGAGTAACCGTGTCTATTACTAGGAGCGCACCATACTTGATAATAGCAAAGCATTTGTCTTCCGGGATGACAACATCGGTAACACAGTGTTTGAAGGGACCACAAGAGACAATGAGTTGGCAGCCACAATGGAAGATAAGGAATTCTTGGAAACAATGAGTAAAGAGTTCTACCAAGATGATTCCAACAGCTGGGTGGCACCACTACCATTTCGCACCACAAGGAAGAGGATTCCGAACAATATGCAATATGCAGATTCACGGTTCATCTCTTTAGAGCGCAACCTGAAACGGAAACCGGAAATGAAGAAACATTTCGTTGACTTCATGCAGAAGGTATTTCAGAGAGATCATGCCGAGCTTGCACCCCCTCTTACACAAGGAGAAGAATGCTGGTACCTACCGTGTTTTGGTGTCTACCATCCTCGCAAACCTACTAAATTAGGGTGGTCTTTGACTCAAGTGCTCGTTATGAAGGCGTTTCTCTCAATGACAATCTTCTCACTGGGCCTAACCTGAACAACAACCTCCTAGGAGTTTTACTCCGCTTTAGACAAGAGCCAATTGCTATTATGGTCTATATCCAACAAATGTTTCATTGTTTCATTGTCCGGGAAGACAATAGAAACTTCCTCAGGTTCCGATGGTACCGCAATAATGATGTCAATGATGAGGTTGTAGACTATCGGATGAAAGTCCATGTGTTTGGCAATAGTCCCTCATCCGCAGTTGCCATTTTTGGACTGATGAAAACAGCCTAGATAGGCGAACAAGAGTTCGGGTCTGATGCACGTCAGTTTGTGGAAAGGAACTTCTATGTAGATGACGGTCTAAAATCTCTACCTACGGAGGAAGAAGTTGACCTGCTCACCAGAACTCAGAACATGCTTGCTACAGCCAACCTACGATTACACAAAATTATCTCCAACAGCAATGAGGTTATGAGAGCATTTCCTTCAGTTGATCATGCCATCAGTGCTATGGAATTCCAACTAGGGTCTGACCTTACCCTCACTCAATGCAGCCTTGGGTTGCTGTGGAATGTTAAGCAAGACGTGTTCACATTTCGGACATCAGTCTGTGACAAGCCCTTCACAAAACGTGGAGTACTGTCCGCAGTAAACAGTATCTACGATCCCTTGGGATTTATAGCACCTTTTACTATTCAGGGCAAGATATTACTCAGACAACTTACTTTAGAGAACACTGACTGGGACACCCCTTTACCCAAAGAAAAACAACAAAGGTGGGAATCCTGGAAGCAGTCTCTTCAGGCATTGGAACAGTTTAAAATACCACGTTCTTACACTCTTGGGTCTATGAAGAATGCCACTAGATTAGAGATCCATGTCTTCTCTGACGCATCTGACGCATCCATGGAAGCTATAGTTGCAGTAGCCTATCTCCGAGTCGTACACTCCCACTGTGAAACCAGTGTGGGATTTGTCATGGGAAAGGCGAAGCTAACTCCAAAACCTGCGCATACTATTCCAAGGCTGGAACTCTGTGCAGCCGTGTTAGCTGTTGAAATTGCTGAGCTTATAAAGCACAAAATTGACCATTTTGACTCCTTTGACTTTTACACAGACAGCAAAATGGTACTAGGATACATACACAATCAAACAAGACAATTTCATGTGTATGTTGGCAATCGAGTGGAACCCATTAGGAAATTCTCCATTCCAGCACAATGGCACTACGTGCCTACTGATCTTAACCCTACCAACCTGGGCAGTCGCGCAATACCTGCTAAAGCTTTTCTGGATACATCGGGGATATCTCCAACAGTACTCATGAATGAGAAATTCTTCTCAAGCACTGTAAAGTCTACTTTGTAACTTATCTCTCCGGATGCTTATCGTAACAATTGGCCTATGGGTCTTATTACAAAGACTATTCCAAGTTATGACGGCAAGGTGCGGAAAGTAGAAGTTAAGGTAGTGAAAGAAGGTTCTGTAAGACACTACTTTAGACCCATAAACCAGCTAGTACTTCTTTTGCCTAAACAGGATGATGAACTCCTCACACCGACTTGATGCCAAGAGAGATGTCCCAGAAAAAGAGACATTATTATATACGGACTTAACTTTAATATTGTTGTTAGAAATCATAGATTTTGACAGGGAGTGTCATGTTTCACATGCATGGTTGTATTTTGTGCTGTTTGTCCCTTTGCTCTCCCCTTCTCCTTGTCTTCTGTATTGCCCCCCTCTCTCCTCACTTGCTTCTTATCCTCATCTCATCCACATGCTAGCTGCTTATCTGAGCACAACATAATTTTTTGACCTATCCATCTGTTCATCGGTGTACGATAAATAAACTGAATAAACTTCATCACAATCTACAAGGTGTCTTTTGGATCGAGTCACTGTCAGCTGATTCACCTGGGACTGAAGGTTACAGCCATCTCATCACAACTGTAAGTTACAGAGATCCCACTTTCAGTGCTTAGACTGGAGAGGCAGAACAAGGGTGGATGATGTCACCCTGCTGATGTCATCCCACTCCCCACCTGACTGAGTTGTCAGATGCGATGATCACTGGAGGGCAGTTGAAGGGGCATGATCCTCTGATTCCCTGCCTCCCCCTCCAGCAATCACTGTATCTGCCATCGAGATCAGCAAGGGACACAAGCTCACTATAGGAGGTAAGTTTTTTTTTAAAAAGTCATTTTCTCTATGTGGGGTGTCTTTTTTTTACTGTTTACCCTTTGTGAACTGGTAAGGGATCCATGAGACCCCTATACCAGTTCACACGGCTTAGGGGGCTGGCAGTATGCATGTTGGGCATAGTTCTGTTCGGGGGACCTTGTGTTTTCCGATTTAGCTTGTTCTTTGTTGTTTGCATATTTATATTTTTATTCTGTATTTAAATACATTTCTTGTAGGGAAACCATGTGCAACAATTTTTTTGGAGAGATTACTTCCAGAAAGATGAGCCCACTACAACAAGATTGGTACACCTAGAAAGCTTAATATGTGTACTTTCAGGGAATATATGGTTTGTAGGGGGTATTTCAAATGTAAAGAAGTTTTGTGCTTGAAAAATTGCAAGGTGCGCACTTTGTCTGCAGAGCTGAAATTTTTAAGTAAAATTATTGTTACATGCATGCTTTACTTTGGGGTGTTTGGCAACTCTTCCCTTGAGAAGAAAAGAGAAAACCCTACTAGAACAGCTATACTTTATATGGGGTAAATTTCTTTAAATGATGGCAGCTGACTACTATTTAAGTTTAAATGTTATAGGTAATATTGAATGCAACATAATTCCCTATTATAATAAGGAGTTCACACTTATAATATCACTTTTATTTAGTTTTGTTATTTTTATTTTCCACCTCTAAAAGATTTCAGTTTTTTAATTGAACGGATTATAGGTATACATATGTTTTATCTGTTTACTTTTAAATTACCACAACCTTAGCATTTTAACGAGGGTTCATAGACATTTTTGTACCCACTCTATTCCACCTGTAATGTATTTTGTCCATGTTATTGCTTTTGTGTTATACCACTTGATACTTGGTGATATCTTATCACAAAGCAGTGCTAGAGTTCAGTTTTAGCCGATATTTTTGCAGGAACACTGTGGCACAAATAGTTCCTGCACTTTGGCCGCAGGGGTACTGGGCAAACAAAATGTTCCAGTAAGTTGTTAAGGAGGGTAAGTGTGAACCACATTGTTTTGTACATAATAAGTACAAGGGATTTTCCAGACAAAATATCATCCAGGTTTCCAGCCAGATGGTACCACAGGGAAAAATAGGCAACTATAAAATGTTGTCATAGACTGATGCTGTCTATATGTGTAGATTTATTTCAAACAGATCATTTAGATAGTCCCCATGCAGACTGCTGGCAAAATATTACCGCTTTACGTACATCTGATATATTCTTGTGAAGCCTTCAAGAAAATCAACTTGGCAAAATACTTGAAGGCAAACTCAAAGAACATCATTTTAAACATTCTGCTTAAAAATATAAAGGTACTTTATATAAAATGAGCTACAGTAATGTTAGTGAGCCCTTACATCCGTTTGTAAATAGCTGCTTCTGGTTTCTCGCTTTTTTCCTAAACTTGACATCAGATTTGTATTTTATGGAAACAGTCCCTAACTGTTAGCAAGCAAGACAGAGCATAGCCCTCACTTTAGTGACTTGAGTAGCAGACTGCCATAAATATTGGGTTTCCTCTTTTGATTTTTTGCTTTTATTCAATGCATCCTTTATCCAATGTCTGAAATAAGCTTTGTGAGTTATATAACATGAAATAATGCTTTAAATATCCTCTTAGAACATTGGCAAATTACAGTCAAAAGATGTTTCACAGAGACATGAAATGCCAGTATATTGTAGAGTGCAGTGTGGGATATTAAATAGCAGAGGGCTACATTCACAAACATATAATCTACATAGGATAGAAAAAAAAAACATTTTGGCACCAAAAACAGCCAGTAACCGACAATCATAAACAATTAATCCGAAGAATCTTACTGTTAGAGTTTTTTTTTTATATCATATTCTTTATATTAAATAGTTTTATCTAAATATGACCATAATTATTGTATTATTTCTAGTCCTCTGGTAAAATCAACATTTTTGAATTACAGATATAACATTTATTTTCTGATTTTGACTAATATGTTGTGCTGTAAACAAATCTTTAGTTTTTTTTTAATTTTTAAAGGGGACTATAAACCCAACGGCAAAAAATCAAGTTTACCTGACAAGCCTTCTGAAAATGTTGCTCCTCCTTTCAATTTCATTCCTGGAGGACCCCACAAAAAAAGTGGTTGAACAGCCACTCTGTCCCTCAGCACAAGTGAACACGGCAAGCCACAGCGGTCTTGTAGATGTCTCTGACCACAGCAGAGTATTCTCATGACTAATATATCTGCACCATGACATGCCCTTCCCATCTCAGCCACAACACAGAGATTGAAACAAAGAAAGTGACCTTGCTTAGATTACTTGACAAATCTTTATATAAACAGATTTTGAGATGCTACGAAATTGATATTTCGCACTGTTCCTAGGGAGCATAAGGAGGAAAGAAGTTATTGTGTGCAGGATCGGGCCTTGAAATGCATTGTACAGGTTTTCTTCAGAGACTAAGTGGGTTATTTAAGAACTGATAATGCCAGGTAGTGCCTCATAGCGACAAGTAGCGTCGGGTGAATGCTGGGTGCTGTATGTGAAAACCACATTTAAGAAAGTGAATTGTAAAGAATTAATCTTCTGAATGGCGCGTGCAAATTATGTGATAACTAAAATATTAATAATATTATATATATATATATATATATATATATATATATATACTGTATATATTTATCCTGCCCGGCTCAACTAAAATAGGCAAACACATATACAAATATTATCAATATCTGGCCAATGATAACACAATGGATACACGCATAAGACTGTAATACTGTAGGTTATTTTGACTTCTGGTATAGGCAGAGGACACTGAGACAAGTAGTAAATAAAGAGATATATTGTTGACAAAATGACACAATAATGCAATAAAATCTTACAACAATATACAATACAGTTCTGAGACCGGCATACATATATATATCCAATGATTAAGGCAATTACCTGACCAGCAACTCATATAGTTACCATCCTGACCAGGGGATCCTCCAACCGACTGTCAAGCTGGCAGCCTTCCTTCCTGCCTCTGCCCCCTCTCCTTCTTGCCTCTGCTCTTCCCCTCTTCTGTGCTAGCAGTCTTCCTCTTGCCTAAGGTTTCCCCCAATTAAAAAAGCCTTTGATCTCTGGTCTTCTTTGATGACTGGTCTTTCTCCTCTTTTATGACCCTGGTCATAAGTTTTATGTTCTCCTAGTCCCAACCTTTGTTTGGATTTTATTGTCTCAGGGTGCTGATACTATCTGCTTGGAAAACCTGCCCTAGGCCTTCCCACTTCATGCCATGCCATGCTGTATATTCCTATATTTATATATGCAACATTATTAACAATATTGATTTTCCATAAAGGCCTCTTATTTACATATCGCCCACTAGAGACAGAGATATATATATATTATATCTATATATATCGAGGTCTCTCAAATATATAAAACGTAAGTCTTAAAAGTGATTCAAATTTGCTGAGACTGATGGGACCCGATATATAACAGCACAATGCTATGACAACCTACAGTATCTCAAGTTACAGTCTCCATCCTTCAGCCACCACACAATGATTTAATGCCACACCTTCTTCAACAGATCATCAAACATAGTTCATATTTTTCCACCATCCATAACTGCTTATGTGATTTTGGGTGACCAAATCTGGTGACATCCGGATTTATTCACTGCTGCTGGTATGGACACACGTCAGAAAAACTTCCATTGTAAGTTGCAGACAATGCTTTATAAGCTGTCATTGAGTCTCCAAGGCCTCTATTATCAATTAAGTGGGTGCACAAGGGGACAGTCCATAATATACTGAGTGCACTGCGTGACAGTCCATATTGTTATGAGTGCACTGCATCAGAACAGTCCATAATGTTATGGGTGCACAGCATCAGAACAGTCCATATTGTTATGGGTGCACAGCATCAGAACAGTCCATAATGTCATGGGTGCACAGCCTCGAACAGTTCATTATATTATGGGTGCACATGTACTTTGACAGTTCATACAGACCATAAGGAGTTACAGCCACAGTTCATCTGCCATATTAGCAGCAATCGGTGATATACCCTCCAACACAGTGATACACAGCAGACTCCAAGAAATAGAACTTTGGTCACAGAGCAGATACATAATGCAAAATAGCAAACGGCGTATTAGGGTGGAAATGTCTTTAAGAAAACCTTGAACAAAAGAAAGTGTGACTCGGTAGATGTGGCATTGGGGATTCAAGCTATAACCAAAGAACAATAAGGTTGCCCCTATGCTAAATCAATAATCCCATCTGTCTCTGCAAACTCAAATCAAGGGCGGCTCTGGGCTATCTATGGAAAAATACTGTTTAAAAATTATGTTTACAACAATATACAGTATATTGACAATATTGTACAATACTAAATGGTAACCTTCGCCCACTTCATAACATTTTAAAGTAATACTTGTGGAGAAACTGGGGAGAAAAGCTGCTCGCCCACTTCATACCATTTAAAGTGAAAAAACATAAACAAACAGACAGTTTCAAATTGTGTGCCTGTGCACAAACTACAAAAAAGTTGCTTAGGATAAAAAATGTCTCCTAACCGAATAACAAAACAAAACAAAAAAAGCTTACAAGCACACAGTTTAAGCCAATTGAACCAATGAACAAGCCAAAATATGAAATTTAAAATTTTCATTGTTCATTGTAAAAGGGAAAAAAGCTTTAAAACCTGTTCCCAAAGCATTGTCACTGAAAAGACACTAGCTGTATAGAAATGCTAATCAGCCTGAGAGTGACACTCTGCAGCCAGAGCATTCCACACAGTCTGTCCGTGACACCTGGGAAAAATCCTACATACACTAGGCTGGCACTAGTTATTAAATGTGCACAATCAATACAATATTGTGCAATCACAAAAACACAAAATGTACTCATCAATGGAAATCAGGGATAATTCAGAAACCCTGTCCATGCCAGCTTAGCAGTTCAGGTCTTTTAACTAAAAAACAAAACAAAAATGAATTTAGATTTTTGATAACCTGACTGCTTTTATCAAATTAATCTCTGAGGCTTATCCTTAAGGTGTGCACAAAAACACAAACCGCCCATGTTAAGGTCCCCAAAACCTAATGGAAAAATCATAGAGTTATTCGCAGACCTAGCCGCGTTTTTTTGCAATGGACCTAAAAGACAAAGTACATAGAGTTAATAACACCTAACTGGGTGCCTCTCTATAACCTTTTGTCCAAGCCTTGGCTCATCTGACCTTCTGTTCCCCGACATAATCACCTGTTCTCTTATGGCCATAACCTGTTGTATCAGGGAGCTCATATCCTTCCTCAACTGAAGATTTTCTGCCATAAGGTATTCATTTCAAGCTCTTAACCATTTTACAGGGACATACTTTACAGGTTTGCTTTGACTATAATGCCCCCTAGCAAATTTCTTATGGTTAAAGCTTCCTGTCCCAAATCTAGCAGAATACACAATTGTCTACCTTTTGTGGGTTCTATAACTCTGGACTTTATTACTACACATTGGTTTTGCAGAGGGACAGAGCCTGGAAATGTGACCCGATTGGCCACAGGAGTGACACTTCACACTTCTGGCTTTAAATTGTCTCTGCAGGCTACAGCAGAGTTATTCAGTCTAGGCATTGCTTGTGGTAATGGGGACCTTGTGACTGCCACTGGAGTTTGTGTGACTGCACTAACCTTTCACTCACACAATTACCTTGCACCCCCGATTCTATATGCTTATTTGGTGAAGACCCACATGAAAGATCCTCAGCAGCACTAGGAATGGCATCTCCCTGTCTCCTGATATTCACAGACAGAAGTTCAACTTCCTTTTCTGTGGCTATCAGCTTTTCTGACATTACCTGATTGTTTCTGCGCAATTCTAAGCTCTCAGCTGCTCCACAATTGCACCCAAACTTTCAGTAGATGCCCTCATGGCTCCCAGCGCTTTACCCAGAGAGGTCACCTCCTCTCTGAGGCTTTCATTTTGTATTTTCACCAAAACAAACTCCTTTGCAATCCACACTGCCCCATAAATCAAAAAGAATTCGCCCTCAGATTTGGAAATTTGCTTAGCAGCAATGCATTTAGACACATAATCCGGGACCTCAGCCCATAGGTTTCTGGATCCCTGCATTGCTCTAATAATCCCCTCTGCATTCTTTATCTTGTTCATCTTTTTTACAAGACCCTCCATGACTATAAAAATAAGGCACTTCCAATCAATTAAAACACTTTAAATATGCTATACTCACCGATAGCAACAGCGTTCCTAGAACAATAGAAATTAAATTGCACAATGTATTATATACCACAATACACTCAATATTCACCACAAATATACAAGATGCCTCCTGACCTGCGGCTCTGCCAAATATGTAAAGAATTAATCTCCTGAATGGTGCGTGCGAATTATGTGATAACTAAAATATGAATAATATTATATATATATATTTATCCTGCCCGGCTTGACTAAAATAGGCAAACGCATATACAAATAGTATCAATATCTGCCAATGATAACACAATGGATACACGCATAAGACTGTAAGACTGTAGGTTCTTTTGACTTCTGGTATATGCAGAGGACACTGAGACAAGTAGTAAATAAAGAGATATATTGTTGACAAAATGACACAATAATGCAATAAAATCTTACAACAATATACAATACAGTTCTGAGATCGGCATGCATCCAATGATTAAGGCAATTATCTGACCAGCTGAGGTGCAGAGAAGGACTGGTGAGAGCCTCGCCTGGTGATTTTAAGGCTGTTACTATACTGTTTTTAATGTGAGTGCACTTTTAACTTAAATTGAGCACGCTATTAAAACTATATTATGCTAGATTCTTTTACTGGTTTTATTTACATGCCCTACTTGCAATGGGACACTTTAAAAGTGAATTCTGAAATATGATTGAAAAGCAAGTTTTCTGCGCCTGACTGGAGCATAACGGAAAAATTGAAAGGAATTTTATTAAGGCACAAACCCACACCGTTATCTGGTAAGAGTAACTAGAGAAGGAGGTGGGCACAAGGTGAAAATACCTAAACGGTATTACTGGCACACGGTGGATATTTTGGAATAATTCTATTGTCAAATCAAGTTAAGAAGTACATGCACCTCGGGATAGCAGGATAAAAAGCATTACTTACCATTGGAGGATACTATAGATTTGTGGACATATATAGGAAACTTAAGCTAACCTAAATTTGAAAACCTGTTATATATATTGCTCTGTGTTTCTTTGTGTATGATTGTATGTAGGGTCCACGGGGATAATTGGATTAACACACGTTGAGCAACAATTAGTATATTGTAGTAACCTTTACTAAAAATATCTAGCGCGGTTTATTCCTCATTTGTATTAGGTCAAGTAAACTTAACTTAACTGGTGCTACCTATTGCTGGCTGCAGTGTTGTCCTGTTAGATGTGCGTAGAGTCTTGGGCGCATTGACCTTGGGACACCACCTAGTATTCGCAATTGTCTCTGCAGTGAATCAGGGAGCACACTTCTACAGCGCCCTGCACACATCACATTTATCAATGCTGGATGGGATAGTACAGTGCCACTTGTCCAGCCGCTACTCTAGGTTAGAGCGCCTGACACCCGCGTCTATTAGCGGTCACTCTAAGCGCCACTACACAGACGCTCACATGGCACTACTGGCACTAGTGTTAAATCAGCCTCCCCATCAGCATGTGAACACAAAATACATAAAAATGAATATTAGATTTTGTACATGCTTTGCTGCATCAGTAAATTAATTCATTATGTTTTTTTGTACTTGACATTGAGGGCCTTATTTAAGAAGGGATAGTGTCAGGTAGTGGCTGGTTAATGACAGGTAGCGACTGGTGAACCCAGGACACGGCACGCAATTACACATTTATCAAGCAGTATCTGTTTAGCGACTGGGATAATGCCATGTAGCGTCCGATTCATCATTTTCACAGCCTCAGCGAACAGCACCATCGCTTTGTTACTATTGGATAGATGCTGAAAAACAGACTTTAAACACACGCCCTTCTGCGCTCTGGGCTTCAGAGAAGCATTTTTCTGCGCCAGAGTTGTGTGAGGCGTTTTTTTTCTTGAATATGTTGTGAGTCGGTCGCTATTACCAGTCGCTAACATGCGCTCCCATACAGAGCTGTACTGGTCAAATAGCGACTCCTAACAATGTATTCAACATTACTGACAGCTATAAAGTAGCGACCCATGGCCGAGCACAGTGACTACTAGCGGGCGCTCTGAAAATGCCTGCTACAGACGCTCATCTGTCGCTACCTGGCGTTAGTGATGAATCAGCCTGCCCGTTGTAATATGTAATATAATGTTTTCTTCTTGCAGTTCTTGCTTCTAACTACAAGAAATATTGATTGTTTCCTACTGTTGCCTTTTTGGAAGACCAGTTATCTTGTGAAAAACCCTGAATGATGAAAAGAATAACCTTTTTGTTGTCCGGCAAAAGGTATGTTTTGCTTATAATGTTATTATAAAACATCAGTACTTTTCTGTTCTTTTTAATTCTTTTTTGTTTCTATTAAAGAAAAAGACACAAAGACCTTACTTTCTCTATCGCTACAGAATAGGGCATCCATATTCTGACTGTAACAAGGCCGGGACCAAGTATCCCTGTACTTACTGTGCATTCTTGCCTTACCTTTTATGGCAGCCCCTAAGAAAACACAAGTGACCAATCCTCCTTAAAGGAGCCACAGCACACAACAGAGGTCTCAGTTGGCACCGTTGAAACCCTAAGATCCCACTTTGTAGGTGCCGTCCTAACACTTATCTATGAGAACAATGTACTTGAGGTTGCATTATGTCTTGAGTGCAACCCATGGGGAGAAAGAACCGAAAGCCCCCATGTTCTTACTTAAAATTAAAAAATACAATAGGGAGGTGGTAGCTGCTCAGACCAGTTTATAACTAACATGGGAGGTGCACATGCTGGCTAGCAGGGTTATGCACTGTGGCTCCTTGAAGATTTATCTATTCTAACCTTTACTAACTTCCAGGTTAGTTATAAATTGGTCTAAGCGGCTGTCACCTCCTTTTTGTATCTTGTCAGCAACCAGTGCGCTCTGAGCCGCTGGCCTTAGACACCGTCTTAGATGACGTGATGTCAGCGGCATCGTGATGTCAGCGTCCGAGCGCACTGATTGGATGAGCGGACGCTTAGAGGTGAATTTCTTTGGGTGATCTCGGGGGTTTCACGCAGCAGGGCACCCCAAATCGTTGTGCCCTGGGGGAAAGGATCAAAATCCAGGATAGTCAAAATCCTGGGCTTTGGTCCACTTTAAAGGAAAAAAAAGCTTGAGTGTGATATAACTGTATGTGGCTTTTTATTATTCGACCATGTTTTGTAATGACCCGTTTTGCATTTTTTAAAGATACGTAAATATCAAATAACATAATTTTAAGAAAACATAAACTAATTGTGGCCTATGGCTGTAAAGCTTTATAGCAAGCCAGAAACACTTCTGCTGTGGTGCTGCTTTTCTGTGTCACAGTTGCTCCACTTATCCGATGGGACTCTCCTGCCAAAAGGGGGGACTAGCAGAGCAGGGGAGAATGCAAATCTCAGCCATTGAAGTCATTTAAGAGGAACCATGCAGTGCCAGAGGAAGGTGGTTTTTGCCAGACAACTTGCTGAAATGACAATCTAGGTGGTGCTTACCAATCAGTCAGACAAACCTGATCAGCTTTTATGAGGAGGTAAGTTCAAGATTGGATCAGGGGGAGTCATTGGATATCATATATCTTGACTTTTCTAAAGCATTTGATACTGTGCCACATAAAAGGCTGGTACAAAAGAAGAGAATGCTTGGACTGGGGGAAAACGTGTGCAGATGGGTGGGAAATTGGCTTAATGATCGGAAGCAGAGGGTGGTTATCAATGGTACACACTCAGATTGGGTCACTGTTACTAGTGGAGTACCACAAGGGCCAGTTCTGGGACCAATTCTCTTCAATATATATATATAAATGACATTGGGTATGGATTAAACAGTAAAGTCTCAATCTTTGCAGATGATACTAAGCTGAGTAAAGTAATTAAAACAAAGGAGGACAACGGGCAGCTACAAACAGATTTAGATAAATTGGAAGCATGGGCAGTTAAATGGCAAATGAAGTTTAACACAGATAAATGTAAGGTTATGCACATGGGAAGGAGAAATCTGTGTCATGATTACACACTAAATAAAGAAACACTTGGTAAAACAACAATGGAAAAGGACTTAGGGGTTTTAGTTGACAATAAGCTCAACTGTAGTAATCAATGCCAGGCAGCTGCTGCTAAGGCAAATAGGATCATGGGGTGCATCAGGAGGGGCATAGGTGCTCATGACCAGAACATCATTTTACCCCTGTACAAGTCACTGGTCAGACCCCATATGGAATACTGTGTACAGTTCTGGGGACCTGTGCTTAAAAAGGACATATCAGAACTGGAGCGCGTTCAAAGAAGGGCAACAAAGTTAATAAAAGGAGTGCGGGGGCTAGAGTACCCGGAAAGATTGTCCAAGTTAGGCTTATTTAGTCTAGAAAAAAGACGATTGAGGGGTGATCTAATAACTATGTATGAATATATTCGGGGTCAATACAAGGATCTGTCCCACAATCTATTTATACCCCGGAGTGTAACCATAACCCGGGGGCATCCACTAAGGTTAGAGGAAAGGTGCTTTCTCCACCGACATAGGAGGGGATTCTTCTCTGTAAGAGCAGTGAGACTATGGAACTCGCTGCCAGAGGAGGTAGTAATGATGGATAAAGTAAAAACATTCAAAAGTGGCCTTGATGCCTTCCTGGCATGTAATAACAATTCCAGCTATGGCTACTAGACCACTGGAAGGAGTTAGACAGGCTGAACTGGATGGACTAAAGTCTTTATTCAGCCTTACATACTATGTTACTATGTTACTATCATTATTAGTGGTTAAAGTAGTACTAGCTACTTGACATGCATTTTTACTTTGGCTTTAGGATAGATATTGAACAGAGAGGAAGTTCTGCCCTAGTTTAACACTTGTACCCCCATATTATTTCACCTCTTTAGAGAGTTTACTTGGTAATAATCAAGCACTGCATAAAATGGCAAAAAAGATGAATGAACCTAGCAGAAGTAATCTTAATTCAGATGCTGACCTTCTTGTACATACAGTGGGCAGAGGCAGAAAGACTGACTAAAAGAGCAATGAGTTATTAGCATGCATGCTGCTTGTAATGATGTCGCTGTGCTTTTATCACTGTGGCAATTCCCAATGTGTGTTGCTGGCTCAGGGGATCTGTCTCTGTCTCAAACTAATGGACATTTCCTCCTCTTGTCTTGCAGCTCAGCAGAAAGCTGAAGAGAGAGGGATAAATCAGGCCAGGATGAGAGAGGTACATCCTTGGGGCGCCCAATTTATGCCAAGCCTGGAAAAGGCTGTAGCAGCTAATTAATTGGTCACACTTTCAGAGTGACTGTTCAAGGACAGAACAAAAATAAGGGACCTTTGTCCCTGCCATGTAGAGATAACAATGATGAAAATAAAAATTGGTCTTTGACCAAATGAGTTCGTATATCATCGCAGAATAGCCCGAACAGCATGGTATGTGTTTTACCTTGATGTATAATACTGAAACTGACAGTGCTAACACTGGCATTCCTGCAATCCTACAAGACAGCATGACCATTGGGAACATTACATTATTATCATCACTGACTGTTTTATTTCTAAAGTACATCATACTAATAATATATACCATATATATATATATATATATATATATATATATATATATATATATATATATATATATTGCTTTTTTCAGGATTATTATTTATACTTGAATATTACATTCATAATTAAAATAAAAAATATGATTTTTTCATACTTTTTTGTAGGAGTTTGCCATTGATTTGTGTTGAAACTTTGGTATGCAGAAAAGAATAGTAGTGAAAGTGTCCTTAATGCAGCGCCTGGCTGCAGTGTCACAGTAGTGTCAAAATACATACCTGCACTTCATTCTGACACTGACACCTTATTTAAGAAGTGGCAGCACCACACAGCTCCATTTTTTTGTACTCAACGTACAATTTAACAACTAAACAAATGCTAACGTCGGCTAGCTCCTTATTTAATGATGCAGCACGGGGGGGCTCTGGTTGAAGCAGCATCACATGAGACCTGGTGCTGAAGCTCAGGATAGCATAGAGCACAATGGGTAGAACTGGATTGTAGCGTTTAATGTTTTGAATTATATTAAACACATTTATTTTTTCAGAACTTGCATTGGGAGTTGTCAATAATTGATACACAGGACCTAGATGGTCCAAAATGTATTCTTTTGTCTAATTGAAATGGTTTTCATGGCTTCTGCGTAACAATGCATTTATGGCACTTTACAGTATTAGGCATTGTACTTGTGTAATGTAGGTCCACAGTGGGGGCAAGAAACACATGACCGCTGCACAATGGGTTCCCTTTAAGCAGGAAATAAGTTTTATTAAAAGTCTTTGTAGTAACAGACTTTCAATGTCCTTCAGTAACGCACATTCAGGGTAGCCTTCAGATTCCCCTTCGTTACAGGGCAAGGCCCAACAGTTTTCTGCAAGCATGCCTTCGGGGTGGGTGCAAGGTGCTGGCCACCCCACTGGAAAATTATTAACTTACGGGACCAGTCCTGATGGGACAACAGAGAGGGGGATGAACACACTTGCCTTCTCTGGGCATCTGCTCAGCCCTCAAACTTTCTGAGGCCTCCTTGTTAGGGCCCTGATTCAACAGCCCTCCTTCCAATGCCCCCCTCGCGGCTCCCCACTTCCCATATTCCTACGTCCTGTCCCCTTTTATAGCGAACCCACATACCTTAGTCACATTCCCACAAGATCTCACAGGTCTCGAGTAACAGAGGTCCCTCCCTCTGAAACCACAAAAACCACAACAGAGAATAAATACCTTGCCTACACCTGGTGTCCAGGATAAAATGATGGTATAAGGGTCTATGGCCTATAGGGTCTCCATATCTGTCAGCCTGGATTTGCCTGTTGCCCATTGCATGGCTTCACTGCATGGTTTCCCTATATAGTGGACAAGAGAAATAGGGCTAAGGGAAAATTGTAAGGGGCAAATTCAGTTATAAACTGTCAGTGTCTTCGAATAATGTGTGAGGGGGTCATTGAGTTATAATGTGTTAATGGTCTTCCTTAGTTCTAGAGAGCAAACCTCTGCTTTCCTTCATTAAAGTGGACCAACTCCCAGGGGGATCCAATCCCTCCCCGCGGGGCATCCAAAATCGGTAAGCCCCACTGTGTGAAACCCCCCAGGATGCCCGCAAACCTTACCTGAATCCTGGTCCAACGGCGCATGCGCAGGCCGCATATCATGCTTCTCTCTAGCAGGGCGCGTGCCGTCGCCGGCCATTTGTGAATGGCTGGCACGGGCGTGCTCCCTGTTAGAGGGAAGAGCGACATGTGGCCGCCAGTGTGCTCGAAGCCGCTGAGCTAAGATGTCGCTTTGACGCACATAGCTCATCGGCTCTGAGCGTGCTGATTGGGTGAGCAGCCGCACATGTGCCGTAGGAGCGGGGTGAGGTGAGTTGAAGCCAGCGATCTGGGGGGTTTCACATAGTGGGGCACTCCCGATCAGGGAAGTGGACCAAAACCCAGGATAGTCAAAATCCTGGGTGTTGATCCACTTTAAAGAGCATGCTTTCATGCTGATTGGAGAAGGGATTGCTCCTGTGTATTGGTACTTAAACCGGACCACCCATTTTTCCTTTAATGTGTGTTGGTTCTGCTGTCAGCTAATCAAAACAAGCTCTGAGTTCATCCAGAAGGCTGGAGTCCCATCCTGCACATAATCCCACCCGTAATCCTCACCTTTGCAACAAGCCAGTGCCAGGAAAGGAGTCCCATGATTGGTCCCCAGGCAGTCATGTGGGCCATGGTCGCGTCCTCGGCACCGGCCACCGGAACGACCTGCCCCCGTGACCGCCCACCGGCCAAGTGCGGGACTCTGTTCCAGGTGCTGGCTCAGAGTGAAGGTGAGGATTATGAGTGTTCTGGGAGATTATTTCTGGGGGGACTCCAGCATTCTGGATGCCCTCCAAGCTTGTTTTAATTAGCTGACATTCCAACATTTTTTTTGCAATATAACTTATCTTTGACACCCTTGTGCACTTGTGTGATTCAGCAGGCACCTTTGGCACGACTCTCACTCTTTTTTGCCTCTCCACACAGTCTGAACAAAGGGTGTGTGCTGGGCCACCTCTAAGGGGAATTAAATAAATAAAATTGTATCTATTAACCCCTTAACCCAGCCCACACTAATAAATGTAGCTTTTAACAGGGTGGTGGCTAGACCGCCACCCCTGTTACACACTTCCTGATTCTGACTTGCTAATCATCTGTTTGGCTGAAGCAGTGATGGAAGATTTAACCCCATCTGCATTACTTCAATAGGGGGAAGTCACAGTCTTGTGTTGCAGTAGCTAAATGGTTACTGGCAGTGTTCTCCTCTGGGGAGGTCATTACTGATGCTTTGTTTAGCCAAAGCTGCTAATGAACACCCCAGTTACTGTGGAAGGATTCTGGGACTTAGCCTGGGACACCAGGCATGGTAATCCTAGGGCTCAAATTAAGAACTACTGTCCCCTGGTTACCAGCTCTCTATATCCCTCTCCTCCAGGGATGTGACATAGGGGAGATTCCAGAAAGGCCCCCTCTCTCTAGAAGAAAAGTTTCCCTTTCCCATCAATTTCCTTTAGCCTTAGCTGGAAGCTAATGCAGGAGGAGGGTTTCTCCTTTCACTCCAGATATTAAAGCAGAACTTCAGTCAATATTAACCCCCCTCCACCCTGCCACCCTACCCTGCCGCCGAGGAAAGACGGGGGGGGGGGGTTACAAGGAAAAAAACCCTTTACCTTAACCCAGGGGCCCGCGACGTTCAAATGAATGTGTGGTGGGGGCTTGCAAGGACCTGGGGGGTGCCGCTATCTTGTTTTACCTGCAATGGCCATGGTAGATAAGGAGGAGTGGTGCATGCCCCTGGGTTAAGGTAAGGTTTTTTTTGTAACCTTTCTGTCCTGCCTCAGCTCCAGGGTAGCATGGAAAGGCGGGGGGGGGGGGGGGGGTAATATTGACTGAAGTTCTGCTTTAAGTCTACAAATCATAAGGAGGCAAAAAGTAGGGACTAAAAGAAGAACAGGTTCAGGGCCCCAGACAAACTTTATTACCCGTAACCTAATTTAGTAACCAATCATGTATTGCTCATCCCTACTTAGAAGTATTGTTCTGGCAGATGCTTGGAAACAAAAAATCCTAGACGCTTTAACCATCATATATAAAGCAGTAAACTACATCACTGACATAACAGAGGTGCTGAGAGCAAATGCCAGCAGCCTTACTGAACTGTGCTTAAAAAACTGTCAGGGGATGTGGCATCTAAAAATAATCTCTGTAGGAGAAAGCAACGTTCTAGCTTAGTGCTGATTCAGAGCCATGTGAAAAATTACACCTGGTACACAATGAATGTCAATGCCAGTTTTCTCTCCTAAAAAATTGAGTTATAGCTCAGAGTTCCACATTAAAATGAATCAGGGGGGCAAAATATACATTTGGGGAACAACAGGAAACTGTTGAGGTTGAATAGGAGGTTGGGCGGAAAACTACAAGCAGCATTGTATAGAACAAAGTTATTATAAGGAGAAAAAAATTTATTGGTTGAGCACACAATAATAACATAGGCCCTAGTTTAAATCTAAACAAAACATCACATAGAAAGAGCTACAGCCTCACAAAATAAGGGTTCCACCAACACCATTAGATAAAGAAATATAAGGTGAGCACAAAATTTCAATTGCATGCAAAAAAAGCAATTCCTTTAATAAAGACAATTCAAATCAATGCATCTTATTCCATTGGAGCTCAATTTTAAAGTACATGCTCCCAGACATACACATAACATACAAAGCAGCAGCATAGCAAATTATATAACAACATTTGAAGATGGTTCCACAGTAAAATGCTAGTGCTAATATAGGGACAATGTATCAAAGTACAGCAGCAGCACCAGATAAAGTATCCTTCCTTCAGTAGCAGCGTAATCTAAACACTTGTCCAGCTCGCCCGCTGGCTTTGCTAATCCTACGTGATCACGAGTAGCCTATCAGCGTGGCCAGTGGTTGAGCCTATCATCAAGAGGACCAGAAGTGGTGAGTATCCCGGTGCCTGGTTTCTTATTTTAATGGCGGCAATACGGCAGTCTGGGTCGTGCTGACCCGCTTCTAATTGGTACTGTGGAACTACAGTCATTTTTTTACTGTTTACTGTTCTGTTTTAAGTAAATTAAAGCTGAAAAAGAAGCACTTGGCATATTAGAGAGAGGTACTGTGATTTTAATGGTGGCGATATGCAGTTGGAAAGCCCAGGTCGTGCTGACCTGCTGCTTTGTAGTACTTCGGAACTACAGTAACTTTTGACTGTAGTTACGTTTTAAGTTACTTATATTCCTGCCAGTTAGGGGACACCACCGCATCCTGGATATGTCCCTTTGAACTAATTTTATAAAAGTCTCTACAACATGAAAATGGGTCTATATTTGTGGATTGGGATGAATCAAAGATTGAATGAAATAATCTTTGTAACTCTATATCTAATTCTAGAGCATTACCTAAATAAGTGGGAACAAAACCAAACCCTTTATTTGAAACTTTTACCTTGTCCTCTGTAAGTGTCTTACTCGAGATGTTTACTACTAGGTTGGCTGTCCTGTTTGTCCTGTACTTTGCTGCGTGTTATTCTTTGATTGGCCGGATCCTCTATTACCCCTTTTTGCTGATTTTTTGTGTGTAGTCTGTGATCTAAAAATCACCTGGAGTAACTACCTGATGATCTACTCAACTCTGAATCAAAATAATTCTATGCTTATTAGTGCACCTGTAGGGCCTAAATTCCCTCCAATTATGGCCTCTATGAGGTTAAATTTGTGTATACACACCCTTTATTCATTCGATGTGCTATACTTTGGTATCAGTATATTGATGATATATTCCTGGTATGGGGTGGGCCCCATAATGACTTTTTTTAATTCAAGTCAGCTTTGGATAACTGTTTACCATCTATTTTATTCTCTGTGGAGAGTAGTGTTGAATGAGTACACTTTTTGGATGTGAATGTAGGGATTTAAAGAGAATAGTTTGACAACTGATGTGTTCCAGAAACCCACAAATTCCATCCTTTAGCCCATAAGAGAGGGATACCATATAGTCTATTTCTGCGATTGCACGGAATCAGAGATGATGATCAGACCTTTTTAGATCAATCGAATAGGATGGCCAATGATTTTAAAGACAGAAGATACCCTGAGACTTTGGTAGAAGAGGCTAAAACAAAAGCACTCACAGTGATTTGTGAGTCTCTATTAAAGTTTTCTCCAAAGAGCAAGAAGAGGATACCTGTAATTTGACACATAGCAGGGTAAAATGATTATTAATAAGCATTGGACTGTAATTAAAAGTTATTTTTCACTTTTTCAGATGTGTTTTTATCCCCTCCAATGTTCACTTTTAGGAGACCGAAAAATGAATGTGAATCACAAGGAGGTAATTGGCTATCTAATCTTCCTAAACCTAAGGTTATGCACAGCTGTAGCTTATGTACACAGTGCAATCATGCCATTAAGGGAGTGTACTTTTTTCATCCCATATCTGGGAAAAAATATGAGATTGAAGAATTTGTAGATCTATTTTTTGAAGTGTCCCTGGGGTGGTATATGTGGGGCAGAGAGTTAAGGCAATGGATATCAGGGCACAAGAGCAATATTAGAAGGGGTGATGTGATCACTGGTGCACAGCATTTTTTAAATGCAGGGTATAATATACTTTAATTAAGATTTACAGTGGTTGAGAGAATAAAGCCTATGAAAAGGGCAGGAGATAAAAGACAGAAGCTAGCAAGAGATGTTTTGGATCTACAAATGATGTGCTTTAGCTCCACATGGAATGAATGAGGAGTGTGATTACACTGTGTTCCTCTAATGTAAGGGAAAGATAAACTGATTATGCTTTAATTGTGAATATGTAGATGTAGATGAAGAAAAGAAAGATTGGGTCTGCTTTGGGAGAGGCTAGGAGTTTTGGATGGTACTAGAGAATAATGTTGGCTCTCATATATGTAGGAGTGAATAACGTCCTGCTAAAACATTATTGTAATATTGAGTCTGTCCATTAGGTAGCGATATGTCATATGAGCCATTAACTTTTGATTTATATTTCCAAGCTTGAGAATAAAGGAGGATGAAGCCTAGAATAAAAATGTCATTCTCCCCTTCAATGTACTGATGCTGAAATGCAATCTTTTGTTTACCCCAATCCTCTATATGTGATTTTATAATTGTACTTTTTGATAATGTCCGGCCGTGGGGAGAGGCGTGCATGCCACCATGTTGGGATTGGCTGTTTTGTACGGCCTGCAGCAGTATAACTGGTGCGTGCGCCGGGACTGCCACTGGAACGGAAGTGACACAGAGTGTCGTGGTCAGTCAAGCAGCTACCTCGGGGGGGGGGGGGGGGTTGGAGGAAGAAGGAATTCAGTATATATAGGGCAATATGAAGCCCAATAATAAATAATAGTGAAGGATCCACACCACACAAAACAACATTTAAATTGCAAATTAAAGTGTATTAAAACATCATACACTATACATAGAGGCCGATTTATTAACAGCGCCAGGTAGCGACAGTTGAGCGACTGTAGCAGTATTTTCACAGCGCCCGCTAGTAGTTGCTGTGCTTGGCCGTTGTTCGGTTGTTGATAGCGACTGAGTCGGTGTGCAGTAATGTTGAATACGGGGTGACGAGTCGCTATTTGACAGGTTGTGAAATGCATGTTTAAACCCCAGAGCGCTGGCGGCGATGTGTTAAAAGTAGTTTTTTAACCCCCAAAACACCATATTTTTGGAAACCAAAAAAAAAAAATTTTTTTAAGAATTTAGTAATATGAATACATTAATATCAGACCTGTAATATCAATTCTGCACAATTTTTTTTTTTTTTTACCTTAAAAAAATTATCTAACATGGCAGAAGTGGTCACAGAATTTTTCACATTGAAAAAAAAAAACATTAATAACAATTAATTATGAATATTTAAAGATTGTTCCATTGAAATGCATTGGAGAGCGCCAGGTAGCGAGAGGTCATACCTGTCGCTGTTCAAGGTCGGACGCAGGCGCTGTGGGCTGAGGCTGGAATAATGATGAATGAGTGGCTATCTGGCGCTATCACAGTCGCTAAGCAGGATTGCCTTGATAAATGTGTGATTGTGGTGGGGAGCCAGCGTTCTCGTGGCGGGGCCCGTCATTACCGGCCGCTCACCAGTCGCTACCTGTTGCTATCCCTTGTTAAATAAGGGCCACAATATGTTCTTATCATCAGTAAAAAAGGATACAATGGGTATCTCAATCTTAATCCAACGTAAATCCTCAAGAGAATCGTGCCAACATGGTAACAACATGCTGCACTATCGCTGCCTTGAGAAAAAGGCTGTATGCCCTGAAACGTCAGCTGTGTTTAGCGATCGCTGCTGAGCTTATCACAGGGTTTACTCTTTGTTCCACTATTGTGCTCTTGCTGTGTGATATATGTTACTTTGTTCTTTAATTCTGTTCTGTGCTTCTGCCTAGTCATTTCTGGTTTTGTCTGTAAAAGTGCATAACCTTTGTATACATGCGCCTTGACTCAACTGATGTAACCAGCATCTTGGATCTTTGCTTCCTCTATGCAGTTAGCAAGTGCCAGTCATCCACAGGAGGGTATCGGTGCCACCCCACATAGGCCCTTATTTAACAAGGGATAGCGCCAGGTAGCGAATGGTGAGCGAACGGTAATGACGCTCACCGCCACGAGAACGCCGGCTCCCCTCCGCAATCACACATTTATCAAGCCGATCCTGCTTAGCAACTGACAGAGCGCCAGATAGCGAATCATTCATCATTATTCCAGCCTCACCCCACAGCGCCAGCGAGCGACCTTGAACAGCGACAGGTATGACCTCTCGCTACCTGGCGCTCTCCAATGCATTTCAATGGAGCAATCTTTAAATATTCATAATTAATTGCTTTTATTTATTTTTTTTTTTTTAATGTAAAAAATTCTGTGACCACTTCTGCAATGTTAGATATTTTTTTTTAAGGTAAAAAAAAAGGTAAAAAGGTAAAAAAAAAAAACTACTTTTAACCCATCGCCGCCAGCGCTCTGGGGTTTAAACATGCATTTTACAGCAAACAAATAGGGGTCCCACACACCCCAAAGTTCCCAACCTCATATACTCAGTGGCACCACTACAATAAGTTTATGAAAATATACAAAAGTTTATTTATTACATATTCAGACACATAAAGACAGGCCAATAAAATCAATTAAAAAACATATAACATGATAAATGAATATAGGGAGGGCGAGGCAGCGGCTGGGCCAACAGCGGCTGGGCCAGGGGACAAGAATGATAACAGATGGAAGTATGGGGTGCCGCTAAATCTAACATAAATGAATATCTTAAATCAATAATAAAGTGTCTATATGAAACACTAGTGTTTGATATTATAATTTATATTTTATAATTTTATGTGTGACCCTACATACCACTAATATCTAAATAATTAATTGAGTAAAAAATATACTCCCCAACAAAACTAATTTATCTAGATAATACAATCAAAATTCACTACCAAATCACAAAATAAAGTGCAATGTGCCTTTGTGCCAAAAATTCTAAACCTGTCTACCTAGATAGTAAACTAAATGAAACAGAAGGACCAACCGAAAGGAGAAAAAAATCAAACCGAGCCACAACATGTGAGAAACACTTACTGAGTCATGGTAGAGAAGCAGCAACCGAGCCCCCAGCCAGCAAGAGTCTCACCCCCACCGTCACAGCCGACGCGTTCCGTGACGTCACACGCGTCACTTCATCAGGGCATGTGAGGTGCAGAGGTGATGGAAGCCCTTAAATACTGTGAGATGAGTATTTAAGGGCTTCCATCACCTCTGCACCTCACATGCCCTGATGAAGTGACGCGTGTGACGTCACGGAACGCGTCGGTTGTTAAATCAGCCCCGAGGTAGGCAATCAAAGTCAATGGCAATTTTCTCTCCTAAAAAGGAGGGAGAATTCTCACCTGGCTCTGAATTAACCTCTATCCATGAATCAACCCATGACGCATGACATCTCCACCACGCTCGCTCTAAAAGAAATTCCTCTTGGGGAACCAGGTAACTGAAGTAGAATCTGATGTAAAACATAACCACAGATACTGTTAAACTAGACAAAAGGCTCTCAGTGGACACATAAAATACATTTATATTGTATGTTTATTTAGGATACAACATCTTTAAAGGAGCAGTATCGCAAATTTTTCTTGGTGACTTATATTTAAATGGTACTTTGAATGTAGGTAAGTGTTGGAGTAAGAATTACAAATTTAGAAAAAAATGATGTCTGTGTTGTGCAGCTGGAGACTTATAGCTCATGTTTATGTCTGCTGAGTGTCGGGGCCGACACTCTGGCCTGTTCCATGCTGAGGAGAGGGGGAAACAATGTAACAAAGTAATCAACTGTTCAGTGCTGGCAGCCGTCCAGCATAAGATAATATTGCAACACTGCCTGGCCAGAACTCATATATCTAAAACAGAAAGAAAAGTTCTAGAAGTCATTTAGCTCATTGGTAAATTCAATGTCAGTTTGAACCAGAGATTCATTGGTTTGAATCTCTTTTTTTGCTCTAAACATTTTTTATCTTGACAGTTTTCCCTTCATGTTGGCTCTGCTGCAGAATCTTTCAGTTTACCATTTTCTCTTTCATATTCTTATTTTTCATTTTTCCATATGATCTTTCTTTCAGCTTTGTGTGTTTTGAGGAAAGCCCAACCCAGGATTTTCACTATCTGGAGTTTTGTTTTGTGCCCCTAGGGGCATCCCAACTTGGGATGCCTTGATATGTGAAATCCCCAAGTTCGCCTGTGAAAACGTACCTTTCCCTGTCCCACAGCGCTCTCATCCAATCAGCGCTGTTTGCACGCAGATGGGGAGCCTGAACAGTAACCTTCCTGGTCGCCCGGCCTGTCTAAATGACTATCTGCGTGAGCGTGCCAGAAAAATGGGGGGATCTGTGGTTATCCAGGGGTCGTTTCACACAGTGGGGCATCCCAATTTAGGATGCCCAAGGGGGAAGGTCAATGACCGGGTCTTATAGACTTCAGGGTCGGCCACTCAGGGTTTTGTTCCACTTTAATACCTTTAGATTTTCCTGCACAGTTATTCAAAGAAGAATTTCAGTTATTTTCAGTCAGTTTAGTTTATTTTGTATAGATTTTACACATTTGAGTCACCTGGTCTCATAACAAAAGCAGCACCTCACACACACACAGCTGTTACCACTGATTACAGTGTCAGGTAAAGTGTTGCTAGGAGACCAGTGGGCTAAATGAAGCAGCTCACTAAATACAACCCAGCAGATCCCCCTATTCAGCAAATGGACTGAGCCATTGTCATTATACAATTTAAAAGAAAGGCAGATATTTTTTCCTTTTTTCCCTTTTTCTATCGACACATTATTTATACACATGTTATAAGCTATTGCGTGGCTATTTAATTATTTAGCTTTTTTTAATGCAAATTTTGTGATACTGCTCCTTTAATATACCTACAGATAGTCCCTCTATATTTGAATAAAAAACACAATAGGGTTGTATCAGCATAAACTTTAATACAAAACTGACTCCTCAATTAATGTTTTCATATGAAGTTCCTCGCTCTGTAAAAGGCCTTGAACACATATGGGCGTCCCTTCACAGTTAGGCACGTCTGGCCCTTGCTGCTGTGAATTTGTATAGTCCTTTAGAATACTAGGCAGGGGATCTATACAGCTCTCTCTGGTGTATTTTGCAACTTCCTAAACAAAGCTACAAAGTTAAACTTAGGGCCTGATTTATCAAGCAATTCTGCAAGAAAATGCAATTTCAGTGCAAATTAGAGTAGTGCAAAATATGATTTATACATTTTCAGCATGTTGCTTCACTGCTAATATTTTAATGAAGGTGTTTCTTGCAGTGCAGTAACATTCGAAAATGTGAAAAAAATAGAAATTATATTTTTCACTACTCCAGAAGTGCTTGATAAATAAGGCCCTAAGTCTTGTATCAGTGGAGCTCAGCCCAATGTGTAGTTTTAGCAACAAATTACAACTTAATCTTAATGTTAATAAGCATAATCGTATTAGCTTTCTTGCCTCAATGTATGTAGGTTGTTTTGCCAAATAAAACCAGAAGCCATGCAAGAGAGTCAGGGACGTTATTTATGTTATTTCCTTTTGCCTATAAGGTGAACTAGATCACAGTAAGCAATTGACCAATCATGCTTTGCCGGTATACAGTATATTACCGATAGTAGCATTTCACTGTGAAGATACCTTTAATTAATTTTCGCTTTTGAGTCACAGATTTTACCTTTTAACTTTTACTTGTAAGCTAATGTGTCTGAGTGCTAGGTTGCTGTCTATATGGTGGAGAAGGCCTAGTCCTGAGTGCTGACTGGCTGTAGCTAGGCGCTGGAATGCACACTTAACTTTCTAGAGTACCCTGCCAGCATCTGGTTTCCCTTCCTGCCATGACAGCAGCAACATTGGGACACAATTGGCTACATTAGTAGTACACATTTATTATATTGGCAAATGGCACAGAAAAATCTGTGTCAAGGTCTAGGGATCTCCTCCATTTCCTGCAGTGATGGGTAGAAGCCGTAGCAGGGCTAAAATGATTGCCTACTTTTCAATTTCATGGACCATGCAAATAAGTTTTCCTACAGCCACTCTCTCCATTGTTGTTCTCAGCATGAGTGAACTCAGCAAGCCACAGTGGTCTCACCGCTGCTTCTGACCACAGCGAGCATGCTCAGGACACATAAAGCTGCTCCATGACATTGCCAGTTTCTTTATGACGCGGAAATTAAACCAAAGAAAACAGTTTTGTCTCGAATACATAAGGTATTTACATACAATGATTTGAAATGACGTATTTTATACTGTTCCCAAGGGAGATAAGGTAGGGCTTTAAGTCTAATTTACAATATTGACTTCTTCACCCACCATGTCTATTCTTATACCAGTGACACATGCCTATGCCCATAAATGATTGCATACTGAATTCTAATACAAATACATTTAGTCTGGTGCACACATAATTTCTCCAGAGCAGATGGCAGAACAAATGTTATATTCGGAATCACTGTGACCCTGTCACTTTGATATTTGACACTGCCCTTTTACTAGAATAATCATTATTTTTACATTTTCTGTAATATTTATGCTAATGACGACAGACGCCTTATACTGAAAAAGAAGACCTGAACTATGGTCCTTAATAAAATTTAATCTGCAGAACAATATTGATTTCTTTCTACTCTGAAACATTATTGTCACTTAGTTCAGCAATTTTGGGTCAGGAATACTGGAACATGTAAAGTTTAACTGTTTATTATTCTGGTAAGAGTAGCAATTCCTGATACTGTAGACTTTTCCTGTGTAATTACTAATAGAGCCAAACATTCACCCCTGAGATCCCTTTGTAAAAGTGATTGTAATGCAGTTTCTGAAAACCCAATAGAAAATAGACTTTTTTCTCCCATAGCTCTCACCTGCTGTATGACTCAAATGCATTCACTTTATATTCAGCATTCATAATAAACTATATTCATTATTTCAGAAAGGCTCATTTTTAAAATGAATCGAAAACAGGAACAGAAACATAAAAAGCAACAGATGACAGTACAGCCAAAAACAATATTTTTCATAATTTTTTTCATTTTTTATATATTTCCTCAGAAATGACATTACAGGTCTGGCATTAAAGTGTTCACATTACAATGTTGTTACAATGTAATTCCATATGTTTTCGCTTTGTTACTAGTTGATAGATGCTTGAAAACACACTTTAAACACACCGCCTCCTGCGCTCTGGGCTTCAAACAAGTATTTTTCAGCGCCAGAGATTTGTGAGGCTGTTTTTTTGCTGAATATGGTGTGAGTCGGTCGCTATGAGCAGTCGCTAACATGCGCTCCCATACAGCGCTGTACTGGTCAAATAGCGACTCCTCACAATGTATTCACCATTACTGAACAGCGACTGAGTCGCTATAAAGTAGCGACTCACGGCCGAGCACTGCGACTACTAGCGGGCGCTCTGAAAATGCCTGCTACAGACGTTCATCTGTCGCTACTTGCCGCTAATGATGAATCAGCCTCCCCGATTGCTGAGGTACCAAAGCTAATATTGACATGGCATTGCTTAAAATGGAGTGGTTGATGTAGTGCTTGTAGTAGTATTAGTCAAACACGAACTCCTTTTGCCCACAGGAATTCCAGTGGCAAGGATGAGAGGGAATAACTACACAGCTAATATTGTGGACAGACTGACCCAGTCACTATCAGTATCATCATCACACTTCTAAGATGGCAATTAGGGATGAGCGAACCTAGGCTGTAAATTTCATAGTTTGTGCTGAACAGCAGCTGTCTGAGTCCTGAACATAAATGCAGCCTCCTTCTGGAAATATGTGTATATGTTTGGAATTTGGAACAGCCACCACAGCAGCAGATGCAGCCTGGTCAGCTAGGGGAGGGGGGGGGTCCTCATTCAGCCAAGGTCCTGTTTCAGGATGGGCCAGGACCTACCCAGGGTCCTTGCTTCGCAGCGGTGTCTTGCTCTGCTCTCTTCTCCTCATCCCTCGCTTCTTAACCTGGCACTGAGCTCCAGATTGTGACTGTGTCACTCAACTGTGATCTCTCAACCTCTTTTACACACTTGTCTCTCCCCCAAGCTGCCTGGCTCTAGGAGTAGCTCAGTCCCCTCTCATTATGGATCCTGGGATGACCATGATGTTTGCACCAACATCAGAGGTCATTGCACTCCAGGGTACATGAACGCCAGAGTCGGACCCTGGACTCTCCCCACCCTTGGAACTTAACCCATGGGCAGCTCCACTTCCACTTGGGGGTCTTTTCCCAAGAGGCCTATGCCTGAGCAATGGACAGGCCACTGCCACAAGGAGCAAAACAGGGAATGTATACAGCTCACTCACAACAGCTTTTGTGATGCCCTTCCAAAGGGACTAAGCCTGCTGTTTCCCTTTGTTACATGTAACAACCTTTCTTCCCCTTCTGTCTAGGAAGACCTGCACAATTCGTCCACCCTGAAGAGGCACCTGAGAAAGACCAGCTGTTCTGCCACCAGCTCCCTTACCTCTTCCGTCTCCACCAATTCCACTCTGACCTTGCCACCCCCCTACTTCCGCACACTCTTTGTCCTAAATTAAGGAACAATTTAGGGATTTTTGTTCACTCCAGAGAAGATAGTTGGTGTCACCTTTTCTTTCAGGGATAACTACACTTGTTCTCCTTAAGCAGCAATGATTAAATTGAGGGTGGTTCCTCGACCTGTTAAAAATTGCTGGCAAAAAGCCTATTTACAATTTAGGTCTAGGGCAGGACAGGAAAGCTAAGACTCCAGTATGGGGCCCAAGATGCTCAGTGAAGCCAGGGCCCCAATTACTTGTAATGAGCAAAACCATAGATGTTCGGGTCTGTCAAGTTCGTCAAAGTTTGGTTCGGGTAGCGGGACTTAACCCAAAACCGAATCAATGGGGACCCAAACTTGGCTGTAAAATGGGGGTAGCAAGAGTTAGAGGGCTGCAAATCATGAGGACACCATAGGTAGGGAAAATACTCAAAAAAATAGCAGAAAACACACACAAAACCCCCATCATCCCCAAAGCAGACTGTGTGGCAGAATAACCCCCATACACCCCCTAGCAGACTGTGTGGAACAACAACCCCTGTCATCCCTATAGCAGACTGTGTGGCAGAACGATCCCCATCATCCCCATAGCAGAATGTGTGGCAGAACAACCCTCATCATCCCTATAGCAGACTGTGTGGCAGAACAATCCCCATCATTCCTATAGCAGATTGCATGGCAGAACAACCCCCATCATCCCTATAGCAGACTGTGTGGCAGAACAATCCCCATCATTCCTATAGCAGATTGCATGGCAGAGCAACCCCCATCATCCCTATAGCAGACTGTGTCGGCAAAAAACTTCTGTCATCGCTAAAGCAAACCCAAAATTGGGGGCTCAAAAATAGCTGTAAAATGGAGTTAAAATGGAGGTAAAATGAAGGGGTTCCAAATCATGAAGATGCCAGTGTGACTGCCCTGAACACAATTGGGTAGGGAAAAATACTCAAAATAATAACAGAACACACACAAAAAACAAAAAGTATTCATAGAAGACTGTGTGACATAACAACCCCATGATCCATATAGAAGACTGTGTGGCAGAAAAACTCCCATCATTGCCATAGCAGACTGACAAAATCCCCTCCCATATTCCCATAGCAGATTGTGACTGAATCCCCCCCATCCCATAGCAGAATGTGTGAGAGGACAACTCCCATCATCCCCAAAGCAGACTGTATGGCAGAACAACCCCCATCACCCTATAACAGGCCGTGACAGAATCCCCCCACCATCCATATACAGCAGCCTGCTTGCCGTCCAGGAGCTTTCAGGAGCGCACGGGGGGGGGGGGGGTAGCGAGATGGCTGGCCTGCAGGGTGACCTGATTGGCTGCGGGGAGGTCTAGAAGCTCTTCTGGGTCTAGGCTAAATGTCCTTGGCATGGATGTCTGGCTGGAGTCCGGTGTCCTTTGTGGTTTGGGTTCGCTCAACCCTTCTAATGACCACCCTGAACGGTCCCTTTCTTCTAGGCTGGTTTGGGGCCAAGCTATCACACAAATGGTAGTTTAGAGAGGGGGCCAGACTCTATAGTAGCCATATTGAGTCTGTGCCCCTCATAACTAGAGATGAGCGAACTTTTGAAAAATTCGATTAGACTGATTCGCCGAATTTTCCGACAAAAATCGTTTCGACCCGAATAAATTCGCGACGAATCGCTATTAAAAACGGCTATTTCTGAGCCTCCTAGAGCCTCAATAGGGTTGTAAACCATTCAGCCTTGCTGTAACACGCACAGGATGCGTGCTGGGTTAGTTAAATAATACTTTGAAGAAATATCACATGCAGATCAGAGGCATCGCTAATAGAATCGCAGAGCGGCACAATTGCAGAGAGTTGAAGTGGCATCACTATGAGGGGCAGAAGGAGCCCAAATATACACTGGAGTTGGCCTCAGGAGCCCAAAAATTGGATGAATCACACCCTGGAGTTGGCAGAAGTTGGCAGCAGCAGCAGCAGGAGCCCAAATATACACTGGAGTTGGCTTCAGGAGCCCAAAAATTGGATGAATCACACCCTGGAGTTGGCAGAAGTTGGCAGCAGCAGCAGCAGGAGCCCAAATATACACTGGAGTTGGCTTCAGGAGCCCAAAAATTGGATGAATCACACCCTGGAGTTGGCAGAAGTTGGCAGCAGCAGCAGCAGGAGCCCAAATATATACTGGAGTTGGCTTCAGGAGCCCAAAAATTGGATGAATCACACCCTGGAGTTGGCAGGAGTTGACAGTAGCAGCAGCAGGAGCCCAAATATACACTGGAGTTGGCTTCAGGAGCCCAAAAATTGGATGAATCACACCCGGGAGTTGGCAGAAGTTGGCAGCAGCAGCAGCAGGAGCCCAAATATACACTGGAGTTGGCTTCAGGAGCCCAAAAATTGGATGAATCACACCCTGGAGTTGGCAGGAGTTGACAGTAGCAGCGGCAGGAGCCCAAATATACACTGGAGTTGGCTTCAGGAGCCCAAAAATTGGATGAATCACACCCTGGAGTTGGCAGGAGTTGACAGTAGCAGCAGCAGGAGCCCAAATATACACTGGAGTTGGCTTCAGGAGCCCAAAAATTGGATGAATCACACCCTGGAGTTGGCAGAAGTTGGCAGCAGCAGCAGCAGCAGGAGCCCAAATATACACTGGAGTTGGCTTCAGGAGCCCAAAAATTGGATGAATCACACCCTGGAGTTGGCAGGAGTTGACAGTAGCAGCAGCAGGAGCCCAAATATACACTGGAGTTGGCTTCAGGAGCCCAAAAATTGGATGAATCACACCCTGGAGTTGGCAGGAGTTGACAGTAGCAGCAGCAGGAGCCCAAATATACACTGGAGTTGGCTTCAGGAGCCCAAAAATTGGATGAATCACACCCTGGAGTTGGCAGAAGTTGGCAGCAGCAGCAGCAGGAGCCCAAATATACACTGGAGTTGGCTTCAGGAGCCCAAACATTGGATGAATCACACCCTGGAGTTGGCAGAAGTTGGCAGCAGCAGCAGCAGGAGCCCAAATATACAATGGAGTTGGCTTCAGGAGCCCAAAAATTGGATGAATCACACCCTGGAGTTGGCAGAAGTTGGCAGCAGCAGCAGCAGGAGCCCAAATATACACTGGAGTTGGCCTCAGGAGCCCAAAAATTGGATGAATCACACCCTGGAGTTGGCAGAAGTTGGCAGCAGCAGCAGCAGCAGGAGCCCAAATATACACTGGAGTTGGCTTCAGGAGCCCAAAAATTGGATGAATCACACCCTGGAGTTGGCAGGAGTTGACAGTAGCAGCAGCAGGAGCCCAAATATACACTGGAGTTGGCTTCAGGAGCCCAAAAATTGGATGAATCACACCCTGGAGTTGGCAGAAGTTGGCAGCAGCAGCAGCAGGAGCCCAAATATACACTGGAGTTGGCTTCAGGAGCCCAAAAATTGGATGAATCACACCCTGGAGTTGGCAGGAGTTGACAGTAGCAGCAGCAGGAGCCCAAATATACACTGGAGTTGGCTTCAGGAGCCCAAAAATTGGATGAATCACACCCTGGAGTTGGCAGAAGTTGGCAGCAGCAGCAGCAGGAGCCCAAATATACACTGGAGTTGGCCTCAGGAGCCCAAAAATTGGATGAATCACACCCTGGAGTTGGCAGGAGTTGACAGTAGCAGCAGCAGGAGCCCAAATATACACTGGAGTTGGCTTCAGGAGCCCAAAATTTGGATGAATCACACCCTGGAGTTGGCAGAAGTTGGCAGCAGCAGCAGCAGGAGCCCAAATATACACTGGAGTTGGCTTCAGGAGCCCAAAAATTGGATGAATCACACCCTGGAGTTGGCAGGAGTTGACAGTAGCAGCAGCAGGAGCCCAAATATACACTGGAGTTGGCTTCAGGAGCCCAAAAATTGGATGAATCACACCCTGGAGTTGGCAGAAGTTGGCAGCAGCAGCAGCAGGAGCCCAAATATACACTGGAGTTGGCTTCAGGAGCCCAAAAATTGGATGAATCACACCCTGGAGTTGGCAGGAGTTGACAGTAGCAGCAGCAGGAGCACAAATATACACTGGAGTTGGCTTCAGGAGCCCAAAAATTGGATGAATCACACCCTGGAGTTGGCAGAAGTTGGCAGCAGCAGCAGCAGAAGCCCAAATATACACTGGAGTTGGCCTCAGGAGCCCAAAAATTGGATGAATCACACCCTGGAGTTGGCAGGAGTTGACAGTAGCAGCAGCAGGAGCCCAAATATACACTGGAGTTGGCCTCAGGAGCCCAAAAATTGGATGAATCACACCCTGGAGTTGGCAGAAGTTGGCAGCAGCAGCAGCAGCAGGAGCCCAAATATACACTGGAGTTGGCTTCAGGAGCCCAAAAATTGGATGAATCACACCCTGGAGTTGGCCGAAGTTGGCAGCAGCAGCAGCAGGAGCCCAAATATACACTGGAGTTGGCCTCAGGAGCCCAAAAATTGGATGAATCACACCCTGGAGTTGGCAGGAGTTGACAGTAGCAGCAGCAGGAGCCCAAATATACACTGGAGTTGGCTTCAGGAGCCCAAAAATTGGATGAATCACACCCTGGAGTTGGCAGGAGTTGACAGTAGCAGCAGCAGGAGCCCAAATATACACTGGAGTTGGCTTCAGGAGCCCAATAATTGGATGAATCACACCCTGGAGTTGGCAGAAGTTGGCAGCAGCAGCAGCAGGAGCCCAAATATACACTGGAGTTGGCTTCAGGAGCCCAAAAATTGGATGAATCACACCCTGGAGTTGGCAGGAGTTGACAGTAGCAGCAGCAGGAGCCCAAATATACACTGGAGTTGGCTTCAGGAGCCCAAAAATTGGATGAATCACACCCTGGAGTTGGCAGAAGTTGGCAGCAGCAGCAGCAGGAGCCCAAATATACACTGGAGTTGGCCTCAGGAGCCCAAAAATTGGATGAATCACACCCTGGAGTTGGCAGGAGTTGACAGTAGCAGCAGCAGGAGCCCAAATATACACTGGAGTTGGCTTCAGGAGCCCAAAAATTGGATGAATCACACCCTGGAGTTGGCAGAAGTTGGCAGCAGCAGCAGCAGGAGCCCAAATATACACTGGAGTTGGCTTCAGGAGCCCAAAAATTGGATGAATCACACCCTGGAGTTGGCAGGAGTTGACAGTAGCAGCAGCAGGAGCCCAAATATACACTGGAGTTGGCTTCAGGAGCCCAAAAATTGGATGAATCACACCCTGGAGTTGGCAGAAGTTGGCAGCAGCAGCAGCAGGAGCCCAAATATACACTGGAGTTGGCCTCAGGAGCCCAAAAATTGGATGAATCACACCCTGGAGTTGGCAGGAGTTGACAGTAGCAGCAGCAGGAGCCCAAAAAATGGCCTAAAGACATAAATATGTTTTGCACCATTTGGAAAGTGTAAAACGTGGCACCATGCTGAATCTAGTCGCATGCATCAGGCATTGGTGGGTGGAAATCCTGGCTGATCCATCCCTGATTCATTTTGACAAAGGTGAGTCTCTCCACATTTTTAGTTGACAGACGAGTTCTCCTCGCCGTAACTATGGCCCCCGCCGCACTAAACACCCGCTCAGATGGCACGCTACTTGCCGGGCAGGACAGCTTTTCCAGGGCAAACTCTGCTAGTTGCGGCCACAAATCAAGTTTGGCTGCCCAGAAGTCCAGCGGATCCTCAAGGTGTGTTGGCATGGTCATGTCAAAGTATGACATGACCTGCTGGTTCAGGTCCTGCTCCAGGTCTTCCTGCTGCTCATGAGTAGCCTCACTATGCGGGTGTAGAAAGCTACTCATTAGCGACTGAAGACTGAGGCTGCTGCTGCTGATGGAGCTTCTGCTGCTGCTGCTGCCAACCCCCCCAGCGGCCATGGCAGTGGAAGGTGAGCGCAGAGGTCCCCTCGAGTCAGACCTGCGAGAGTATGGACCATGGCGCAGATAGGCATCGGCCAACTGCCTACGTAGAATGTCTTTGTAGTAGTTGAGTTTGTCCTCCCTCTCGGTGGGTTTAAAAAATGCCCCCATTTTGTGCCGGAAGCGAGGGTCCAATAAGGTGGACAGCCAGAAGTCATCCCGCCGACAGATGGAAACAATTCTGGGGTCACTACGCAAGCATGTGAGCATGCTTCGTGCCATTTGCGCAAGTGACTCGGATGGACTACCTGTCTCCATCTCCACGGCATACTGCCACGGTGTGCCCGGGTCCTCTGTCTCTCCTTCCTCAAAAACCTCTAGCTCCTCTGGCTGCTCCTGCTCCTCCTCTCCTGTCCGCTGACTAGATAAACCAGCCATTTCGCCAAGCCTAAACTGTGTTTCGCTGGGCAACTCCTCCTCCTCCTCTTCCTCCTCCTCCTCCTCCAGTTCAGCTCCAACGGGGTTCATGTGGCCGTAAGATGTAAACGCCATGTCTCCAGTGCCCTGACCAGCCATGGTTTCCAACATGTGCTGTAGTACATGAAGCAGTGGAATCACGTCGTTCATCCCGTAATCCTGCCGACTGACAAATAAAGTGGCTTCCTCAAAGGGCCTGAGCAAACGGCAGGTGTCACGTATGAGCTGCCACTGGTTGACATTGAAGTTACACAGGGGAGTCCCCCTATCTGCTTGGATCATCAGGAAATCCGTGATGGCTTTTCTCTGTTCATATAATCGGTCCAACATGTGAAGGGTGGAATTCCAACGGGTGGAAACATCGCAAATCAGACTATGTTGGGGGATACCATTCTGACGCTGTAGCTCAAGAAGGGTGTGTTTGGCGGTGTAGGAGTGGCTGAAGTGCATGCAAAGTTTCCGTGAAGTTGTTAGGATGTCCTGCAGATGGGGGGAACACTTCAGAAACCGCTTGACAACCAGATTGAAGACGTGAGCCATGCAGGGGGCATGGGTCAGGCTTCCTTGGCGCAGCGCAGACAAAATGTTCTTCCCATTGTCGGTAACCATGATTCCCATTTTAAGTTTTCTCGGAGTAAGCCATGTTTGGATTTCCTGATGAATACATTTAAGCAGTTCCTCCCCTGTGTGACTCCGTTCGCCAAGACAAACCATGTGAAGCACTGCGTGACACCTCCGTGCCCTGCACACATGGTAGACTGGAGGGGCACTGAGACTTGAGCCAACAGTGGAGGGTGAGGAGATGGCGGAGGATGAGGAGGCCGAGTCGCACGGTGTCACAGGCCCAATGGGCAGAGAGCGCGGAGGCCGAAGCGGCGTGACCTGTCCAAGTTGCTGCTGCAAAGGGACCACATTCACCCAGTGGGCCGTAAACGACATGTACTGCCCCTGACCGTAGTTACAGCTCCAGATGTCGGCGCTGCCATGTATTTTGCTACACACCGACAGGCTCAAGGACTGGCCCACCTTCTGTTCAACAAAAGTGTGCAGCGCTGGTACTGCCTTCTTGGCAAAGAAATGACGGCTTGGGACTCTCCACCTCGGCTCGGCACAAGCCATCAGTTCTCTGAAAGGTGCAGATTCCACCACCTGAAAAGGGAGCGACTGCAGCACCAGCAACTTGGACAGGAGCACATTCAGCTTCTGCGCCGTAGGATGAGTGGGCGCATACTGCTGTCTCTTGGACATGGCTTCGCTGATGGATTGCTGGCGGGATGCATGACTTGGAGGAGGAGGAGGAGGAGCAGGAGCGACAGAGGATGGGTATGACGCACAGCTGCCTTCGGCTGAGGTGCTGGAGCCTTGGCTGGCAGAAATTGGGAGCTCACTTGGTGAGGAAGCAGACTGGACCACCCCTTGGGAGCCTCGGTTCTCCCAGGTCGTTTTATGGTGACGCATCATATGTTGACGCAGGGCCGTGGTGCCAACATTTGGACCCTGGCCACGCTTCACCTTTTGCCTACATATCTTGCATGTGGCCATGTTACCCTCCTGCGGATGCCTCAGGAAAAACTGCCACACTGCCGAGTAGCTACTTTTCCCACCCCCTGGCCTCACTGATTCACTGCTGCTGTTGCCAACTCCAGGAACCCCTGCTCCACTACCTCCCGATAAGGTAGACTGCCGCACAGCAGGTGCTCTACCCCGGCCCCGGCCCCGGCCGGCTCCAGCCTTTGGAATTGTGCCCCCATGCTGACTGCTACCACCTTGCTGCCTCAGCTGCTGACTCCGGGGCAACCTGCGCCCCTCTTCTCCTGATGATGACGATGAAGCCCCTTCATCACCCGGCTCCCAAGTGCGATCGGCTTCATCGTCATCATCATCATCACCGAGTTGTGGCTGTACGCCACTGATGTTCGTGGATTCGTCAACAGTGTCTGGCGCAGGAGCTGGAACGCTCGCAGCACCCACGACACTGTCCACATCACTATCTGTCTGCCTAGCTAGAGAAGCCACCTCCATTTCTTGGCTGGGCAGTAGCTGCTGACTGTCCTCTATCTGATGGTCCTCCTCACTAAAGAGTGGAGCTGAACCCAAAGCATAGGATACGTCGCTGGGGGAGGGAACGGCGTAGGACAGAGGCAATGGGAGGACAGGGACTGCTCTCGGGGCATGCCAACTCAGGGTTGTGTCAGAGGAACCTACCGACCCTAGACTGGGGGTCTCAGACGTAAGTTGTGATGATGTTGTTGATGAGCGCGTCAACCAATCTACCACGGCAGATGCGTTACTGGTGGAGACCCGACCGCTAGCAGATACTGGCAGATTAGGTCTCTCAGCGTGACTCCTGCTGCTACTGGCCCCCAGTCTGATGCGAGCTCTGCCTGCGGAATCTTGGCCTCTGCCACTCCTCTTTTCACTTCCAGGCACTTGTCTGCCCGACATAGTCTAACTGGCGTGGGAGTAGGTGATATTTTAAGATCCCCCGGGCAGCGGTGGGTCTATATGAAACAGAATATAATGCACACCAAAAGTGAGCAGTAACACTCAGCCTCCAACAGGCCTGCTTAGTGTAAATAAGAGAGCTGCTTAGTGTAAATAAAGAGGGGTATGCTATGTTACAGAATGGGATGCCTCAACAGAAGTGCACCTGGCAGGCAGCAGTAAGCCTATGCCCAGCAAAAGTGTCTTATAATATAAATATAATAAGAGCAAATGCTTATATGGTCTTAAACAGAGGCTGCTTTAGTCACAGAATGGGATGCCCCCAAAAAAGATCCAGTAGTACTATGCCCAGCAAAAGTGTCTTTATCAGGCTAATTTCAAATATGATAAGAGCAAATGCTTATATGGTCTTAAACAGAGGCTGCTTTAGTCACAGAATGGGATGCCCTGGCAGGGACAAGTAGTGCTATGCCCAGCAAAAGTGTCTTTATCAGGCTAATTTCAAATATGATAAGAGCAAATGCTTATACGGTCTTAAACAGAGGCTGCTGTAGTCACAGAATGGGATGCCCCAAATAGGAGTGCACCTGGCAGGGTCCAGTAGTGCTTTGCCCAGCAAAAGTGTCTTTATCAGGCCTAATTTCAAATATGATAAGAGCAAATGCTTATATGGTCTTAAACAGAGGCTGCTGTAGTCACAGAATGGGATGCCCCAAATAGGAGTGCACCTGGCAGGGTCCAGTAGTGCTTTGCCCAGCAAAAGTGTCTTTATCAGGCCTAATTTCAAATATGATAAGAGCAAATGCTTACATGGTCTTAAACAGAGGCTGCTGTAGTCACAGAATGGGATGCCCCAAATAGGAGTGCACCTGGCAGGGTCCAGTAGTGCTTTGCCCAGCAAAAGTGTCTTTATCAGGCCTAATTTCAAATATGATAAGAGCAAATGCTTATATGGTCTTAAACAGAGGCTGCTGTAGTCACAGAATGGGATGCCCCAAATAGGAGTGCACCTGGCAGGGTCCAGTAGTGCTTTGCCCAGCAAAAGTGTCTTTATCAGGCCTAATTTCAAATATGATAAGAGCAAATGCTTATATGGTCTTAAACAGAGGCTGCTGTAGTCACAGAATGGGATGCCCCAAATAGGAGTGCACCTGGCAGGGTCCAGTAGTGCTATGCCCAGCAAAAGTGTCTTTATCAGGCCTAATTTCAAATATGATAAGAGCAAATGCTTATATGGTCTTAAACAGAGGCTGCTGTAGTCACAGAATGGGATGCCCCAAATAGGAGTGCACCTGGCAGGGTCCAGTAGTGCTATGCCCAGCAAAAGTGTCTTTATCAGGCCTAATTTCAAATATGATAAGAGCAAATGCGTATATGGTCTTAAACAGAGGCTGCTGTAGTCACAGAATGGGATGCCCCAAATAGGAGTGCACCTGGCAGGGTCCAGTAGTGCTTTGCCCAGCAAAAGTGTCTTTATCAGGCCTAATTTCAAATATGATAAGAGCAAATGCTTATATGGTCTTAAACAGAGGCTGCTGTAGTCACAGAATGGGATGCCCCAAATAGGAGTGCACCTGGCAGGGTCCAGTAGTGCTTTGCCCAGCAAAAGTGTCTTTATCAGGCCTAATTTCAAATATGATAAGAGCAAATGCTTATATGGTCTTAAACAGAGGCTGCTGTAGTCACAGAATGGGATGCCCCAAATAGGAGTGCACCTGGCAGGGTCCAGTAGTGCTTTGCCCAGCAAAAGTGTCTTTATCAGGCCTAATTTCAAATATGATAAGAGCAAATGCTTATATGGTCTTAAACAGAGGCTGCTGTAGTCACAGAATGGGATGCCCCAAATAGGAGTGCACCTGGCAGGGTCCAGTAGTGCTTTGCCCAGCAAAAGTGTCTTTATCAGGCCTAATTTCAAATATGATAAGAGCAAATGCTTATATGGTCTTAAACAGAGGCTGCTGTAGTCACAGAATGGGATGCCCTAAATAGGAGTGCACCTGGCAGGGTCCAGTAGTGCTTTGCCCAGCAAAAGTGTCTTTATCAGGCCTAATTTCAAATATGATAAGAGCAAATGCTTATATGGTCTTAAACAGAGGCTGCTGTAGTCACAGAATGGGATGCCCCAAATAGGAGTGCACCTGGCAGGGTCCAGTAGTGCTTTGCCCAGCAAAAGTGTCTTTATCAGGCCTAATTTCAAATATGATAAGAGCAAATGCTTATATGGTCTTAAACAGAGGCTGCTGTAGTCACAGAATGGGATGCCCCAAATAGGAGTGCACCTGGCAGGGTCCAGTAGTGCTTTGCCCAGCAAAAGTGTCTTTATCAGGCCTAATTTCAAATATGATAAGAGCAAATGCTTATATGGTCTTAAACAGAGGCTGCTGTAGTCACAGAATGGGATGCCCCAAATAGGAGTGCACCTGGCAGGGTCCAGTAGTGCTTTGCCCAGCAAAAGTGTCTTTATCAGGCCTAATTTCAAATATGATAAGAGCAAATGCTTATATGGTCTTAAACAGAGGCTGCTGTAGTCACAGAATGGGATGCCCCAAATAGGAGTGCACCTGGCAGGGTCCAGTAGTGCTTTGCCCAGCAAAAGTGTCTTTATCAGGCCTAATTTCAAATATGATAAGAGCAAATGCTTATATGGTCTTAAACAGAGGCTGGTGTAGTCACAGAATGGGATGCCTCACAGCAGACTTAAGATCAGTTCAGTATATATGCACAGTTAGTATAAGCAGCCTGAAAACGCTAACAAAGCCTGTCAGGCTGGATGAAAAAAAAAAAAAAACTGACAGCCTCCGATTTTCCCTTCCTTTCCCTGTTTTTCGCTGACTTTCTGTCTGTCTCCTGTCTGTCTCCTGCCTGTCTCCAGCCTGTCCCTGTCTGTCCCTGCCTGTCTCCAGCCTGTCTCCAGCCTGTCCCTGTCTGTCCCTCAGCTACACAGCGTTCTGTCTCTCACGAATGCAATAGAGAAATGAGGAAAAGCAAGATGGCCGCCGTTAAATACCGCTGTGTGACGTCACCGGGCTTGCTGGCTGCTGATAGGCTGCATGTGACTGCCCCAGCTTGCACTGGCGCGGGATACATGTCCAGACATGTCCCGTCCGCCATCTTAGAATGCCTGTAAATGTAAATGAATGGATGTTAAAGGAAAACTTCGAGTGATCGAATCGCGGGGAAATTCGGATTCGATCCGAATCGAATTTTTCCTGAAATTCGGATCGAATCCGGGTTCGTCCGGATCGATTCGCTCATCCCTACTCATAACCTATGATGTGATAACTAGAACCCAGTCTGATTTTCAGTTTCCTTTAAGACTTGAAGCCTGGCTGTCTTGGGGACAGACAGGTTCAAATTAAGATCCCAACCATCACATAAAGGTTATAGAGGGTCCCAGTCTGTATACAGTCTATATTTTGTCTGGGCACCCCTAACATAAAATAGTATGGCCCGGTCCCTAACCCCTAGTTTTTCTCATATGGTCTGTCTGGTTTTTCAGACAAGGCTGGTTACCTTGGGTTACCTTGAGGCTCAGTTTAAACTAGGGGCCAAGCGATCACACATTGGTTATTGGGGGCAGACATCGCTGGTGTATGGGGTCTGAAAATTCCAGATGGTGGCAAAGGGTTGATCCCACTTTAAAGTGAACCAATCACCACAGTGGCCAGCCCTAGAGTCTAAAAGACTACAGGGCCATCCAAATTGGGAAGCCCCACTGTGCGATCCCAGAACCCCTTACCTTTCCATCTGTCCCTCGGCGTGATCATGGTAAGCATCCCTGCAGCTGTGACCACACTTCACAGGGAAACCGGGAATGCGGCCCCCACTCAGACCACCCCTGAGACCAAAACAATGGCTCTATGCCATGCATTCGTTTGTAACACAATATAAAATGCTGATTGGACGAGCGGCTTCACATGCACCATGGGAAAAAAAGCAGAAGGGATAGTGGAATGGGCGATCTGGGGAATTTCACACAGCCAGGTGTCCCAAATCCAGATGCCCCCCAGTGCAAGGACCAGCCACCAGGATAGTGAAAATCCTGGTAATTGGTCCTCTTTAAGCTCTCCCCATGCTCCCATCTGCTATAACACATGGGAGGCATACCCAAGCCAAATGACACCAATGAGCCCCCTAGGCCTTACAACAACCATTTTTCAGACATTTTACAGCACCAAAGATCAGGTCCCCTTCAACTGCTATGGAATATGGGGTGCGGGGTCAAGTTCTAGTCCCAAACTGAACATTTTTCTCATCTCATTCCCAACCTGAAATACATTATTATTATTGTTTATTTATACAGCCCCATTATCGTCCATGGTGCTGTATAATGTGGAATTACAAACAGGGTAAAACAACTAACTTACAATACATGAATGTTATGAGTCAGATGTGACAGAAATGCACAAATTGTACACTGTACTTAGATTGTACTTGGTTTTCAGTCATTTTTGACATTTCCAGCCAGTGGGTGTGGATGCTCTTCAGTACAATAGCAGGCAGTGGTATTATATCAGCATACTTTGACACCTAATCATAATGCTGCAATACACATGCAGCCACAGGGGGCAAAATTATAGACCACCAGTCGAGCCTTATAAAGTTAGTCTACTGCTAGGGGAATCAGGGGGAGTGCCAGAAGTTTCTTCTTATATTTGCTGCTGCAAGGTTACAGCAAATGAGAGGGCAGATATGATGAGAAAAGTAGCTGAATCTAGTTTTCTACATTTTGCCTGGAAAGTCCCTTTAAGCATCCCCCTCCTACCCAGGAATGCATCTTCAAACATGAGTGTCATTTATCTTTGATACAAGTTAGTTGGGCTAAAAGTTATAAACAAGCTCTGTCTAGCTCTAAAATTATTACAAAGGTAGAAGAGCACGTTCAGAAAGTGTTTACACTGCACATACAGGCCAAGAACCATAATACTACCATGAAACTTGGCGGGTAGCCACAGCCATGTAAATCATCTATTTTGTGTTATCTGTCAATAGCTGTCAATGCTTGCAGCCTGGACATGTGCTTTGAGGCATTGACACTCACTCAAGTGTGACTTAGGAGTACAAAAACATAGTCACGTAGGTAGAGAACTATGTTATGTTAAATGTAGTGTGTAGAAAAAGACAAAAACACCATTGGGCGCTTGAGTGTTCAAAGAGACATAAGTAATTTGTGTGGCTCTGCCTACCTGCTAAGAATCATGGTAGCTTTGTGGTCCATACATCATGTAAATACATGACTGGGCTAGCATTCCAAATGCCCTGCGTCATACACCTCCCACCACCAAAATAACAAGTCCGGACTACCATGTCATTGGAAAGATTAAATTTAATCGGCCACAGCCCAACATATATAAACAAAATGTACAAGCAGAAAAAGAGTTCCCCCTATTGTTCTGTATCTGAGAAGCCTAGGATCCCAAGAATTAAGGGAAGGGGAGGGAACAAAATTAACATCCCAACCCCCCACCAAGCGGAAGCCAACAAAAACTTGGCCGCATACCTCCTAGGCCAGGGAGCTTAATCGGGCTAATCGCCAGTCGCCAAAACATTCCCTTCCCTACTTGAACCCCAACCATCTGAATTTCTTTAACCAAAACCTGGCCGGTTTCCACTGGAAACAGCCACATACCCTACCAATGGAAATGCTACCTCAGACCCGAAACCCGAGAGGAGACCTGCCAAAGCCAGGCAGCTCTGAAACCTTAGCGCTGCTTGGCACGCCACAACTCCACCACCATTTTGATCCGCTCCTTCAATGACATGTTAAAGTTGTTCCCCATGTTATTCAAGTGGACCCCATCGGATCGATAAAACCACCTCACCCGCTCTACCTCGATGTGGCGCACGCTCAAACCCCTGTTCAGCCTCTCAAACCTTGCTATCACCTTGTTGACCTTAAACCGAACCTTCTCGATGGCCAACAAGTCTCTAGCATGCCACCAGGCAAAACGGGGAACAATTTGAGACCACACCTGTCAGGTCCCGTGGGACGCCCACCTTCCAATAAGTCAGCCACCCCCAATCTCCGCTGCTTTCTTCGCCTATAGCCAAGCCCCCGTTTGCCGGGACGCAGAACACGCCTCACCGGACACGGTTGCCCCCAGGACTTGTTAGCACAAAGGATGCTGACTTATGCAGGGGAAGTCAAACGAACCAGGAACAAGACTGGGTAGAGACAATCGGGCAGAGGTCATACACGGGAGATCAGTCCAAGGAAGCACGGTACAGAAGGATTTAGATAGAAGAATAGTCAGGGCTAGCCAAAGGTCACACCGGGGGGTCAGAGATACGCGGTACAGAGGAGCAGGCAGGAATCGTGGTCAAAAACAGGCAAGGTCGGTCCAGGCGGCAATCAGGAATGGTCATACACGGCAAGATTTGTAGGGAAAACAGAGATCACAATCACACCCAGCAGCACGCTATCACGGGCAAGGAACAACTGCAGAGTGAACAGCTTTATAGGAATGATGGGGCAGGGAGAAGGAAATGATTGGTGCAACTTAGGAACCCTGAGGCTGATTGCCCCATTCAAACTAACGACCTTGGGCTCATTGGCCCAGACCTAATTACCTCCGGCGGGCGCCCTGTGTGCAGCGCCGCCGGAGGGCATAAATAGAGACACCTCTCGCGCGCGCGCGTGTAGGAAGCTGCGCGCCAGGAGCGCGCCGAGATGATAGTGGCACGGCCGCTCCCGACGCCGCCGGAGAGGAAGCCGCCCGAGCAGCCGCTCGCGACGGAAACAGCCGAGCGGCTGCTCGCTGCGAAAATAGCCGAGCGGCGGCCGGGGAGAGGAGACGCCGAGCCGCCGCCTGACAGAGACGCCGCCCAGCCCGCACGCCGGCCGAGCGGGAGCAGCCGGCTTGGGACTGGAGGACAGGTGAGTGTAAGGGGGTCCCCGTGACAACACCAACACCACCCCCAGAAATACACCCAGAAAAAACAACAAGTCCCGCGTTATGGATTTGATCAGGTGCCTCATCGGCACCTTCCTTAAATCATTCCCCCCTGCATGAACAACCAAAACCCCCGGTGGCCCCTTTCTTGCTGCCACACTCATTGTTTGCTCCCGCATTGCATCCCAGCACAGGCCTCTAACACTGGCCCAGCTCAACCGCGTACGATCCTCCGGTATGCCTCCCAACCCGACCAGTAAATTAATGAATGCCCAACAATCAAGACCGAGCACGCTGACCATGCCGATTCTGAAACAAAAAATAAGGAAAGGAAAGGGGAAGGAGGGAGGTAAGAAGATGTTATCGACCGATCCACACATTCACCTGTACAACCAATCAATCCTGTCCGGCCGAATGTACCGCCGAAACCGTGCCGATTCCCACCTCCCCAGCCTTTTTATTATATCATCCCAAAGCCCCAGCCTAGCCGCCTCTGTCGTGGCCCCTATTCGAAATACTCCCCGCTTGCAAGCCCCATTTCCTCAAGACACTTCCTAAAAACTGCCAAAAACTGGAACCATGATAGGAAGGAACCATCCTCATGTATAAGCAGCAGACCGTTCCCACTCGGCCTGACCTCCAGGAACTCCTTGACTCCGGCAGCTGGGCATGAAGTACAGTGTCGCAACCTACCCAAAAAGATACTGACTTCCCGCCCCCTTTGATCCGTCTATGGCCTTCTTATGCGTGTCACCACCCCTTCATCTGATGTCACCGTATCATCAAAACCCAATCCCCCGGGCACCCGCTTGTTAGGGCTCACCAGCTCCCCCACCCTCAGGGCTCCAAAAAATGCCAGCGAGAATGCCACCGTAAACAATCTCACCTCAAAACCTGACACGCAAACCCGGGGCAAAACACTGATTATCCCCCCTCCAACAAATCCCACGAGACTGTCCGCCTGCTATCAGCCGCCCTGTGCTCTTTCTGCCAACCCTTCAGTGCCTGGCGTTCCCAAAACGCTTTTGTCATATCCGCCCAACCCTCCAGTCGGTACAAGAACAACAAAGCCGACATGTTTTTGTCAACCGAAGCCGGGGTCTCGCCTCCTGCCAACAACTCGCTCACATACCAAATTAACAACCCTTGCCTATCTTCCTCCATTGCAGGAATCCCGAACTCCTCCACCAAGGCCCACCACTGCTGCCACGTCTTTACATACGACCCCCAAGTAGATGGTCCAACCGACTTTTGTATTAAGCTAAACAGGTGTCTTACCGGATCTCCAGCAGCCAACTGGGGCACGACTTGTCGACCTCCCTTGCCTCGGGCGCCAATTTCCTGAAGCGCTCCCACTGTGAACGAGAAAGAGAGTCAGCTATCCCGTTTTCCACCCCGGGAACATGCGCTGCCCTACACCACACGTTGTACCGCAGACAACCCAACACTAACTGCCCGAGCAGCACCACAACCGGTAATAAAGACGAAGTCTGTGTGTTAACTGCCGCAACCACCAACATATTGTCTGACCGAAAACACACAGCCTTGTTCCTCAGCACCTCTCCCCATAGGGTCACCACCACCACCAGTGGGAACAATTCCAGAAAGGCCAAATTGCTAATAAGAGACAATTCCATCCATCTCCCTGGCCAGGAGCCCGCACACCATCTCCCCCCCAGGTAGGCCCCAAAACTGACCGAGCCTGCCGCATCTGTGAAGAGCTCAAGCTCCTCATTCGCCCTCACCGGTTCCAGCCAGTATGCCACCCTGTCAAAGAACTCCAGGAAAGTTAAGCTGAACTAACGTAACCTTTTTTACCCCCAGGGCCCCTTCCAACCCCCTAACCAAATCCTCAATTTTATCCCTTGGCAGCCTACATACCTTTCCACCGTATCGATCTCGATCCCCAGGAATTTTATCACGGTTGCCGGAACAAATCACATACCCTGGTGCCTGCTGGCCCAACGCACATAAAATCGTCCAAGTAATGGGTGACGGACCCCATGACCGCTCTCTCCTTTACCACCCACTCCAGGAACGAGCTAAAGGCCTCAAAATACGCACATGAAATTGAGCACCCCATCGGTAGACACTGATCCACATAATACCCTCTCTTGAAAAAACACCCCAACAGATACAAGCTATCCGGATGCACTGGCAGCCAGTTTTTGCCATCAATGCCCCAGGGGCTTGCCACCCTTACCATATCAAGAGCGAAGTATAAGACACCGATGACAACGCTTTGTCTATACCATCATTCACCGGCGTGCCCCTCGGGAAAGACAGGTGGTGTAGGAGACGAAATTTGCCCCGCTCCTTCTTGGGCACAACCCCCAACAGGGACACCACCAGATCCGCCCCAAAGAAACTTCCTTCCACAACTTTTCCCTTAGCACCTACTCGTCGCCACCGGCACCCTTGGCGCCCACACTGTTTCCGGTCCTTGCAGCGCCCCCCTGGACCCCCCGCTCGCCGATAACTCCCACCTGGCTAGCAACTCCCTTACCCCAGCCACGAAACCTGCCACCCCCGAGCCATCACCCCCAGACACCCCACCCCCCGCTTGCGATAACGAAATTAGATCGGAGATCAATTGTGGCTCACCGTGCCGAGCAATCACACCGCTTGGTCCTTCTGAGCGCTGTTCCAAGCCCTGAGCCCAGCGACCCGCTTCCCAAAGGACGTCCTGGCGCCGGGGTGTGTGCAGTGTCTTGTTTGGGGGCCCGCACCGGCGTCGTGAAGGGCGCCGGGGGCCCCACTACCGGACCCAGAGGGAAGGGTTCCCCCCCCTCCAGGTTCACACTCCACTCTGGACAGAGCGGAGCCTTGACCCCCATGGAGGGCCCCGGTGAAAAAGTATGAGGGGGGAAGATGCCCCCTCCGTCGGCTTGTACGCGGGGAGGGGGGGGCAGAGAGCATGTGGGTGGGCCGAGCAGCTTGCTGCGAGCGCGCCTGGCCCGCATGATCCCCCCCGCTGCCGTGGGGTGGGGGTGATGACACCACCACCGTTCCCTGCGCTCAGAGACAGATGCTCGGGCCTCGTCACCTGATGACACGGAGGCGGGGGCGGACCTGGCCGCCCCAATGGTGCAGCCTCTCCCTGCCCAGCGAGGGAGAGGCGTGGGGCTCGGGTCACGGGACTAGGGGAGTGGATGTACCAGGCAGGGGAGACGGCTGGGCAGCTGTCGCCTTTCCCCACCCAGCGCACGCTTGGCCTGATGCGGACCTCCCGCGGCCGGACCCCAGAGGTAAGGGCCGCGACGAAGAGGGAGGGAGGGAGAAAGAGGGGGGGCAGGGGGAGTATGTGTCCCCCGTCCTTCAGAACGGCGGGGTGGAGAGGGGCTGAGCCGGGTGACAGCCCCGCGAGCCCGCCGGGGTCGGGGGGGGGAGGTGGCGGCGAGGTGGACTGGGAAGGGATTAAGCTCCTTACCCAGTCCTTGCCTCGCCGCACTGCTTCCCTGTGCAACTCTGCAAATAGGGCCTCCATTTTAGCTTAATTGGGTGGACGAGAGTTGGTCGGACTGCTCGTCCATCCACGCTGGGGGTCAAAGTGGAAGGAGAGGGGGACGGGCGTCCCCTTTATACTCCCCCTCCCCCGTGACAACTTCCACATGGCTGGTCTGCCTCCGGACAGGAACGCAGGCCAGTCATGTGGCCTGCCCTCCTTAAAGGGATGGCGCTTTCTTTCCTGTAAATAGGGTATTTCCTGTGAATGCCACCCAGTGAATCACCATGGCATCATAGCCTAGCAACAGGAGAAATCAGTGAGCCTCCCCTAAGCCTACAGTCATACTGCCTTTGTCCACCACTGCCACATAAACACCACTTCTGAACCATGGTATGTGCCTTGCTTTAGTGACCCTATAGACAATATGAAATTGTTGATTTGGTCCAGGAGCATGACTATGTTCCAAAATTCAATCAAGGGCAATTGAGCTATAAAGGACTGTGCAACGTCTAATCATTAATTTGGAGATGCTGTAGCAGAAACCACAAAGTGGAAGAGTATTAAAGTAGAATGTGGAGTGTCTAAAATGTTGTGATACCTTACAGGATACTGGAGAAAGCAAAGTCCCCTCTTTAGAGGAAGATAGGATAAATTAGTGTCTCTACTAGTCAGTAGTCTCTTATTGTTAATTAACCGTACTGCAGGATGATATTGTCAGCTTATCCAGTAACCATATAAATAAGTATTTGGCTTTGCAATAAGCTGACAGTAGGGGGCGTGATATTGGCAAGTGTTATACAAAAAGGGCTGAGGTCCATTTTAAGGAGTGCAATAAGCCATAATCAAGTTGTATTAGATCCTCCAGATAATATTTTGTATGGCAACGCACAGAAGACCTTCTCAGCCCATGGTACTTAAGTACCTGTTTATAGCAGTCATTTTAAACCTATGGAAACATAATTATAACAACCATAATAAGGCTAATTATCATAGTACATCTTATAAGACTTTAGGAGCAGTGCTCTCCCTCTTTATAGGGCATCCAGAATTAGGATGCCCAGCTGTGTGAAACACTAGGTGGATGAATTGTGTTCCTCTTTAAGGCATGTATGTAGGCAAAATCAGCTATAACTGCACCACTGTGTCTGGTCCCATTCACCTCCAGCTGCTTTGTCTGTTATTATTTTTTTAACTAAAAGAGCTGAACCTGAGTGGTCCCACTTACAGCAGTCTGAAAAACGGAGCAGTGACTCCAGGCAGCTAAGATGGGGGTAATCTGTAAAAATTTATATTTTTTTGTATATTTTTATAAAATCAGCACTTTCTGTCATATTATAGCACAGATATCATTATGACATTCACATCACATCATTAGGAGTTGTACCAAATATACTTTTATAATGAATATTTATAATGAACACATACAGATTAAAATCTCCATTTTCATTACTAGAGCAAGAGATTTGAGCTTTGTCTCAAAACATAAGGTAGCTTTTATATAGTATGTGAGATAATAGCATTGCCTTTTTTTCTTTAGAATTCAGGCAAAATTTGTGAGAAATGGAAGCAGCTTTGCTTTACATTCCGGTGATGCTATCTCTAAATAGAATCTATCTAAAGAACTTAATATCCTCTGTATCAGAGTACATTCATCTATTCTATAGACCTTCCCATCTCTTTCAAGGGTTACATTTTCATTGTTACAGTTATTGAAATTCTTTGACTTATGTGGCTGTCCCAAACATATTATAGATCGAGCATTTGCACTGACTGATATATTGTACACATCCTTGACATCTGTCACATAAGAAATGTAGCTACACAATAGCATAATGCACTTGGGGTTGTAAATGAAAAGAATGGCCTAGTGTTTGATATTGCTCAGTATGTACTGGAAAGATCTTTGGAGCTGATTACTCTGTGATGAGAATTGTAATTCTCTGAGCTGAACAGTAATCTCTCTATAGGGCTGATTGCAGTATGAAAACACGAGAAGTATTAGGCACCATTAACCTCACTGTTCCATTAACCTCCACCGCCAGAGTAACATCTTCTGCTGACAGATCTGTACGCCCAAGGTTCCCAGTCTATAAATCAAACACAGGGAGGAGAGAAACTGTATAACTCATCAGCCTTTTGGGAAAAGTAAAACGCAAGTGGATAACTGAAATATAAAAGGTCTGGCAAAAATGTTAGAATATTTTGACAGATCAGTGTGGGGAACTATGTTAATCATGCAGCATTGGTGTGAGATGGGAATATCAAAGAACTGCAATTTGTAATCCCCAACTAAGACATATATGCTGCCTTATTTGAAGCTGCAATTCTTTTATGTCTTTAAAGCATGAAAGTTTTGTATGTATTTATTACCTACATTAATGCCTAAGACTCTTTGAAAACATTACCTGCCTTTGTAAAACAATTAAAACAATTAACTGCGATCATCATACATTATCTAGTGTCTTTCAGGTCTCTTAAAATAGTCACTAGTCAATGTTCTATGCCATTTATTACTTAAATAGATTGCTCACCCAATAGTTAACTTTCAAGTGTGTGCAGAAGACCTTACAGGAGGTGCTGAAAGCTGGGTTTCACTTTCACTATTCTTCTCTTGTCTGTGGGGCCATGCTCATGTGCATATGTGGCGGCGTGCGCATGGCTTTGGAAATGAGTGTCTGCAGGAGTTAACCGTTAAATAATTACAAAAAAGGTCGAGCAGCCGTTCCCCCACCCTGAAGGCTACTAGCCCACATAACCCATATGCCATGGGCACTTCTGCACCTCTCTGGGCTTTGGGGATGCAGGTAATGCAGCAGGGGCTATGGCAAGTCACTCTCTTGCTGGCAAGTCTCAAGCACCCATCACCCCACAAAGGGTTGGATTTAAAAAACCAGCGTATTTTATTATTCCCCCCTACTTACCTCTGATCCATCACCGATCCTGATGTCCCACGCCGCCCGCCAGTGATTCTGACAGCCAGAGAGGTTATTGGAAGCCAGGCACTGGGCAGGTTTTTGGCTGCACAGTCAGTAGAAGGCCCCCAGGAAGTGCGGGGAGGAGGTCATCTGGCATTAGTAGCATTGACATCAGGGGAAGTCAAGTTGGCAGGTAACAATAGGCCCCAAGGGGTGACAGCGCTTGCTGGGACTGAGGAAACTGCAGTAAGTGGGGGCATCAAACCCTTACTACTGGCTTGGGGAAAATGTCAGAAGAGGATGAAGACAGGTAGGTTTCTGCGGATTCCAACTTTTGGGAATTGTCTTCAGGTGTTTACAATCATGAGCAGCGTCGAAAACATGGTTACATTATGATGAACAGATCTGTTAGAGAATGACCAATCTACTATAAGCTGAAAGCACCATGATTTGTGGATTTGGATGTGGGTCTTAAACCCTTGCTTCTTGCCAGCAGCCTTTTCAGGCGGTGACCGCAGTGGCCGCTAATTCTTGTGAAAAGGTACATGTTGGGACTTTTGGACATTTGGTTTTGTGATTCTCTGTTCTTGGTGAAACCTGCGCTCAGCTTATATGCACCCTGAGGTGAAAAGGGAAATTTCTGACTGAAGTTATCTTTGGGTCGAATGTCGGGCCCCTTTTTTATCCATTCTCATGGAAAACTTGGCAGTGTCCTCTTTGTGAGTGGTACACAAAAATGGGGAAATTTAGATAAAAGGGGTTCAAAGGCTCTCATAGCCAAGACCAACATTTAATTGGCTTTTGGGCTGCTACCAGTCCATCTGCATAGAATACATGTGCTTGAATGCTTTTTTGAAGGTGGATAATTTGTCGAATGGTTTTGCTTGCTTATGTAACTCTTTCTGTGGTCAGTTTTACCACTGAAATGGCATCCTATGGAGCTGCAGGTAGGATACAGAGAGGGAGTGCTGCTGGGTTTCCTGCCGCTGTGCATTTTGGGTTATGTTGCTTAAATCCTGGCAGCAGCACACCTGGGAGGTGTTTCAGCTTTCAGCAGGAGCAAATGTAAGTGCTGACAATTATTCGGTATCATCCATGCAGATGGGGCAAGTGTTTTTTTTTTGTGCAAGGCTGTTGGCCTGGTTTAAGTTTTTTTGCAAGATTTTGATGGCCTAACCTGTTGGCAGAAACCATTGTGTGAGAATACTGAGTTGGATTTGCTCATGAACACTGCAGGCTTCCCAAGGTGCTGCATTGCAAGGAAGTGGAATGCCAACTGAACCACAAATTCTTTTGTGACACAGGCCATACAGCATGTTTTTATTTCTATATGAAGGTGTTAGATGTTTGCCATCCTATCTGGCGAAAAACAAATTCTAACCTTTCACTTTTTAATCTCTGGTGTTGGGGATTGTTATCTATAAAGTATACATTTCAGCACATTTTCACCAATACATACAATAATCCCTTTTTTATATTCTTTATTCTATATATTATAGTATTAAGTAAATATTAAAGGGACTTACTGCCACTGCCCAGGTTTTTCACTGTAGATGCACCCCGGGTAGGTGATGGCTACTCCTGCCTGTGTTTAGCTTCAGTGGCTCTCAGCTTTCTGCTGTAGTGGGGTATAGTTTTTCAATTTAGGAAAAGATGGAAGTGCCTTCGTTAAAATCTCCAAATGCCACAGTACTTTATTTCAAGACTGTAGCAATATATTAAAACCAAAAATCAAACAAAAAGACGAACAAAAGAAGGTTCAATTTTGTGAGTTATAGTTAGAGATGAGCAAACTTCCTAAAAATACGATTCGGGTGATTCGCCGAATTAATACATAAAAATATACATAAATATATAAATACATAAATTAATAAAATCATGCATTTTTACAGGTGTCAGGTAGAGGGGGTGGTGTGGGAGGTGGATGTGGCGTGTAAGCAGAAAAGATGGAGGAGGTGGATGTGGCAGAGGAGGCAGAGGAGGAGGAGGTAGCAAACACTTTAGGCATGCAGTCAGGTGCTGGCAAAGTCCCAAGGAGTACCACGTCTGGTTTATCATAAGGAATGTAAGGATGTACACGTTGTTTGTGGATAGGCAGATCCTCCTGTCTGCGATGACACCCCCTGCGATGCTAAACCCTTTTCTGATAGGACACTTGCTGCCGGGCAGGCTAGCACGTCCAAGGCATAGAGGGCAAACTCTGGCCATGTCATTTAGTGACCAGGAAATTTAATGGGGGGGTAGCCATAGCTCAGTACCAGGAGACACCATGGACCATGGAAAGGTAGTCATCCACCATGCGAGTCAAAGTCTGCCTCCTGGTACTACAGACCACATACAATGGTGGTGGATGTGACGGACAATGGAATAAGTTCTTCAACATTGTAGCCATACTCATCCTCCCCTGTGAGGTGGTGCCGGTCCCCCTGCTGTGTTGTTGACTTGCTGCTCCTCCTCCTCCTTGGTCCCGTGCCACCACTGAGCTATCAAATTCAGCTGGGAACTCCACCAACAGTGCGTCCACCAGGGTGTGTTTGTACTCTCTCATTTTGTGATCCTGCTCCAGTGCTGGTATCAAGAAGGTGATGGGATCCAGCACGGTGGCCACCCAATAATGGGCACTGGTGACTATGCGGACAACTCTGTGGTCGTTGTTCAGGCACTGAATCATGTAGTGACTCATGTGAGGCTGCCCTGAGTCAAGGAGAGGTGTCTCCTCCACCTTCTCCTCCCTCTAGCCATGCTCCATCGATGCCCGTGAGCTGCACTGGGTGCCACCCTACTGTGAGAGAAAGTCCTCCTCCCCCTCCTCTGAATTCTACAAAACTGTCCACTGGCTGGACAGTGGCGAACCTGGCGGCTGTCGGCCCAGCAACCCACCCTGGGAGCCACGTGTGCACTCCCTTGATGCCTGTGAAATTGAGCCCCCCCCCCCTCCTCTGCTTCCATAACATCCTCCATCATGACCTAAATGTTTTTTTCCAGCAGGTAAAGGATGGTGATGATAACGTTGAAAATGGCGTAATCAGCTCTGACCATATTGGTGGCGTACTGGAAGTACTGTAGCACCGCGCAGATGTCCCTCATTGAGGTCCACTCATTGGTGGCGAAATGCTGCTGGTCTGCACTCAGGCATTTTGGATCTGAAACTTCAATATTGTGTGTTGCTGCACATAAACCCTTTACAGAATATACAATATGGAATTCCACCTGGTGAGCAATCCACAAAGGAGGCAGTGGTTGGGAAGTTCAAAGTTTCTCTGCAGTGCAGTCAGGCAAGCGGCGGCAGAGTGGGACCACCAAAAGTGCATCCGCTAACACCTTTCTCCCTCTTCTGCTGACTGCCTGGGGCTGTGTGATCAGTCCATCCTCTTCAACCTACTCCTCCCTGCTAGCTTCCCTCTCAGCCTCAACATTGCAGAAAGCTGCAGCAGTCGGCACTGGAGTTTCATGAAACACGTCCTTTCCCTGCAGCACCAGCTCCATTACCACCAGACACCTGGTGTCACAGTTAGACACCTGCAGTTAAAAAAAATTGTGGTGAAGTGCCCATAAGTGCCCTGGATCAGTGGATACTCCACTAACAATTGGTATAAGTGGGCACTAACACAGAGGTTCCTTCAACTATTGGCAAAAGTGAGCACTAACTCACAGGTGCCTCAACTCAGGGCCGGCCTTACCATGGGTCCCGGTGGGTCCATGGTCCCAGGCGGCACTTTAAGGGGGCGGCACTTTGCTGGTAGCGGCGGGAACATATTTGGCGGCGGAGGTGGGTGGCAGCAGCGGGCAGGAACATCATGCCTCCCAGCTGTCCCGATTCTTCCGGGATTGCCCCAATTTTCCCCAGTGATCCCACAGTCACTGAAAGTTCATTAACTTCCCGGGATGCCCTGCGCTGTGGCCAGTCACTTAGTCAGCCTGCGTGGTCGCGCACCACCTCCCGTCACATCATAGCTCAACCCGCGCAGCGCAGCGGAAGCAGCCGGGTTGAGACTAATCTTGGGTTGTGGCATTCCTCTGAATATCCCTGCCAGGAGTGAGATGAAGATCAGTCAGCAGGATGTCAACTTGCACAGAGGCATTATTTGTGGAAGACAGGCATTAGCAAAGAGCATTTCTAGCCAGATGCCAGCCAGGGTCTTTTTCTTGTGCTTCGGGCGCATTGATCTGGTCTCTTTAGCAGCCTCAAAACTCTCCCCTGAGAGAAAGGGGCGGGACTAGATACAGCACGGCATTGCAGGGAACTGAGACCAGAGAATGGCTCTTCATTCTGCAGACAGCTCGTGTGGAGAAGATATAGATAGCCAGCCCCTGCCAGACAGACAGCAGCCTTTCCTGACCCGATGGACATAAGGTCAGGCTGAGCAAACAACAAACCCTTGTGTCTCATTCACTGTAGTAGTGCCTAGTGTAAACTCCTTATAGTTGTTCCATTGAGGCAGTTAAAGTTAGGTCATTTAAAACTAGGTTGCCTGCAAAAGTTTAGCTTGCAGTCTGGTGGCTTTCTATTCTCTTTCCACCACCTAGTCTCTCCTTTTACAGTTAGCTCCAAGTCCTTTGACATTTATGCCAGAAGAGGCTATTAACAGGTGGTCATGCCTCCCGGTCTGACTGACTTCTGACCTTATAGCAGACCAAATACCAGGAATATAACTTACCTAGGTTGCATTAGTCTGCATTACAGAGGTATCCCAATTTTGGATGCCCCTGTCTGTGAAACCCCTGGATAAGCTGATTACCCACCTATTCTTAATGAACAGATGGCTGAGTGCCATCCACTGGCCGCTATCCTCTGCTAACCACTGTTACGATACATAAAGGTGCCCTGGCACTGGCTGCACACTTGCAGATACCACATCTCTAACAATAAGTTTGGCACTGCTGTGAGGTGCCCTTGGGGAAAGAACCAAAACCCAGGATAGTCAAAATCCTGGGTTTTGGTCCACTATAAAATAAGATCAATGGCGTTTGAGCTGCTGATTGGGAGGAGAGCCCGCACATATGCTGTGGTATTGCCAGGTGAAGTTTTGTCATTCCAGGGGGGTTTCACACAGCGGGGCATCCCAAATCAGGATACCATACTGGAGAGGAACCATCAACAGGATAGTAAAATAACTGGGGGTGGCTCCATTTTAAAAGTGCACAGTCTGTCAATTAAAGTTAAATATACGTTTAGAAATGTCTAGTAAATACTTTATTTTTTTATACTTTATTTTTGATTTCCCTCTTTCCAAATGCCCTCATTGCTCTGCGTATACTGCTAACACTCCCTGTAACCGCTGCAAGTGGAGAGCCTAGCTTTTCAAAGCTGAAGCTAATAAAAACTTACCTGCGCTCCACAATGAAGCAAGAAAGATTGGTGGGCCTGGCAACAATATCAATTGAACATGACCTAGCCCACAGTACACCTGAAGGAAGCAGTATGTTTATTTCCAGCCAAGAAGGCACGGAAAGCACCAATCTGATTTCATGTATAGTTGATTGCAATGTTTTTGTTATTGATTTTGTCTGCCCATGACAAGCTGTTATTCTATTTATTCTATGTTATTTATTTAAATAGAGTTATATAAAAAATACTGAGGTTCAAAATAATGTGACTGTTGGTGTTTTTTTTTTTGGGGGGGGGGGGGCAGAATTTCACTCTTGGACCCAGGCAGCACAATGTCTTGGCCCAGCCCTACCTCAACTATTCATATAAGTGGGACCTAACACAGAGATGCCCTCAACTACTGGTATAAGTGGGCACTAACACACAAGTGCCCTTTCCACTATTGGTATAAATTAGCACTAAAACAGAGGTGCCTTCAAATATTGGTATCAGTGGGATCTAACACACACGTGCCTTCAGTTATTGGTAAAATTAGCACTAACGCAGAGCTGCCTTCAACTATTGGTATGAATTAGCTCTAACACAGAGGTGCCTTCAACTATTTTTATTGGCAAAAGTGAGCACTAACTCACAGGTGCCCTCAACTATTCATATAAGTGGGACCTAACACAGAGGTGCCCTCAACTACTGGTATAAGTGGGCACTAAAACACAGGTGCCTTCAATTATTGGTATGAATTATTTATCACCTACATCGAGGTGTTTTTAACTATTCGTATAAATTAGCACTAACACAGAAGTGCCCTCAACTATTTTAAAAATTGGACATTAATACACAGGTGCATTCAACTATTGGTATAAGTAGGCACAGAGGTGCCTAACTATTGGTATGAATTAGCACTAACACAGAGGTGCCTTCAACTATTGATATAACTGGGCACTAGCACATAGGTGCCTTCACCTATTGATATAAGTGGGTACTAACAAATCAGTGCCTTTAAAATTGGCATAAGTGATCACTAACACAGAGGTGCCTTCAACTACGGGCATACATTAGCACTAACACAGAGGTGCCTTCAACTATAAGTATGAATTATCACTAAAACAGAGGTGCCTTTAACTAATGGTACAAATTAGCAAATACACAGGTGCTTTTAACTGTTGGTATAAGTGGGCACTAACACAGAGGTGCCTTCAACGGTTGGTATAAGTGGGCACTCACACACAAGTTTCTTCAAATATTGGTTTAAGTGGACACTAACATAAAGGTGCCTTCAAATACTGGTAAGAATTAGCACTAACACAGAGGGGCCTTCAACTATTGATATAACTGGACACTAGCACACAGGTGCCTTCAAGTATTGATATAAGTGGGTACTAACAAAGAGGTGCCTTTAAAATTGGCATAAGTCGGCACTAACACAGAGGTGCCTTCAGCTACTGGTATACATTAACTATTGGTATAAGTGGGCACTAACAAAGTCGTAGCTTCAACTATTGGTACTATGGGCACTAACACACAGGTGCCTTCAACTATTGGTATGAATCAGTACTAACACAGAGGCGCCTTCAACAATTGGTATAAGTGAGCACTAACACACAGGTCTCTTCAATTATTGGTATGAATCACTTACACAGAGGTGTCTTTAAGTATTGGTATAAATTAGCACTAACACAGAGGTGCCTTCAACTACTGGCATAAGTGGACATTAACACACAGGTGCCTTCAAGTATTGGCATCAAGTCCTGTGGGACACCCACCTTCTAGGTAAGTCCACAACCCCCAATCTCTGCTGCTAGCTTCATCTATTGCCAAGCCCCTGTTTTGCTTTACATGCCTTGCTGGACACGGTTGCCCCCAGGACTTCGTAGCACAAAAGATATGAACTTACAGGGGTAAAGGCGGATGAACCAGAGGCAAGACTTGGCAACATTGGGTAAGCCGGGTCATACATGGGTAGTCAGTCTTTACTAACGCAGCACCAAAGGGAGAGACAAGAGAAGAGTAGAGGTCAAGCTAAGGGTCAAGTCGGGAGGTCACGGGTAGGCAGCACAAGGTATGAGACAGATTCGTAGTCAGGGTACAAGCAGGCATTGTTCCAGGCAGCAATCACAGGATGATCAAACAAGATGAGGTCAGCAATGAACAATGATCACAGATACTATCACACCCAGAAGCTTGCTATTACGAGCAATGAAGCAGTGTAAGGGAACAACCTTTATTAGATGGGAACTAACGGGATTGGATGGGGAGGAACACTTGGCTCATTGGCCAGCTAAGGAAATTCATGAGCTGATTGCTCAAAACAGTATCAGGGCATTTCGCCCATCAGTAACACTAGGGCTCACTGGCCCTTTAACTGATCCTCAGGTGGGCGAGCTGTCTGCAGCCGCGTCAGCGTGCATAACGAAGCCATGCTCGCGCGTGAGCATGAGCAGGGAAGCGAGGAGAGGTGGGCACGCTCAGCGCTCCTCGAGATGAAACTGCTGGAGCCGGCTGTCGGACGGAGTCTCCGCCGGCCACCCGAGTCTGTGCCGCCCGCGGACGTCGCGGGACCGGACAGGAGGTAAGTTTGTCGTGACAATTGGTGTAAATTAGCACTAATAAACAGGTGCCTTCAACTATTGGTATAAGTGCGCACTTACACACATGTGCCTTCACCTATTACAATAAGTTGGCACCTACATAGAGGTGCCTTTAAAAATTGGCATAAGTGGGCACTAACTTACAGGTGCCTTTAACTATTGGTATAAATTAGAACCAATATACAGGTGCCTTCAACTATTGGTGGGCACTAACACAGTAGTGGCTTCAACTATTGGTATAAGTGAGCATTAACACAGAGGAACCTTCAAATATTAGTATGAATTAGCACTAACACAAAGGCAGCCTCAACTATTGGTATAAATGGGCACTAACACAGAGGTGCTTTCAAATATTGGTATAATTGGGCACTAACACAGAGGTGCCTTCAACTATTGAAATAAGTGGGCACCAACACAGAGGTGCCTTCAACTATTGCTATAAGTGGTCACTAACACACAGATGGCTTCAACTGTTGCTATAAGTGGGCACTAACACACAGGTGCCTTCAACTGTTGGTATAAGGGGGCACTAACACACAGGGGCCTTCAACTGTTGGTATAAGGGGGCACTAACACACAGGTGCCTTCAACTGTTGGTATAAGGGGGCACTAACACACAGGGGCCTTCAACTGTTGGTATAAGTGGGCACTAACACACAGGTGCCCTCAACTGTTGGTATAAGTGGGCACTAACACACAGGTGCCTTCAAATATTGGAATAAATTAGAACCAATATACAGGTGCCTTCAACTATTGGTATAAGTGAGTACTAACAAAAAGTGGTTTCAAATATTGGTATAAGTGGGCACTAACACAGAGATACCTTCAGCTATTGGTATAATGGGCAGTAACACACAGGTACCTTCAACTATTTGTATAAATTAGCAGACAGAGGTTCCCTCAACTATTCGTATAAGTTGGCACTAACACACAGGTGCCTTCAAATGTTGGTATAAGTGGGCGCTAAAACAGGTACTTTTAAATATTGGTATAAATGGGCACTAACACAGATGTGCTTTCAACTATTGATATAAGTGGGTACTAACAAAGCGTTGTCTTTAAAATTGGCATAAGTGGGCACTAACACAGAGGTGCCTTCAAATATTAGTTGGCCCACTTACCAATAGCTGAAGGCAACTCTGTGTTAGTGCTAATTTATGCCAATAGTTAAAGGCACCTGTGTGTTAGTGCTCACTTATAAAATGTATTAGGTTGGTAAGTGGTACAACTATTTTATTGTCTCCCTTAGCAGGGTGAATTTTGTTTCATCTGCTGTACAGTGTTTTTCTGAAAATATTTTTTGTTGTACAGTCGTTACTAATTGTATGGTCATTTTCTTGTGTTGTAGGTTTTAGATCCTGCAAGGTCTGGATCGTCGGGCATTCCTTTGTCCATTAAGTGGAACAGAGACTCGAAGTTCATTGGAGTGGCTCTCAAATGGGCTTGTTTAGAGAAAAGAAAGATCGAACAGCTCATGCCTGAGTGGACAGAAAATTAGCAGTGCAAGGAGGGGAGTCTGGTCTGTCAGGAAACATAAAGCAGAAGAGTCTTCCAGCACAGTCGAATCAGTTGATTCAATTAAAATGTAGCATTTAATCCATTAAAAAACGAGCCAGGTGACGCATTTCGGGCGTTATGCCAACATGGCTGGGGGTCTAAGGACTGTTGTGGGAAGGATTGTTGGGGGTTGGTGCATGATAGAATTGCAATTGCTGGCCCCGCGGACATTGTACATACAGGGAGCAAGGATCTTGCAAGGATTAATATAAGGGCCCAGATCGTAGCAATTAGGAATCACTTGTTGGCATTTATAGTGGATTATCAGTAATTGGTCTGAAACTATCCCGTGGTTTGTGTACAAACTGGTGTGAAAGCACAGAAAGCACAAATCAGTTGATAGGACAAGAATAAAGTCAATAGGGTGGTTTCAAATTTTATCTTCTCTTTAATTGGTTCAGTGGGTCAGTGGATATGTTTTCCACAGTGAAGAGGTCCACTTTACTTTTGGTTTTGGTGGGTGATAGGTAACAAGTAAAGGTTTATGGTGGTGAAGGTCAGTAATCTCCTGAGTCCAGCTCAGGAGATTACTGACCTTAACGGCTGGAGTTAAAGGGTATCTCTCAGACCATGCTTCTCAGACAGTCCAAGGGAAAGAGGGCTCCTTCAAGGAAAACTCCCCTTTTGTCAGGTTTATTGTGTTCTGCCCTATTGTTTTCCTCTTCTGGAATGTAAAATAAACTTGTGTGTTAGGATTGTGTCCCCAAGCCTGTGAATTACTTTTCAGCATGCTGTTTCCAAGTTTCTTATATTCCTGTGTGTCTGTGATTCTAAAGTAGGAGTGTCTTTGCTGCCCTTGAGTTAAAGATAAGGACTACAAGTCACATCATTCCTCCACTGTAACAGGTGATCAAATTAGCAGCTTTGGCTAAATCACAAAGCAGTTATTACCTTCACAGCTGTGAACACTGCCACTAACCCTTTAGCTTTTTGGGGTTAAACCAGTAATCTCTTAAGCTGGCGGGAGGTGAAGGGTGTCTTCCAATGTTTTTGGTTGGTCTTGGCTTAAGAATTAGTTTATGGATTTTGCCCCTCAAAACAAATGTAAAATGGACTTCAGTTTTACTGTACTGATGTTTATTATGGAAATATATTTATTTGGAGCTATGTTAATTATATTGGTCAAGCTGTGGCAAAATCTGTAATAAATCATTCCAGTCTAATTGGGTTGTACGCATTTTACTGGTTAAGAAGATAAAGGGGGGAGCATACTGGTCCCTCAGACTGTCATGAGTTTAACAAAAAAATATTAAAAGCAATGTGAAAACAGTTTAATTATTTGTTTTTCAATTACTTGTTAACTATCATATGTTCTGAAATATCTAGGATCGATGCAAAAATGAGCTAAAGAGAACCTTGGAGGAAGTACTATTGATTCCAATAGGGTTCGCGGCTAAAAGCAAGAGACCTGAACAGGTGTTCACTAGCATTCATCCAACAACTTTGAACACATGGTTAATACAGCAAATACAGCTGTAGTTGGACAAACATGGCACAATTTGTTTGGTAAAACATGGTCACAGGCAGCAACAAAACAGCACGAATCTTCTTGTCATGTATATCGCCCAAAGTTTTCCCTGAAATTCTTAAATAAAAAAAGGAAAAACTTACCTGCTCCCTTGCTGTCCTGCAGTCTGTTTACGCTGTGCAGCCCTACTCTTCACAGATATCCCAAACCTCTGGCCACAGCGTTCTCCGTCGCAGCCTTGGAGCGATGTGGCTAACGTCACTGTAAGTGATAAGGGGGTTGTGTAGGGCTCTTCCAGCCACCTCCCTCCTCACCTATAAATAGCCCTTGCCTGCAGTGGGGTGGAAGGTGGTGGAAGCCAAGTGGACGTGTAGGATATATGTCCTATGCCCGTTGCCTTCAGCAGAGAGTGGTGGAGCTGTGTGGGACAGATGACACAGCATGGCGATGGATGGCAAGGAAGTAATTAAGTATTGGTATAAAACATTTTTAATAAAGCTTTTTATACTGGTGTGTGTGTGCATTTAACCCTTTGTGAACTGATAAGTGGTCATTAAGACCCTTATGCCAGTTCATAGGGCAGAGGGGACTGACAAGTCACCTGCTGGCAAGTGAATGACTTGCCAAAACCCCCCTCCCCATTACCTGCATCCCCAAAAGCCAGGGGGGTGCAGAAGAATTCGGTGCGCCTGTGGGTTATTTGGGCTGGATGCTCATCCTCTGAGCCCTGGACTACCAATACATATGTGGTACCCTGGTAACCAGAAGGAATGGGGATTTAATATAAGATTTTCTTTATAAACTTACATTTTATATTTAAAAAAAAATACAAAATGTAGAAAATAGCATTTTTTCACATTTTTCACCCAAAAATATTGAGAAATCCCTGAAAAAATGACAAAAATGCGCTCATGTCACATCCTGGTTTTTATCTTCAGGTGTTTCAGGGAAAATAGTGGGTCAGATGAAAATCGGATGCAAGTCAAAACTCCAGACAATTTATGGGCAGGTAGGACCTTTCTTGTGCTTTTGTAATATTACCATCACCTCATCCTTTGGAAGTGGCGTTGTAGGCACGGCCGCATGGGTACTAAAAGGTGCTGAATATCTCTGTGCTTGATGATAGCAATATCATTTTTGCCACCATTGTCTTACCCTGCCTTGCCAGCCTTGCCTGCCCATGTAACAGGCAGCGTGCAGCCCATAACCCCCTATATAACAGGCAGTGAGGCAGGGTGGCATACACCCCAACCACCACTGAGCCAGTAAGTTCAAAAAAAAACCTTCATACCTGCACCGCAATCCGAACATTGATGCATCGGCGCACGCTGAATGCGGAGAGTGATGGCTTCTTCCGGATCGCACTGCAGGTATAAAGTATTTTTTTTTTTAACTAACTGGCTCAGCAGTGGTCGGAGATTGGGGGGGTCTGTCACATTTCCCCGGCTTTTGGGAAAAATAAGTGTGTCTTGCAGAGTGGAAAATACGGTATATTTTGTTTTCACTTGCAGTTTTATAGTTTATCTTTGGAGGTTTTAGTGATGATTACATGGATATTATATGGTCAATTAGATAAGCACTAGCCCCAGTTTCCAAAGACACTTGCACAAGGACTTTAGTCTACTTAAAGGAGCACTATCGCAAAAAAGGGCACAATAATAAAAATCCATATAAATATGGATAGTGGGAGGAGGGGCCACTTATTCATCTGGCATCAAGAAATATCAGCCAGGCTTGTATCTTTCTTTTATTGAAAGAAGGAGGTGGTCAGGGGTTACAGGCTCTGTCACCCCTTATACACTGAAATATGGCATCCCTGGATTTTATTTCTACCAGGAGAAGAAAACCACAAGCTTGGCACTAGTTTTTTTCAGTTTGGGTGTATAAGTGACCCCTCCTCTCGCTTTGCAATACACCTCCTTATTATTTATTATTTATTTATTAATTTTGAATGTGGTATAATTGTTATACTTTGTGTTTGGTTGAATACAGTTTTGTAGGATTATTTGTGGAATTGATCTTGCAGTGGTGGTCATCCATCTAATAGAAACACAGGGTTACCCAACTCACTTGTTATTGTCTCCTTGTCTCATATGCTTTTGTTTGTAGTTTTGATCAATATATTTTGTCTATTGTTGTCTATGTCTCAGTGGTGCACCCTTACTTGCCCCTCATTTTCTTGGGGTCCTAGTTTGTTTCTAAGAAACAATGAAACGTAGACCTTATTTCTGAATCCCTACATCGGTATCCACCATTTTTGTAAGCCTAAGCTTTATTTAATCATTGATAACTGGTCCACCAGAGCTAGCATAGTTACCCAATACAGTGGACAGTGGCAGTGTGGTCTAGTTTTGCTAATGTAGGCTAATGGCTTTTGGCCATGATTCTTTTTGTCCCCTCTTTATTGGTTCTTTATGGTACAGATGTTAGTCTTTTTGACTATGAAAAGTGGTGAAAGCCTGCGGAACATATTGTTACACTATCTGCACAAATGTATTAATATGAGATTCCACCAGTTTCCGCCATTTTCCGTCAGTTTCCCCTCGTGTGGAAAAAATGATCTTAAAGTGGGTGGTGGCAAGCCCTAGGTTTCACTTGCCTGTACAGTACTGTAATTAAGCAAAGCCTATTGGATAGATGCCTACGGTACCTGATGCAGTTGAAGTAGAGCAGCATACCACCAGGTCTGGTCGCTGGTGATGTGATGGCAAGAAAAGAAAGGAGGCTGCACGCTTACAAGCGTAATTCATGGAAGGTACCACACTAGGTACAACAACAATTCAACCCCCTGCACTCTAATTCTGGATTAAAACAGTATTTTGTATTCTCTTTGAGCATTCTTGTACTTTCTGTAGATACTGTGTATTCTCATCTACCTTATGTTACATTATGTTATCTTTATTACAAAAGCTTGATGGTGCAATTCATGCTTGTTACATTAAGCTCAGTGTTTTATGATGAAAGCACGTTTTACATCTAAAATGATTTTGTGTTCTCATGAGTCATGACCTCAAAACTCATTTTGTGCACGCAAGGCATAAATAGGATATGATTGGCATATTTCGCCAACTTCAATCCCTCTGTTAAAGAAAATGTGTCAAGCTATGGTGACAAGTTCAGCATACAAGTGACAACTGCCTATGCCAGGAGAATCCAATTATAAAACTCTCTGATAATGGTGATTAACACGGGTGTCTTTGAGAATAAAACCATCAGGTTTCTGCAAAGGCATTCCAGTCCCCTCCTCCATAGAAACCTGTGACATTACTGGTAATGGATATACTCAGCGTTGTTTCTCATTATCAGAAGTCATCTATTTTATTTCATGTGAAAGGGTCATTGTGCTCTTAGCGTCTCCAATACAAACTTCAATTTATAGTACAGATGCTTTAATCTTGTGAAGCAGATGACCTACACAAAGGAAGACACCTTAAAAAGCTTAATAGATTACAGGATATCAATTTATTCAAAGCAATATTTAAAGAAATTGGAACCTGTGAATTTTTTTTTTTTGCTATTGTTATCCACATGCTATTCACTTAATACAATTAAATACAATATAAATAGGGGGTAATTTATAAAATGATTCGCCAGACGTTTCCTCTTTTCTGCATTTACAGCTCACACTAATGCTTGTTTGGCCAGTGATTTCGGTGTTTGCGGGATTTACGCAGCTCATGCTGCCGAACACTTTTTCCGTTCTTCAGCTTTTACTGGCAAATCACATAGGAATCAATGCTATTTTAGGAGAGATTAGGGTCAATTCATGGTCGGTGCAGAACAATGGTCACATGGAGGGCAAACAATTCTGCATGCATCCAGATGCATGATTCATGGCTGAGTGCGCATGCCGGGTACACCAAGTGGCAAGTTCACGGCATACATTGCCTCTTCTTATGCCAATTTGCGCCTTCCACAAGGAAAATCTGCTGTTTTGAAGCGCAAATGGCCTTGCCCATGCACATTTCGCTGGCTAAGCACTTAAACTGGACCAACAGCCTGGCACAGTTGGAAATGAAAGGTAGCGGCCATTTCGGAGCTTCCTCTCCCAGCATCTCAGCCATGCTGCTGCCTGGATTCAACTGACATAACCGACAATGCACAGTAACAGCAAGCCAAGCTGCACTTCCTGTTTGCAGGTGGCCTGCAAATGCATGAGCCACCATTTTGTTTCTATAATTTACTACAGCAGGAGTTAGAAAAAAGTAAATTAATTTTTATGTGCAGCAATCTAAATTTCCCTGGGGAGGGGTGAATATGAGCACGGTTTGTTGTGTTGGTCTAGTTTGTCATTTTTGACTGTTTGTCCGCTATAACTGCTGCCGATGGTCCCCCATGTTTCACCCATTTTCTTTACTGTTTCTCTACAGTGATTTGATCTCTCCAGCTTCTGTGTTTACTGCAAAGCTCTATTCGCCATTTCGAAGTGTACTCTTTGGAGAACCTGTGTTCTCCATTTTTCTGGGGGGGATAATCTGATTACAATTAACCCATTAACATTTTTTTGCCCAATGTTTTGTCCGAGATGTTCTTTTTAACCAACCTTTCCCTGTTTGGTTTGTATATTAAATCTTAATTTAACTACAATTTTTATTTTGTTTTTGCTAAACTTTGGGGCCCAATAGCCACAATTTCGTTGTTTTAATCTAAGGCCCTTATTTAACAAGGGATAGCGCCAGGTAGCGAATGGTGAGCGAATGGTAATGACGGTCACCGCCACGAGTACGCCGGCTCCCCTCCGCAATCACACATTTATTAAGCCGATCCTGCTTAGCGACTGACAGAGCGCCAGATAGCGAATCATTCATCATTATTCCAGCCTCACCCCACAGCGCCAGTGAGCGACCTTGAACAGCGACAGGTATGACCTCTCGCTACCTTGCACTCTCCAATGCATTTCAATGGAGCAATCTTTAAATATTCTTAATTAATTGTTATTAATGTTTTTTTTTTTTTTTTTTTTAAATGTCAAAAATTCTGTGATCACTTCTGCAATGTTTAAGATTAAAAAAAAAAAAAAAATTGTGCAGAATTGATATTAAAGGTCTGATATTAATGTATTCATATTACAATATGTTTTGAAAAACTTGTTTTTTTTTTTTTTCTAAAAATATGGTTGTTTGGGAGTTAAAAAACTACTTTTAACCCATCTGAATATATATGTGTAATTCCGCACCACCAGATTAAGTATTAGATAATAAGATCTGTGGCCGTGCGGTGGTGGAAGACTATTCCTACAAGGGTTAGATTAGAAGTATTATAATGATGAACCCAGCAATTCATCCAATATAGTTTCACACCATCGCACCTCCTCCACAGTAAAAAAGTGAACTAGATAATCATCATGAATTCATAAATAATTTATTAGAAATTACCCACAAAAAATTTACATAACAAACAATTAAAAAACATACAAGACAAAACCGTACATTTTCAAGGGCATCCCAATCTATCCCAAATACTCATAGAACCCATTCATAAAGTGCATAAGTGCTAATCTGTGCAGATACAACATTAATAGTACAAATTAATAATATGAAATGTGGCAAGATAAGAGAATAAAACTGATTTAAAAATGGTAAATACAACAAAATCAACTGAAAAACACACATCACCTGAGTGATCAATCCACAGTGTTCCACAGGAATGCCCCAGTCTAATGACGGTCCCCTAACGCGTTTCGTGGCCCCCCACTCACAGGCCACTTTATCAAGGTGCGAGGTGCGATGGTGTGAAACTATATTGGATGAATTACTGGGTTCATCATTATAATACTTTTAACCCATCGCCGCCAGCGCTCTGGGGTTTAAACATGCATTTCACAGCGTGAGAATTTTTGGAGCGTGATTTGTTAATGAATATGCTGGGAGCCGTTCGCTATGGCCATTCGCTGTCATGCGCTCCCATACAGCGTGGAACCTGTCAAATAGCGACTCCTCACCCAATATTCAACATTACGGCAAACCGACTGAGTCGCTATCAACAACAGAACAACAGCCAAGCACAGCGACTTCTAGCGGGCGCTCTGAAAATGCCGCTACTGTCGCTTATCTGTCGCTACCTGGCGCTGTTAATGAATCGGCCTCTAAGTTTTTGGACAACTTTTTATCACTTTTTTTCGAACAGAAACCAAAAAAAGGGGTTTAATCCTTAAAAAGAACTTGTGGCTGACACTTTTAAAAACAATCTGGACACTGCTGCCATGTGTTTTCGGAATGAGAAAAGCCTAGGACTCTCTATTTACTCTTCAAATTGCACATTTGTGCATGATTTTCTGCCCTCTAAACATACCATAAATCAGGCACATTGGCAGGTGCTAGTGCGCAAATTGGCACAAAAACAAATCTACATCCCATTTTCACAACCATGAATGAGGGGGAAACCAGAGCGTGACTTGACACTCCATAAACCTGCGCAAATTTGTTTGCACGAATCAATCCTATTGTGTCTTTAGTTTTTTTTTAGCATCTTTGTTGCCATTCCCCAAACTACTTTTTCATGTAAGTTTAAATTTTCCATGTAAAATTATATATTTTTTTAGCCTAGTCTGGGCTTTTACATGAAATGTCTTGTTTGTCATTTTTATTGTGTTCCCAATATTTGGGGGTGAAATATACACAAAATAATTTAAAAATATATTTTTTTACATTTTATAGTTTTTTGTAATGAAAAAAGTTTTTCAATAATCATATTGTGTAAGAACCCTATTTCTCCTGGTTACAATGGTACCACATATGTATCGGTAGACACCCTTTCCTGCCCAGGAGACTCCCACAAACTGAAGCATTGCTTCAGGATATTTTCAGATAAAATACAACTGCTATGTGCACCTTGCAGTTTCCCAAGAGAAGCATCCCTCCACAAACTATATATTCTCTGGAAGTACCTGTACCAGGCTTGTTGATGTGGGCACAGTCATCCTTCGATGAATGATTTGGTTGCACAGGTTTTCACAAAAAATAAATAAATAAAAAAGTAGAATCCGCCCCTGAGAGCCCCGTCCACAAAATGTGGAGCTAGCGACGGTGGAAGTGGGGGAACATATCACAACCATTAAACATGATTCTGGCAGCATCATGATGTGGGAATATTTTTTAGCACCATGGACTGGGAAATTGGTCCGAGCTGAGGGGAAGATGGATGGTGCTAAATACAGGCATATTCCTGAGCAAAACCTGTTGCAGTCTGTTAGTGATCTGAGACTTAGATGGAGGTTCATCTACTAAAAGGACAATGACCCAAAGCATACTACTAAAGCAACGCCCCAGTTGTTTAAACCAGGCCAACATCCTTGCAAGAAATAGTGTTCATATGCATCCCTGCCCAGGGCAATTCAGATTTCACATAAACGCATCAAACCTGCTCCAAACAACCCACCTCCTCAAGAAACAACCGCCACCTCACATCCTTCCTAAAAAACATCTTGTTCCCCTCCAACTCGACATGCCTCACTACCAAGCCCCACATAGCCAAAACTAGAAACTGCTTTGTTCACTTTTACTCTGGTTTTGTTCACTGCCTTTTGATTCCTGACATACTGCCAGATAACCTTGGGACAATCTCCTACCACACAACCACACAATCTACATTAAAAAATACCCTGAATGTCCTTAATGGCCCTAATAAGAGCTCTCATGCACACCTTTCTCAATACATGGATGAAGAACACCACCACATCGGTGGACCTGTCTCCATCATTTTGTCCTGCAACACCCTCCCACAAGTCTCCCCATTTTAATCCTCGAACCCCCAGCCATGATACATTTGCCCTGTCAGCTGAAAAACCCAAATGCCATTCACTGTGATGGATTCTTGCCTTTCTCTCGGCTCAGTGGATAAACGAATGCCCATAAAAAGCTAAAGAAAACACAGTTGTAAACAATTTTAACTCAAAAACTGAAGAACAAATTCCCCCAAGCTGACCTAGCACGCTTGTTTACTGCCCAGTCATAGCTTTCATCCAGCCATGTCTCTGTTCCCCCACTATGTCATACTGTTCCATTGGTAAGCATGCATTTCATACGATTTTGATTTTTTATAATGTTCATTTGCCTGCTCGGTATACTCCACCTTCCCCTCTCTCCATCTCCTCCATTCTTCCTTCCTTTTAGCCATCCTCTGCCCAAGGACCGATGCCCCCTCCCCATTCAGGTGCAGCCCAACCCTGCCATAGAACGTGTAGCCTACTGAGAAGTTGGCCCGGCCCTCTAGGAACCCAAAGCCTTCCCTTTACTCAATTTTTTAGCCACTTGTTAACTCCCCTAATCTCTTGCTGCCTCTCTGGTGTGGCTCTTGGTACTGGTAGTATTTCTGAGACTACTACAAATGAGGTCCTTGCCTTAAGCTTATAGCCCAAGTCAGGGCATAGCTAGGGGAGGCCAGGGGGGCCACGTGCCCTGGGTACAGCAGGTCAGAGGGACACCAAAGGGGAGACTGAGCACAGGTGGAGGGTCCCATTTCAGATCTTTGCCCAGGGTACCAGGAAGCCTAGCTACGACTCTGGCCCAAGTGCCTGAAATAATTTTTTAAGGATGTTCCACCTACTTCCTACAGATGTAGTCAGGCTCACCCTATCTAATTGGTTAAATTGAGTCCTTTGTTAGGATTTCTCTGAAAATCTCAGAAAACCCTGCATTTAACTCTAGCAACCACTAAAGGGAGCAGTGTACTGCAAAGGTTTCATTCAGTTTCAGATACAGTACATAGTGTCAACACTGGCCATTTTAAAAAGAAAATGAAATTCCCAATTCCCTGCTGATATATTGCAATGTATCCATTTCATACAATCAATAAAAATGATTTATTTTTATTTTTAAATGTAACCTCTTTTAAAGCAGACCTAAACCCTGCATGAAACTTCTAGCCATTTATTTAAATAGGAGCAACCATCACCCTAGAGTTAGAGTCTATAAAAGTCTAGGAACAGTGGTTTCCCTCCTTATGGGGCATCCCAAGTTGGGGGTCACCCAATACACTCATCTTTCGGCCAGAGTGGCTGCGGGTGACACCCACGGCTTTTCCATCTGATAAATATGGGACTCTCATGCTGGTGACCCAATATTCAGTATTCACTTACCTCTGCTTGATCCAACATTGCGTGCGTAGGCTCTCGTCCAATCAGAACCGCTTGCCTTGACTATGTAATTCAGCAAATGGCTCTGATTGGGATTAATGGGAGTGCAAGCAGCCGCATCCCCAGCAGTGCCATGCTCCTGCCCCAGCCTATATACGGCCACTTGTGCTCCCAATCAGAGCTGTTTGTCAAAAGAGACATAGTCACTTCTAACGGTTCCAATTGGATGAAAACCCACACATGCACCATCGGACCGGGGAGAGGTTAGTAATTACTGGTGATCTGGGGGTTTCAAATAGTGAGGGTCAGTGGCCGGCTCTGGAATCTTTTGGAATCCTGGGATGACCATGCAGGGTCTTGTTCCACTTGGTGGTCTACCTCTTTATGGGGCATCCCAAATTCAGCTCACACATGCACCCTTGGATTGGGGATCAAGTAGGTTTTACCAGGGACTTTTACCAAGGTTTCACACAGTGGGGAATCCCAAACCGGGGGAGGGGATCAGGGGACCCTGGAGTCAGATTCCAGGGCATCCTGAGATAAAGAAGACTTAAAGTGGACATATCACCAGAATTTTTACTATCTGGATTTACTAACTGATTTGGGATGTCATAACCCCCCTCTCTCTGGATCACCCAGTTTCACTTAACCCTTCTCGGATCCTTCATCACATCTCAGTGGCTTGGCTGGATCCCCAGCTCACCTCTAACTGAGATGCATACCTGCGCCAGGCCTTTCTGAATGGTGGGTGTGGGCACATGAGCGGGGATGCATCTGCGGTGTTCGCTTGATTCAGATCTCTTTGTAGCTCCAAGCTCAGAGCAAAAAAGGACATTTAAATTGAACAAGTGCTGTTGATTGGGTGAGTGCCCCACATGGGAGCCAGTAAGAGGTGAATTTTAGGGCCATCAGGGAATACACACAGTGGGGCATCCCAAATCAGTATACCCCACCATAAAGGAAGAAAGTTACATTTTTGGGTTTTGTTCCTCTTTACAGTGGACCAAAACCTGTGATTTTGACAATCTCTGGTTTTGGCCCACTTTCCTGTGGCATCCAAATTTCTAGCCCTAGATAGCCCCAAAGCCACTCAGATAGGCTGGAGTTGTACGAAAAACCCATGCATTTAGAGTAGCATTCCAATTTGTTAATATGCACAGCAAACAGCGCTGATTGGATCAGAGCCCGCGCATGTGGTAAAAGACGGAGAAAATGCGAGTTTTTGGGACAAACTGTGGGGTTCATAGTGGGGCATCCCAAATCAGGATGCCCCTTGGGCAAGAACCAAAACCCAGGATAATGAAAATCCTGGGTTTTGATCCACTTTAATGGAAGTGTGGATGGACTTGCATGGGATGCTCCAATGAAATGGACTGCTCCTCTTTAAAGTGGACCAACCACTTGTTTCGGTGGCCCTGGAATATAAAAGACAAAAGCCTGCGCACGTGCGATGAGAATATGCAAAAGTATAGTTTGGTGGCGAACTGGGGTGGGTTTCCAGCAGCAGGGCATCCCAATTCGGATGATAGCTTGTGCATGCACTGTGGACTTTTGGAAAGGTATGTTTTTAGGTTAAATACAAACTGGAATGCCCTGGCATTGGTTTCATTTACCATTAATTTCCATTTCTTTTCATTATTAAATCTTCGCTGTTCGAAAAGATCTATACTGTACAAAAAGAAACTAATACAGATTATAATGGTGACATTTCTGTAATGTAGCTACTGTACTTGAATGCAGGATAGGGGAGAGGTCTATACTGATTAAAACACAATAGGAGCATTTAACTGATAATGAAGGTGGAAAAAGATCTCAAATCCCCTCCCCTTAAGGGCACTGGTGGTCATTGTATGCTTGTGCACATATAGGAATTTTTCCTCTACATTTACCCCATCTGTTCAGTGAGTATACACCACCCAGAGCAATGTGTGCCCTAATTACAGCACCTGGGAAGAATTTGTGGGGTTAAGTGCTCAAGAGCACTTCAGTCATGTTCCATGACCAGAGTTCAAACCTGAAACCCTCAGGCCTTACCTGTAGGCCACAACACTAGTGACTGAGTGTGTATGTGTGGGGGGGGTTGCAAGATTGTGCTCTTTAAATTGGAACAAAACTCCCCAGTGGCTGACCTGGAATCTAAAAGATTCCATGGCTGACTGCTGACTGCCGGGGCACCTCAAATCAGGATGCCAGCTGTGTGAAACCCCCTTGGGTGCAGATAATAACTCATCCAACGGTGCTTGCATGGGCTCTCATCCAATCAGAGCCATTACACTCTGTTAGGGTATAAGGGAGGATACGGAGGGAGAACAGCTTACACTCTATTAAGGCATAAGAGGTTGCTTACAATGTATTAGGGTAATTAGGTGGGTGTGGTCACACGCTGTGAGAGCCAGACTACACAACTGCTCGTGATTACCTGAGGACTGTGAAGCCTGGGACTTTCCTGAGTTTTCTATCCCAGACAGGATGGACGATTCCGAGGAAATGTTGCGTTGGTACCCCTGGAGGAATATCAAACCACTGGATCCTGAGACTACATCTATCAGTGCCACTATTTCCACCACTGTGCCACAGCCCGCTCAAGTTGGCCTCAAAGAAGAAGCATGTGGATGTCAGCAGGGTGAAAGGGTTGGATTGCCTCACTGCCTGAGTCAGAGTTGGCAGATTTGGAAGCGCAGGTGAAGCAACAAGAGAAGTTAGTCAATGAAAGATAACAGTGGAGCATTTCATGAGAAATACAAGAATGAGCAGTGCTTTAAGACCATGCAGTGCTCAGGCCAAGCCATAGAGGAGGAGACTGACCACGTAGTGGAAACCCCCATGGAGGATTTACCAGGGTTACATGTTAGGAACCCTGGAACCGGTAAATGTAACATCTGTGTTCCCCCCCCCCAGTTCTGTCTGCAGCGTTGGTGTGCAGTGAAGGAGACTTGCCAGAGGGGTGACCACCAGCAGGTATGTGAGAAGCTGATGCTAGCTCAGTATGATGCTTCCTTAGCCAACCATCATGCGGATGGTGCTGATAGTGCTGTGTCAGGTGGTAGTGGGGATTTTGGTGCTCCTTGTCCTGCAAAGGATAAGGGGGCTCCAGCCTCAACTGCTGCCCTGACACCTATCATGGGTCCAGGGCCTCAGATATGGAGGAGGAAGCGCCAGTCTCCTCCAATAAGCGTGTAGGTTCAGATAGTGGGGCAGGAGGGAAAACTTTCATCCTAATGATGACTCTGATGACAGTTCCACCTCCGATAAAGGTGGCAACCATTAATGCTGCCAGCATTAAATTTGTTACTGCTCGTTTTATGGCTTTATTTTTTCTCAGCCAGTTTGATACTGACATTTTGTTTTTGCAGGAGACCAGGCTGGCTTGTCTGGCCGACATTCACACTGAAGAAAGAGTGGAGGCATGGACCCTCCTTTTGGTTTGTTGCGGCCGAACCTTACAGCGTTGTGGCGGAGCTTTTTAAAACCGATATGGTAACTTGCCAGCGAGTCATTGAGGTGGAGATTGGGAGGAGCATGGTCCTGGACGTTGTTGTGAAGGGGCAATATCTGCACCTAATGAATATCTATGGAACCCAGACTAAGTGGGACAGGAAATGCCTCTTTACAAAGAACAAGCTGTTCCTTTTTACAGCTTTGCCAGTAGTCTTTGGAGGTGACTTTAACAACATAACTAGGCTTTAAAGGCAAGCTGGGCTGCGATAGTCTCTTTTTGAAAATATGGTTCGAGAGGCTGGTCTGGAGGATGTGCACATTAAGCACTCCCTGGACCTCACAGGCTTCTCTTTCAGCAAGCTAGCAGTCAGAGTAGGATAGATTTTAGGATAGGATAGATAGGTTTTTTTTGAAGGAGTGCTAGGCTTCTGAGTCTCCAAAGCTGCAGGTGGTAGAGTTCTCAGATCACCTTTTACTATTGATGGTTTTGCATGCCTCTGATACACCCCCAAGGGGAAAGGGCCTCTGGAGGATGAATTCATCTCTCCTTGAGGAGGAGAAGGTAAGACAATCATTCGAGGCACGGGTTTCTATCAAGGATTTTTGCAGAAGCGGGTGGTAGCTGACCAAAATTAGAATTGCTGGGCTTTTTAGAGGCCTAGGAAAAAGGAAACAGCTTGATAAGTACATAGCCTACCAGCGATTGCCGAGGAAGCTGGACCTCCTTATCTCAAAGAGTGGAGATCAGGAGGCAAAGTCAAGCTTCTCCTCAGGAAGTATCAGTATGACAGGAATGCTTCTCTGGTTCTGGAGAGCGATTATGGGAAATACCACTCACCCGATCCTTACCAGAATTGCACAGAGGCTGCATCTCTCAAGTCTGTCCTTGGCCTAAAGGATAGCACAGGTTACCCGATAAGATCTAAATCAGGAATCCTGGAGATTATTAGGTCCTTTTATGTTGACCACTTGAGCAGAAAGATTCTTGGCCGGGTGAGGATAAAAAGTTTCCTGGACTCTACTCCAAGAATGGGAATTGGTGTCCTTACTTTGGACTAGCTTGACAGAGTTGGTCACATTCTATGAGGTGGTAAGTGCAATTCATCACCTTGCCATCAAAAGGTCGCCCGGGCCAGATGGTTTGACAGCAGAATTTTATAAGTGTTTTAAAACCACCCTGGCACCCCATTTGGTGGAGGTCTTTAACTGCTGTCTGGTACAGGGTTCCCTTCCTCCCTCTATGAGGTGCTGGGCTGTGATCCTTTTGTCAAAAAGTAAGGATGCTTCAATGATTTTGAACTGGTGCTGATTTTGAACAGGTGCTGAGAGCTTCCCTCTTGTCTGGCTGGGTTGGATGGCCTTTTGAGGTTGGCTCTGGTGTGCGCCAGGGACGCCCTCTGAGTCCCCTACTGTACGGGTGTGTGCAATTGATCCTTGCATTAGGAGGGTCAAAATCAGCATGTTGTGGGGTTCCTCCAGGGTATCTCTAGTGAGCCTCCTTTGAAGGTCATTGCCTATGCTGATAATGTATCTGTGATTGTCTCTGGGGCAAATGAGGCAGAGGAGGTGGCCTCACTGCATTGGGCTCCAATCAGGAGAAGAGTGACATTTTCTGGATGGGAAAGGACGTCTTCCCAATGTCCCAGCAGGAAATAAAAATTCTCGGCCTTAACCCTTTCAGTGCCAAGCCCGTAACACCTACGTGCTGGCTTGGTTGGGCGTTAAGTGCCAAGCACGTAGGTGTTACGGGCTTGACATTCACTCACCTCCTGTCAATCAGCGGCCGCATGCAGCAGGGATTCCGGCTCCGCGTTCGAGAAGGGTCCTCGGGGGGTCATCTGGAGGTGACTCTGGCCTCACCCCTGTCACCTGATCACCCCTGGACCAATCGGAAGTGAGGCGCACGGCTGCTGTCATTAGCCGGCGCCTCCACTATAAAAGAAGCCAGCGATCTCCAGCTTCTCCTCTTGATCATCGGTTCTAAGGTGCGTGGGGGTTGCTGGGGGTGTGTGGGATGACATTTGTGGGTGGGTGGGTGGGTGAGTGCCCGGGTGGGTGGCCGTAGGATTGCTGAGATCATTAGTGCACCAGGTGCACTGCTGCCGCCGCCATTGTATTGTATTTTTTGTATTGTGATTGAATGGTTGAAGGTTGGGGTGCCAGGGGGGTTCACTTGTGTGGGGGAGTAACTTTGCCTGGGTGGGTGGCCGTAGGCATGCTGGGACATGTAGTTCCCTTGCTCAAAACATAGTGCCAGCGGCAACTTTTTTTTTTGTGCTGATCCTTATTTTCTTTTCTTTTTTTTTTTTTTTTTTGCTGATCTGAGGTGTGTGGGGGTTGCTGGGTGTGTGTGGGGATGATTTCTGATGTGTGGGTGGGTGAGTGCCCAGGTGGGTGGCCGTAGGATCGCTGGGATCATTAGTGCACCAGGTGGCGACTGCCTCCGTCGCCACCATTGTAACCCTTTTCTAGGGTTTTTTTATTGTGATCGGCTGAAGGTTGGGGTGCCAGGGGGGTTCACACTTGTGTGGGGGAGTAACTTTGCCTGAGTGGGTGGCCGTAGGCATGCTGGGACATGTAGTTCCCTTGCCAAAATCATAGTGCCGGCAGCAATTTTTTTTTTTTTTTTTTTTTGTGCTGATCCTTATTTTCTTGTAATTTTTTTTTTGCTGATCAAAGGTGTGTGGGGTGCTGGGTGTCATCACTGTGTGGGTCGGGTCTTTTGTTGGCTAGGTGGGTGGGCGTAGGCATGCTGGGACCTATAGTTCACTTGGTGGCCACTGCCATCAAGGATCAGCACAAAAGATTTTCCCTGGAATAAAAAAAAAAAAAAATGCCGGCATAGTGGGAGCTGAGAGCGCAGCCGGCCTCCCCCGCTCCCACCATGCCGGCATGTAGCACACACTTACCTACATGCCGGCATGGTGGAAGCGGGGGAGGCCGGCTGAGCAGGTGGCATGGCTCACTCACCCGGTCCTCGCGGTGCTGCTGTCCTCCCTTCTTCTGCCTTCATGTGTCACGGCGCCGGGAGGAGACATGGCTGCAGTACAGTACAGGCGCGGCACTACTAGTAGACACGCAGTGACACACGCAGTGACAGCCGCGGTATACAACGAGTCCCCTGTCCCCGGCGGAAGCCCGCTGACAGTGTAGCGGGCTTCCGCTGGGGCAGGAATTTTTAAGAAGTTAGCTCATCTCCAGGGGAGTCACTAGTAGAGTGAAATCCCTCGATTACCACTAAAACCTACCTTACCACCGCTCTAGGTATAGCATAGTGCGGCTGTTGACCATGCATGCGTTGTTAATTTGGGGGATCAGGTAGTTATTATCAGGCATTCGGGGGGGGGGGTCACCCACACTTCCTAATCTTAACTTTTTCCCTAAGGTGGTTCGCTGAGATTTGGTTTTCCCCGAAAATCTCTACTGCCTTTGTTTGGACCTTTCACTTGCTCTTTTGGGACTCTAGCCTCTTACTCCTTTTGGGACCCTAGCCTCTTCCTCCTTTTTGGGACTCTAGCCTCTTCCGCCTTTTGGGACCCTAGCCTCTTCCTCCTTTTTGGGACCCTAGCCTCCCCCTCCTTTTGGGACCCTAGCCTCCCCCTCCTTTTGGGACCCTAGCCTCCCCCTCCTTTTGGGACCCTAGCTTCCCTCTACTTTTGGGACCCTAGCCTCCCCCTCCGTTTGGGACCCTAGCCTCCCCTTCCTTTTGGGACCCTAGCTTCCCCCTCCTTTTGGGACCCTAGCCTCCCCCTCCTTTTGGGACCCTAGCCTCCCCCTACTTTTGGGACCCTAGCTTCCCTCTACTTTTGGGACCCTAGCCTCCCCTTCCTTTTGGGACCCTAGCCTCCCCCTCTTTTTGGGACCCTAGACTCTCCTACTCTTTTAGGACCAACCCCCCCTAGCTTTTAGGACCCTATTTCTGCTGCCCCAGGAAGACCTTCTTCATCTGCCGGATCTGCTGCTCCAGGGATGGTCTAAGTGCGCTGGGATCCCGTGACCTGCTGCTCCTGACTTCTCATCGGGTTGTAGCTATACACTTTTATTTCTATTTTTGACTGTTTATTTGCTTTATTTTATTGTTTACTGTGAAATTGTATTTTTTGTAATTTGGCTTTAGTTTTAGCCTTTAGTTTGGGAAGATCCTTTAGTTTAATATTTTTAGTTTTGATTTTATTTTTTTTTAGATTTTTTTTTCCCATTTGGGTATGGCTGGTAGGCGGTACTCTGCACAGGAAGCTGCGGCTTACCTGATGGCGTCTGACTCGGAAGATTTAAGTGAGTCAGGGTCTTAGTACTTCCCATCAGACAGCGAGTCAGACAGTGTATCCTCTGCTGAGGAAACACAGCCGCGCAGTGCTACCAGTAGTAGTAGCCACAATAGAAGGGATAGTGCCGCACAAAGTGAGGCCACGCTACAGGCGAGTGTAGTGCAGGATGAGGCACTGAATGCTGCAGCTGGTGAAGGAGCGTCTGCATGGAGGCCTCCTAAAATTCCCCCTTTTGATTCGGTCCCCGGGGTCAATGTAGACACCACAAATTTTGGTGTCATTGACTTTTTCAAATTGTTTCTCACAGAAGCCATCCTACTGGATATGGTCTTCTTTACCAATCGCTATGCCAAGCAGGTCTTAGCGCAGAAAGAAATGTTGGGGGCTCACTCTAGCAATGGGTATCCTAAAAAAAAATTAGTATTTCCTCCTACTGGGATACTCAATCCATATTGGCAACTCCATTATTTCCGGGCGTAATGTCCAGAAACTGCTACCAAATTTTACTGCGGTTTCTGCATTTTAACGACAATTCCACTTCTATTCCCCATGGTGAGCACAGACACGACAGGCTGCATAAATTACAGCCCCTGCTCAGCAGCCTGTCAGATCGCTTCGCAGTAGTGTACACTCCCGGCCAAAAATTATGTATTGACGAGTCACTACTGCTTTTCAAAGGGCGCATTGTTTTTCGGCAATATATCCCTAGCAAGTGTGCCCACTATGGGATAAAATTTTACCAATTATGCGATAGTGTGACCGGGTACATCAAATATTTCAGAATATTGTCAATCGGGGAGGAGCAGGGTGGGGCCCATTCAGACTTGTTCAGACAGTATGTTTAACCCCTGCCCTGGCCCACCTCCTGCTCCCAGATAGACAGTAGGTGCGGTGCTGGGATTGGTTGGATGGGATAGTGCGGGGCTGGGCTGAAGTGGATAGTGAAGCCTGGCACCTTGCCTAGATTCTCTGTCCTGCGTCTGAACAAGTATGATCCCGTTTTCTGTCTGTTAAAATCTATTTGTGAGGTACAGATCTGTGTGGGCATGAAAGTGCTGCTACTCTCAGCCTGAGTGCAGCTTCTCCTCTTGTTACCCACAACCCCACCCTACCATCCCTAGCCCCCAATCTGCACCCCCTGCCCTGCTGACCCACACCCCTACCAAAAAAATGGAGCACTAAGAGGGAGGAGCAAATGGCACATAAAGTGGAACAAAGCATTTTAGTCTGTGCTCCAGGGGAATCCCAAATATTCCCATACAAACTTGCTTTCCCCCAGTCACACGCACTCTGCTGCATCCTTTGGCTCTAGTCCAGAGCAGTCTGCTGTGATTTCCCAGCAGTTCTTGTACCCACCTCCAGCTGAATTTCTGGCGGAAGACGTGCGCGCACAACCCAAGGATGCAGGGATGCACCTGCCAGATGTTTACATCACTGAGTGAGCTGCCAGAAGAAAACTAATACTTCAATAAAAACTGTATGGAGCAAAAACTCATATTCCAAAACTCTAGTTATTGTGTTCCACCAAAATTAATCCTTCAAAGAATACAATTCAGCAACTTCCCATATTTTAAGAACTAGGATTCATGTTTTGTTAAAAAGTTCAATTCCAAAGGGCATATCCATCTTCACATATAATATGACAGTGTGAATATTCCTCCACTACATAAAGTGCCAATGTGCTGCTTACCAGAAATCCAGCATTACATGAGTAGAAATGTAACCGTTTTGCTTCTCTTTAGCTCTACTCAAATGCTCCTCTTAAGTTCCACTTCACTACATATCCTTGTTAATCAATCTCCACCAACAATAAATAGTTTTCAAGGATTCCATGCATCAAAAGATATAAATAGACAACGTAACATAATATTGCTTAAAAAGATTTCAATAACTATTAAAAAATGCCAAATAAGCACTCAGAGTAACTCCACTTGAAAAGAGCATGACAAAGAACATACAGTCCTGGACCACTTTGTCCTGCTCCACACACTAGCTATTCCAAATCGTGATGCCCTGAGGTTACAGAACAAACCCCAGAAAAGTCAAAATCTCAGGGTTTGCTCTGCTTTAAAGCATACAATCACAAGGATTTTAACTATTCCCATAATCCCAATTTGCTCTGCTGTATGAAACCCCCAGATTGGCCACTCAGTGCACATTTCTGCTGTTCCCACGGCGCATGCGTGGGCTCTTTTCCAATCAGCACTTTATGCCGTGCATCCCCATTTTCCTTGGGGAGTACGCACTCTCCAACAGCCAGCCTACCTGAATAGGTGGGCGCAGGAGCAGGTAAAACTGCAGGAATGCGGGGGGATGCACAACGGCCCACATTTGCGGCAAGGGATTGTCGGAAGGGCAGCATGGGCACCTGGTCGACCGTCCCTGGAATCTTTAAGACTCAACAGCCGGCCAGGCTGGTGATTGGTCCACTTTTAACGGACATTCCAGTCCCCCAAAAGTACCACCCTGCATGGTGGTGGGGATTACAAAAAAAAAAAGCAAAGAAGGTTTTTGTGCAGCTCCACCAGGTTAAGCATGGATGCGCTGCTTGGCCCAAATTCCACAAATCACAGGTCCGAAAAGTCCATCATTATCTGGTCCATTAGTTATTAAAACTTAACTTTTACTATTAAGTGCTAAAATCTTTCAATATCAGGACTTTTCGAACCTTTGATTTACAAAAAAAAACAACTTACCTCACCCAAGATCCCACACTGATCATTGGTAAATCTGGAGTTGGGTGCATTCATCTTTGATCCAACACAGAGAGCAGCTTCTCCACTTCGTGCCTGCCTGATCAAGTGACTCGAAGTGCCTGGGGAATGGCATCCCAGGCAAGGTAAGGGCTTTTTTGACTTTGCAACCCCCCCGTCCTGCTTTGGGTGGTTGTAAAATGACTGTACATACATTCTGTGGACTTAAAGTGTAATAAAATCCAGGATTTTGACTATCCTGGGTTGTGGTCTTTACCCGATCCCGATGCAGGATGCCCCACTGTGGAAACCCCCCAGATAGCTTGCGCCCACTCACATTTCCCCAGCCCTACAGCGCATGTGCGGCCTCCCATCCAATCCGTGTGCTCGACTGCGCTAATGTGATCTTGTCCAGGGCCAAGCTGTGCTGGGCATGCTGGCGTGGCATCTCCACTATCCTCTAACAGGGAGCGTATCACAAATGCCTGGCGCGGGCACGAGAGTGATAGGACCGGGGGGAGAAGGTGAGCATAGGGGCCGACCTGGGTGTTTCACAGAGCGGGGCATCCCAATTCTGGTTGCCCCGGGGGGCTGTTTCACATTCCAGAGCTGATGGCTATGGGTTTTGGTCCATTTTAACAAAAATAGTCTGATATTTCTCCTGCAGCACATCCTACCTAGTCCAAATCTCCCAAACCTGTTGAGTAAATCTAGGTCCTGGGGCATCAATTTCTCAAAGAGAGTAACTCCGACAGTGCCCTTTGCATACAGTGAGTAGACTTTGTACCCTAGACAAAGCTATTGGCCCTCTCGTTACAGTCCCCTATTTCTATCCCTCAACATTTAAGGCCCAGGAAATTCTGCAAGAGACACTTTGGAATGACAGTCTGATAAGGTTTTTCCAGATTCAAGGGATACCCCCACAACTAGTTCACAAAACTTGGCCTAATTCAGCACTTACCCCTCCACCTGGTATCCCTTGCACAGAGTAGAGGAGGCAGCAAGAATCAGAGGATGCTCAGCAGCAACAAAGGATCCAGGGGCTCCAATGTCCAAAGGACAATCACAGTCAGCAAAAGACCCAGCGGTGGCAGCAAAACACTTAGGGGTAGCAATGGAGGTGGCAGTGAATTCCTCCATTTGACATCTTTTTTTAGTCTTAGCTGACAAGGGCCAAATTTAGCCATGTGTGCCACCGGCTGCACCTCCCACTATGCTTGTGCTGGGGGAGTGCCCGTGCCGGCTATACACAAATGCCTGCGACAGGCATGTGCTTGGCTATATAGGTATATATCGGAGCACAGCTGTGGCCAGTGCATGCGCTGTGGGTTCAATGGTCAAGTAAGTTTTATCAGAAATCTGGGTGGGTTCAAACAGCAATTTGGGATGTCCCAGGTAGTGAGGATTGGGTGGTTGAGTCTTAGACTCCAGGCCCGAATTTGGTCCACTTAAATTGACAATCCCTAAAGTCTTTTGGACTCCAGGGCCAGCCAATTTCGTGGTTGGTCCTTTTTAATGCAGCATGTCACTTTCCATAATGGCATAGGATAGGGTTCTCTGCTTCCCTTCATCTCACTCAGTCACTTTTCACAGTCACTGGTAGGATGGTTGGCAGTTGCATTTGCCAACAATTAGGGGAAATACTTTCCTACTACATCATCATGTAGTAAGCAGGACGGGGTTTAACATTAAAGCCCCATCCTGCAATCTCTCCAGTTGCCAGGCTGTAATCTGGCAGTGCAATCCATCCACTGTACAGGCTTGTTAACTCGCCTCTCGGGAACTAAGTGGTGCTGGGCAGAAAGTGCGCAGCCGTGTGCCTTGTTTATAGGCAACATCCGTGACCATCCCAGCCCTGTCACAGCATGGGATGGGGGTAACAGGGCTCATGTGCCAAATCTAATGACACTACGGGCCAGATATGGCCCACGGACAGAGTTTAACACATGTGCTCCAGCACGAGAGGTTATGGTGCTGGATTCCATAAAATTAAAGCAGCAGTAAAATATTTAATATTCATTCTCTGTTACAGATAATCTAAAGTTATTCAACTCCAATTTGACAGCTGCTGTGCTTATTATGATTGCTTCCAGCACCAGATCTACTAGTGCTGGGGAAAACTAGAAACCGGCCCTATTTTTAAATCTGACATGACTCTCTTAACTTTGGAATACCTTCCACACCTTCCAAGTGTCCCTGATTTGGAGGGACTGTCCCTCTTTTGAATCCATGTTTCCCTGTCCCTCATTGTCCCTCGAGGTGTAACATGCAAATCTGCAACAATAAATTATTTAATTTGCCTATTTAAATTATTTATAGTGTTTTAGCTGTTACAACCCATCTCCTATTCATCCCTCAATGAGGGGGCGTGGACTAATTTAACAAATGTCCCTCGTTCCCACCCTGAAAGGTTGGTAGGTATGCCTTTACATATCTGATTTCTGCATTGTATTTAAAGCACATCTGCAACCATATGTGAGGTATTGCCACATGACAAATGGGAAATGTTATTTACGCTTTAGTATGATTAACTTTACCACTAACATGAAGTTTAAAATGTGGGAACAATCTAAAATCATTATCCCATAAATAGACATATGTTAAATTGGTAAAATGTGGCCTGGTCAGAAACACCAAAACTGCCTTTATTGCTGTGGTGTAAGAAGTCAAATATTACCTAGTGCCTTATTCATGAAGGGATAGCGTCAGGTAGTGCCTGTACAGCGGCAGGTAGCGTCAAGTAGCATCAGGTGAACACCGGAGACGGCACGCAATTACACATGGATGAAGCAAAATCTGGTGAGCTACTAGAACAACGCCATGTAGCGTCCGATTCATCATTATCCCAGCCTCAGCGTACAGCGCCGGCGTTCAGCCTTGCAGAGCGCCACGTATTACCTCTCGCTACCTGGCGCACTCCCATACATTTCTATGGACGATCCTTAAATCCCTTTCCTGATCCCAATTTTTTTTTAAACTTCCCTAAAAAAAACACAAACCTTCTGACATGTATTCTGGGCAAGAGAATGACATTTTTGCAAACGTTTTTGATCAATAATATTTTTATGCAGATTTGTCCTTACATGTCTGGTATTAAGGTGTTCATGTTACAATGTAATAACAATGTAATGCCATATGTTTTCGCTTTGTTACTAGTGCATACATGTTCAAAATCAGACTTTAATCAAACAGCCTCTGGTGCTGTGGACTACAGCGACCCGATTTCGAGCGCCGGAACTGTTGAGGCTGTTTTTTTGAGGAATGTGTTGTGAGTCAGCCGCACTGAGCTGGCGCGACCATTCGCTCCAATACAGCGTAGTACTGCGAATCACATAGTGTATTCAGCAATGCTGGCCAGCGACTGAGTCGCTCTGAAACAATGAACCATGGCCAAGCACAGTGACTACTAGCGGTCACTCTGAAATCCGCTCTACAGACACTCAGCTGTCGCTACTTGCCGCTAGTGATGAATTAGCCTGCCCACTCACAGCCTGCAGGCACTATTCCATAAAATCCTGCATGCTCCTGGTCTCCAGTTTCAGTGCTGTTGGCTTCTATCCCGGCAGAATGCTCCACCCCCTGGCCTCACTCTTCTTTCCACCCAGAGCTCGGTTGAGGCTTGAAACTGACCTTCCCATTATGTCCGATGTAGAACCTCTGCATTGTTACATTATTGCTTCCAGCCAGCAGTATGAGGGACGTTTCCTTGGCTGGCAGGTCACAATGGCCACTATGCAGGGAAACCTGGAGGCATAGGGAGGATTTAAGTATGCTTTAATAGATGTTTCCTCTGTTAAGGTTGTTTGCATTTTCAGTAATCGTAAATTGGGCATAAGTTTAATACATTGTCAATTTATCAAAGGTCAAGAAACAATTTGAGACCGCACCAGTCCTAATAGTAGGAGTATTAGGAAAATAAATATAAATGGTGTGCCCACATGGGTGACCAATACTAGAAACAAATTAGATGGGGCAAGTCCCACAACCCGCCCAAACACCCATTAAGCAGTGGCACAACCGCTGAAATTAATTAAAAATAATAACTATTTTATTAAGTAGAAAAATATAACATACAATGGACAAAGTTAAAAAACATTAAAGACAATAAATACAAAGGAAGGGAGACATCTGATGGGGGCAGTGGGGAGTGGACCTAATCCTAATCAGTACTAACCTATCTGAATGAATGAAGTCTGGCTGTGTATATAAAGTGCATAAGTGCTAATAAATCTGAATAACCTAAAAATATACAAATCACTAAATTACACACAATGCATTGTTGTGAAAAATACCCAAAGTATAATAAATACAGTTATCTACAATTCATAATACCAACATGTGCTACTGTGCAATATCCCTAATGCGCTACCTCTAAGACTCAATAAAATAGACACAGCCAGGGTAAGCAAAAGAAACAATCCCCAAAATGATAATAGACTTACATACAGACGACCACCTGCCCACCGCCCCGCCCGTCTACGCGTTGCGTGACGTCAGAGCGCGTCACTTCCTCAGGTAAGGAGGAAGTGACGCGCTCTGACGTCACGCAACGCGTAGACGGGCGGGGCGGTGGGCAGGTGGTCGTCTGTATGTAAGTCTATTATCATTTTGGGGATTGTTTCTTTTGCTTACCCTGGCTGTGTCTATTTTATTGAGTCTTAGAGGTAGCGCATTAGGGATATTGCACAGTAGCACATGTTGGTATTATGAATTGTAGATAATTGTATTTATTATACTTTGGGTATTTTTCACAACAATGCATTGTGTGTAATTTAGTGATTTGTATATTTTTAGGTTATTCAGATTTATTAGCACTTATGCACTTTATATACACAGCCAGACTTCATTCATTCAGATAGGTTAGTACTGATTAGGATTAGGTCCACTCCCCACTGCCCCCATCAGATGTCTCCCTTCCTTTGTATTTATTGTCTTTAATGTTTTTTAACTTTGTCCATTGTATGTTATATTTTTCTACTTAATAAAATAGTTATTATTTTTAATTAATTTCAGCGGTTGTGCCACTGCTTAATGGGTGTTTGGGCGGGTTGTGGGACTTGCCCCATCTAATTAATTTATCAAAGGTGTTTCAGGAAACCATGATGGCTGAGTCGCCTAAGAAAAGGGCAAAAAGGTAGCCTCATTTTAAGGATTCGTGGATGAAAGACCACTCATTTGTAAAGAAATCATGATGAGGAGAACTCTGTGCTTTCTGTAGACTTTGTGCTTCTGACATTTCAGTGAGTCATGGTGGTTACAATGATATAACCCAGGGCCATAATCATGAAGGGATAGCGCCAGGTAGTGCCTGTACAGTGCCAGGTAGCACCAGGCAGCCAGAGACAGCACGCGATTACACATTTATGAAGCCGAATCTGGTGAGCAACTAGAACAATGCCATGAAGGGTTCCGATTCATCATTATCCCAGCCTCAGCGTACAGCCCTGGCGTTCAGCCTTGCAGGGCGCCACGTCTTACCTTTCGCTACCTGGCGCTCTCTCATACATTTCTATGGACTATCCTTAAATCCCTTTCCTGATCCAAATTTTTTTTTCCAAAAAAAAACCCACAAACCGTCTGACATGTATTCTGGGCAAGAAAATGACATTTTTGAAAACTTTTTGGATTAATTAAATTTCTATGCAGAATTGTCCTTACATGTCTGGTATTAAAGTGTTATTACTGGATACATGTACAAAAACAACCTTTAATCACACAGCCTATGGCGCTATGGGCTACAATTACATGAGACTGAGCACGGGGGCGATGTTTGTGGGTGTTTTTATTAATGTGGTGTCAGTCAGTCGCACTGAGCTGGTGCTCACACACAGCGTAGTATAGCGAATCACATATCATATTCATCAATGCCGGACAGCGACTGAGGCACTCTGAAACAATCCTTTGACTAAAGCAAATATGTGGTAACTCATATATATTAATATTGTGCTCAACCAAAAAAACAGTAAACAATATTTCTGCTAATCTGGAGTCTAAAGCAGCTGCTGGTCTATGCTGTTGAACAGCTGGTGGCTGATCCCACATGTTTATCAGTGGCAATATACTGGCAGGCTGATTCATTACTAACTCCGGTAGCGACAGATGAGCGTCTGTAGAGCGCCCCAAACACAACTATACTTATATGGTGTGCACCACCAACACGAACTCCAATACACCAGGTGCTAATTAAAGGGACCTACTCATGACAATCCTCTAACTTAGGTGTGCCCCAGGGCTGGCCAACCAATCAGTCCACATATACTAATTGCACACTGCTACATGTCATAGCCAATTTATTAGAACAAAGGAAATAAATACATAGTACTCAATACACATAACTACAAATACACATACAGTTAAAAAACACTTAATTAAAAACACAATAACAGTGGGGAGGAACGCCAGGGCTAAATAATAATCAAATATAGACAGTCAATTGCTTCATAATCAGTAAAAACGTATACAGCTCATATTGTGGGGGCGCTCATGGAAAGTGCTAAGTGCATAAGGTGCCTAGTGCCTAATTGAGCAGTGCTCTATATATAAGTGACACACAGTACTGCTAAAAACTCGCAGTACTAGCAACATAAACCGTGCAAACATGCAAACTACAAAGTGCTAAGTGCAAGAAAAGGTGCAGCTGCTCTACCAAAATCCTAGTAAGTGCTATATAAATTCTCATGAGCGCCACTCACACATATGGTGTACACAGATAAACAACAATGGATACTCTCAATAAACCATTAGAAAACGCCCTCTTTCCTCCCCACTTACCTCACCGGCGCGCTGCGTGGCCCTCCACCACTTCGCTCGGGTGATGGAATGGAGGGTGCTGGCAAGTTAAATACCCCTCCCAGGTCGCGCTGGCGGAAGTGACGCTGGGTCCCATGTGCGCCTCACTTCCGGCCGGTGGAGCACACACTCCCGGAAGCACAGTGTGTGCCAACGCAGTGAGTGCGCTCCACCGGGCGGAGCCGCCGCATCCCATCCATCCGCCCACAAGACTACTGGATGAATATGGCCCCAACAATCCATACCATGCCCCTCCCACACAGGCAACATCTGAACTGCCCGGGCCGCGTCTGCTCCGGTCGGTGGAGCGCACCCACCAAAACACACCTTTATGTGCCATCATAGTGAGTGCGCTCCACCGAACGAGGACGCACCCCTCTCATACCCCCTCCCAGCCATACCATCCAGCAGGGCAGATGCCTCACCGCCCAAACCCGCCACCCCCACCCACGATACTCCTGGGACCACCCACTACCCATAAACAAGCCCAGCAACCCATACGTATACAATACATCACACCAATATCCATATAAGCTACACAACTTCAATTTCGGAGCCAGTACTATCTATAATTTCCAATCATGTTCTCTGAATGATATACACTATATATACAAACATAGTCCACCATGTAACTATTAATATCATGGGTATAATACTCCCATCATATGGATGTAGAACACATATACTCTGGTCAGCAGAGGGAGGAGGGGGGGGAGGGGGGGGGGGGGGGGGGAGGAGGAGAGGAGGGGAGAGGGGGGGGGGGCGATACGAAGGAATAAGGGGGGGGGGGGGGGGTGGCATCCTGTTGCACCCAACATCTATCCCAAAGTTCTTTCTTTGTTAGGATAGTCGTCATCCTGTTCTTCACACCGATGATCATTGTATCCAGCCATCATCCTCGACCTCACATCCATATCCATGCCTGTCAGCATTCTTAGGTCCTCTGCTTCCTCTCCAAGGAGCCACCATACTCTGGAATCCAGATGAGAGATACATGTAAATCACCATGCCACATTCATTGGGGCCAACCCCAGGCCACCCCAAAAAACAAATACTACCCTACTCCCACCCAACCATCCCACCCACACCCCTACAGGTGCACTAACCTCCCCATACATAGGGTGTGCACTGACACCTATCCCATACATCAAGGCCTCTGTGATCAGCCATCCCTACACCCCTCAAATAATGGATAGTGGATACAAACCTTCTATGAGCAAAATGATCCCCTTCCTCGGTCTCCGCATACCTTCATACTCCTCAATGTATCGGATCCTTGATACTCACCATAATTCTGAAGGGCCTTCCAACACCACCCTATAGACAGGAAACAAAACACACAGGAAAGAAGGGGGGGGGGGGGGGGGGCGGGGGGGGGGGAAACCCCAGACCACCAGACCACCTATTCTCTGCCCAAGAAAGGAGTGAAACTAAAGTCAATGTTTAAACCTCCCGGGCACATGCTGCTCAGCCTGTAGATCCATTCTATTTCACGTTGAAGCAGTTTTCTCACCGGGTTACCCCCTCTACTATCCACGGGTATCTGGTCCACAAAATAGACCTTAGTGCCCAGCCATTTGCCTCCACGCGCCGGTGAGGTAAGTAGGGAGGAAAGAGGGCGTTTTCTAATGGTTTATTGAGAGTATCCATTGTTGTTTATCTGTGTACACCATATGTGTGAGTGGCGCTCATGAGAATTTATATAGCACTTACTAGGATTTTGGTAGAGCAGCTGCACCTTTTCTTGCACTTAGCACTTTGTAGTTTGCATGTTTGCACGGTTTATGTTGCTAGTACTGCGAGTTTTTAGCAGTACTGTGTGTCACTTATATATAGAGCACTGCTCAATTAGGCACTAGGCACCTTATGCACTTAGCACTTTCCATGAGCGCCCCCACAATATGAGCTGTATACGTTTTTACTGATTATGAAGCAATTGACTGTCTATATTTGATTATTATTTAGCCCTGGCGTTCCTCCCCACTGTTATTGTGTTTTTAATTAAGTGTTTTTTAACTGTATGTGTATTTGTAGTTATGTGTATTGAGTACTATGCATTTATTTCCTTTGTTCTAATAAATTGGCTATGACATGTAGCAGTGTGCAATTAGTATATGTGGACTGATTGGTTGGCCAGCCCTGGGGCACACCTAAGTTAGAGGATTGTCATGAGTAGGTCCCTTTAATTAGCACCTGGTGTATTGGAGTTCGTGTTGGTGGTGCACACCATATAAGTATAGTTGTGTTTGGGATACTGGGGCAGGCCCTGTTGTAGGGACCTTGGAGGTGTTGCACACCATTATTACCCATCATGAATTTTGACCACATGGAAAGTGGTTGGTCTGATAAGCTTATATCTTTGAAAAGTGGATGTGTAGTGGAGGAGGTGAGTCAGAGAAAGGAAGGACACCCCATCAATGATTTATTACATCTGATCAAACGCACTAGACGTGAATATTTAAAAGTATGGTGGAATATCAGTAGTTTGGAGATATATAGAGAAGAAAAGATGGTGCCAAGGGGGCTCAGAATACAAATTTTCCCGGCATGGGAGGTCACCCCGGAGTTCAGAATGGAGTGGGAAGGAGTATTAACAACTTGCTCACTTGCCCTGATTGATATGTTGATCAAGGAGGATAAAAGGATTCTAGAAGGTATTAAGGTACGGTTGCAGGAGCTATATGCAGAGTTCGATGCTATTCAAGAGACAGAAAGGGTGAGTAGATTCAAAGACTCATTGCAGAAAGAGCTAGACAAATATGAGGAGGAAGTTATGGAGAACAAAAAGAGGAAATTGCACAGGGATAGGTCGGATGTGATCAATGGCGTTGTATTCAGGTGGAGACACCATGGTAACAGTAGAGGAGGGAGGTACAGAGTCCCTCGGAGATCCCCTGAGCGGAGATCATCCGATCGGAGGAAACAGTATCAGGAGAGTGATAAGTATGGTCGGATGCAATATAGAAGACGTAGATCCCCCTCGAATACACCATCTTCATCATACAATACGTCTGACACCTCCTCGGCGGATGTCAGTTTTTTAGAGATAAACCATACAGACGCACGAGGAGGGGGAAACACAAAAAGAGGGGACATTGGAGATCAGGGGGACAGAGGAAGAGATCAGAGCACATGGGCTCATCATCGCCTGAGGCCGTTGGAAATGAGGCGGAAGCGCCCATTATCACCCCGGGCTCAGGGACGCAGACGGATGGCTCGGAATTGAAAATCATTAACTTAACTGATGAGCCCCTTACGGAGGTTCAAGAACGAGTCTTATCCAAGGGATTAAGTTTTTCTCCTACTAACCCTATTGATAAATTCACTGCCATAAAGGACCTCTATTTATTCTGCAGACGGTTGTCTTTGAAATGTATATTTGCAGATGATGTTCAGCTTACACAGGAACCCCCTTGGGACATAAGAGAGGAACAAGCACTGATGGACCTGCAGTCCCTGGCCAGGGAACAAGATAATTACAGATTGGATATTGAGGAGATGGAGGAACTAGGGACACATGAGTCCAGGATCAAACAGTTGAAGAGGCCGTCGACGTTTGTACCGTCATGGTCAAACTTTCCTGCACTACAGCTGTTCTACTCACTGGTGAGTCAGGATATAAAAGCATTAACCCCGAATAGACGGGATCAGAATCTATCCAAGGAGGAGAGAGAAGCCCTCCGGTTGTTACAGAACAAAGAGGGAATCATTATCAAAGAGGCGGATAAGGGGGGCAATATAGTGATTCAGACGCAGGAACAGTATGTGGAGGAGATCAAGAGACAACTGAAAGATGAGAAGACGTATGCTAAGCTGCCAGGCAATCCCACCCCACAGTATAAGGAGGAGTATAGAAAGATCATTGAGGGAGCTAGGGAAGAGGGCATCATTAACAACAGTTTATTCGAATACCTCAGAGTAGATCACCCTAGGATACCCACACTGTATACTCGACCAAAGGTGCATAAAAACATGCTCAAACCACCAGGCAGACCCATTGTGGCAGGGGTGGGAAGCCTGACGGAATTTGCGTGTGTATTGATAGACGTTATTTTGCAACCCCACGTTGTCACACTTGATTCTTACATAAGGGATACGACTGACATCCTGAATAGGCTGAACTCCATGGTGGTGCCAGAAAATACGATCTTGGTGACGTGTGACATCGAGTCACTATACACAAACATCACCCATGAATTGGCAGGTACCTCAGTTAAATACTACCTAGAAACAGAGTCGATCGAGAATAGACCTATGCATGGGTTCATTCTAGAATTACTTAATTTTGTTTTAACCCATAATGCATTTACGTTTGATGGTGGTTATTACAAACAGATTAAGGGCATAGCGATGGGTGCCAGGTGTGCACCGGCGGTTGCGAACCTCTTCCTGGGGTGGTGGGAGCGGGAGGTAGTTTGGGGGGAGTCGAATGACCTGTACCATTCCCATATTCTGGGATGGTACAGGTATATCGATGACCTCCTGATATTATGGCATGGACCTAGACTATTATGTGAGGATTTTGTGGGTAGGTTGAACCAGAACCCATATAATATACACCTCACGTACACCATGTCACAGAGCATGGTGGAATTTCTGGATATTAGGATCACGTTGGAAGAGGATGGGTCCTTGTCGACCAAGCTGTTTCGTAAACCTACAGCCACCAATAATCTCCTGCATTTCTCCAGCTTTCACCCCAGAAGCTTGAAAGAAGGTATACCGGTGGGGCAGATGCTGAGGGCTCGGCGCAATTGCTCCAGGGAGGAAGAGTTCAATCAGGAGGTGAAGAATATGAGGACCCGATTTAAGAAACGAGGTTATCCGAGAAGGGTTGTTGACAAAGCAACACGACGTGCGCATGACACCGTGAGAGAAGATCTGTTGAAGTACAGGGAGAGGAGATACGATAGGAAGGTGAGATATGTCTCCACATATCATAATGATTGGAATAAACTTAGGGGGATATTCAAGACGCACTGGAGAGTGTTACAAACTGACCCTCGGTTGGCGGCAGTTACACAGGGGGGACCTTCGATGACAGCTAAAAGAGCTCCAAATCTGAGAGATAGACTATGTAAGAGTCACTACAGACGCTCAACTACATGGCTGGGCAGGATGAGGATGGGAGGTTGCCAGCCATGTGGGAGATGCAATGTGTGTTCAGCGGTGGTGAGAACAGATAGGATTATGAACATGCAGACACGGGAGGTGTATAAGATTAGGCAACACCTTACATGTAGGGCAGTAGGTGTAATTTATGTTATCTTATGCCCGTGTATGAAGTATTATGTAGGTGAAACTAAAAATATGGCCAAATTGCGTATACAGCAGCATATGTCGAATGTTAGGTTGGCAGCAAGGGATGAACAAATGGGAAAGGTGTTGACACCCGTGGCAGCACACTTCCTCAAAGTTCATGGAGGCAAATGGCTGGGCACTAAGGTCTATTTTGTGGACCAGATACCCGTGGATAGTAGAGGGGGTAACCCGGTGAGAAAACTGCTTCAACGTGAAATAGAATGGATCTACAGGCTGAGCAGCATGTGCCCGGGAGGTTTAAACATTGACTTTAGTTTCACTCCTTTCTTGGGCAGAGAATAGGTGGTCTGGTGGTCTGGGGTTTCCCCCCCCCGCCCCCCCCCCCCTTCTTTCCTGTGTGTTTTGTTTCCTGTCTATAGGGTGGTGTTGGAAGGCCCTTCAGAATTATGGTGAGTATCAAGGATCCGATACATTGAGGAGTATGAAGGTATGCGGAGACCGAGGAAGGGGATCATTTTGCTCATAGAAGGTTTGTATCCACTATCCATTATTTGAGGGGTGTAGGGATGGCTGATCACAGAGGCCTTGATGTATGGGATAGGTGTCAGTGCACACCCTATGTATGGGGAGGTTAGTGCACCTGTAGGGGTGTGGGTGGGATGGTTGGGTGGGAGTAGGGTAGTATTTGTTTTTTGGGGTGGCCTGGGGTTGGCCCCAATGAATGTGGCATGGTGATTTACATGTATCTCTCATCTGGATTCCAGAGTATGGTGGCTCCTTGGAGAGGAAGCAGAGGACCTAAGAATGCTGACAGGCATGGATATGGATGTGAGGTCGAGGATGATGGCTGGATACAATGATCATCGGTGTGAAGAACAGGATGACGACTATCCTAACAAAGAAAGAACTTTGGGATAGATGTTGGGTGCAACAGGATGCCACCCCCCCCCCCTTATTCCTTCGTATCGCCCCCCCCCCCCTCTCCCCTCCTCTCCTCCTCCCCCCCCCCCCCTCCCCCCCCTCCTCCCTCTGCTGACCAGAGTATATGTGTTCTACATCCATATGATGGGAGTATTATACCCATGATATTAATAGTTACATGGTGGACTATGTTTGTATATATAGTGTATATCATTCAGAGAACATGATTGGAAATTATAGATAGTACTGGCTCCGAAATTGAAGTTGTGTAGCTTATATGGATATTGGTGTGATGTATTGTATACGTATGGGTTGCTGGGCTTGTTTATGGGTAGTGGGTGGTCCCAGGAGTATCGTGGGTGGGGGTGGCGGGTTTGGGCGGTGAGGCATCTGCCCTGCTGGATGGTATGGCTGGGAGGGGGTATGAGAGGGGTGCGTCCTCGTTCGGTGGAGCGCACTCACTATGATGGCACATAAAGGTGTGTTTTGGTGGGTGCGCTCCACCGA